>OX352763.1:78880291-79480291 GCA_947095585.1 Nephrocerus scutellatus | reverse complement strand
GTTTAATTCTGACCTGGACAGCATAATACAATGGGGAGAAAATAATCGAGTCGAATTTACCCGTTCCAAAACCCAACGATGTTTCCTGTCATCTAAGCGAATCCATAATCCCATGACATTTTCCATGAATGGCACTTGCATCGAGGAAACTGGAAATCTCGTCATTCTCGTCAGAAACGCCAAAAGGTTAACGACAATCTTAGTTGGAATGATCCCATATTTACCGTCGCCATAAGTACTGCGAAATGTTTAGGTTTTCTAGCCCGGTGCAAGAAATATTTCACTCCCTCTGAATACAATTGCCATATCTAGTCTTGTGCGCCTAAAACTACGTTGCATCAGCTAGATAGAATTCAAAACCGCGCGATAAAACTTATTGGTGACGCAAATACAGCGAAATCAATTGATTCGCTTGAATACCGCAGGAACGTTTCCTGCTTGTCACTGTCTTATCGTTTCTTCCACCAGCGGTGCTCAAGAGAAATAGCCAGCTTCATGCCACCTCTCCTTGAATTCAACTGCAATACTCGTGGTGATCTAAATGCTCATCAGTTTACCCTCAAGCTCATTTTCGGACGTACAGTTAAGTTCAGGGATTCATTTTTCAACCGTACAATGGAATGCTCTGCCAAGCTCTGTCTTCCCACATCACTATGATCCACAGGAATTCAAAACACAAGCTCATAGACATCTCTTTTCTTCTCCTTTTCCCTTAACGCCCACGCTATGCCAAGCATATAGCCGATCATTATATAATATAAAAAAATTATAAAAAAATGAACCATGACACTGAGCTGCTCACAAAATAAGCTCTATAAGTCGTGTAAAATGTGGATAAAAAGGACCCTAAATTAACCGACGCGGTGGGTCCTATTTTAAAGATGAACCCTTTTTCGTCGCACAACAGCATCTAAGTCTTCTGAAAGGTGGATAAAAAAGGATCTTAAAATAGTCCAAAATATACATGCACAACACAAATGGTCGCGAGAAGCTAGGCCTTGGACCCCACCGATCCGTCGCGCCGAATAATATTAATATTATTAAAATAACCACACGGACACGCGACTCGCGACACTCTACGCAGAATCTCCGAAACACTAGTAGAGACTTATTTATTCAAAATTTCAGTTTTCTATGACGTATGGAAAGTGGTCAAAAAAAGTCAGGCCTATTTCACAGTTAATCCAATTTTCCACGCGGGATCTCAGAAACGCCAAAAGAACCCAAGCCATTTTTAAAATTTCAACTTTATAGGCCGTATTGAAAGTGGCTAAAAAAATGGAGGCGTGGGTACAACACGACTTTCTTTTACGGACGGGGCAGGAAATTGACATTACATTTTTTAAAAAATTTTTTTTTGTTTTATTTTGTTTTATTTTAATTTCTTTTGCACCTAACAGATTTCTCCTAAGTGCTATACTTTTTGAGTTATTTGAAAGAACTCGAAAAACTGTCTAAGTAAACTGTCCCTTCCGGTTGTCAGCTTTCCGTGAAAATCATCGGGGCCTTCAAAATGTATGTAAAAAGCTTAAATATGTATTTTTATCCCGATAAGTTTAGCCATCTGGGCTCTAGAGTGGACAAAGACAGACAGACATACAGACAGACATACAGACAGACAGAGATTTTTCGCTTTTTCTGACTCAGGAGATACGGTAATGGGTAAATCTGCAAAAATCCCGAGTTCGAAAATTAGCATGATTACTACACTTCGTTTTACTTTGTAAAAGGTGAGGGCTATTTCACAGTTAACACAATTTTCCACGATTCACACGTGCCACAGCCGCCACACACGAGACACGCGGGATCTCAGAAATGGCCTTTAACACTGACCTACTCTCCAAAACTTTAGCTCTCTAGATCGTGTGAAAGGTGGATAATAACGGACCCCAAACTAAGCTACTCACAAAATTTCAACTCTCTAACAAATGTGGAAAGTGGTTAAAAAAGTAGCCCGATTTCAAAGATTAACCCATATTTCACGCATCACACGTGCCATATGAGACTCTGAATATGCATTACACGTAGGATCTCAGAAATGGCTGTTGACACTGAGGTGCTAAAAAATATCAGCTCTCTAGGTCGTGTGAAATGTGGTATAATATTCGAAATATAGTCGCTGGTTAATTTCAAAAATTTACCCACATTCTAAGCATCACACGCAACTCTCAAGACGAGTCGCATGCTAGATCTCACAATCGCCATACTAGACTTAGCTACTCACAAAATTTCAACTCTCTAGCAAGGGTGGAAGGTGGTTAAATAAATGTGGGGTATTTGTATATTCGTATTTTGCTGAGAAAATTTCCGCCATCAACATGTGTACCAGATTTTAGCGACAAAAATGGTTCTGTCGGTGGTTGTAGCAATGGCAATTCAAATTTCCCATTCGAGAAATACATTCCTGGTGTTTCGTTTTTAAATTTCAATGCAATGCAATGAGGGCAAACTACATCCATTGCTCCAATAACAACTGTAGGTAACGAATTGTAACCAACGGTCTTATTTCGTTATTTGTTACATTATAATCGTTTATTTGTTGGTCAGCTTGCAGTTCGGCATCTGTTTGTTATGGCAATGCTCTTTGTTCATCTGTTTCTATAGCACTTGTTGTATTTGTCGTTCCGCTTCAGTTTGCCGTCGCAATGCTCTTTGTTCATCTCTTGCACAGGCTATTGATGTTTGTATTAAAACGTCTTGTAGTCGTATTGCTCTCCGTTCGTCAATTTCAGCCGCTCGTACTCTTGCTGCTCGTTCAATTGCATTTTCACGGTACGTATCTCTTTTTTCTTCGCTTCCTTTCATCAGTGTATTTCTTTGGGACTAGATTCCTCTGTGGTGTCTTCGGAATTTTGCGCGTCCTAGTTATATTCAATATGTTTTAAGTTAAGCTTCTTTAGGCGCGATTTGGGAATATGGATCTTACGGATGTGATGATACGGATGTAGAAGTTGGTGAATATGATTACATTAAACTTCTTTAGACGCGACTAGGGGGTAACTGAAATCATTTTGATGCGGATGTAAGACCACATCCTCATGCGACTTACGCGATATCTACGTTATAATATAAAACTTAATTGAAAGTTTAAATGTGAGCGAATTCACAGAATATATCCATTGCCCGATGTGAATGGTTAATTTAATAGACCGCAATATTAATGCTGAATTAGCGCTCATAAACTTTTGAGTTTGATAAGTTAATTCTTTATCGAAGTTATTGAAGAATAATAAATGGAAAAATACATAAATTCTTACACTTATTTGATTTTAATTTCTATATATTTGATATGATTTTTTCACGCAAGTTATGTGTAGTGAAGTAATCGCAGTCGAACATACGCCGAAACTCCGATCGTCCTCCAGAGTATTTTAAAGTTTGTTTATATTATATATTTTTAGATTGGTTTGCTTTATCCATTGCATGGCGACAAATGCTGCAGACTATGTAAACAAACCAGAGTATTTTATTCTTTATTATTCTTAGATTGATATGCTTTGACTACGTTAAGCCTTTTCATTGCATATTCGACAATTGTTGCTGACTATGCAAATGGTTGATTATTAAAGACTAGCTGGCTCGACAGACAGAAGTCAAAATAAGATAAAATATCAACCATATGATTTATTTCCTTCCATTAAATTTTAAATCTCAATGAATATCAAGGTGTTTTATTTATATTTCGATTGCAATGTCATAGCAAACAAATCGAAATAAATCTTTTGTTTGTTTTGAAATTTTGTGAGTGCCTAAGTCCAAAATAGCATTTTTTATATTCCACTTATGACGCGTGCCACGTTTCGCATGTGGCGCTTGTGATGGTTTGAAATCGCGCCATTTCTCGTCTTTTGAGGTCTTTTTAACCACCTTTCGCACGACCTCAATGTCAGGGGCCAATTTTGGTATCCCGCGCTTGACGCGTGTGGCGCGTGGAAAAAAGAAAATACTTTGAAAAAGCCCCGAGCTCAAAATCAGATATTTTGGCGAGTATTACCAAATAATAAAGGACTGTGTGGCGTGTTTTGATGTATGCATAAAAGTTTGTACCCGAAAAACGAAGTTCTTTTACATTTACTTGTTATAAGTGAAACTACTTAATCGGCGCGGTTTGGAGTAACTTAAGTATGGTATCAAAAATAATTTTGTGTTAATAATTTTGTGTTGTGATTTTGATTCACTTGTTGGTCATATTATTGAGTTACATTTTTAAATTTTGGGAACTAAGTCATTTGTATGAATTCGGTATTGTCTTTTCGGTATGGTCTTTTTAAATTTCTCTGGGGAACTTTTGGGGGTCTTTTAAGGGTCTTTTTGGGATCCTTTGGGGATCTTTTGAGGGTCCGTTTAGTAGTATTGTCTTAAGCTTTCCCGTACCTTTACTTAGAAGTACTGAAAGGATGCCATCTGGTCCTGGTGCCTTGTAGGTTTGAATGTTTTTTTGGACCCATTCTACCCTTTCATAGGTTTTTTTTATGTAGGATTTGTTTTATTCATTATTAGGACTGATTCGTTTGTATCTTTTGTTGTATTTTCTTTTTTACATCCAGGAAGTAAGTCATTTCACATTCGGTATGGTCTTCTGGGGAGTCTTTTGGGGGTCTTTTGGTGGTCTTTTAAAGGTCCTTTGGGGGTATTTTGAAGGCCTTTTGGGGGCCTTTTGAGGTCTTTAGTGCGGTTTTTTGGGGGTTTTAAGATTGTTTTCACAGTTTTTAAGCGTCTTTTTTCGAGTACTTTGTATGTATTTTGAGGTCTTTTTAGGGTCCTTTCGGTGGTCTTTTGGAGGTCTTTTGGGGGTCTTTTAGGGGTATTTTCGGGATTCTTTTGAGTGTCCTTTGGGGGCTGAGAGCGAAGTCAGTAGTATCTTCACAAAGAACAAGACTACAACACCAAAGTGGAACATCATCTATTTGACGCAAATATACTCGAATCTATACCAGTTGAAATGGTAAATCAACAAATGGAGCAGTGCTTGATTGCACTAACGCAAACTTTGGCACAGAATCAACCGCAACTATCAAGTTTAAGATACAGGGTTGAAAAGAAAACCAGATTTCTTCCAATTTTCAATGGACAACCGGGAACATTGCCATCTTTCATGGCATCTGTAACAAGAATTCTTGAGGAATATCAAGGAGAGGCAGCTGTAGCTTTTTCATCATTTACGTCTGGAAGATCCAGGGAAGTGCAAAAAACTTACTAGACGTTAATACACCAACCACTTGGAAAGATTACAAGTTATAATGAAATGGGTGTCAAATAACGTTTAAGAAGTTTTTAGTACTTTACACCAGCTGGGTTGGATTCGTAATCCGGTAGCGAATGGAGAGGTGCGGGGTGCACGTTTTGCCTCGTTGCTCAAGCTAAGCTCGCCGAAATGGGTGGGTTCTTGCACCTTCATTCGCTAATTGCTTACGTGCATGTCTAAGATAAAGGTTAAGAGGGCGGCAACACCCTGATCATAGTATTATCCACCAGCTATCCTCTCCCACCGACGGGTACATGGTGAGTTCATTCCGTAAGGACTGATCTTGATGAGGAGGAAGAAAAAATCCAACAAAAAAATTACCGCATCAATTCAAAAAAAAATTCGAACATCCACCAGATCTGAAATAAAATGGGAGTAGAGAGAGACGCCTCCTGTAAACTTTAATGAAAACTCATGCTTTTTCTTTTTTTTTTGTTTAATAATAATAATCTAAATTTACAAGTTTTCCTTTTTTTTTTCAAAATTTAATTTTAATTTCTTAAGATTTTATTAATCCATATATAATGATACCAATTGAAATTATTAGTATTCTTTTTTTTTTGTTTACTAATAATAATTTAAATTTCTTTTTTTCTCAAAAATTAATTTTATTTTCTTAAGATTTTAATAATCCATATATATTGATACCAATTTGAAATTATTAGTATTCTTTTTTTTTGTTTACTAATAATAATCTAAATATATAAATAAATTTCTTTTTTTAATTTAATTTTTAGTTTCTTAAGATTTTATCAATCAATATATATTGATCAAATCCGCCAGCGCTGACGAATCCGAGGCTCACTACCTGCTGAAACAATACAATGCTTATCGAGAAAAAAAATGAATTAGGACCATTTCAAGACCTAATGTTCCGATCAGATCTTTTACATTCTTTCACTGAGAAAGGGGTTTTAGCAATCAACAACCAACAAGAAAATATGACTCTAACAGTAATTTTATATGTGTAATATATCTGTTTAAAAATTACAACATAAACTAAATCATGGGCTTCCAATCAAGCATTTATATGGACAATTCAGAGGTTATTGGTCAATTACCAAATAAAGAAAAATTGATAAAAAAAGGAATTTTTTTTTTATACATATTTACGTAGATTCTCCTCTTTTGCTTCGTGACTGGGACGCGGGAATAGGTCTGCCATCCGGTGACGAGTTCCAGCATTACTAGGTCAGGGCATGGAGGGCCTCCAGAATTGACGAGCGCAACATTATTCCAGGACAAGAATGCATTCGGAAGTTCGTGTACAGTATTGCCCTTTTTCAGGCTTTCAAAGGGTGGGACGCCATTTTTTTTAAGTGGACGCCGCTTAATACAACTCGCGTAATTTAATCTTCAAGACACTTTCAGGATATTTCAAAAAAAAAATAAATTTTTCTTTATGAAGATTTAAATAGGGAAATTTATTTTCCACAGTTAAATGCGTTTTCTCAAAACAATTGAAACTTTTTGCGATTTTAGTTGTGCTTTCTGTGGGACGCCATTTTTCTTTAAAGGGGACGCCATTTAATACGATTCACGTAATTCAATCTTAAAGACACTTTCAGGAAATTTTCGAAAAAAAGTAAATTTTTGTATGAAAATTTAAATTTAAACAAAAACGTTTTCCCAAAAAACAATTTAAACACTTTTAGCGATTTTAGTGTTGGCTTTCCATTAGCCGCTTAAAAGGTAAGACGCCATTTTTCTTTGAAGGGGACGCCATTTAATACGATTCGCGTAATTTAATCTAAGACAATTTCAGGAAATTTTCGAAAAAAAAACAGTAAATTTTGGTATGAAAATTTAAATAGGGATATTTATTTTCCACAGTTAAATGTGTTTTCCCAAAAACAATTTAAATTTTTTTTAGCGATTTTAGTGTTGGCTTTCTATTAGCCGCTTAAAAGGTGAGGCGCCATTTTTCTTTAAAGGGACGCCATTTAATACGATTCGCGTAATTTAATCTTAGACACTTTCAGGAAATTTTCGAAAAAAAACAGTAAATTTTCTTATGAAGATTTAAATAGGGATATTTATCTTCCACAGTTAAATGCGTATTCCCAAAAACAATTTATACACTTTTAGCGATTTTTGTGTTGGCTTTCTATTAGCCGCTTAAAGGTGAGACGCCATTTTTCTTTTAAGGGAACGCCACTTAATACGACTCGTGTAATTTAATCATAAGACACTTTCAGGAAATTTTCGAAAAACAAGTAAATTTTCTTATAAAGATTTAAATAGGGATATTTATCTTCCACAGTTAAATGCGTATTCCCAAAAACAATTTATACACTTTTAGCGATTTTTGTGTTGGCTTTTTTTAACCGCTTTAAAGGTGAGATGCCATTTTTCTTTTAAGAGAACGCCACTTTATACGACTCGCGTAATTTAATCATAAGGCACTTTCAGGAAATTTTCGAAAAAAAAAGTAAATTTTTGTATGAAGATTTAAATAGGGATATTTATCTTCCACAGTTAAATGCGTATTCCCAAAAACAATTTAAACACTTTTAGCGATTTTTGTGTTGGCTTTCTATTAGCCGCTTTAAAGGTGGGACGCCATTTTCCTTTTAAGGGGACGCCACTTATTACGACCTAATTTCGATGGCAGCTTTCCGAACAAAAAAAAAAACAATCTCGAAACACCAATTCCACTACGCCAAATATAATAAAAAGTTCAGTAAGACCTGCATCACCCATTAAGGAAATCTTAGTCCAATTTAAATCTATAACTTTTATTCGCAAGTCAAAAAAAAGAGTGATAAAAAAAAATTCGCGTTTCTACTTATCACGATTTCCAACGACAATTAATTCTTTCAAGCGGGTTTGTTGAGAATAAAAGAAAAACTTTGGTGCACACTTTTTTGACTGCCTCCCAGGACTCTCTGTGACTAACTAACTAATTTCTACCCACCTCAATGCCTGCCAACTCACTCACCACTGCCTCTTTCCATCTAGCCCGGTGTCGAAATTTTTCTCTCTAGTGAAAATAGCGTAGTTCAAGTAAGTTCTATGCAACAAACATATGAATGCCCATTAAGAGCGCATTCCAAAACCTTCTCTATAGAAAGCCCGACTGTTCCGATCGTACACAGATACATGCTTAGTTTTATCCAAAACGTATTTGTTTAGTAATCACCTAAAGAGCAAAACCATATAAAATTTTTCTGTTTCCCACTACCACATCTTACGTTTCTCGGTCTTTGCGACTACTTATTTTACGGCGGCCAGGCACTCCTGTTCCGTCACACTGTAATTGCGCTGTGCCTTGTTGAGCTTTTGTGACCAGTAGGCTATTGGGCTATTGGGACTTTGAAAAATTTCAAGGCTACGAAAGCCCCTTGGGCCTCGCGGTTCCACTGCAATCCCTTAGCATTTTTTAATAAGTCTGTCAAAGGTGTACAGAGTGAGGCAAAATTAGAGATGAATTTTCGGTACCACCCTGCCATGCCAAGAAAACGGCGAAGTTGTCGCACCGTCTTAGGAACTGGATAATCTACAATAGATCGGACTTTCTCTGGATCAGTTCTCAAACCCCCCTTGCCAATAATGTGTCCAAGGTAACGAACCTCCTTTAGGCAGAATTTACTCTTCGAAACATTCAGTGTTAACCCAGCGCGCTTGAGGTGTTTCGCTGGGATTACCTTGTCCATCAGTCGGCACATGGTTTGGGGTGCGTTACACAACCCGAATGGCATGACAGTGAACTGGTAGAGCGGCCGCTTGGGGACCGCAAAGGCAGTTTTCCCCCTAGAACGGTATTTGCCAAAAGGCGTCTTTTAAGTCTAAGCTCGAAATGAATTCGGCCCGGGGAATTCGGCTCTGGATCCCTTGGATGTGTGGGAGTGGATAGGCATCGGTTACCGTTACGGTATTTAGCTTCCGGGAGTCAAGGCATAGCCTAACCTTTCCGGGCTTGCGGACTAACACCACCGACGAACTCCACGAACTTTGCGACTCCTCGATCACTCCGAGTTTAAGCATTCGATCTAACTCCTCGAAAATCAGCTTTTCAATCGCCGGGGAAACAGGATAGTGTCGTTGTTAAATGGCTTTATAGTCATTGGTATCAATGACATGTTCCACCAAAGCCGTCTTTCCGAGGTCTTCCTTTTCATATGAAGGGAACATGGCCTTTATTGCTTCGAGACTGTTTATCTGTGAGACTGTCAGATCATGGGAGTTTGATATTAAGTTGTCAGTATTTTCTATCACTATTTCTGAGACAATTTCGGGTGCTAAGTCGAACAACTTTCACTGAGAAAGGGGTTTTAGCAATCAACAACCAACAAGAAAATATGACTCTAACAGTAATTTTATATGTGTAATATATCTGTTTAAAAATTACAACATAAACTAAATCATGGGCTTCCAATCAAGCATTTATATGGACAATTCAGAGGTTATTGGTCAATTACCAAATAAAGAAAAATTGATAAAAAAAGGAATTTTTTTTTTATACATATTTACGTAGATTCTCCTCTTTTGCTTCGTGACTGGGACGCGGGAATAGGTCTGCCATCCGGTGACGAGTTCCAGCATTACTAGGTCAGGGCATGGAGGGCCTCCAGAATTGACGAGCGCAACATTATTCCAGGACAAGAATGCATTCGGAAGTTCGTGTACAGTATTGCCCTTTTTCAGGCTTTCAAAGGGTGGGACGCCATTTTTTTTAAGTGGACGCCGCTTAATACAACTCGCGTAATTTAATCTTCAAGACACTTTCAGGATATTTCAAAAAAAAAATAAATTTTTCTTTATGAAGATTTAAATAGGGAAATTTATTTTCCACAGTTAAATGCGTTTTCTCAAAACAATTGAAACTTTTTGCGATTTTAGTTGTGCTTTCTGTGGGACGCCATTTTTCTTTAAAGGGGACGCCATTTAATACGATTCACGTAATTCAATCTTAAAGACACTTTCAGGAAATTTTCGAAAAAAAGTAAATTTTTGTATGAAAATTTAAATTTAAACAAAAACGTTTTCCCAAAAAACAATTTAAACACTTTTAGCGATTTTAGTGTTGGCTTTCCATTAGCCGCTTAAAAGGTAAGACGCCATTTTTCTTTAAAGGGACGCCATTTAATACGATTCGCGTAATTTAATCTTAGACACTTTCAGGAAATTTTCGAAAAAAAACAGTAAATTTTCTTATGAAGATTTAAATAGGGATATTTATCTTCCACAGTTAAATGCGTATTCCCAAAAACAATTTATACACTTTTAGCGATTTTTGTGTTGGCTTTCTATTAGCCGCTTAAAGGTGAGACGCCATTTTTCTTTTAAGGGAACGCCACTTAATACGACTCGTGTAATTTAATCATAAGACACTTTCAGGAAATTTTCGAAAAACAAGTAAATTTTCTTATAAAGATTTAAATAGGGATATTTATCTTCCACAGTTAAATGCGTATTCCCAAAAACAATTTATACACTTTTAGCGATTTTTGTGTTGGCTTTCTATTAGCCGCTTAAAGGTGAGACGCCATTTTTCTTTTAAGGGAACGCCACTTAATACGACTCGTGTAATTTAATCATAAGACACTTTCAGGAAATTTTCGAAAAACAAGTAAATTTTCTTATAAAGATTTAAATAGGGATATTTATCTTCCACAGTTAAATGCGTATTCCCAAAAACAATTTATACACTTTTAGCGATTTTTGTGTTGGCTTTTTTTAACCGCTTTAAAGGTGAGATGCCATTTTTCTTTTAAGGGAACGCCACTTTATACGACTCGCGTAATTTAATCATTAGGCACTTTCAGGAAATTTTCGAAAAAAAAAGTAAATTTTTGTATGAAGATTTAAATAGGGATATTTATCTTCCACAGTTAAATGCGTATTCCCAAAAACAATTTAAACACTTTTAGCGATTTTTGTGTTGGCTTTCTATTAGCCGCTTTAAAGGTGGGACGCCATTTTCCTTTTAAGGGGACGCCACTTATTACGACCTAATTTCGATGGCAGCTTTCCGAACAAAAAAAAAAACAATCTCGAAACACCAATTCCACTACGCCAAATATAATAAAAAGTTCAGTAAGACCTGCATCACCCATTAAGGAAATCTTAGTCCAATTTAAATCTATAACTTTTATTCGCAAGTCAAAAAAAAGAGTGATAAAAAAAAATTCGCGTTTCTACTTATCACGATTTCCAACGACAATTAATTCTTTCAAGCGGGTTTGTTGAGAATAAAAGAAAAACTTTGGTGCACACTTTTTTGACTGCCTCCCAGGACTCTCTGTGACTAACTAACTAATTTCTACCCACCTCAATGCCTGCCAACTCACTCACCACTGCCTCTTTCCATCTAGCCCGGTGTCGAAATTTTTCTCTCTAGTGAAAATAGCGTAGTTCAAGTAAGTTCTATGCAACAAACATATGAATGCCCATTAAGAGCGCATTCCAAAACCTTCTCTATAGAAAGCCCGACTGTTCCGATCGTACACAGATACATGCTTAGTTTTATCCAAAACGTATTTGTTTAGTAATCACCTAAAAAGCAAAACCATATAAAATTTTTCTGTTTCCCACTACCACATCTTACGTTTCTCGGTCTTTGCGACTACTTATTTTACGGCGGCCAGGCACTCCTGTTCCGTCACACTGTAATTGCGCTGTGCCTTGTTGAGCTTTTGTGACCAGTAGGCTATTGGGCTATTGGGACTTTGAAAAATTTCAAGGCTACGAAAGCCCCTTGGGCCTCGCGGTTCCACTGCAATCCCTTAGCATTTTTTAATAAGTCTGTCAAAGGTGTACAGAGTGAGGCAAAATTAGAGATGAATTTTCGGTACCACCCTGCCATGCCAAGAAAACGGCGAAGTTGTCGCACCGTCTTAGGAACTGGATAATCTACAATAGATCGGACTTTCTCTGGATCAGTTCTCAAACCCCCCTTGCCAATAATGTGTCCAAGGTAACGAACCTCCTTTAGGCAGAATTTACTCTTCGAAACATTCAGTGTTAACCCAGCGCGCTTGAGGTGTTTCGCTGGGATTACCTTGTCCATCAGTCGGCACATGGTTTGGGGTGCGTTACACAACCCGAATGGCATGACAGTGAACTGGTAGAGCGGCCGCTTGGGGACCGCAAAGGCAGTTTTCCCCCTAGAACGGTATTTGCCAAAAGGCGTCTTTTAAGTCTAAGCTCGAAATGAATTCGGCCCGGGGAATTCGGCTCTGGATCCCTTGGATGTGTGGGAGTGGATAGGCATCGGTTACCGTTACGGTATTTAGCTTCCGGGAGTCAAGGCATAGCCTAACCTTTCCGGGCTTGCGGACTAACACCACCGACGAACTCCACGAACTTTGCGACTCCTCGATCACTCCGAGTTTAAGCATTCGATCTAACTCCTCGAAAATCAGCTTTTCAATCGCCGGGGAAACAGGATAGTGTCGTTGTTAAATGGCTTTATAGTCATTGGTATCAATGACATGTTCCACCAAAGCCGTCTTTCCGAGGTCTTCCTTTTCATATGAAGGGAACATGGCCTTTATTGCTTCGAGACTGTTTATCTGTGAGACTGTCAGATCATGGGAGTTTGATATTAAGTTGTCAGTATTTTCTATCACTATTTCTGAGACAATTTCGGGTGCTAAGTCGAACAACTTTCACTGAGAAAGATGTTTTAGCAATCAACAACCAACAAGAAAATATGACTCTAACAGTAATTTTATATGTGTAATATATCTGTTTAAAAATTACAACATAAACTAAATCATGGGCTTCCAATCAAGCATTTATATGGACAATTCAGAGGTTATTGGTCAATTACCAAATAAAGAAAAATTGATAAAAAAAGGAATTTTTTTTTTATACATATTTACGTAGATTCTCCTCTTTTGCTTCGTGACTGGGACGCGGGAATAGGTCTGCCATCCGGTGACGAGTTCCAGCATTACTAGGTCAGGGCATGGAGGGCCTCCAGAATTGACGAGCGCAACATTATTCCAGGACAAGAATGCATTCGGAAGTTCGTGTACAGTATTGCCCTTTTTCAGGCTTTCAAAGGGTGGGACGCCATTTTTTTTAAGTGGACGCCGCTTAATACAACTCGCGTAATTTAATCTTCAAGACACTTTCAGGATATTTCAAAAAAAAAATAAATTTTTCTTTATGAAGATTTAAATAGGGAAATTTATTTTCCACAGTTAAATGCGTTTTCTCAAAACAATTGAAACTTTTTGCGATTTTAGTTGTGCTTTCTGTGGGACGCCATTTTTCTTTAAAGGGGACGCCATTTAATACGATTCACGTAATTCAATCTTAAAGACACTTTCAGGAAATTTTCGAAAAAAAGTAAATTTTTGTATGAAAATTTAAATTTAAACAAAAACGTTTTCCCAAAAAACAATTTAAACACTTTTAGCGATTTTAGTGTTGGCTTTCCATTAGCCGCTTAAAAGGTAAGACGCCATTTTTCTTTGAAGGGGACGCCATTTAATACGATTCGCGTAATTTAATCTAAGACAATTTCAGGAAATTTTCGAAAAAAAAACAGTAAATTTTGGTATGAAAATTTAAATAGGGATATTTATTTTCCACAGTTAAATGTGTTTTCCCAAAAACAATTTAAATTTTTTTTAGCGATTTTAGTGTTGGCTTTCTATTAGCCGCTTAAAAGGTGAGGCGCCATTTTTCTTTAAAGGGACGCCATTTAATACGATTCGCGTAATTTAATCTTAGACACTTTCAGGAAATTTTCGAAAAAAAACAGTAAATTTTCTTATGAAGATTTAAATAGGGATATTTATCTTCCACAGTTAAATGCGTATTCCCAAAAACAATTTATACACTTTTAGCGATTTTTGTGTTGGCTTTCTATTAGCCGCTTAAAGGTGAGACGCCATTTTTCTTTTAAGGGAACGCCACTTAATACGACTCGTGTAATTTAATCATAAGACACTTTCAGGAAATTTTCGAAAAACAAGTAAATTTTCTTATAAAGATTTAAATAGGGATATTTATCTTCCACAGTTAAATGCGTATTCCCAAAAACAATTTATACACTTTTAGCGATTTTTGTGTTGGCTTTTTTTAACCGCTTTAAAGGTGAGATGCCATTTTTCTTTTAAGGGAACGCCACTTTATACGACTCGCGTAATTTAATCATAAGGCACTTTCAGGAAATTTTCGAAAAAAAAAGTAAATTTTTGTATGAAGATTTAAATAGGGATATTTATCTTCCACAGTTAAATGCGTATTCCCAAAAACAATTTAAACACTTTTAGCGATTTTTGTGTTGGCTTTCTATTAGCCGCTTTAAAGGTGGGACGCCATTTTCCTTTTAAGGGGACGCCACTTATTACGACCTAATTTCGATGGCAGCTTTCCGAACAAAAAAAAAACAATCTCGAAACACTAATTCCACTACGCCAAATATAATAAAAAGTTCAGTAAGACCTGCATCACCCATTAAGGAAATCTTAGTCCAATTTAAATCTATAACTTTTATTCGCAAGTCAAAAAAAAGAGTGATAAAAAAAAATTCGCGTTTCTACTTATCACGATTTCCAACGACAATTAATTCTTTCAAGCGGGTTTGTTGAGAATAAAAGAAAAACTTTGGTGCACACTTTGTTGACTGCCTCCCAGGACTCTCTGTGACTAACTAACTAATTTCTACCCACCTCAAAAAAATTCTTTGCGGTCGCCACCACAAAACAGGCTTTACGGGGGATTTACCTTAAAGACACCGAAAGGCTAAGAACAGGAGACTAAACCAATGCTCCAGTCTTGGACCGGGGAAAGGGTCCAATCAGGTCCATGTATAGCCGTTGGAACGGCCTTAAAGAGACATTCTGTCATCCCATGACCGGTTTTAAAGACACGTTAGGGTGCTGGTGGTTTTGCAAGTCACACAATTCGAAACATAGTCGCGTACTTCAGCAAACATGCGTGGCCAAAAGATACTTTTCTTGAGCCTTTGATAGGTTTTGTTAATACCACCATGTGCTCGTTATATGACTTGTTTGGTGAGACCCTTGGGGACCCAGAGCTTCCAGGCAGTTTGCTCCTGTAAATCGTCTCCCCGGTAAAATTCCGTGCGCTTATAAAGATAACGATCTATTACGACCAGGTCTGGTAGACGGTCGCTATTCGATTTTACTCGCTGTTTCAACTCTTTATATTTGGCGGAGGCGAACTCCACCGAGGACAAATCAATCTCGGGACACAATATCTCTAGAGCCACGACGTCACTCTCATGGACCCTAGATAAGGCATCCGGCACCTTGTTTTCTGACCCTTTTCGGTGTTGGATAGTTAAGTGAAATCCCTGCAGCTTAAACGCCCACCTACCTAGTCTGCCACTCAAATCCGGCTGACGCATGAGCCATTGCAGCGAAGCGTGATCTGTAATCACTGTAAAGTCTAGACCCTCTATGAAAGGCCGAAAGTTGTTTTTCGCTAAGTACGGCGGCCAGGCACTCCTGTTCCGTCACACTGTAATTGCGCTGTGCCTTGTTGAGCTTTTGTGACCAGTAGGCTATTGGGCTATTGGGACTTTGAAAAATTTCAAGGCTACGAAAGCCCCTTGGGCCTCGCGGTTCCACTGCAATCCCTTAGCATTTTTTAATAAGTCTGTCAAAGGTGTACAGAGTGAGGCAAAATTAGAGATGAATTTTCGGTACCACCCTGCCATGCCAAGAAAACGGCGAAGTTGTCGCACCGTCTTAGGAACTGGATAATCTACAATAGATCGGACTTTCTCTGGATCAGTTCTCAAACCCCCCTTGCCAATAATGTGTCCAAGGTAACGAACCTCCTTTAGGCAGAATTTACTCTTCGAAACATTCAGTGTTAACCCAGCGCGCTTGAGGTGTTTCGCTGGGATTACCTTGTCCATCAGTCGGCACATGGTTTGGGGTGCGCTACACAACCCGAATGGCATGACAGTGAACTGGTAGAGCGGCCGCTTGGGGACCGCAAAGGCAGTTTTCCCCCTAGAACGGTATTTGCCAAAAGGCGTCTTTTAAGTCTAAGCTCGAAATGAATTCGGCCCGGGGAATTCGGCTCAGGATCCCTTGGATGTGTGGGAGTGGATAGGCATCGGTTACCGTTACGGTATTTAGCTTCCGGGAGTCAAGGCATAGCCTAACCTTTCCGGGCTTGCGGACTAACACCACCGACGAACTCCACGAACTTTGCGACTCCTCGATCACTCCGAGTTTAAGCATTCGATCTAACTCCTCGAAAATCAGCTTTTCAATCGCCGGGGAAACAGGATAGTGTCGTTGTTAAATGGCTTTATAGTCATTGGTATCAATGACATGTTCCACCAAAGCCGTCTTTCCGAGGTCTTCCTTTTCATATGAAGGGAACATGGCCTTTATTGCTTCGAGACTGTTTATCTGTGAGACTGTCAGATCATGGGAGTTTGATATTAAGTTGTCAGTATTTTCTATCACTATTTCTGAGACAATTTCGGGTGCTAAGTCGAACAACTTCCAAAAGTCAACGCCCAGATAAAGGTTCTGAGCCAATGAAGGGACCACATATAAAGGTAGACGATTAGATTTACCCTTAAATGCTATGTCAGAAACATAAAAACCAAAGACCTTTTGCGCGTGTCCGTCTGCCGTTTTAATTGGCGAGGCAAAACGCTTCAACTTAACCTCGCTGCTTAGGATACGTGCAGCCAATTAACCGCCCACGCAACTTATTGAAGCGCCGCTGTCAAGTAATCCCACTACTTGTTCGCCCATTAAGGTTACGGAAGCGTAAGTGTCATTGGGTTTTGCCAATATGGTTCTCATTACTAGGCTGCGACTTTCCTTTACCCGTTTCCAGAAGAGTGCCATTCGTTTGGCGGATCGACACGGTCTTGGTTTTGCTAGCGGTGCAACTGCGTTGAAAATTTTTGCTCGGGTCCAGTTGTATTTAGTGACGCGTAAGTGGTAAGGTCTGATGGGGTGCAAGGTCTTCACGGTTTTGTCGGGTAATCTGCTCAAGTCGGGGCCTATTCGTTCTTTGATGATTACCTTGGTGGCTGATAGTGGGTCTTATCTGGTAGGGTTGAGTGTCCGAGTACTATTACAATTTATTGTGGGCGTGAACTGGGGTTCCTGTTCACAACCCTCCTCCAGTTTTCCTGATTGTTGCATTTGGGACAAGTTGGTTTGTATTGTTCCGCCGCTCCACACTCATAGCAGAACACTTGGCGCGGCTCCAAGCACATGTCGAACCTATGGCCTTCGTGCTGACAATTCCAACAGATTTATTAGGACGGAGCTTGATTTTTTAAGTCAGCGGGTGCAAACGGATTTGGCTGTGCGGGATCTTTCGGTCTGACAGGATCCCCCACCAGCGGTGGTAATAACTCAGCAATTTGACGTCGCGGATACGCTGGTCTCATAGTTGGCAGATTTCGGCTAACATCGTTCAAGAATCGTTCACGCCTCTGGACTACGCTATGGCGCAGCATAGCGACCGATGTAATGTCTAGATGGAGGATTTCGTGCCTTATATCGGATCGGAGATTCCTTATCAACATCTCTACCAAATCCACTTCTGCTATTTGGAATCTTAGAGTGTCAGTAAGTCGGACGATGGAGTCGTAATATTCGTCGAATGTCTCCCTATCTCGTTGTTTGCGGCCTCTTATTGCCTCTCGTATGTCATAGTCAGACCGACTGTCCTTATACTGCTGACGCAGTCGATCAAATCATCCCACAAGAAAAACGGTTGCGAACGATGGAACCGCCAGAACCATTCTTTCGCCCTCCCCTTAAACAACAAATGCGCGTTTTTACGCAACAAACCGAAGTTTCCGTCTAGGCTCTGCTGAGTAAGAGATTGAACCTGATAGATAAAATTATCTACAGTTAGACCGTCTGGTGACCCTTCAAATTGGAGTTGCCAGCCCGTGATTATGTATTAACATCTACTGAGTCTTACGATTCGGCTCTCGGCTCTCGAATGCCATATCGCGTGGCCAAGGATAATCTTCGAAGGCTGGAGTGTTGGCTGGTGCTTCTGGCACTGCTGTTGCTCTGGCTTCGACTTCATGTATTTTCAGTCTGCCTAAGCAACGTTCAACATTTGTTTCAATTAAATGGGAGAGATCTTGCGAAATTTGTTGCAGTAATGACTCTTGGATCTGTTCGATTGAGTTGTTCACTACTCGTTGGATTTTCGTATCCAAGTCGGATTCTCTCCGACTTTGGCTTCCTGGGTTATCAGGTATGGATAGTCGAGAGCGATTCTCGGTAATAACGGTGTTTTCTGGGTTTGACCTCAAACCTTCGACGACCACAGGGTTTCCCGCACGCTGATCCCTCTGCGACGTGAAATGGAGTTGGGTTTGCGTCTTTCTTTTCGCGCGATTTCGAGTGTTATGGACATTCGAGGTTTCAGCTGCAGCCCTGTCTTCAATCGCATTAAGATTTGGGCGCACTACGCACAATTTTAAGGAATTTGTAACACAAGGCTGCCCGCACTGGGGACAGTTTTCGACATTTTTCAATGCTTCGACCAGGCAATATCTGTGGAACACGTGTTGGCAGGGGGTGACGACACTCTCTGAGCTACCGTCAATTCCAATTTTGCACAAGGTGCATTCATGCGGCTCGGGTACTATTATCTCTGAGGACAACCTTGATCTAGCGGGGCCATCAAAACTCCGTCTGACGGCCATAATTAGGGATGGTATTTTATATTAAATGAACCAATAAGTATGTAGCAAAAAAAAAACAACGTATCTTATGATAAGTGCTTCTTTGGAATGACCGGCCCGATTTTTTTTGTTGTCTTTAACAAGGGTTTGGCAAAAAAAACTTAGGAGTGGTCAACTCAGGGATTCTTAAAGTCTAAGTCTGTGTCACTTAACCCAGTGGGTGATTAAGAAAAAAAAGTTTATGTCAGTTTTTTACCCGGGTATCGTAACCGCAGGACTACTGTGAGTGGAAAACGAGATATCAACACTCGGAGTAAGAAGTAACATTTGCCTTCAGTGGCAAGGTCTGATAACGGTCTTAAAAAAAATTAATAAATAAAGAAAAATATATATAACAACGGTAGCTACTATTTAGCATCCGTTTGGATAAGCTACTCGTCTTGACAAGGTCAAGGGTACCAACCAAGAAATGTATGGTATCTTTTTTTTTTAAACGCGGGACGAATTCATATACTTGATCTCGTTCAAAATCAATCCAAAACCCCTCCTTCCTTCAAGGAATTGAAGACAATCACAAAAATATATAATAAAAAACCTTCATAATTATATATATATATATATATATATATAAATATACATATGGTGTAGTCGCGAAACAAGTAAAAAAAAATTTTAACGACGATATATCCAAAAAATTCTCTAAGGGAAACCTCAGTTGGGCGTCTCTTTCTCTCTTTCTTTCTCTTTCTCTCTTTCTCCGGGGAATGGTTCAAAAATGAAAGGGGGATCTCGGGCTATTCTGCTGGCTTGACGCCTCTGGGTAAGAGTTAATGCTGAGTGATGACCCTAAATCCGCTTGTAAGCCAAAATAAGTTAGGTTAATGAATTCACTAACAATCCATACTTGACTACCCGAAGACAACGTGCAGGAAATCGGAATACGCGATAGTCATCAAAGCCATCAAAACAAATTTGGCACAAACAAAAAAATCGAATGGTCAATATACTATTACTAAGGCTTGTGACAACTGGTCGTTTATCGCATCTCATTCTCGTAATATCACTATTTATTTAAGCGATTTTATTAATTCCAGGCTGTATGCCTTTCTCAAATCGAGGATACATTAAATGTTAAGCACTATAGCTTCATTAAAACTCATGGGTATTTGACCGGTCAGGTAATCAGCCGATGCTTAAGAAATCCTGCAATTCCAAATCAATCAATCAATCAATCGGAATACGCGATAGTCATCAAAGCCATCAAAACAAATTTGGCACAAACAAAAAAAATCGAATGGTCAATATACTATTACTTAGGCTTGTGACAACTGGTCGTTTATCGCATCTCATTCTCGTAATATCACTATTTATTTAAGCGATTTTACTAATTCCAGGCTGTATGCCTTTCTCAAATCGAGGATACATTAAATGTTAAGCACTATAGCTTCATTAAAACTCAAGGGTATTTGACCGGTCAGGTAATCAGCCGATGCTTAAGAAATCCTGCAATTCCAAATCAATCCTAAACAGCTAACCGAACGAATGGTACAAGAAAAAACAAAAAAAAAACTCCCTGATTCAGCATAAGTTAATTAATGAGAGAAGAAATCTTCCAAAAGATATTCAAATCCAACGAGGATCATTGGTCAAGTGTCCGGCAGAGAAACACCAGAATACCTGCGTTTCCGAACGCCTCTTAGAAAAAGGGAATCTAAAGGAATAAGTAATCTATTTCATTTCATTGATATATCGAGTATTAGTCTGGTCAGGTATTCAGCCCTCGCAAGCAAAAAAAAATTCCTGCAATTCCAGGCCAACCTAACAGATCAACAAATAAACAAAATTCCAATCAAGTGTGATCTACCGCATAACAAGGCAGGTCTTCCAAAAGGTATACAAGTTTCCGGCAGAGAGACACCAGAATACCTGCGTTTCCGATTGATCTTGTTCACCTTTTACACTTGATGAAAGGATAAGTGCAATGTCTTAAAGACACTGCGTTCAATTAATCTAACAGCACAAAAGAATTAATATTTGAAAGGGGAATTTTTTTTACAAACATAAACATGTGGAACTCAAAATAAAATCAGAAGAACTGACCTCTTTCGGGCCCCACATTTGGAGCCAATTTATGTAATGAAATAGGTGTCAAATACCGTTTAAGTAGTTTTTGGTACTTTACACCAGCCGGATTGGATTCGGTATCCGGTAGCGAATGGAGAGGTGCGGGGTGCACGTCTTGCCTCGTTGCTCAAGCTAAGCTCGCCGAAATGGGTGGGTTCTTGCACCGTCATTCGCTAATTGCTTCATCAATAAATAGAAAAATTACGTACATGTCTAAGATAAAGGTTAAGAGGGCGGCAACACCCTGATCATAGTATTATCCACCAGCTATCCTCTCCCACCGACGGGTACATGGTGAGTTCATTCCGTAAGGACTGATCTGGATGAGGAGGAAGAGAAAATCCAACAAAAAAATTACCGCATCATTTAAAAAAAAAAATTCGAACATCCATCAGATCTGAAATAAAATGGGAGTAGAGAGACGCCTCCTGTAAACTTTAATGAAAACTCATGCTTTTTCTTTTTTTTTTGTTTAATAATAATAATCTAAATTTACAAGTTTTCCTTTTTTTTTCTTTCAAAATTTAATTTTAATTTCTTAAGATTTTATTAATCCATATATAATGATACCAATTGAAATTATTAGTATTCTTTTTTTTTTTGTTTACTAATAATAATTTAAATTTATAAATTTCTTTTTTTCTCAAAAATTAATTTTATTTTCTTAAGATTTTAATAATCCATATATATTGATACCAATTTGAAATTATTCATCATATTTGGCTCTACACCGGGGTCCGGTCCTGGCCTCCGCAAAAAGTCTCTCCACCGGTCCCGATTTCGAGCCGATGTCATCCAGTTTGAAATTTGAAATTATTAGTATTCTTTTTTTTGTTTACTAATAATAATCTAAATTTATAAATTTTTTTTTTCTTTCGAAATTTAATTTTAAGTTTCTTAAGATTTTATCAATCAATATATATTGATCCAAATTTAAAATTATTGGCATTCCTTTTTTTTACTAATAATAATTAAATTTATAAATTTCCCCCTTTTTTTCTTTCAAAATTTAATTTTAATTTCTTAAGATTTTAATGATCTATATATTGATACAAATGTAAAATTAATAGCATTACTAATAAAAATCTAAATTTATAAATTTCTTTTATTTTTCTTTCGAAATGTAATTTTTAATTTCTTAAAATTTTATCAATCAATATATATTGATACAAATTTAAATTTATTAGCATTCTCTCTTTTTTTTTCTTTGAGTCAAAATAATCCAAATTTACTGGCCTACTAATTACTAAGATCCCGTGATACTAATTTAACGTTAGTTGGCATACATAGTTCAATTTAGCACGGATTTTGCTCCGCTGAATAAGTAGAAACACCCCGAGCAAGTTACTAAACGAGCAACTCAGTTTCAGTGAAGGAAATTGATCTGACGTTTACTCGCGAGTCGGGAGCACTATTAGGCTCAAATCGGGAAAACAAACAAGAAAAAAAAAGAATTGCAAACCATTTCAAGACCTAATGTTCCGATCAGATCTTTTACATTCATTCACTGAGAAAGAGGTTTTAGCAATCAACAACCAACAAGAAAATATGACTCTTACAGTAATTTTATATGTGTAATATATCTGTTTAAAAATTACAAGATAAACTAAATCATGGGCTTCCAATCAAGCATTTATATGGACAAATCAGAGGTTATTGGTCAATTACCAAATAAAGAAAAATTGATAAAAAAAGGAAATTTTTTTTTATACATATTTACGTAGATTCTCCTCTCTTGCTTCGTGACTAGGACGCGGGAATAGGTCTGCCATCCGGTGACGAGTTCCAGGATTACTACGTCAGGGCATGGAGGGCCTCCAGAATTGACGAGCGCAACATTATTCCAGGACAAGAATGCATTCGGAAGTTCGTGTACAGTATTGTCCTTTTTCAGGCTTTCAAAGGGTGGGACGCCATTTTTCTTTTAAGTGGACGCAGCTTAATACAACCCGCGTAATTTAATCTTGATGACACTTTCAGGATATTTAAAAAAAAAAATTTCTTTATGAAGATTTAAATAGGGAAATTTATTTTCCACAGTTAAATGCGTTTTCTCAAAACAATTGAAACTTTTTGCGTTTTTAATTGTGGCTTTCTGTTAGCCGCTTTAAAGGTGGGACGCCATTTTTCTTTAAATGGGACGCCATTTAATACGATTCGCGTAATTCAATCTTAAAGACACTTTCAGGAAATTTTCGAAAAAAAAGTAAATTTTTGTATGAAAATTTAAATAGGGATATTTCAGGAAATTTTTGAAAAACCAGTAAATTTTATTATGAAGATTTAAATAAGGATATTTATCTTCTACAGTTAAATGCGTTTTGTATGAAACAATTTATACATTTTTAGCGATTTTTGTGTTGGCTTTCTATTAGACGCTTTAAAGGTGAGACGCCATTTTTCTTTTAAGGGAACGCCACTTAATACGACTCGCGTAATTTAGTCATAAGACACTTTCAGGAAATTTTCGAAAAAAAAGTAAATTTTTGTATGAAGATTTAAATAGGGATATTTATCTTCCACAGTTAACTGCGTATTCCCAAAAATAATTTAAACACTTTTAGCGATTTATGTGTTGGCTTTCTATTAGCCGCTTTAAAGGTGGGACGCCATTTTCCTTTTAAGGGGACGCCAGTTATTACGACTTAATTTCGATGGCAGCTTTCCGAACAAAAAAAAAACAATCTCGAAACACCAATTCCACTACGCCAAATATAATAAAAAGTTCAGTAAGACCTGCATCACCCACTAAGGAAATCTTAGTCCAATTTAAATCTATAACTTTTATTCGCAAGTCAAAAAAAAAGTGATAAAAAAAATTCGCGTTTCTACTTATCACGATTTCCAACGACAATTAATTCTTTCAAGCGGGTTTGTTGAGAATAACTTTGGTGCACACTTTGTTGACTGCCTCCCAGGACTCTCTGTGACTAAATAACTAATTTCTATCAACCCCAATGCCTACCAACTCACTCACCACTGCCTCTTTCCATCTAGCCCGGTGTCGAAATTTTTCTCTTAGTGAAAATAGCGTAGTTCAGGTAAGTTCTATGCAACACACATATGAATGCCCATTAAGAGCGCATACCAAAACCTTCTCTATAGAAAGCCCGACTGTTCCGATCGTACACAGATACATGCTTAGTTTTATCCAAAACGTATTTGTTTAGTAATCAACTAAAGAGCAAAATCCATATAAAATTTTTCTGTTTCCCACTACCACATCTTACGTTACTTATCTTACTCTTTGCGACTACTTATTTTTTTTACACTGTATTCACATTCCAAAACACAGACGCGTTTTGGATTGGTTTACAGCATTAGTATGCATTGAGTTGGGCTTTCTATAGAGAAGGCTCAGCCTGCATACAAATTCCCATTATTGGAATAGTTGATGACCAACGGAATATTTCCCGTCGGTTTACACTGAATTTTTTTATTTCGACGCAGCAGCACACAGATATCAGCAAATAATGTCGTCGCAATATTTTTTTTTGACCAGGCGTGTGGTGTTGATAGGACCCCCCTCTCTCTCTTACTAGGCAAACCAGAACCAGTGCCCTATATGATGCACAGTGGCAATGCGCCGTCAACCAACAAGTGATGGGCAACAGCAAAAAGAAAAGAGAGAGAGAGTTCTGTCGGCTGCAATGAAGCGAATGATTGAGTGTGAGTGAACACTGACCAGCACGCATTGGGGATGGCGCATTGCGTTAATGGGTAATGGGTGTTTATAAAAAAAAAATTATTTGCGGTCGCCTCCACAAAACAGGCTTTACGGGGGATTTACCTTAAAGACACCGAAAGGCTGAGAACAGGCGACTAAACCAATGCTCCAGTCTTGGACCGGGGAAAGGGTCCAATCAGGTCCATGTATAGCCGTCGGAACCGCCTTAAAGATACATTCTGTCGTCCCATGACCGGTTTTAAAGACACGTTAGGGTGCTTGTTGGTTTTGCAAGTCACACAATTCGAAACATAGTCGCGTACTTCAGCAAACATGCGTGGCCAAAAGAAACTTTTCTTGAGCCTTTGATAGGTTTTGTTAATACCACCATGTGCTGAAGTCGGAGCATCATGTGCTCGTTCTATGACTTGTTTGGTGAGACCCTTGGGGACCCAGAGCTTCCAGGCAGTTTGCTCCTGTAAATCGTCTCCCCGGTAAAATTCCGTGCGCTTATAAAGATAACGATCTATTACGACCAGGTCTGGTAGACGGTCGCTATTCGATTTTACTCGCTGTTTCAACTCTTTATATTTGGCGGAGGCGAACTCCACCGAGGACAAATCAATCTCGGGACACAATATCTCTAGAGCCACGACGTCACTCTCATGGACCCTAGATAAGGCATCCGGCACCTTGTTTTCTGACCCTTTTCGGTGTTGGATAGTTAAGTGAAATCCCTGCAGCTTAAACGCCCACCTACCTAGTCTGCCACTCAAATCCGGCTGACGCATGAGCCATTGCAGCGAAGCGTGATCTGTAATCACTGTAAAGTCTAGACCCTCTATGAAAGGCCGAAAGTTGTTTTTCGCTAAGTACGGCGGCCAGGCACTCCTGTTCCGTCACACTGTAATTGCGCTGTGCCTTGTTGAGCTTTTGTGACCAGTAGGCTATTGGGCTATTGGGACTTTGAAAAATTTCAAGGCTACGAAAGCCCCTTGGGCCTCGTGGTTCCACTGCAATCCCTTAGCATTTTTTAATAAGTCTGTCAAAGGTGTACAGAGTGAGGCAAAATTAGAGATGAATTTTCGGTACCACCCTGCCATGCCAAGAAAACGGCGAAGTTGTCGCACCGTCTTAGGAACTGGATAATCTACAATAGATCGGACTTTCTCCGGATCAGTTCTCAAACCCCCCTTGCCAATAATGTGTACAAGGTAACGAACCTCCTTTAGGCAGAATTTACTCTTCGAAACATTCAGTGTTAACCCAGCGCACTTGAGGTGTTTCGCTGGGATTACCTTGTCCATCAGTCGGCACATGGTTTGGGGTGCGTTACACAACCCGAATGGCATGACAGTGAACTGGTAGAGCGGCCGCTTGGGACCGCAAAGGCAGTTTTCCCCCTAGAAAGGTATTTGCCAAAAGGCGTCTTTTAAGTCTAAGCTCGAAATGAATTCGGCCCGGGGAATTCGGCTCAGGATCCCTTGGATGTGTGGGAGTGGATAGGCATCGGTTACCGTTACGGTATTTAGCTTCCGGGAGTCAAAGCATAGCCTAACCTTTCCGGGCTTGCGGACTAACACCACCGACGAACTCCACGAACTTTGCGACTCCTCGATCACTCCGAGTTTAAGTATTCGATCTAACTCCTCGAAAATCAGCTTTTCAATCGCCGGGGAAACAGGATAGTGTCGTTGTTAAATGGCTTTATAGTCATTGGTATCAATGACATGTTCCACCAAAGCCGTCTTTCCGAGGTCTTCCTTTTCTTATGAAGGGAACATGGCCTTTACTGCTTCGAGACTGTTTATCTGTGAGACTGTCAGATCATGGGAGTTTGATATTAAGTTGTCAGTATTTTCTATCACTACTTCTGAGACAATTTCGGGTGCTAAGTCGAACAACTTCCAAAAGTCAACGCCCAGATAAAGGTTCTGAGCCAGTGAAGGGACCACATATAAAGGTAGACGATTAGATTTACCCTTAAATGCTATGTCAGAAACATAAAAACCAAAGACCTTTTGCGCGTGTCCGTCTGCCGTTTTAATTGGCGAGGCAAAACGCTTCAACTTAACCTCGCTGCGTAGGGCGCGTGCAGCCAATTAACCGCCCACGCAACTTATTGAAGCGCCACTGTCAAGTAATCCCACTACTTGTTCGCTCATTAAGGTTACGGAAGCGTAAGGTCTGGTGTCATTGGGTTTTGCCAATATGGTTCTCATTACTAGGCTGCGACTTTCCTTTACCCGTTTCCAGAAGAGTGCCATTCGTTTGGCGGATCGACTCGGTCTTGGTTTTGCTAGCGGTGCAACTGCTCGGGTCCGGTTGTATTTAGTGACGCGTAAGTGGTAAGGTCTGATGGGGTGCAAGGTCTTCACGGACACGTTAGGGTGCTTGTTGGTTTTGCAAGTCACACAATTCGAAACATAGTCGCGTACTTCAGCAAACATGCGTGGCCAAAAGAAACTTTTCTTGAGCCTTTGATAGGTTTTGTTAATACCACCATGTGCTGAAGTCGGAGCATCATGTGCTCGTTCTATGACTTGTTTGGTGAGACCCTTGGGGACCCAGAGCTTCCAGGCAGTTTGCTCCTGTAAATCGTCTCCCCGGTAAAATTCCGTACGCTTATAAAGATAACGATCTATTACGACCAGGTCTGGTAGACGGTCGCTATTCGATTTTACTCGCTGTTTCAACTCTTTATATTTGGCGGAGGCGAACTCCACCGAGGACAAATCAATCTCGGGACACAATATCTCTAGAGCCACGACGTCACTCTCATGGACCCTAGATAAGGCATCCGGCACCTTGTTTTCTGACCCTTTTCGGTGTTGGATAGTTAAGTGAAATCCCTGCAGCTTAAACGCCCACCTACCTAGTCTGCCACTCAAATCCGGCTGACGCATGAGCCATTGCAGCGAAGCGTGATCTGTAATCACTGTAAAGTCTAGACCCTCTATGAAAGGCCGAAAGTTGTTTTTCGCTAAGTACGGCGGCCAGGCACTCCTGTTCCGTCACACTGTAATTGCGCTGTGCCTTGTTGAGCTTTTGTGACCAGTAGGCTATTGGGCTATTGGGACTTTGAAAAATTTCAAGGCTACGAAAGCCCCTTGGGCCTCGTGGTTCCACTGCAATCCCTTAGCATTTTTTAATAAGTCTGTCAAAGGTGTACAGAGTGAGGCAAAATTAGAGATGAATTTTCGGTACCACCCTGCCATGCCAAGAAAACGGCGAAGTTGTCGCACCGTCTTAGGAACTGGATAATCTACAATAGATCGGACTTTCTCCGGATCAGTTCTCAAACCCCCCTTGCCAATAATGTGTACAAGGTAACGAACCTCCTTTAGGCAGAATTTACTCTTCGAAACATTCAGTGTTAACCCAGCGCACTTGAGGTGTTTCGCTGGGATTACCTTGTCCATCAGTCGGCACATGGTTTGGGGTGCGTTACACAACCCGAATGGCATGACAGTGAACTGGTAGAGCGGCCGCTTGGGACCGCAAAGGCAGTTTTCCCCCTAGAAAGGTATTTGCCAAAAGGCGTCTTTTAAGTCTAAGCTCGAAATGAATTCGGCCCGGGGAATTCGGCTCAGGATCCCTTGGATGTGTGGGAGTGGATAGGCATCGGTTACCGTTACGGTATTTAGCTTCCGGGAGTCAAAGCATAGCCTAACCTTTCCGGGCTTGCGGACTAACACCACCGACGAACTCCACGAACTTTGCGACTCCTCGATCACTCCGAGTTTAAGTATTCGATCTAACTCCTCGAAAATCAGCTTTTCAATCGCCGGGGAAACAGGATAGTGTCGTTGTTAAATGGCTTTATAGTCATTGGTATCAATGACATGTTCCACCAAAGCCGTCTTTCCGAGGTCTTCCTTTTCTTATGAAGGGAACATGGCCTTTACTGCTTCGAGACTGTTTATCTGTGAGACTGTCAGATCATGGGAGTTTGATATTAAGTTGTCAGTATTTTCTATCACTACTTCTGAGACAATTTCGGGTGCTAAGTCGAACAACTTCCAAAAGTCAACGCCCAGATAAAGGTTCTGAGCCAGTGAAGGGACCACATATAAAGGTAGACGATTAGATTTACCCTTAAATGCTATGTCAGAAACATAAAAACCAAAGACCTTTTGCGCGTGTCCGTCTGCCGTTTTAATTGGCGAGGCAAAACGCTTCAACTTAACCTCGCTGCGTAGGGCGCGTGCAGCCAATTAACCGCCCACGCAACTTATTGAAGCGCCACTGTCAAGTAATCCCACTACTTGTTCGCTCATTAAGGTTACGGAAGCGTAGGGTCTGGTGTCATTGGGTTTTGCCAATATGGTTCTCATTACTAGGCTGCGACTTTCCTTTACCCGTTTCCAGAAGAGTGCCATTCGTTTGGCGGATCGACTCGGTCTTGGTTTTGCTAGCGGTGCAACTGCTCGGGTCCGGTTGTATTTAGTGACGCGTAAGTGGTAAGGTCTGATGGGGTGCAAGGTCTTCACGGTTTTGTCGGGTAATCTGCTCAAGTCTATTCGTTCTTTGATGATTACCTTGGTGGCTGATAGTGGGTCTTATCTGGTAGGTTTAGTGTCCGAGTACTATTACAATTTATTGTGGGCGTGAACTGGGGTTCTTGTTCACACCCCTCCTCCAGTTTTCCTGATTGTTGCATTTGGGACAAGTTGGTTTGTATTGTTCCGCCGCTCCACACTCATAGCAGAACACTTGGCGCGGCTCCAAGCAGATGTCGAACCTATGGCCTTCGTGCTGACAATTCCAACAGATTTATTAGGACGGAGCTTGATTTTTTAAGCCAGCGGGCGCAAACGGATTTGGCTGTGCGGGATCTTTCGGTCTGACAGGATCCCCCACCAGCGGTGGTAATAACTCAGCAATTTGACGTCGCGGATACGCTGGTCTCATAGTTGGCAGATTTCGGCTAACATCGTTCAAGAATCGTTCACGCCTCTGGACTACGCTATGGCGCAGCATAGCGACCGATGTAATGTCTAGATGGAGGATTTCGTGCCTTATATCGGATCGGAGATTCCTTATCAACATCTCTACCAAATCCACTTCTGCTATTTGGAATCTTAGAGTGTCAGTAAGTCGGACGATGGAGTCGTAATATTCGTCGAATATCTCCCTATCTCGTTGTTTGCGGCCTCTTATTGCCTCTCGTATGTCATAGTCAGACCGACTGTCCTTATACTGCTGACGCAGTTGGTCGATCAAATCATCCCACAAGAAAAACGGTTGTGAACGATGGAACCAACAGAACCATTCTTTCGCCCTCCCCTTAAACAACAAATGCGCGTTTTTACGCAACAAACCGAAGTTTCCGTCTAGGCTCTGCTGAGTAAGAGATTGAACCTGATAGATAAAATTATCTACAGTTAGACCGTCTGGTGACCCTTCAAATTGAAGGTGCCAGCCCGTGATTATGTATTAACATCTACTGAGTCTTACGATTCGGCTCTCGGCTCTCGAATGGCATATCGCGTGGCCAAGGATAATCTTTGAAGGCTGGAGTGTTGGCTGGTGCTTCTGGCACTGCTGGCGCTCTGGCTTCGACTTCATGTATTTTCAGTCTGCCTAAGCAACGTTCAACATTTGTTTCAATTAAATGGGAGAGATCTTGCGAAATTTGTTGCATTAATGACTCTTGGATCTGTTCGATTGAGTTGTTCACTACTCGTTGGATTTTCGAATCCAAGTCGGATTCTCTCCGACTTTGGCTTCCTGGGTTATCAGGTAAGGATAGTCGAGAGCGATTATCGGTAATAACGGTGTTTTCTGGGTTTGACCTCAAACCTTCGACGACCACAGGGTTTCCCGCACGCTGACCCCTCTGCGACGTGAAATGGAGTTGGGTTGGCGTCTTTCTTTTCGCGCGATTTCGAGTGTTATGGACATTCGAGGTTTCAGCTGCAGCCCTGTCTTCAATCGCATTAAGATTTGGGCGCACTACGCACAATTTTAAGGAATTTGTAACACAAGGCTGCCCGCACTGGGGACAGTTTTCGACATTTTTCAATGCTTCGACCAGGCAATATCTGTGGAACACGTGTTGGCAGGGGGTGACGACACTCTCTGAGCTACCGTCAATTCCAATTTTGCACAAGGTGCATTCATGCGGATCTGAGGACAACCTTGATCTAGCGGGGCCATCAAAACTCCGTCTGACGGCCATAATTAGGGATGGTATTTTATATTAAATGAACCAATAAGTATGTAGCAAAAAAAAAAAACAACGTATCTTATGATAAGTGCGTGATTAAGAAAAAAAAGTTTATGTCAGTTTTTTACCCGGGTATCGTAACCGCAGGACTACTGTGAGTGGAAAACGAGATATCAACACTCGGAGTAAGAAGTAACATTTGCCTTCAGTGGCAAGGTCTGATAACGGTCTTAAAAAAAATTAATAAATAAAGAAAAATATCAATAACAACGGTAGCTACTATTTAGCATCCGTTTGGATAAGCTACTCGTCTTGATACGGTCAAGGGTACCAACCAAGAAATGTATGGTATCTTTTTTTTTTAAACGCGGGACGAATTCATATACTTGATCTCGTTCAAAATCAATCCAAAACCCCTCCTTCCTTCAAGGAATTGAAGACAATCACAAAAATATATAATAAAAAACCTTCATAATTATATATATATATATATATATATAAATATACATATGGTGTAGTCGCGAAACAAGTAAAAAAAAATTTCAAGGACGATATATCAAAAAAATTATCTAAGGGAAACCTCAGTTGGACGTCTCTTTTTCTCATTCTTTCTCTCTTTCTCCGGTGAATGGTTCAAAAATGAAAGGGTGGATCTCGGGCTATTCTGCTGGCTTGACGCCTCTGGGTAAGAGTTAATGCTGAGTGATGACCCTAAATCCGCTTGTAAGCCAAAATAAGTTAGGTTAATGAATTCACTAACAATCCATACTTGACTACCCGGAGACAACGTGCAGGAAATCGGAATACGCGATAGTCATCAAAGCCATCAAAACAAATTTGGCACAAACAAAAAAATCGAATGGTCAATATACTATTACTAAGGCTTGTGACAACTGGTCGTTTATCGCATCTCATTCTCGTAATATCACTATTTATTTAAGCGATTTTATTAATTCCAGGCTGTATGCCTTTCTCAAATCGAGGATACATTAAATGTTAAGCACTATAGCTTCATTAAAACTCAAGGGTATTTGACCGGTCAGGTAATCAGCCGATGCTTAAGAAATCCTGCAATTCCAAATCAATCAATCAATCAATCGGAATACGCGATAGTCATCAAAGCCATCAAAAACAAATTTGGCACAAACAAAAAAAATCGAATGGTCAATATACTATTACTTAGGCTTGTGACAACTGGTCGTTTATCGCATCTCATTCTCGTAATATCACTATTTATTTAAGCGATTTTACTAATTCCAGGCTGTATGCCTTTCTCAAATCGAGGATACATTAAATGTTAAGCACTATAGCTTCATTAAAACTCAAGGGTATTTGACCGGTCAGGTAATCAGCCGATGCTTAAGAAATCCTGCAATTCCAAATCAATCCTTAACAGCTAACCGAACGAATGGTACAAGAAAAAACAAAAAAAAAAAAAAAACTCCCTGATTCAGCATAAGTTAATTAATGAGAGAAGAAATCTTCCAAAAGATATTCGAATCCAACGAGGATCATTGGTCAAGTGTCCGGCAGAGAAACACCAGAATACCTGCGTTTCCGAATGATCTTGTTCACCTTTTACACTTGATGAAAGGATAAGTGCAATGTCTTAAAGACATTGCGTTCAATTAATCTAACAGCACAAAAGAATTAATATTTGAAAAAGGGACTTTTTTTACAAACATAAACATGTGGAACCCAAAATAAAATCAGAAGAACTGACCTCTTTCGGGCCCCACGTTTGGAGCCAATTTATGTAATGAAATAGGTGTCAAATACCGTTTAAGTAGTTTTTGGTACTTTACACCAGCCGGATTGGATTCGTAATCCGGTAGCGAATGGAGAGGTGCGGGGTGCACGTCTTGCCTCGTTGCTCAAGCTAAGCTCGCCGAAATGGGTGGGTTCTTGCACCGTCATTCGCTAATTGCTTCATCAATAAATAGAAAAATTACGTGCATGTCTAAGATAAAGGTTAAGAGGGCGGCAACACCCTGATCATAGTATTATCCACCAGCTATCCTCTCCCACCGACGGGTACATGGTGAGTTCATTCCGTAAGGACTGATCTGGATGAGGAGGAAGAGAAAATCCATCAGATCTGAAATAAAATGGGAGTAGAGAGACGCCTCCTGTAAACTTTAATGAAAACTCATGCTTTTTCTTTTTTTTTGTTTAATAATAATAATCTTAATTTACAAGTTTTCCTTTTTTTTTTCTTTCAAAATTTAATTTTAATTTCTTAAGATTTTATTAATTCATATATAATGATACCAATTGAAATTATTAGTATTCTTTTTTTTTTTTGTTTACTAATAATAATTTAAATTTATAAATTTCTTTTTTTCTCAAAAATTAATTTTATTTTTTCAAGATTTTAATAATCCATATATATTGATACCAATTTGAAATTATTCATCATATTTGGCTCTACACCGGGGTCCGGTCCTGGCCTCCCGCAAAAAGTCTCTCCACCGGTCCCGATTTCGAGCCGATGTCATCCAGTTTGAAATTTGAAATTATTAGTATTCTTTTTTTTGTTTACTAATAATAATCTAAATTTATAATTTTTTTTTCTTTCGAAATTTAATTTTAAGTTTCTTAAGATTTTATCAATCAATATGTATTGATCCAAATTTAAAATTATTAGCATTCCTTTTTTTTTGTTTACTAATAATAATTAAATTTATAAATTTCCCCCTTTTTTTTCTTTCAAAATTTAATTTTAATTTCTTAAGATTTTAATGATCTATATATTGATACAAATGTAAAATTATTAGCATTCCTTTTTTTTTGTTTACTAATAATAATTTAAATTTATAAATTTCTTTTTTTTTTCTTTCGAAATTTAATTTTTAATTTCTTAAGATTTTATCAATCAATATATATTGATACAAATTTAAATTTATTAGCATTCTTTCTTTTTTTTCTTTGAGTCAATATAATCCAAATTTACTGACCTACTAATTACTAAGATCCCGTGATACTAATTTAACGTTAGTTGGCATACATAGTTCAATTTAGCACGGATTTTGCTCCGCTGAATAAGTAGAAACACCCCGAGCAAGTTACTAAACGAGCAACTCAGTTTCAGTGAAGGAAATTGATCTGACGTTTACTCGCGAGTCGGGAGCACTATTAGGCTCAAATCGGGAAAACAAACAAGAAAAAAAAAAGAATTGCAAACCATTTCAAGACCTAATGTTCCGATCAGATCTTTTACATTCATTCACTGAGAAAGAGGTTTTAGCAATCAACAAACAACAAGAAAATATGACTCTAACAGTAATTTTATTTGTGTAATATATCTGTTTAAAAATTACAAGATAAACTAAATCATGGGCTTCCAATCAAGCATTTATATGGACAATTCAGAGGTTATTGGTCAATTACCAAATAAGGAAAAATTGATAAAAAAAGGAAATTTTTTTTTATACATATTTACGTAGATTCTCCTCTCTTGCTTCGTGACTAGGACGCGGGAATAGGTCTGCCATCCGGTGACGAGTTCCAGGATTACTAGGTCAGGGCATGGAGGGCCTCCAGAATTGACGAGCGCAACATTATTCCAGGACAAGAATGCATTCGGAAGTTCGTGTACAGTATTGTCCTTTTTCAGGCTTTCAAAGGGTGGGACGCCATTTTTCTTTTAAGTGGACGCAGCTTAATACAACCCGCGTAATTTAATCTTCATGATACTTTCAGGATATTTAAAAAAAAATTTCTTTATGAAGATTTAAATAGGGAAATTTATTTTCCACAGTTAAATGCGTTTTCTCAAAACAATTGAAACTTTTTGCGTTTTTAATTGTGGCTTTCTGTTAGCCGCTTTAAAGGTGGGACGCCATTTTTCTTTAAATGGGACGCCATTTAATACGATTCGCGTAATTTAATCTTAAAGACACTTTCAGGAAATTTTCGAAAAAAAAGTAAATTTTAGTGTTGGCTTTCTATTATCCGCTTAAAAGGTGAGACGCCATTTTTCTTTAAAGGGGACGCCATTTAATACGAATCGCGTAATTTAATCTTAGACACTTTCAGGAAATTTTCGAAAAAAAAAACAGTAAATTTTCTTATGAAGATTTAAATAGGGATATTTATCTTCCACCGTTAAATGCGTATTCCCAAAAACAATTTATACACTTTTAGCGACTTTTGTGTTGGCTTTATATAAGCCGCTTCAAAGGTGAGACGCCATTTTTCTTTTAAGGGAACGCCACTTAATACGACTCGCGTAATTTAGTCATAAGACACTTTCAGGAAATTTTCAAAAAAAAAAGTAAATTTTTGTATGAAGATTTAAATAGGGATATTTATCTTCCACAGTTAAATGCGTATTCCCAAAAACAATTTAAATACTTTTAGCGATTTATGTGTTGGCTTTCTATTAGCCGCTTTAAAGGTGGGACGCCATTTTCCTTTTAAGGGGACGCCAGTTATTACGACTTAATTTCGATGGCAGCTTTCCGAACAAAAAAAAACAATCTCGAAACACCAATTCCACTACGCCAAATATAATAAAAAGTTCAGTAAGACCTGCATCACCCATTAAGGAAATCTTAGTCCAATTTAAATCTATAACTTTTATTCGCAAGTCAAAAAAAAAGTGATAAAAAAAATTCGCGTTTCTACTTATCACGATTTCCAAAGACAATTAATTCTTTCAAGCGGATTTGTTGAGAATAACTTTGGTGCACACTTTGTTGACTGCCTCACAGGACTCTCTGTGACTAACTAACTAATTTCTACCCACCCCAATGCCTACCAACTCACTCACCACTGCCTCTTTCCATCTAGCCCGGTGTCGAAATTTTTCTCTCTAGTGAAAATAGCGTAGTTCAGGTAAGTTCTATGCAACACACATATGAATGCCCATTAAGAGCGCATACCAAAACCTTCTCTATAGAAAGCCTGACTGTTCCGATCGTACACAGATACATGCTTAGTTTTATCCAAAACGTATTTGTTTAGTAATCAACTAAAGAGCAAAATCCATATAAAATTTTTCTGTTTCCCACTACCACATCTTACGTTACTTATCTTACTCTTTGCGACTACTTATTTTTTTTTACACTGTATTCACATTCCAAAACATAGACGCGTTTTGGATTGGTTTACAGCATTAGTATGCATTGAGTTGGGCTTTCTATAGAGAAGGCTCTGCCTGCATACAAATTCCCATTATTGGAATAGTTGATGACCAACGGAATATTTCCCGTCGGTTTACACTGAATTTTTTTATTTCGACGCAGCAGCAAAAATAAAAGAGAGAGAGTTCTGTCGGCTGCAATGAAGCGAATGATTAAGTGTGAGTGAACACTGACCAGCACGCGTTGGGGATGGCGCATTGCGTTAATGGGTAATGGGTGTTTATAAAAAAAAATTCTTTGCGGTCGCCACCACAAAACAGGCTTTACGGGGGATTTACCTTAAAGACACCGAAAGGCTGAGAACAGGCGACTAAACCAATGCTCCAGTCTTGGACCGGGGAAAGGGTCCAATCAGGTCCATGTAAAGATACATTCTGTCGTCCCATGACCGGTTTTAAAGACACGTTAGGGTGCTTGTTGGTTTTGCAAGTCACACAATTCGAAACATAGTCGCGTACTTCAGCAAACATGCGTGGCCAAAAGAAACTTTTCTTGAGCCTTTGATAGGTTTTGTTAATACCACCATGTGCTGAAGTCGGAGCATTATGTGCTCGTTCTATGACTTGTTTGGTGAGACCCTTGGGGACCCAGAGCTTCCAGGCGGTTTGCTCCTGTAAATCGTCTCCCCGGTAAAATTCCGTGCGCTTATAAAGATAACGATCTATTACGACCAGGTCTGGTAGACGGTCTCTATTCGATTTTACTCGCTGTTTCAACTCTTTATATTCGGCGGAGGCGAACTCCATCGAGGACAAATCAATCTCGGGACACAATATCTCTAGAGCCACGACGTCACTCTCATGGACCCTAGATAAGGCATCCGGCACCTTGTTTTCTGACCCCTTTCGGTGTTGGATAGTGAAGTGAAATCCCTGCAGCTTAAACGCCCACCTACCTAGTCTGCCACTCAAATCCGGCTGACGCATGAGCCATTGCAGCGAAGCGTGATATGTAATCACTGTAAAGTCTAGACCCTCTATGAAAGGCCGAAAGTGTTTTATGCTAAGTACGGCGGCCAGGCACTCCTGTTCCGTCATACTGTAAATACGCTGTGCCTTGTTGAGCTTTTGTGACCAGTAGGCTATTGGGACTTCAGAGCCATCGTCAAGGGTCTGTACCAGTACACTACCAACGCCTGACTGACTAGCGTCACACTCTATCATGAAAGGCCTTGAAAAATCTGGGGTGTATAGGACAGGCGAAGAATTGAGCTTAACTTTCAAGGCTACGAAAGCCCCTTGGGCCTCGCGGTTCCACTGCAATCCCTTAGCCTTTTTTAATAAGTCTGTCAAATGTGTACAAAGTGAGGCAAAATTAGAGATGAATTTTCGGTACCACCCTGCCATGCCAAGAAAACGGCGAAGTTGTCGCACCGTCTTAGGAACTGGATAATCTACAATAGATCGGACTTTCTCCGGATCAGTTCTCAAACCCTCCTTGCCAATAATGTGTCCAAGGTAACGAACCTCCTTTAGGCAGAATTTACTCTTCAAAACATTCAGTGTTAACCCAGCGCGCTTGAGGTGTTTCGCGACTTCCCGGAGTATACTCAAGTGACTGTCGAAATCATCGGTTATTATCAATAAATCGTCGAGGTAGACGAATACCTGGCCATGGAGTTCGGCTGGGATTACCTTGTCCATCAGTCGACACATGGTTTGGGGTGCGTTACACAACCCGAATGGCATGACAGTGAACTGGTAGAGCGGCCGCTTGGGGACCGCAAAGGCAGTTTTCCCCCTAGAACGGTATTTGCCAAAAGGCGTCTTTTAAGTCTAAGCTCGAAATGAATTCGGCCCGGGGAATTCGGCTCAGGATCCCTTGGATGTGTGGGAGTGGATAGGCATTGGTTACCGTTACGGCATTTAGCTTGCGGGAGTCAAGGCATAGCCTAACCTTTCCGGGCTTGCGGACTAACACCACCGGCGAACTCCACGGACTTTGCGACTCCTCGATCACTCCGAGTTTAAGCATTCGATCTAACTCCTTGAAAATCAGCTTTTCAATCGCCGGGGAAACAGGATAGTGTCGTTGTTTAATGGCTTTATAGTCATTGGTATCAATGACATGTTCCACTAAAGCGACTTTACTGCTTCGAGACTGTTTATCTGTGAGACTGTCAGATCATGGGAGTTTGATATTAAGTTGTCAGTATTATCTATCACTACTTCTGAGACAAATTCGGGTTCTAAGTCGAACAACTTCCAAAAGTCAACGCCCAGATAAAGGTTCTAGCCAGTGAAGGGACCACATATAAAGGTAGACGATTAGATTTACCCTTAAATTCTATGTCAGAAACAAAAAAACCAAAGACCTTTTGCGCGTGTCCGTCTGCCGTTTTAATTGGCGCGGTAAAACGCTTCAACTTAACCTCGCTGCTTAGGACGCGTGCAGCCAATGAACCACCCACGCAACTTATTGAAGCGCCACTGTCAAGTAATCCCACTACTTGTTCGCCCATTAAGGTTACGGAAGCGTAAGGTCTGGTGTCATTGGGTTTTGCCAATATGGTGCTCATTACTAGGCTGCGACTTTCCTTTACCCGTTTCCAGAAGAGTGCCATTCGTTTGGCGGATCGACTCGGTCTTGGTTTTGCTAGCGGTGCAACTGCGTTGAAAATTTTTGCTCGGGTCCGGTTGTATTTAGTGACGCGTAAGTGGTAAGGTCTGATGGAGTGCAAGGTCTTCACGGTTTTGTCGGGTAATCTGCTCAAGTCGGGGCCTATTCGCTCTTTGATGATTACCTTGGTGGCTGATAGTGGGTCTTATCTGGTAGGGTTGAGTGTCCGAGTACTATTACAATTTATTGTGGGCGTGAACTGGGGTTCCTGTTCACACCCCTCCTCCAGTTTTCCTGATTGTTGCATTTGGGACAAGTTGGTTTTTATTGTTCCGCCGCTCCACACTCATAGCAGAACACTTGGCGCGGCTCCAAGCACATGTCGAACCTATGGCATTCGTGCTGACAATTCCAACAGATTTATTAGGACGGGGCTTGATTTTTTAAGCCAGCGGGCGCAAACGGATTTGGCTGTGCGGGATCTTTCGGTCTGACAGGATCCCCCACCAGCGGTGGTAATAACTCAGCAATTTGACCTCGCGGATAAGCTGGTCTCATAGTTGGCAGATTTCGGATAACATCGTTCAAGAATCGTTCACGCCTCTGGACTACGCTATGGCGCAGCATAGCGACCGATGTAATGTCTAGATGGAGGATTTCGTGCCTTATATCGGATCGGAGATTCCTTATCAACATCTCTACCAAATCCACTTCTGCTATTTGGAATCTTAGAGTGTCAGTAAGTCGGACGATGGAGTCGTAATATTCGTCGAATGTCTCCCTATCTCGTTGTTTGCGGCCTCTTATTGCCTCTTGTATGTCATAGTCAGACCGACTGTCCTTATACTGCTGACGCAGTTGGTCGATCAAATCATCCCACAAGAAAAACGGTTGTGAACGATGGAACCGCCAGAACCATTCTTTCGCCCTCCCCTTAAACAACAAATGCGCGTTTTTACGCAACAAACCGAAGTTTCCGTCTAGGCTCTGCTGAGTAAGAGATTGAACCTGATAGATAAAATTATCTACAGTTAGACCGTCTGGTGAGCCTTCAAATTGGAGGTGCCAGTCCGTAATTATGTATTAACATCTACTGAGTCTTACGATTCGGCTCTCGGCTCTCGAATGGCATATCGCGTGGCCAAGGATAATCTTCGAAGGCTGGAGTGTTGGCTGGTGCTTCTGGCACTGCTGGCGCTCTGGCTTCGACTTCATGTATTTTCAGTCTGCCTAAGCAACGTTCAACATTTGTTTCAATTAAATGGGAGAGATCTTGCGAAATTTGTTGCATTAATGACTCTTGGATCTGTTCGATTGAGTTGTTCACTACTCGTTGGATTTTCGAATCCAAGTCGGATTCTCTCCGACTTTGGCTTCCTGGGTTATCAGGTAAGGATAGTCGAGAGCGATTATCGGTAATAACGGTGTTTTCTGGGTTTGACCTCAAACCTTCGACGACCACAGGGTTTCCCGCACGCTGACCCCTATGCGACGTGAAATGGAGTTGGGTTGGCGTCTTTCTTTTCGCGCGATTTCGAGTGTTATGGACATTCGAGGTTTCAGCTGCAGCCCTGTCTTCAATCGCATTAAGATTTGGGCGCACTACGCACAATTTTAAGGAATTTGTAACACAAGGCTGCCCGCACTGGGGACAGTTTTCGACATTTTTCAATGCTTCGACCAGGCAATATCTGTGGAACACGTGTTGGCAGGGGGTGACGACACTCTCTGAGCTACCGTCAATTCCAATTTTGCACAAGGTACATTCATGCGGCTCGGGTACTATTATCTCTGAGGACAACCTTGATCTAGCGGGGCCATCAAAACTCCGTCTGACGGCCATAATTAGGGATGGTATTTTATATTAAATGAACCAATAAGTATGTAGCAAAAAAAAAACAACGTATCTTATGATAAGTGCTTCTTTGGAATGATCGGCCCGATTTTTTTTTTGTCTTTAACAAGGGTTTGGCAAAAAAAAACTTAGGAGTGGTCAACTCAGGGATTCTTAAAGTCTAAGTCTGTGTCACTTAACCCAGTGGGTGATTAAGAAAAAAAAGTTTATGTCAGTTTTTTACCCGGGTATCGTAACCGCAGGACTACTGTGAGTGGAAAACGAGTTATCAACACTCGGAGTAAGAAGTAACATTTGCCTTCAGTGGCAAGGTCTGATAACGGTCAATTAATAAATAAAAAAAATATCAATAACAACGGTAGCTACTATTTAGCATCCGTTTGGATAAGCTACTCGTCTTGACACGGTCAAGGGTAACAACCAAGAAATGTATGGTATCTTTTTTTTTAAACGCGGGACGAATTCATATACTTGATCTCGTTCAAAATCAATCCAAAACCCCTCCTTCCTTCAAGGAATTGAAGACAATCACAAAAATATATAAAAAAAAAACCTTCATAATTATATATGTATATATATATATATATATATCATACTTGCGTTCTATCAGTAAAATAATATATATATATATATATATATATATATATATATATATAAATAAATAAATAAATAAATAAATATACATATGGTGTAGTCGCGAAACAAGTAAAAAAAAATTTTAACGAGATATATCAAAAAAAATTATCTAAGGGAAACCTCAGTTGGGCGTCTCTTTCTCTCTTTCTTTCTCTCTTTCTCCAGTGAATGGTTCAAAAATAAAAGGGTGGATCTCGGGCTATTCTGCTGGCTTGACGCCTTTGGGTAAGAGTTAATGCTGAGTGATGACCCTAAATCCGCGTGTAAGCCAAAATAAGTTAGGTTAATGAATTCACTTACAATCCATACTTGACTACCCGGAGACAACGTGCAGGAAATCGGAATACGCGATAGTCATCAAAGCCATCAAAACAAATTTAGCACAAAAAAAAATCGAATGGTCAATATACTATTACTTAGGCTTGTGACAACTGGTCGTTTATCGCATCTCATTCTCGTAATATCACTATTTATTTAAGCGATTTTATTAATTCCAGGCTGTATGCCTTTCTCAAATCGAGGATACATTAAATGTTAAGCACTATAGCTTCATTAAAACTCAAGGGTATTTGACCGGTCAGGTAATCAGCCGATGCTTAAGAAATCCTGCAATTCCAAATCAATCAATCAATCAATCGGAATACGCGATAGTCATCAAAGCCATCAAAACAAATTTGGCACAAACAAAAAAAATCGAATGGTCAATATACTATTACTTAGGCTTGTGACAACTGGTCGTTTATCGCATCTCATTCTCGTAATATCACTATTTATTTAAGCGATTTTACTAATTCCAGGCTGTATGCCTTTCTCAAAACCGAGGATACATTAAATGTTAAGCACTATAGCTTCATTAAAACTGTAGGGTATTTGACCGGTCAGGTAATCAGCCGATGCTAAAGAAATCCTGCAATTCCAAATCAATCCTAAACAGCTTACCGAACGAACGGTACAAGAAAAAACAAAAACATAAAACAAATTCCCTGATTCAGCATAAGTTAATTAATGAGAGAAGAAATCTTCCAAAAGATATTCAAATCCAACGAGGATCATTGGTCAAGTGTCCGGCAGAGAATCACCAGAATACCTGCGTTTCCTAACGCCTCTTAGAGAAAGGGAATCTAAAGGAAAAAGTAATCTTATTCATTTCATTGATATGTCGAGTATTAGTCTGGTCATGTATTCAGCCCTCGCAAGCAAAAAAAATGCCTGCAATTCCAGGCCAACCTAACAGATCAACAAATAAACAAAATTCCAATCAAGTGTGATCTACCGCATAACAAGGCAGGTCTTCCAAAAGGTATACAAGTCCTCGGTCAAGTTTCCGGCAGAGAGACACCAGAATACCTGCGTTTCCGAATGATCTTGTTCACCTTTTACACTTGACGAAAGGATAAGTGCAAAGTCCTAAAGACACTGCGTTCAATTAATCTAACAGCACAAAAGAATTAAAATTTGAAAGGGGAATTTTTTTTACAAACATAAACATGTGGAACCCAAAAGAAAATCAGAAGAACTGACCTCTTTCGGGCCCCACGTTGGGCGCCAATTTATGTAATGAAATAGGAGTCAAATACCGTTTAAGTAGTTTTTGGTACTTTACACCAGCCGGATTGGATTCGGTATCCGGTAGCGAATGGAGAGGTGCGGGGTGCACGTCTTGCCTCGTTGCTCAACCTAAGCTCGCCGAAATGGGTGGGTTCTCTCACCGTCATTCGCTAATTGCTTCATCAATAAATAGAAAAATTACGTGCATGTCTAAGATAAAGGTTAAGAGGGCGGCAACACCCTGATCATAGTATTATCCACCAGCTATCCTCTCCCACCGACGGGTACATGGTGAGTTCATTCCGTAAGGACTGATCTGGATGAGGAGGAAGAGAAAATCAAAAAAAAAAATTACCGCATCATTTAAAAAAAAAATTCGAACATCCATCAGATCTGAAATAAAATGGGAGTGGAGAGACGCCTCCTGTAAACTTTAATGAAAACTCATGCTTTTTTTTTTTTTGCTTAATAATAATAATCTAAATTTACAAGTTTCCCTTTTTTTTTCTTTCAAAATTTAATTTTAATTTCTTAAGATTTTATTAATCCATATATAATTTTACCAACTGAAATTATTAGTATTCTTTTTTTTTGTTTACTAATAATAATTTAAATTTATAAATTTCTTTTTTTCTCAAAAATTAATTTTATTTTCTTAAGATTTTAATAATCCATATATATTGATACCAATTTGAAATTATTCATCATATTTGGCTCTACACCGGGGTCCGGTCTTGGCTCCCCGCAAAAAGTCTCTCCACCGATCCCGATTTTGAGCCGATGTCATCCAGTTTGAAATTTGAAATTATTAGTATTCTTTTTTTTTGTTTACTAATAATAATCTAAATTTATAAATTTCTTTTTTTTCTTTCGAAATTTAATTTTTAGGTTCTTAAGATTTTATCAATCAATATATATTGATCCAAATTTAAAATCATTAGCATTCCTTTTTTTTTGTTTACTAATAATAATCTAAATTTATAAATTCCCCCTGTTTTTCCTTTCAAAATTTAATTTTAATTTCTTAAGATTTTAATGATCTATATATATTGATACAAATGTAAAATTAATAGCATTACTAATAAAAATCTAAATTTATAAATTTCTTTTATTTTTCTTTCGAAATGTAATTTTTAATTTCTTAAATTTTTATCAATCAATATATATTGATACAAATTTAAATTTATTAGCATTCTCTCTTTTTTTTTCTTTGAGTCAAAATAATCCAAATTTACTGGCCTACTAATTACTAAGATCCCGTGATACTAATTTAACGTTAGTTGGCATACATAGTTCAATTTAGCACGGATTTTGCTCCGCTGAATAAGTAGAAACACCCCGAGCAAGTTACTAACCGAGGAACTCAGTTTCAGTGAAGGAAATTGATCTGACGTTTACTCGCCAGTCGGGAAAACAAACAAGAAAAAAAAGAATTGCAAATCATTTACCTGTTACGATGCAGTATTCGGGAACATCTTCATCGCCAGCGCTGACCATTCCGAGGTTCACTACCTGCTGAAACAATACAATGCTTATCCAGAAAAACAAATGAATTAGGACCATTTCAATACCTAATGTTCCGATCAGATCTTTTACATTCATTCACTGAGAAAGGGGTCTTAGCAATCAACAACCAACAAGAAAATATGACTCTAACAGTAACTTTATATGTGTAATATATCTGTTTAAAAATTACAAGAAAAACTAAATCAGGGGCTTCCAATCAAGCATTTATATGGACAATTCAGAGGTTATTGGTCAATTACCAAATAAAGAAAAATTTATAAAAAAAAGGAAATTTTTTTTATACATATTTACGTAGATTCTCCTCTCTTGCTTCGTGACTGGGACGCGGGAATAGGTCTGCCATCCGGTAACGAGTTCCAGGATTACTAGGTCAGGGCATGGAGGGCCTCCAGAATTGACGAGCGCAACATTATTCCAGGACAAGAATGCATTCGGAAGTTCGTGTACAGTATTGCCCTTTTTCAGGCTTTCAAAGGGTGGGACGCCATTTTTCCTTTAAGTGGACGCCGCTTAATACAACTCGCGTAATTTAATCTTCATGACACTTTCAGGATATTTAAAAAAAAATTTTTTTCTTTATGAAGATTTAAATAGGGAAATTTATTTTCCACAGTTAAATGCGTTTTCTCAAAACAATTGAAACTTTTTGCGATTTTAATTGTGGCTTTCTGTTAGCCGCTTTAAAGGTGGGACGCCATTTTTCTTTAAAGGGGACGCCATTTAATACGATTCGCGTAATTCAATCTTAAAGACACTTTCAGGAAATTTTCGAAAAAAAAGTAAATTTTTGTATGAAAATTTAAATAGGGATATTTATTTTCCACAGTTAAAAGCGTTTTCCCAAAAAACAATTTAAACTTTTTTTAGCGATTTTAGTGTTGGCTTTCTATTAGCCGCTTAAAAGGTGAGACGCCATTTTTCTTTAAAGGGGACGCCATTTAATACGATTCGCGTAATTTAATCTTAGACACTTTCAGGAAATTTTCGAAAAAAAACAGTAAATTTTCTTATGAAGATTTAAATAGGGATATTTATCTTCCACAGTTAAATGCGTATTCCCAAAAACAATTTATACACTTTTAGCGATTTTTGTGATGGCTTTCTATTAGCCGCTTTAAAGGTGAGACGCCATTTTTCTTTTAAGGGAACGCCACTTAATACGACTCGCGTAATTTAATCATAAGACACTTTCAGGAAATTTTCGAGAAAAAAAAAAAATTAAAATTTTTGTATAAAGATTTAAATAGGGATATTTATCTTCCACAGTTAAATGCGTATTCCCAAAAACAATTTAAACACTTTTAGCGATTTATGTGTTGGCTTTCTATTAGCCGCTTTAAAGGTGGGACGCCATTTTCCTTTTAAGGGGACGCCACTTAGTACGACTTAATTTCGATGGCAGCTTTCCGAACAAAAAAATAAACAATCTCGAAACACCAATTCCACTACGCCAAATATAATAAAAAGTTCAGTAAGACCTGCATCACCCATTAAGGAAATCTTAGTCCAATTTAAATCTATAACTTTTATTCGCAAGTCAAAAAAAAAAGTGATAAAAAAAAATTCGCGTTTCTACTTATCACGATTTCCAACGACAATTAATTCTTTCAAGCGGGTTTGTTGAGAATAAAAGAAAAACTTTGGTGCACACTTTGTTGAGTGCCTCCCAGGACTCTCTGTGTCTAACTAACTAATTTCTACCCACCCCAATGCCTACCAACTCACTCACCACTGCCTCTTTCCATCTAGCCCGGTGTCGAAATTTTTCTCTCTAGTGAAAATAGCGTAGTTCAGGTAAGTTCTATGCAACACACATATGAATGCCCATTAAGAGCGCATACCAAAACCTTCTCTATAGAAAGCCCGACTGTTCCGATCGTACACAGATACATGCTTAGTTTTATCTAAAACGTATTTGTTTAGTAATCAACTAAAGAGCAAAATTCATATAAAATTTTTCTGTTTCCCACTACCACATCTTACGTTACTTATCTTACTCTTTGCGACTACTTATTTTTTTTTACACTGTATTCACATTCCAAAACACAGACGCGTTTTGGATTGGTTTACAGCATTAGTATGCATTGAGTTGGGCTTTCTATAGAGAAGGCTCTGCCTGCATACAAATTCCCATTATTGGAATAGTTGATGACCAACGGAATATTTCCCGTCGGTTTACACTGATTTTTTTTATTTCGACGCAGCAGCACACAGATATCAGCAAATAATGTCGTCGCAATATATATTTTTTTTGACCAGGCGTGTGGTGTTGATAGGACCCCCCCTCTCTCTCTTACTAGGCAAACCAGCACCAGTGCCCTATATGATGCACGGTGGCAATGCGCCGTCAACCAACAAGTGTTGGGCAACAGCAAAAATAAAAGAGGAGAGTTCTGTCGGCTGCAATGAAGCGAATGATTGAGTGTGAGTGAGCACTGGCCAGCACGCGTTGGGGACAAAACCTTCTCTATAGAAAGCCCGACTGTTCCGATCGTACACAGATACATGCTTAGTTTCATCCAAAACGTATTTGTATTAGTAATCAACTAAAGAGCAAAATGCTCACTAAAGAAATATGGTTATTAAGGGTAAGTAGTACATATAATTGAATTAGATATTTAAATTACTAAATACGTAGAAGACATAACTGAATATGTAGCTTATGTTGAAAATCGCGAAGTGCAAACAGATATATTTAGTGCAATGCTTGTACAAAAAATAAAAGAATTAATATCTGGTACATTAGCTTTTGCCATCATGGATAAATATAATTTATCAGAAATAAGAGATATTGTCAACTAATTTATTGGACAAGATCAAGGTAATTTGAATACTTATTATATGCGAAATAACTGTAAACTAATAGTAAAAATGGTTGTTTCGATTTTATTTACTTTAACACTACCGACTTTTATTCTAAGTTATGTTTATTTATTTAATTATAGTCAGACTCAAAATGTTAGGCTGTCGTTGGGCTGTCGTTTTCCTCTATAAGCGGTAAGCCACTTAACTAATAGAGCGAGCTGATACAGTGTGTTCAAATTGAGCGAGTTGCTCGTAAAAATAGAACACACTGTTGAACGGAGTGTTAATTAATTAGACCAAGTTGTTGGTTTCAAAGTAAGAACTGATCTGATTTATTATCAAAATTAACTGGGTTTTTATACAAAATTTTGGGTTTTAATTTCCATTCAATTTTCCGACCTTCGATAATTGAACCAAAATACTTTGCATACTTTATTGCGTCAGCATTATTTCAGCATTATTTGCAATCAATTGCATTCCCTATATGCATCCAGCGTGTCAGCAATATTATGTAACATGAACCATCAATATGCTGATTTATGCGTTAGGCAGAAATTCAATTAACGAAGTTTGGAGTTAGTAGATATATATATTTGTATGGAAATGTTAATGAATGGGTAAATGAGGAAATGATTACTGGTGTAATCCCTTTACATAACCATAACCCAAAAATTAAAGTGAGTAATCAAAACGATTATAATCAAAAGAACAGAACATGTAGTTATCAACATAGGCAGGAAAATACATATTTTTATCCCGAGTATAAAAATTAGGGGAATAGAAAATTTAATGAATACCCTAGGCAATTTCAATATAATAATCAATACCAAAGAAATCAACAACAAGCAAGTAGACAGTATCAACCAGGTAGATTAAACAATGTTAGGCAAGAAAATAGTCAACAGAGCAGACAATCTATGGAAGTAGATGATATTAGTCAAACCTCAGAAATTAATAAGATCTTTTTAACTCTTAAAATAGGGGAAGAAAATATTTAGCTTTAATTGATACAGCATCTTCAATTAGTATACTAAATGAAACAAGATTTCCAAAACACAAATACTACATTCAAATAACACACCCATTTATACAATACAAGGACCAGTGACAAAAACTACCAAAACTGTTATGACCATTTGCCCTCAAGATTTCAAGTATTAAAAAAATGCGAGATTAAAATGGTTATGTATTGAATAAGAAAACCCCTACGACCTTTTGATTCGAATGAACTGGATTGGGGGTCTTTTGGGGAACTTTGCTTAGGGCCTTTAGGGTATTTGGGAATTCTTTTGAGGGTCTTTTGGGGGTCTTCTGGTACGTGCACTGTTTTTTATATGTTTTGTTGTATGGCGGGTAAATACAAAAAGCTGATGGTTTTCCAACACTGGAGCAGCAGACATACAATTGACCATGCGAGAAGTATGGATTTTAATGGTTTCTGCCGTAAATACTCAATAACTGCCCCTGTGATTTGTTTATTGTAATTGTAATTGCGAATTGCGAAACTGCTAGTGCTTAATGTCTAATGGCATGTCGGTCGGATCATTGCGTTGACAGATCGTAAAAGAACGACCGCGGAAATGGATCAGCTGCCAAACAACATTTGCGCAAATAGCGCAATTTATTGGAATCTATTAGAATAGAAATAACGAATTTTGTTGGACGGATCGAGAATCAACACAAAAGTAAAAAAATTTGATGTTATTTTTATTCAGGCTGGAATGCGTTTTTCTAGATTTTTCATTTTACCGAAAAGACTCAATTTAGTTAATTCCTCAAAATATCCAAAAGGTAGTAAGAAAATTTGGAAAACGATAAAAATTTTCTTACTATCTTTTGTAATTTTCCCGAACTTTCTTTTGGTAAAAATCCTTCGTTTGAATCGTGAGGTATGGTCGCGAGTTCATACAAAAATCCTATGGAAAGACTTTCAGTATTTCCCGAATTTTTTAATTTTCCGGGCATTTTTTCTATTTTTTTTTTGGCATAAACCTTATTCGGACTATTGCATACAATTCAAAATAAAAATGAAACAAATCGGTTTATCGATTCTAAAGTAATGCGGTTACCAAATAACAGCATTTCATTTTTATATACATAGATAACGAACGAACTTTGGAGATACGAATTTTTGTTTTACCCAAATAGAGCCGCGATTAGAAAAAAAATGTTTCACTAATTTGTGTATGCAAATAACGAAGTGAAGCAAAGTTAAATTTAGTGTTTAACAAAGAAACAACACTACAACACCAAAGTGGAACGCCAAGAAAGGAGATATCGTCTATTTGACGCAAATATATTCGAATCTCAACCAGTTGAAATGGCAAAAAAACAAATGGAGCAGTGCTTAATTGTACTAACGCAAACTTTGGCACAGAATCAATCGCAACAATTAAGTTTAAGATACAGGGTTGAAAAGAAAACCCAATTTCTTCCAATTTTCAATGGACAACCAGGAACATTACCATCTCTCATGATTCTGTAACAAGAATTCTTGAGGAATATCAAGGAGCGGCAGCTGTATCTTTTTTCATCATTTACGTCCGGAGGATCCAGGGAAGTACAAAAAACTTACTAGACGTTAATACACCAACTACTTGGGAAGATTACAATTCGAACTTAAAACGGCATTTTAGAGCTTCAAAAAACCAACTGACGCTCACTAAAGAAATATGGTTATTAAGAGTAAGTAGTACATATAATCGAATTAGATAGTAAAAATTACTAAATACGTAGAAGACATAACTGAATATGTAGCTTATGTTGAAAATCGTGAAGTGCAAACAGATATAAAGGGTTTTTCAATAGGAGCACTTCAACTTTTTTTTTAAATAAAACACAAACTATTCGACTTTTGAACTAACTTTTTTTTTATTAACGAATTTGAACATATACATATGATACATTTAAGTATCAAACTCGATTTCTTTTTCATGACCACCGCGTGCACGTTTTACGAAGTCCAATCTTTGAACCCAATTTTCGACCACTCTTTCGCATAAATCGGCCGAAATTCCAGCAATTCAATTCACGTTCAATATTGGCTCTGAGCTCTTGCAACGTCGCCGGCTTATTGGCATAGACCAATGACTTCACATAACCCCAAAGAAAATAATGTAGAGGTGTCAAATCACACGAGTGCGGCGGCCACTGGACGCGAAATAACACGCTGATCGAACTTAGTCTTCAATAATGCGATTGTATCGTGTGCTGTGTGGCATGTGGCCCCGTCCTGCTGAAACCACATGTCGTCCAAGTCCATTCCATTCAATTGCGGCCAAAAAAAAATCGTTTATCATATCGCGGTACCGATTTCCATTAACAGTAACGTGGCGATCGTTATCGTCGATGAAAAAATATGGCCCAATGACGCCGCCGGCATGTAATCCGCACCAAACAGTGACTTTTTCTGGATGCAACGGTGCCTCATGAATCACGTGTGGGTTGCTTTCTGCCCAGTAACGCATATTTTGCTTGTTGACAAATCCTTCTAGCCAAAGGTGAGCCTCATCGCTGAAGATGATTTTTCAGTGAAAATCTGCATCATTTTCGATTTGCTCTTGAGCAACAGAACGATTATTTTGATAAAAAATTTGCACAATTTACAATCGCTGTTCACATGTGTAGCGTTCCATGATGAAATGTATACTAATGAAGTTTCCAAATGACAAAAGAACAATAAAAAATATGGCGTCGTTCGCCGTCCCTATCGGAGAAAAGTTGAAGCGCACCTGTTGAAACACCCGATATTTAGTGGAATGCTTGTACAAAAAATTAAAGAATTAGTATCTAGTACATTACACAGGGAAGAAATACCGCCCCCAGAAATTCAAGAACTGGTAGAGCACTGCCGAAGGCTTAGCAAACCTCTACTGATCGGGTGCGATGCAAATGCACATAACGAAGAATGGGGGAGCACCGACACAAATGAGAGGGGTGAGTACCTTTTAGAGTTTTTGGTGAAGGAAAACCTAGATATTTACAATGTAGGTAGTATTCCAACATTCGTGACTAGGGTTAGGGAAGAGGTACTCGACATCACCTTCAGAACTCCGACAGTGAGTCGTTTACTCAATAAGTGGAGGGTCTCCTCCGAACCAACTCTGTCAGACCACAGATTAATCTTGTTTGAATTGGGTGGGTTGGTTGTAGGGGAAAGGGTTATTAGAAACCCCAGAAGGACAAATTGGGTAAAATTTAGAATCTATTTGCAGGGCAATCTACTACACACATCAGTTCAAAGAGTGGCCAGGTGTCCGCACGAGCTAGAATGCGCAGCAGTCGAATTGAATAGGGCAATCTCTGACGCATATGAGTCGAGCTGCCCGATTAGTTCACCCAAAGGGTGTAATGAAGTTCCTTGGTGGAACGAAGAACTGTCAGCCCATCGAAGGCAGGTAAGAAAACTTTTCAAGACCGCCAAGAGAATGGGCAATTGGCAGGAATACAGAGAGTCTCTCACGGCATATAATATAGAAGTGAGAAGAGCAAAGCGCAGAAGCTTTCGTAACTTCTGTGAGGAGGTAAAAAACACTAAGGAGTCTGCCAGACTTTACAAAGCTATGGCAATAGACACTAGTTGTTTCAAGGCGTCACTGAGAAACCAGGAAGGTGAGTTCACAGAGAACGAAGAGCAGAGAGCTCTCCTCCTCCTGAGAAGTCACTTCCCGGGGAGTACGGTAAACAGTACCGAATCTGATACAGGTTTAAACTATCGTAGATTTAGTAGAGAGGACCGGAAGAAAGCCTCGTAGATATGCACCGAGCAAAGAATCCGGTGGGCAGTTAACAGCTTTCAGCCCTTTAAATCAGCAGGTGTGGATGGGATAATCCCAGCAGTTATGCAAATGGGGCTAGACAATCTCCTCCCATACCTACTAAGAATATTTAGAAGTAGTCTAGCACTTGGGTACATACCGAAAAGCTGGAGAAGGGCTCGGGTGGTATTCATACCTAAGGTAGGGAAGAAGGATCCCTCACACCCAAAGTCCTGCAGACCAATCAGCCTCACTTCGTTTGTCCTAAAGACTATCGAAAAGGTTATCGACAACTATGTAAGGTCGACTATACTGGTAAAAGAACCACTGCATTCCAGTCAACATGCATACAGAGCGGGCAGATCTACTGAGACCGCACTGTGGGAACTGACGGAAAGCATTGAGGGCTCACTCGCCAGTAAGGAAATCGCTCTATGCGCCTTCCTAGATATCGAAGGGGCGTTTGACAACGCATCACATGAAGCGATAAGAAATGCTCTTTAGAAGAAAACAGTGGACAGCACAATCAGCAAATGGATGTGCGAGATGATAATAACTAGAACAGCAGAAACCATAGTCGGTGACAAAACCATTATGGTTAACACAACAAGAGGGTGTCCACAAGGAGGAGTAATTTCCCCACTACTGTGGAGCATCCTAGTAGATGAACTACTTCGGCGACTAGCTGAAGCAGGAACTGTATCTCAGGGTTACGCGGACGATATAGTCATTGTGGCCAGAGGGAAGTTCGAGGAAGTTCTATGTGAAATAGTTCAAAATGGACTAAATATCACAAGCAGATGGTGCCAAGAGGTGGGACTTAATGTGAACCCAAGCAAAACCACACTGGTCCCCTTCACCAACAGAAGGAAATTGGGGCGAATGCGACCAATAACCCTCAATGGAGAAGTGATCGCAATCAGCGAAGAGGTCAAGTACCTTGGTCTGATATTAGACAAGAGACTGCTATGGAATAAACATCAGCAGGCAGTAATAAAGAAATCTAAGAAAGCACTCATGGTGTGCAGAAGAGTGGCAGGCAAATCATGGGGAGTAAGCCCCAAAATAATGCACTGGATGTACACTATGATAGTTATACCAATGATCACCTACGGAGCAGTGGCATGGGCAAGTAGAACCAAACTAAGCACCACAAGGAGAGAATTGGAGAAGGTACAAAGGCTAGCCTGTGTCCTAATCACAGGAGCTATGAGAACCTGCCCAACGGCGGGTATGGAGGTAATCATTGGGCTACTCCCGCTGCATATAGTGGTAGAGGTCAAATCCAATGAAACCCTTGTACGCTTAACCAAGGTTGGCTGCTTCACGGGCAGCAGAGCGGGGAGCTTAGGGAATTCACTAGCCAAGCTAACCCCTATGGCATGCATGCCATGTGACAACATGGTGCAAAAACTTGAGTTCAAAAAGAACTATGAAGTCAAACTAAGCACCAAGTCGGACTTCAGGTCTGAAACAGATTACAAGATACATCCAGGTACTATAAAATGGTATACGGATGGATCAAAGAAGGCGGATGGCACAGGTGCGGGGGTAATAGGGCCACGAACCAAGTACTCTGAAGCAATGGGCCATTATCCGAGTATCTTCCAGGCAGAAGTTCACGCCATCGAAAGATGCGCTCAATTCAATCTGGATAGGAAATACATGAGGCAGGAAATAGCCATCATGTCAGACAGCCAAGCTGCGCTAAAAGCTTTAGATGCATTCCACACCACGTCTAGACTGGTGGAAGAATGCAAAACAAGGTTAAACAGACTTGGTGAAAACAACAAAGTAAAATTGTACTGGGTGCCGGGACACACCGGTATAGAAGGTAACGAACAAGCGGACCAGCTCGCAAACAAAGGGGCAGAAACTCCGCTTGTAGGGCCGGAACCCTTTTGTGGAATTGGGTACCGTATTATGCGTGAAGAATTACGCAATATAGGTAAACAAACCGCTTCATTAAGATGGGAGGAACTCCCAGGTCTACGGCAAGCGAAGGAATTGTTGGGTGGCTATAACCCAAAGAGGTCCCGATCAATAATGGGACTAAGTAGGGGTAATGTTAGAATCATTACGGGGTTCCTAACAGGGCACTGCAGGCTGAAGGGACACCTAAAGAAAATTAAATTAGAGGAGGATGACAGCTGCAGGCTATGTGGAGAAGCAGAGGAAACCCCGTGGCATCTACTCAACGACTGCGGAGCAACGATCCGCCAGAGAAGGAGCCAGCTGGGAACTCACGCATTCTCCGAGCTTGTACGTCATTCATTAGAACCTATCCATATCATTAGGTTCCTAAAGGCCATTGGTATGGAGGGAGTGCTGTAGGGTTGGGCAGGTACCGTCCCTGCAGCGCTAGTCGGGGGGGGGGCGCAATAGATCCACAAGGGTCGCAGTGCCATTGATTCACCCCCATAACAACATCATCATCATCATCATCTGGTACATTAGCATTAGCAAAAACATCCACAAAGTCATCTGGACCTCTCCTGATCACATGTACAACAACCAGATTGATCACATCGCTATAAGCCGCAAGTGGTGATCATCGTTGCTGGACGTTAGAACCCGAAGAGCAGCCGGCATCTACAGCGACCACCACCTTGTGGTTGGCAGTGTGCGATTGAAGCTCGCGGTCCACTCAACCACACGAAGTCGAATAACGAGAAAGCCAGCTGTAGCAGCACTGAAAGACCCAGACAGTCTCTCTCTGAGATACAGTGTTATAGTATCACAACCCATACACATAATATAATTACACGCGTACTCACATTCAAATTGCACGCGTACTCATAATCAAATTGTAAAATAATTTTGACAAATTTGTCACTATAATTATTGTAATTATTAATGCACAGTTTGCATTTTTGCACCTTGTTGCGAAAGAATTGTTTCAAAACTTCAGACATTTGCACCTCCACTTGTTTCGCAACATTAATGCATAAGTACGGAAAACACTTTATGAAAATTGTTCATTGATTATTGTCATTTGTCGATTGTCATTGGTCATTGTTACAAAGTAGATTTAAGATACTAGTATTAAGTTGAACTAGATTATAAGTTTGTAGAAATAAAGTGAAGATAAAATTAAAAATTGTGTTTTTTTTATCATCTCCTTTATACGGAGATAAAAGTGGCACAGTCGGTAGGATTCCGTGAACGTTTTCTCTTAAGATAGTGAAACGGGCGTATTTCTATACCTCATACGGAAACCGAATAATAACTTCGTTCGGGAAAAAGATTTCTTGCGCGAAAACCGAAACAGTGAATTTTTCTTAAATAAATTGTGGAAAAAGATTTCCCAATTTCGGAAAAAAAAACTCTGTGAATTTTTCTTAAATAAATTGTGGAAAAAGATTTCCCAATTTCTGAAAAAAAAACTCTGTGAATTTTTCTTAAATAAATTGTGGAAAAAGATTTCCCAATTTCTGAAAAAAAAACTCTGTGAAATTTTCTTAAATAAATTATGGAAAAAGATTTCCCAATTTCTGAAAAAAAAACTCTGTGAATTTTTCTTAAATAAATTGTGGAAAAAGATTTCCCAATTTCTGAAAAAAAAACCTCTGTGAATTTTTCTTAAATAAATTGTGGAAAAAGATTTCCCAATTTCTGAAAAAAAAAAACTCTGTGCATTTTTCTTAAATAAATTGTGGAAAAAGATTTCCCAATTTCTGAAAAAAAACTCTATGAATTTTTCTTAAATAAATTGTGGAAAAAGATTTCCCAATTTCTGAAAAAAAACTCTATGAATTTTTCTTAAATAAATTCTGGAAAAAGATTTCCTAGTTTCTGAAAGAAAAAAACTCTGTGGATTTTTAAATAAACTCTTGAAAAAGATTTCCTAGTTTGGAAAAAGATTTCCTAGTTTGGAAAAAGATTTCCTAGTTCGTGAAACTCTCGGCGGATTTTCCTTTTAAATAATCTTCGAGAAAGATTTCATAGTAGATTTCATAGATTTCATAGAAAAAAACTCTCTGTAAATTTTTTTTTTAGTTTGGAAAAAAAAGATTTCCTAACAAATCTGTCCGAATAACCTGTTAAACAACATCAAAAACCCCATCAACCTGAAGGATAAAGGCGAGCGAAGAAAAAGGGAACTTCACAAGCAAAAACAAGGAGAAGAAAGGATCTAAACACTTTACCTCATCAGGCCATGCAACAACAATCAACACTACAGTGAGCAAACTAAGATCATCATTTATTTTATATTTATTTCTACATATTTTAGTATTTTTGCACCTTTCCCTTTTTTCAATAATAAAAATTAACAGAGTATACTTATAGAAAATTATTATTATATTATAAATTAAGAAATTTTATTACAATGGCACAAATAAATTTTGACCCTGTCAAATATCTGGGAAGCCTACCAACCTTTCTTGGTAATCAAAACGATCTCCAAACATTCATCAATCTGATAGACAGAATACACCCCTTTTTACTAACATACGACGACATATCACAAGGACTTTTTTCAGACTTAATTAAAAGTAGGCTAATTGGTAAGGCTAGGGAAACAATAGAAATAAATTGCCAAGCCATTTCTTGGAACGACATTCGGACGGTTCTTGAAAACACTTTCGGTGATAGACAAAGCTTAGACGATATATTTGACTCCTTAAGGAGCACTGTGTTTAAAACGACTAACATTGATTTCTATGAAGAAATCAAAAGCAAACTTAGACGTCTAAACAACAAAACCACATTGATCGTAGGACAACACCAGAACGCAGGAAATACTATAACCGAAAATTACTCTCGTTCAGCATTAAACATATTCAAATCAAAAATACCTATACCCATGAAGACAATATTAGCGTGCAGAAACCCTACCTCACTCGAAGGAGCCATGAACATCCTTTTCAAAGCAGGGTACGCTCATCTCAGAATAGATAACCTACCACATTTTAGCCAACACAAAACCTACAGACAAAATAACAAACAAACCTTTAATAATCCCCCACAACCATACAGACAGCAAAGACAAAATTTCCTACAATATCGAGAACAACTAAGACAACATAGGCAACAGCAACAGAGACAAGACTTCCCACAACAATACAGGCAACAACAAAGACAAGAATACCTACAACCAGGTTTCCCATCTAACAATAACAACAGACTCCCATTACCAGAACCCATGGACATAAACCATCATGAGTTAGAAAATTTTCAATCATCCGCCTCGGAAGAATACCACATATAAAAATCAAAACAAAACTAGGATATATAAAATTAATAGTAGATACTAGAGCAACCCCCTCCATTATAAACCCCGGCATCTGTAATCCGAAGTGGATTCAAGAAACAAATCCTATTTTCATAAAAACCCTCCAACACAGAATTCAGAAAAATAAGTTGGCCAAAATTCCACCATTTGAAGAATTTGGTAATACACTGAATTCAATTGAATATTATATAATCAAACTTCAAGACTTTTATGACGGCCTAATTGGCAATGATCTTTTAATACCACTAAAAGCCCACATTAACTAACTCCATACAACTTTGCGAACGAAGTCTTCCTCTACTTTTCAGAGACGAAGAAACCCTTCCTAGCTACAAAGTACAAATCACGCCAAACACCGACCTTATTTACTTTAAGGAAGAAAATAACGGGAAATTGTAAACGAAGGAGTAGTAAACTTTATAAATAATGAGATAGAAATAAATAAACTTTCTAAATCGAATTTACTAACCACGCAGAAGGTGGATAGTGAAAATTTTAATATCATAGAAAGATCTATGCACAAACCATTACCCGAACAGATTCGGATACAACACCTCAATTCGGAGGAAAAACACCAATTATTGACACTCGTAAACAAATATTCAGATACATTTTATCAAGAAAACACAGACTTAACTTTTACGTCTGCTATAAAACACAAAATCCGAACAACAAATAACATTCCCATTTTCACCAAAACATACAGATACCCCTACATTCATAAGAACGAAGTACAAACACAGATTCAAGAAATGTTAAATAACAGAATAATTAAACATAGTAACTCCCCATATTCGGCACCAATATGGATCGTACAAACAAAGGACGATGCTAGCGGCAAACCCAAATGGAGACTAGTAATCGACTATCGTAAGCTTAACGAGGTTACGATAGATGCTAATTACCCTATCCCAAACATCGACGAGATTTTGGATAAATTAGGAAGATGTCAATACTTTACCACTCTTGACCTTGCAAAAGGATTCCATCAGATAGAAATCAATGAAGAGGACACCCATAAGACGGCCTTTAGTGCAGAAGGCGGCCATTATGAATTTTTGAGAATGCCGTTTGGACTGAAGACAGCCCCAGCGACATTCCAAAGACTGATGAATAATGTTTTGCAAGAGTACACTAACAAAATTTGTCTCGTATACTTAGATGACATAATAATTTTTTCCACATCGCTGCAGGAACATATCAATTCAATTAAATTAATTTTCCAACGCTTAAGGGGAACCTCAAGATACAATTAGACAAGTCAGAGTTTCTTAAGAAAGAAACCGAGTTCTTAGGTCATATAGTTACACGAGAAGGAATAAAACCTAATCCCAAAAAGATAGAATGCGTTCAGAACTTTCCAATCTTAAAAACTCAAAAACAGATAAAGAAGAAATTCTTAGGCCTAACTGGCTATTTCCGGAAATTTATCAAGGATTATTCGCTTATAGCTAAACCTATGACCATATATCTCAAGAAAGACACCAAAATGAACACTTCCGACCCACAGTATCAAGAAAGCTTCAACACCCTCAAAATATTACTAACCCATGACCCAATTTTAGCCTATCCTGATTTTGCAAAGAAATTCACTCTCACTACGGACGCTAGTAACTATGCATTGGGCGCAGTACTCTCCCAGGACGACCATCCAATATGCTATACTAGCCGTATCCTTAATGAACACGTAGTCAATTATAGCACTATAGAAAATGAACTTCTAGCGATTGTCTGCGCCACAAAATATTTCAGGCCATATCTTTTCGGACGAAAGTTTCTGATCGAAATCGATCATAGGCCACTAACTTGGCTATTCTCCATAAAAGAACCTAATTCCAAATTAGTCCGATGGCGACTAAAATTATCTGAATTCGACTACGAGATTAAGTAATAAGAAAGGAAAAAAGAATGGTAACGCAGATGCACTATCCCGAATCGAACCCGAAACAATAGTTACATTAGAATCTACAATTACAAAAATTATAGAAAGTTCCTCCCCCATTAACTTATTCAAAAACCAAATCATAATAAAAAAGGTAAACTCTGGATCACCTAAGATTAAAACCAAAAATATTGTCAATAATGCAAGAAAAACTATTTACATTAAAGACTTAGACAGGCAAACCGCAGTCACACTTATAAAAAACAATTTTAATCCCACTCAGCTAAACGCACTTATAAAAGATGATGAATTCTTTGACATATTTAAACTCACGTACGAAGAAATATTCTCAGATAGTAAACATTTCAAAATTCTAAAATGCACCACCCTATTAGAAGACGTAGAAGACGAGATCAAATTAACTGAGTTAATAGAAAAAGAACACCTAGACAAAAATCATAGAGGAATAAATGCAACATTTGAAGAATTAAAACACAAAATTTACAACCCACACCTCAAACAAAGAATAACTCAATTTACGAATAACTGTGAAGTATGCACCCAAGAAAAGTACGGCCGGAAACCACCAAAAATACCATACAAAATAACTAGAACACCCACAAGACCACGCGAACTTTTACACATAGACGTCTTCTATACATTAGAGAAACAATTATTTTTGACAATAATAGACAAATTTACGAAATTTGCTGTAGCTTATAAAATCAACGGACGAACTTGGACAGAATTCAAAGCAAAATTACTACAGTACATTAGCACGTGCGGGAAAATTAAAGAAATAGTAGTTGACAACGAGTTAGGATTTAAAGCTATCCCTATGCAACAATTTCTAAAAGACGAAAATATACTAATACACTACACATCTAACAGTAACCACACATCAAATGCCGACATCGAACGGTTACATAACAACATCAACGAACATATATATAAGACTCCTTAGACATGACGAAAAAAACAGCGACGACACAATAGAGGAAAACATGGTAAGAATAATAGGATTTTACAATAACACTATTCATAGCACTACAAAAATCAAACCTATTGACTTCCTGAACGGAAAAATCTACGAAGACAGGTACCCAGAAATTCACGATTTAATATTAAAGAAAAAGGAAATTTACATAAACAAACTAAATCAGAACAGAAAAGACGTTGAAATTAAAGAAGGAATTAATTTCGTAAAAGAAATTAGAGGTGGTAAACACCATAGGAAATATAGGAAAATAGACACAACAAAACCAGATGACGAACACCTAATAAACGCGAAGACAGGACACAAATACTATAAAGCACACATTAGACAAAACAAGAAATACCAAGACAAAGAGAACCCAACTATTAAGGCCTAAAATATTAATAACAGTAACCCAATATTCAGAAAACACACCAAAAATATTATTTGAAACTTTACCCAATAAAAATAACAAGTCAATTGTTTTACATTCTTACCAAATAGTAGACATTGAAATTAATATTTACGATACTTATATTAAGGATAATTTAAAGAAAAATCGTATTAGAATTAACGATAAATGCCTTATCGACTTACTAAAATTTGAAGAAGCCCATTGTAAAATGCAGTCATTAGAAAACCAAGAAATAAAAGAAATATTACCAAGACTCATAAATTTTAAAAAAAAATAGTACTATATCACATTACTGTAATAAATCAAAGTTAAAGATCAAAGGAAAATTTATGCTTAATTTTGAAAATTGTAAAATCAAAGTAGACAATAGCACTTTTTCCAATGTACAAATTAAAATACATGATAAATTTATTCTATTAAATTTCATGCCAGAAATAAAAGAAAACTTGAAAATGACAAAAGCAGATTTAAAACTCGAAACACTATATTTAAAACAAATCAAATACGATGAAAATATTAACCAGATATTGTACCAATCAAAAAAAACAAAAGCAATTAGTTTAAGCATAGACATACTAATAGCAATAACAATAATAACATTTGTAATAATTCTCGTATATGTCTTTAATAATAATAATAAGAAAATTTTTTATGTTTCGCCGGAGCCAAAGAATCTAACGGTGGGGGTGTTATAGTTGTCACCAAATTATTTCACAATCGCCTTTTAATTCTAAAGTTTGCGCATGTCGAAATTCTTTGTGTCAATTTAACAATTTCTGTGCAACTCCGCACTTCTGTTAAATTGACCCAATAAATACTTAATAGTACATTTCCGCAAAATTCGAATTTTATACACATTGTTGTGAAAGAATTATTTCACAACATCAATACCTCAGTTGACCCAATAAATAATAATTAATGCATTTCCGCACAGTTTGCATTTTTGCGAAAGAATTGTTTCACAACTTCAGACATTTGCACCTCCACTTGTTTCGCATAAATACGAGAAACACTTTATGAAAATTGTTCATTGATTATTGTCATTTGTCGATTGTCATTGGTCATTGTTACAAAGTAGATTTAAGATACTAGTATTTAGTTAAACTAGATTATAAGTTTGTAGAAATAAAGTGAAGATAAAATTAAAAATTGTGTTTTTTTTATCATCTCCTTTATACGGAGATAAAAGTATACAGCCCCAAACCCTAGAGTCTAAATGGGAGAAAACAGTAAATGCGTATACGGAAGCAGCCTCAACAATTTTAGGTTATTCCGACAAAACTAGCACATGGAACACCATTCGTGAACGCCAATCCATCAAAGCAGAGTTAAACGCAGCCTCGGGTGCCGAGCGAAGCGCATTAGCGCGTAAGTATAGGGATCTGGATCGGCAAGTTGGCCGTTTAGCTTTGATGACAAACGAGCATGGCTAAGCGACATCGCAACACAAGCACAGCAATCCGTTAATAGTAGACAATATAGCACAGTCTACCAACTAGCTCGTAAGCTCCCCAACAAGAAACACCACATCAACTACCCTGTTAAGGCAATAGGCGGCTCTTTGATCCTTATGGAGGAACAACAATTAACCCGCTGGACAGAACTTTTCAAGAATGTTTTGAATTGTACTTCGCCAGGCACGTCCATCAACCCACATATGCACCCTAATATGCTACTTAACATCAGCGTCGCTACTCCTTCGATGGATGAGATAAGGACAACAACTCGTTTACTGCAATCCGGTAAAGCAGCAGGCAATGACAACATCTACGCAAAACTCCTTCAAGCTGACGTCGTGTTAACTACGCGAACATTGCATGCGATATATCAAGAATCTGGGAATCTGAATCCATTCCGTCGTCGTTAAAAGAAGGCTTAATAGTCAAACTCCCCAAGAAAGGTAATTTCAACAATTGCGAAAACTGGAGAAGAATTATCCTGCTAAACACCATAAATAAAGTGATCTCCTCTATAATATCTAGGCACTTACGCAATCCGTTAGAGCCATTTTTGAGAAATGAACAAGAAGGATTTCGCCCAAACCGTTCTTGTACTGATCAAAATAACACCCTGCGTATAATCATTGAACAGTCAGTTGAGTATCGCTCTCTTCTTTGTTGTATATTCACTGGACCACAACGTCTGTGTGTACCAACTCTAACAAATGTTCAGCTCTATTACCTTCATTGTTGAACGGTAAACGACACAATTTGCCTTTGATACAAGTCTCACATTTATTTGAGTTTAAATTTCGAATGTTGCTATCGAAACTGCTTATACATACGGAATTACTGTAACTAACATGACCAAGACGTCGATGCCATAATTTGAAATCGAAAACACTTTTTATTTTCGATTTGCAATGAATTACAGTTTTAGCCAAAAACGATTTATTATTTGGCACATCTAGTTTAAACATATTGTTCACCAAACTTCCCGTTGCCAACACATTTTTATTGTTGTCAAAAACTTTACAACCACGATTGTAACTTCATGTCCCTTTTGAACAATTTGATTAACCGATAACAAGTTTGCACAAATATCCGGAATATATTGCACATTTTTTAATGTTATTTCACTGTTGCGGTGGTTGTTTGTGATTTTCTGTTCAATATCACCAGCACATTCGATTGACAGCTTCTGACTATTTGCTACTGTGACTTCTCATCTGACATGTGTGCCGTAGCACCGCTTTCAAAGAACCAATCGTCGGGCGACACACATTTCTGTGCAACAAAAGAACTGTACATAACAGTCTTTTTGTTTTTTAATTTCAGACAATTCCTTTTAAAATACGGGCCACCGCATTCATAACACTTTACTCTTTTCTTTGTCGATAATTTGGCAAATGACTTTCGTTGTTTCGCTGCAAATACTTTTGCTTCTTCACTTTGCTCAAATTCGACTTCTTGTAACAAAATAATTTTTAACATAACGATTTTAACGATTGCCATCACCATTGGTTTGAATTGATCCAGTAAACCAAAACCTGTTTGTTCGTCGATGTTAAAACCGGCACTTTTTACCTTCGACCACAATTGCAAACATTGCGTTATGAAGTCCTGCATTGATTCGCAATTATCCAATTTCAACGAAATCCATTGTTTCAACAGAGCTACTTTTTTAACAACACCGTTGTCTTCAAACGCTGCTTTTAATGCAACCCAAGCCTGGGCCCATAACCTGTTGATGATTGAACTAGGTTATGTGGATGATAATTAAAACACGTCTTGTTAGGTTGAATGTTGATGAAAGAAGAACGAACAAAAAAATGTATTCAACTCAATGTCAATAGGCATAGATGGTTTGACATTTCATGTCATATTTCCAATGGATGCGTTCAATGTCATCAGAAAGACTACCTGAATGACCTTTTCAATGATGTACTGAAAACTGGGAAATCACTTTGAAATAACACCTAGATGACCTTTTCAGTAATACACACTCTCGCTGCAAGACCGTTGAACGGGACAATAGTGCCCATCTGACAAGAGGTGACCCTGGGAAGCTGAATTCAATGGAGCTAGAGGAGACAACATCGATAAATAATCCTCAATCCAAGGTGAGACACGTGCGCTGAGGGATGAATGGCCATGAGGATTTTGGTCGCTAGTACGGGACTCCAGATACTTATGTAAGGTTTATGTACTAATGGTTGTTTTGATTTTATTTACTTGAACACTACCGACTTTTATTCTAAGTTATATTTATTTATTAAATTATAGTCAGACTCAAAGCGTTAGCCGTTAGGCTGTCGTTTTCCTCTATAAGCGATAAACCACTTTACTAATAGAGCGAGCTGATACAGTGTGTTCAAATTGAGCGAGTTGCTCGTAAAAATAGAACACACTGTTGAACGGAGTGTTAATTAATTAGACCAAGTTGTTGGTTTCAAAGTAAGAACTGATCTGATTTATTATCAAAATTAACTGGGTTTTTATACAAAATTTTGGGTTTTAATTCCCATTCAATTTTCATTCAATTTTCCGACCTTCGATAATTGAACCAAAATCACTTTGCATACTTTATTGCGTCAGCATTATTTCAGCATTATTTGCAATCAATTGCATTCCCTATATGCATTCAGCGTGTCAGCATTATTATTTCAAGTTTATGCACCTGACAGAGCCCATGTAACATGAACCATCAATAACAATGTTTGGGTTTACGCTTGCCATCGTTTAATGACGAGGGCAATGCATAGCGTTCAAACGTTCATATGTGCGATACGTGTGTTTGTTGTTTAATTTACGAGGGAAATGCATGAGGTATACCTGTATGTATGGATGGATGGATGATAGGCTGATTTAGGCGTTAGGCAGAAATTCAATTAACGAAGTTCGGAGTTAGTAGATATATATGTATATTTGTATGGAAATGTTAATGAATGGGTTAATGAAGAAATTTTTTCCTGTGGGAAAAAAGGGAAATCTCGGGGTACGAGGTTTCCTCATTTTTTTGTGTTATTTGCACACTGGGATCTGTTTTAATCATAATGTATTTAGTAACGTTTTTTTTGTTTTGCGTTTGTTTTGCTTTTATACATATAGATAATTTCTAATTCAAATTCTAATTCCTTAAAGGTAATTTTTTTTTCTTATACAATTTTCTTCTTAATATTTTCGTTTATTATTTTTTTTCTTTTCTAAATGCAAGTTTCTTATAAATATTTTTCTGTGATTAATTTATACTGATACACTGAAAATTTATATTAATGTTAATTTTTCTTTAATTTAAAACTTTTATTTTATTTTCAAAAATTATTATATAGCTAATATTGTTTTTTTTTAAATACAAATTTCTTATAAATATTTTCCTTTGATTAATTTATACTGTTACCCTAAAAATGTATTTATGTTTTGTTTAAACTAGTTCTTATAAATATTTTAATTTAATTTTTCTTAGTACATGTATTGTTTAAACTAGTTCGTTCTTATAAATATTTTAATTTAATTATTCTTAGTATATGTATTGTTTGTAAGGTTGTACGCTCGGGTGACGCTCGCCGGTCACCCAGGGTTCTCTTTTCCCTCCTGTGTTACAAATTAAAAGGTATTATATTGCGTTTTCTGGTATATGTGTTATTTATTTGTTCTTTTATTATTTTCTTTTTTCTTATTATGTCTTCAACGTCGGTAATATATACTTATATACTTAATACAATATCGACTTAAAACTATTAATACGCATACGTAACAGGTCTAGCTTACGCAGGTAGTCTGTTCGTATGGACACTGAACGCTTGTTCTGACCGCCCAGCAGATCAAAACTGTGACGTCAGCAAGGTATACTGTTCTGGTCGTTGTCCATATGGACACTTGTACTGAACGTCCAACAAATCAAAACTGTGACGTCATACTATTCTGGTCGTTGTCCGTATGGACACTTGTACTGATCGCCCAGAAAATCGAAACTGTGACGTCCTACTATTCTAGTCGTTGTCCGTATGGACACTTGTACTGAACGCCCAGCAAATCGAAACTGTGACGTCAGTAAGGTATATTATTCTGGTCGTTGTTCGTATGGACACTTGTACTGAACGACCAGCAAATCAAAGCTGTGACGTCGAAATGTATACTAAAAAAAATGGTTCGTGCATGCTAGCATGATTGCTTACCAGCGAAGAGCCATTACTACTGTGGAGTAGAGTTTTCTCTTCGCTGCTTATTTTGATTTTTTCGGCTGTTGCCTTTACTTCTTTACTTATTTCTTTGAAATTGTTAGGAATTTTATGGATATTTCAAATGAAATTAAGAATTCTCATATATATCGAGCCTATAATGTCGGCATATATTCTTTGATATATTTATTTATAAAGGGTGTTTTTTTGGGAGGTTTGTTTTTCCGATAGATGTCGTTTTATTTTATGACAGTTGTTTTGACAGCTCAAAGTGGCATTTCTACTCAGTATTGTTTGGCAAATCATTATGAAAAAAAAAAAAAAAAAAAAAAAAAAAAAAAAAAAAAAATGACATTTGTGAAAAATAGTCGTGGTAGCCATATGCCAGAAATTGTGTTTAAATGTTAAATGCCAAAAAATTATCTACCAAATAAAAAAAAATTTTGGTCATTTCATAATTTTATATGTGTTTTATTCAAAAAAAAAAATCGGCAACCTCTTAAAAAAACAGGTTATATCTAACGGGTGTTTTTTTAAGAGGTTGCCGATTTTTTTTTTGAATAAAACACATATAAAATTATGAAATGACCAAAATTTTTTTTTATTTGGTAGATAATTTTTTGGCATTTAACATTTTAACACAATTTCTGGCATATGGCTACCACGACTATTTTTCACAAATGTCATTTTTTTTTTTTTTTTTTTTTTTTCATAATGATTTGCCAAACAATACTGAGTAGAAATGCCACTTTGAGCTGTCAAAACAACTGTCATAAAATAAAACGACATCTATCGGAAAAACAAACCTCCCAAAAAAACACCCGTTATTTATTCTCTATATACATTATATGTCGCTTTATAATCCCTATAAATTCCCTGTTGAATTTCGGAAATTGTAAAATTTGGGGGCTAGTGAGGATTGTTTTTTAAAGTTGAAAGGATTTCTCGCAGTTTTCTAAAACTAAATACTACATTTTTTCTAAGTAATTTATTTAGTGGGATAGCTATTGTAGCAAAGTTTGGTATAAATTTGCGATAGTACTTTGCAAATGCTACGAATCTTCTCACTTCGTCAGCATTTGTAGGTTTAGGATAATTGCTCATAGCAGCTGATTTTTTCGGATCTGGATAAATTCCATTTTCGGAAATAATGTGTCCTAGGTATATTACCTCCTTTTGTAGAAAAGCACATTTTCCTGGATGAATTTTTAAATTTACTTCCTTAAGTCGCTTAAACACATCGATCAAATTTTTGTTGTGATTTCTAAGGTTATTGCCGAAAAATTATAAGTTCATCGAGGTAGACGAAACAGCGTGAGTAAGTGAGTCCAGCCATGGCTATAGACATCATTCTCGAAAATTTACTAGGAGAGGTTTATAGTCCCATATTGGAAGACGCTTTAACTGAAAGTGACAGTCTTCCGTTGAAAATGCTGTTATGGGTCTACTTTTTGCCTCAAGTTCCATTTTTTTTTATATAATTCGCGCACGCTTCAAGGGGCTCGCACCCTTATAATTCTCGGCTATATGCTTGGCACAGCGTTGGCGTTAATGAAGAGGAGGAGATAAGAGGAGATGTTTTGAATGCCTGTGGTAATATCTTTGGCTTAGATCGATGCATGAAAAATATACGGCTCCTCCTACGATATCGTAAATGTCACTAATGTTAGTCAACGGAAATTTGTCATCCTCTATCCTTTCATTTACGTTTCGATAGTCTATTACCATGCGAGATTTTTGTAGGCCGGTAATAGGATCCTAGGCTACAGTCTTTGGAACTCCATATTTAAGGACAAAACATTCTACTAGCCCTTTGGCTACTGTGCTAGCTTCTTTATTTTCAAGTGGAATAGCTTCGGTAAATTTAGCCAATTCGTCTTGTAAGGTTAGTATGTACCTATATCCATTTACTGATTCGTCTAGAGGACCTACTAAATCTAGATAGATTTTGTCGAAACTCGATTCGGCGGTAGACGAAATATATTTTATTTTCTGACAAATTGGACAATGCTTTACATAGGAAGCTATGTCATTCTGCATTCCTGTGCAGAAGTATTTTTTTTTTTGATTGTCTTGATCATGCGGTTTATTCTTGCATTTCCGCCTGTTGGTAATATGTGGTAGTCGTTGAGCAATAGTTTATTTTTATGAGGATCGGTAATTTCTATACATTTATATATGAGGTGCACCTTTACATTACTTGTTTTAAACATTTCTCCTAAGATTTTTTGTAACTCGCGTATGTTGTTTTCTCAACGGCCGTCTGCGAGTTTTTTGATTTCTGCTTTTGTAAGGTATAATTTATTAATTGATAATGGTCCGCATATGCGATGCACGTCCCTCGACAACAAATCGCAAAATGATGTCGATCGGGGCTGTAGTGCCATCCTTTTTCCTTCTTAGGAGAAAACAATTTTTCTCTGGGATGTATGCCATTACTCTGTTTGGTCCCAGGATTATATTAGTATCGTACTTACTTGATACTCATCGTCCTCGAAACTGTAACATATTTTTAGATCAATTATTTTATGTCCATGGTCTGGTAGTTCTGTGATAACGCGATTATTTTCCTCGATTTCTGTTTCGTGTATGTTAGTCTGATTTTCCTTTTTTGATTTTGATCTGGTCATGACACATAAGTGGATTTGTTTAAGTTCTTCAGAATCTAGTTTTATGCGACTTAAAGCGTCACCTGTGCCTTCTTTTCTTTTCCCGGTGTGTATTTAATGCGGAAATTGTACTCCTCTAGCAGAAGTCTAAATTTTGTTAATCTGCTTGAAGGTTCTTTAAGGGGGAAAAACAACCCATAAAAAATAAATTTTTTCATGTTAAGTCTCTAATAGGAGAAACATACGGGTTAATTTGGAAAAATTAATATTAGAGCCGCCTTGACTTCAAAATTTTTTCAAAAACTGTTCTCACCGGACATACACTTGTGTAAAAATATATGTATAGAAAAAATTCAAATCAAAAACTAAAAAAATGTTTACAAAAAGATCGGTCTATCCGAGATACACATATGCTTAAAATTTAAAGCAAATCGGGATAATTTTTAAAAAAAATTGTATGGTCCCACCCCCGGGCCTTAGGGCCCATTCGCTCCAAAAATTTTACAAAAACTTTTATCCATTGGGATAAACATTTGCTCAAAATTTTACCCAAATCGGGTCAATTCTTATTTTAAATTTGTATGAGGCCCCACGACCCCAGCGCCCGGCGTCTGTAACATTTTTACAATAAGTGTTGTCCATCAGAGATACACACGTGTATAAAATATGAAGAAAGTCGTGTTGATTGAAATTTGTATGCGGTCCACAAACCCGGGCCCGGGGTCTCCAAAATTTTTACAAAAAGTGTTGTCCATCGGAGATACATATGTGTATAAAATTTAAAGAAAATCGGGTTATTTTTTAAAAATTTTGTATGGTCCCTGAGGGGTCCCAAATTTTAATAGAAAGTTTTGTCTCCGGAAATTTCAATAAAATCGGGCTTTGGAAAGTGGGTTTAATATTGATCGCAATTCCACGACAAACAGACCGACCGACCGACAGACAGACGTGCCACGGGCAAGCGAATCTAAAAATTAAAATTTTTCTTGTAAATTCTCTGATTGGAGATTCCATTTTGTGGTGAAAACATAGCAGCCACAGCGCACGGTTAATGCGACGTACATACAACGACGTACGATGTACCACTAAAATTATTTCTTTTGACTGGAGCTAAGCTGTAAAGCAGTGTGAGTGTATAACCAGTGCTTCATATACTCGTAATATTGTACAAAACACAAATTAAGAATGCACTCACACAACTGAGTGTACAACACATTTCAATTGCGGAACCATTCAGTTTTGCATAAAAATATTTGTTCTACTTCCTTTTGATATCTCTATACTCTCTGCTGCAACACAACAACAAAACAACCCCAAACGTAAAATAAGCAGCACTGCTTGCGCTCATCAGCGCACACAGAACACAGTCATTATAGTATGATATGATTTTTGGATGCCGCATTTGTATGGGAGCCCCCCGATCCCGCAGCCCGATCTCTCTGAAATTTTAATAGAAAGTATTGTTACCGGAAATATACATGTGTGCAATAAATTCGGCTTTGGGAAGTGGGTTAAAAATTGATCAGTAGTTGATCTTGTGTTTTGAATGCCTGTGGTAATATCCTTGGCTTAGATCGATACATGAAAAATATACGGCTCCTCCTACGATATCTAAGTGTCACTAATGTTAGTCAACGGAAATTTCTCATCCTCTATCCTTTCATTTACGTTTCGATAGTCTATTACCATGCGAGATTTTTGTATGCCGGTAATAGGATCCTAGGCTACAGTCTTTGGAACTCCATATTTAAGGACAAAACATTCTACTAGCCCTTTGGCTACTGTGCTAGCTTCTTTATTTTCGAGTGGAATAGCTTGGGTAAATTTAGCCAATTCGTCTTTTAAGGTTAGTATGTACCTATATCCATTTACTGATTCGTCTAGAGGACCTACTAAATCTAGATAGATTTTGTCGAAACTCGATTCGGCGGTAGACGAAATATATTTTATTTTCTGACAAATTGGACAATGCTTTACATAGGAAGCTATGTCATTCTGCATTCCTGTGCAGAAGTATTTTTTTTTTGATTGTCTTGATCATGCGGTTTATTCTTGCATTTCCGCCTGTTGGTAATATGTGGTAGTCGTTGAGCAATAGTTTATTTTTATGAGGATCGGTAATTTCTATACATTTATATGTTGTGACCGGCACAACTATTCGATCCCTGACCACACACTCGCTGCACTCTACCCACATCTGCTTTCCATAAATTACTTATTTTATGATCGGCACAGCCTGTCACATTGCCAGTATACTCGTATACCGAATTTCCGAATTCACATCCACCACTAACCTGTATAGTACGTACGGATGGCTGGTGTTTGTAATAAGAAACCGATCGAGATGTGATAAAGGCACTTTTGATCCTTTATTCATCTCGAGTTTCGAGCACAGCACGCAGCTCATAAATTCCGATACGATACCAAGAAACTGTTGGTGCACATGCAGATATTACGAAATAGTAATATCAGCAGGAGGGCAATTCTAAGGCGACCGTTAAGTGGCTCGACTGCAGAAGGGAAACAGATGTCGCAGGTCGACTGTGTGTGTTCTATGCTTGCAGTCGTATTTGTGTATTGAACCCTTGTTCATGCACACGATGCTGTCGTTCCATTGGTGGATCGCAACCAACCAATCATATTGGTTGGTCGATCCATCCAAAATATTATAAAAGACCACTGCTGCGATTACTAAGGGCGGCAGTTGAAGTTTAAACACATCACCAACAACACATAACTTTTAAGTAACAATATATTTATAAATAAATTATATAAGAATATATAAAATTAAACTTAAACTTGTGTTTAATTTAACATTCAACTCGCCCGCACGCTCCCTCTTCTCTACGTGAAAGCACGGGGAGCCTGTGCGTAACAAAATTGGTGGCAGCGGTGGGATACACCAAATAAAAAAAAAAAAAATAAAATTAAAATTAATTAAATAAAAATACAGCAAAAAAGTATAAGGCGTAAAACCCGGCCACAACAGGGGAAGTTAAAAAAAAAAAGTGATAACATAAAGTGAAAGTGTAATCCTTATAAAGCGTCAAACCCGGCTACAACAGGGTATAAAAAAAAAAGTGCTAAAAAAGTGCAGAAGACCCAAGATAGTAAGACCTGGCGAACTCCCAAGTGGACGCCGGAGGCAAAGTTTGGGCAGTGATAAAAAAGAAAAGACCAGGTCGTAATATCAACTTTAGGGCGCGAAGCCTACCTGGCACCAGCATTAGCAACACCATCAACAACGGCAGAAAATTTTCATCAAGAAAAAAAAACAGCACCCGCCAAACTAGGGGGCGGACAGCACCGGCATCTTCAGAACCACCACAATTAGCACCAGCATCAACAGCCTCAGCATCCATCATAAGTAAAAAAAAGGGGTTTTTTTTAAAAAATTTAATTCAGGGTAAATACAAAAAATTTTTATTATATAAAAAAAAAACAATCAATAAAAACAAAACAAAATCGAAAAATTTTTTCCTTATATTTTATATTTTAATATATTAATATTTTTATATATAATTTAAAAAAAAAAAGCTATATTCTCGTATAAAGTACCTTGTAAAGTGTAAAGGGTAATTCTCGTTCGCGTAAGTTTCGCTCACGGTCGAAAGTTTAAGAATTCTTCAAAATTTTTACGCGTAATCGTTTAAGGACAGTTAATCTGTTCGAAGAGTTACCTTTTCAGTGCTATCCCTTCCTGACTCCTAAAACTCCTACAATGGAAGTTACAATTACCATGTCAGATGCATATAATTTAATACCAGAGTTCGACGGAACTCCAGGTAAATTGAATAAATATGTATCATGTTGTAAAACTATTTTTGCGCATACAAAGTCTGAAGTAGAAACGCAACTATTTCTGGAAATTGCAAAAACGAAATTGCATGGGAAAGCATTCGATATTATTCAATATCGAAATGTAACCACATGGTCGGAACTAGTTAAAGAATTAGAGAGCCATTTTAAAGATGACCGCTCTCGAAGTTCAATCCAAGGAGAAATTTCTCAAGCTAAGCAAACTAGCAGAGAAACAGTCCAAGAATTTGGTGAAAGACTAATTGACCTGTTCAACGCGCTAAATTCCTCAACCTACTCCCAAATAACCAATGAAAACGTAAGAAAATTCCTAGTTACTGAAAACGAACGACTAGTAATCAACGCATTTGAGGATGGATTAGTAAATCATGACCTTAAAATTCTCGTAAAGGCACGAGCAATAAGGGATATGAAACAGGCCACGCACTATGCCCATGAGCAATCTCTGCGTTTGAATTTAGCTAGACAAACTGTTAGGACGACTGGACGTTACACACAGTCAAATGAACACATATTCTGCAATACTTACAAGAAAGCAGGTCATACGTCTGAAATGTGTTTTCGAAACAAAAGTTTCCCAAATTTTATCCCGAAAAATATAAAAAAGGAGGTACAACGTTTAATTTGTAGTTATTGCAATAAGTCTAATCACTCATATCAAGAATGCTGGACGCGGAAAAGAAACGAGGTACAAAGGAATCCGCGACCTCAAGATCAAACTCCCCGCACATCTCACTCACAGCAATTTAATCCTTTCCGTGAAAATAAATTCAATAACAATAGTCACGATCTAAGATATGCGACAACGGAACCACATTATTGTTGCAACTCGCAAGCAAAAAACGAGCAATCGGGGAAGGAAGGCAGCATTCCTTCCCAATTCAAAACGACTGCCGAAATACACAAACACCAGTAAGACTTGATATTTCATTTTGTGCGCAATACAAAGAACCTGTGATAAGAGTTTTATTTAGTCCATCTGAAAAAAGATTTCTAAATTTATTAATCGATACAGGCGCTCAGGTCAGTCTTTTAAAAAATTCCGCTGCTTTTATAAATCTGCTTAACAACTCACCGAAAAAACAAAAGTGCACTATATCAACGATTGCCGGTGATCGTATGGACACTCTTGGCACAATTGTGGGTTCTATAGAATTCGATTCAGATGCAGAATTTATTTCTTTTAAGCACACTTTCCATGTTTTAACCAACAATGTTCATTTACATTACGATGGTATATTAGGAAACGATTTTTTCACTAAATATGGGTGTAAAATTGATTATGCCAAACGAAATTTAAGCTTTAATTTAAAAAATAACGCTATTTACACAATAAAAAACCAAACTCCAGCAAATATAGGTCCAAATCAACCTAAAAATTTTCAAAATAATGAAATAAAATTCTTACCTGATAAAAGGGTACTACCTACGGGTGATATAAAAGGTGATCGTAAAAATCGGTATGAAAGCACGTCAAAAGTGGACGAATGCCACAACCATCACGATACTATAGCTTACGAGCAACGATCTACCACCTTAAAAAATCAGAAAAAAACGCTTTTGGAAATCGAAATCTTAAGAAAAATGATAACCGTAACACAACTTCATGCGACGCAATTGTTTCTGAGCAGCGATTTGTGACCCTAAAACCTAGGTGTGAACAACTAACAGAAATCCCATTCCCCTACAAAGAAGACGCTATAATATTTAAAAAGCAAGTTAGTCCTGACGTTTATCTGGCAGAGACATTGGTAAGACCAGAACAAGAAAAGGTAAACATTTTGTTAATGAACACATCGGAAAAGGAGATTGAAATCAATTTAAATGAACTTAAATATGAATGGAATGCATTAGACGCTTTCGACATTATTGAAATGGATGCCTCTAAAGACCCAATAAAGAAAAGGTTATTAAAATTAGAGTCAATGCTGAATTTAGATCACTGTAATGAAGAAGAAAATAAGTCAATTAAAAATATATGCCGTGAATATAATGACATATTTTTTTTGGAAGGTGATCATCTAAGTTATACTGACAGAACTAAACACCGAATTATTACGAATTCTGAAGCACCGATTTTTATTAAGCCATACAGATTACCTGAATCCCAGAAGGAAGAGATACAACACCAAGTTAAAGAAATGTTGAACGATAACATTATAAAACCTAGTTGCAGCCCTTGGAATTCACCACTTCTACTTGTGCCCAAGAAACCAGATAGCAATGGTAAAAAACGTTGGAGGGTGGTTGTTGACTTCAGGAAACTGAATAACATAACTATCGGTGATAGTTTTCCACTACCAAACATTACCGACATATTGGATCAATTAGGCAGAGCAAAATACTTTAGTACACTGGACCTAGCCAATGGGTTTCACCAGATAAAAGTGGACGAAAGAGATCAGGAGAAAACAGCTTTCAGTACTCCTTTTGGCCATTACGAGTACAACCGTATGCCTTTCGGTCTCAAAAATGCACCGGCTACTTTTCAGCGCACAATGAATAATGTTTTAATTGGACTACAGGGTATCGACTGTTTCGTATACATGGACGATATAGTTATCTACGGTTATGATCTTAAGGAACACAACGAGAAATTGTTAAAAATATTTGACAGACTGCGAAGCAATAGTCTGAAACTGCAACCCGAGAAATGTAATTTTATTAAAAGAGAGTTATTATACTTAGGACATGTTATTTCAAAAGATGGTATTAGCCCAGATACAGATAAAATAAAATCAGTCAAAACATATCCGGTACCAAAGAAATCTAAAGATATCAAGTCATTTTTAGGTTTAGCTGGTTATTACAGACGCTTTATCCCAAACTTTGCGAAGATAACAAAACCTTTAACCAACTTATTAAAAAAGAATACTGTTTTCAAATGGGATGCACACTGTGATGAGGCATTTCGAACACTCAAAAATAAACTAACTAAAGCACCAGTTTTAGCTTACCCCGATTTCAGTAAAGAATTCTTAATAACAACTGATGCAAGCGATTTTGCCATGGGAGCAGTCCTTTCACAAGGAAAAATAGGAGAAGACCGAGCGATCTGTTTTAGCAGCCGAACAATGAATTTAGAAGAAACAAAGTACAGCACTACAGAAAAGGAATTGTTAGCCATAGTATACGCAGTAAAATAATTCCGACCTTACATATATGGCCGCAAGTTTTCGATAATCACAGACCATCGACCTTTAGTATGGCTATTAAACTTAAAGGATCCTACATCAAGACTTGCTCGTTGGAGAATCCTATTAGACGAATATGACTATCAAATTTTATACAAACCTGGTAAATACAATGATAATGCGGATGCTCTTAGTCGTATAAGGGAAAGTGAAATAGAAGGCAATAACGTGATGGTTTTAACCAGATCTCATGCTAAAAAGCAACGAATTCTTTCGGAAAAGGTTAATGAGGATAACAATTTTGGAAATAGCTCCGAAACAAACAGAAACAATCAAAATTTTAGAATAATAGAAAAAAGAAAGTCGATCTTCGCCAACAACGATCCAGAACCAAAGATAATAATTTTACCTTTAGTATCGTCACCTGACGAATTTATTCTTAAAACCCTTGATGAAAAGTTTATTAAACCTTCCATAGCACAAATAGAAACCTTTTCAAATGGAAAAACCGATTTTTTTTGCACTACTTTACCCATACCCTTTCGAACAAACACAGACAAAAATACGACTAAAGCGACACTAAAGGTGATTAACGACATTCTTATGTCAAAAGACTATCGTAAAATCGAGTTTTCAATTCCCAAACTTGAATTTGAAGCCAAAAATGAGTTTAAACATTTATTAGAAGACATATATTGCAAAAAAAGTGCTGACATTTCTCTTTTTATTGATGACACAATACATTTAGATGACGAAAAAGACATTTTAGAGATTTTAATACAATATCATGACTCACCACTCGGAGGACACCAAGGCATCCAACGAACATTAAAACGCATAAAATCAAAATATTACTGGCCTACAATGAACTCAGACATTAAAAATTATATTAAAAAGTGCACCTCTTGCCAACTAAATAAAAGCAAACGAAATCCACCCATACCAATGAAACTTACAACAACAAGCTCCACACCTTTTGAAAGAATAGCACTAGACATAGTAGGACCCCTACCCTTAAGTCACAACGGAAATAAATACATCTTAACATTTCAAGACGACCTAACAAAATATTCAGAGGCATACCCGTTACCAAATGCAGAAGCGCCCACCTTAGCTCGAATTTTTGTAGAAAACACGGTATACCATTAACAATTCTGACTGACCAAGGCACGAACTTTTTGAGTAATTTATTTAAAGAAGTATGTAAACTCCTTAAGGTTAGAAAAATTAACACAACCCCTTATCACCCCCAAACTAACGGAGCGCTAGAACGAAGTCACCGTACCTTAGCAGAATTTCTTAGGCATTATGTTAATAAAGATCCATTAACTTGGGACACATGGATTCCTTATGCCATGTTTGTATACAATACCACAACCCACAGCAGCACAGGGTACACTCCTTACGAACTATTATACGGGTATCCTGCAAAAATACCTTCTATTTTGGAACAAAGACCTAATGTTAGCTATAATTACGAGAACTATGCAAATGAAATAAAAGCACGACTTCAACACGGTTATCAAATAGCCAGGGAAGAAATTATCAAAAGGAAAGACAACGCTAAAAAATATTATGACAAATCAACTGTGTATAAACAATTCAATGTAGGTGATAGAGTACTTTTATGTAACCACACGCGAAAAAATAAGCTGTCTTCATTATGGGAAGGACCATACGAAGTAACAAAAATTATATCAAACGAAAACAGTGTTATCAGAATCAAAAATAAAACAAAGCTTGTACACAATAACCATCTTAAGCATTTTTTCGATTAAAAATTCACAAATTCTCTTAATTAAATAATATACAAATGTAAACAAAGCATCCATAACTAATGTTTTTCTTGTTTTTGTTTTTTTTTTCACCTTCAAAAAAAAAAAAGAAGATGAAAAACCCAACTACGAAATGGTAACTAGCGATCAGACTAATGAAGGTCGCGAAACATCTAAATTCGTTTTAAAAATTTAACGAGAAAAAAACCTTTACACTCGTAATTATATGATAATTAATTATAAAATAATTATATGATCTATGTTTGAATATCATTCACTACAATAATTAATTATTCTAATTTTTTTTATGTCATATGTGAATTCATCAAAAAAAAAAAAAAAAAAGAATAAAAAACACAATAAATCTTAGTATTTTTTTTGAACCTTTATTAATAGTATTATATTATAATACATTACCCTACAAATATACCTTTTATCAAAAAAAAAAAAATATTTTCTATGCTATATCAGCTTGCATTATTTTAAACATAATTACATATATTACTATATTACTAGGCCTTGGACCGCAATAGTCTGCTGCGTCAAAAATTATAATTATTACTATTATTTTACTACAAACGAGTATATATTACTATTATACTTATAATTTTAAAAAATCTGTTCGAAACTTTCAATATTCAATAATAATATTCAATGTATATAAAAACAAAAAAAAAATCATGCAATCTACAAGTGTGTGAAAGTTAAAACGCACTTAACACATTTATACAAATACAATACAAACAAATTTGTACGCCAACCAAGGTTTTCAAATCAGTGGTTTTTTCTGGTATTCTGTTAACGACAAACCACCGCGGCAAGTTCATTCCCGTTTAACGAAAATTTTTACCTACTCCTGGTAAAGAATTTTCTTATTCGTAGGGGGAAGGGATGTTGTGACCGGCACAACTATTCGATCCCTGACCACACACTCGCTGCACTCTACCCACATCTGCTTTCCATAAATTACTTATTTTATGATCGGCACAGCCTGTCACATTGCCAGTATACTCGTATACCGAATTTCCGAATTCACATCCACCACTAACCTGTATAGTACGTACGGATGGCTGGTGTTTGTAATAAGAAACCGATCGAGATGTGATAAAGGCACTTTTGATCCTTTATTCATCTCGAGTTTCGAGCACAGCACGCAGCTCATAAATTCCGATACGATACCAAGAAACAGTTGGTGCACATGCAGATATTACGAAATAGTAATATCAGCAGGAGGGCAATTCTAAGGCGACCGTTAAGTGGCTCGACTGCAGAAGGGAAACAGATGTCGCAGGTCGACTGTGTGTGTTATATGCTTGCAGTCGTATTTGTGTATTGAACCCTTGTTCATGCACACGATGCTGTCGTTCCATTGGTGGATCGCAACCAACCAATCATATTGGTTGGTCGATCCATCCAAAATATTATAAAAGACCACTGCTGCGATTACTAAGGGCGGCAGTTGAAGTTTAAACACATCACCAACAACACATAACTTTTAAGTAACAATATATTTATAAATAAATTATATAAGAATATATAAAATTAAAATTAAACTTGTGTTTAATTTAACATTCAACTCGCCCGCACACTCCCTCTTCTCTACGTGAAAGCACGGGGAGCCTGTGCGTAACATATATATGAGGTGCACCTTTACATTACTTGTTTTAAACTTTTCTCCTAAGATTTTTTGTAACTCGCGTATGTTGTTTTCTCGACGGCCGTCTGCGAGTTTTTTGATTTCTGCTTTTGTAATGTATAATTTATTAATTGATAATGGTCCGCATATGCGATGCACGTCCCTCGACAACAAATCGCAAAATGATGTCGATCGGGGCTGTAGTGCCATCCTTTTTCCTTCTTAGGAGAAAACAATTTTTCTCTGGGATGTATGCCATTACTCTGTTTGGTCACAGGATTATATTAGTATCGTACTTACTTGATACTCATCGTCCTCGAAACTGTAACATATTTTTAGCTCAATTATTTTATGTCCATGGTCTGGTAGTTCTGTGATAACGCGATTATTTTCCTCGATTTCTGTTTCGTGTATGTTAGTCTGATTTTCCTTTTTTGATTTTGATCTGGTCATGACACATAAGTGGATTTGTTTAAGTTCTTCAGAATCTAGTTTTATGCGACTTAAAGCGTCACATGTGCCTTCTTTTCTTTTCCCGGTGTGTATTCAATGCGGAAATTGTACTCCTCTAGCAGAAGTCTAAATTTTGTTAATCTGCTTGAAGGTTCTTTAAGGGGGAAAAACAACCCATAAAAAATAAATTTTTTCATGTTAAGTCTCTAATAGGAGAAACATACGGGTTAATTTGGAAAAATTAATATTAGAGCCGCCTTGACTTCAAAATTTTTTCAAAAACTGTTCTCACCGGACATACACTTGTGTAAAAATATATGTATAGAAAAAATTCAAATTAAAAACTAAAAAATGTTTACAAAAAGATCGGTCTATCCGAGATACACATATGCTTAAAATTTAAAGTAAATCGGGATAATTTTTAAAAAAAATTGTATGGTCTCACCACCGGGCCTTAGGGCCCATTCGCTCCAAAAATTTTACAAAAACTTTTATCCATTGGGATAAACATTTGCTCAAAATTTTACCAAAATCGGGTTAATTTTTATTTCAAATTTGTATGAGGCCCCACGACCCCAGCGCCCGGCGTCTGTAACATTTTTACAATAAGTGTTGTCCATCAGAGATACACACGTGTATAAAATATGAAGAAAGTCGTGTTGATTGAAATTTGTATGCGGTCCACAAACCCGGGCCCGGGGTCTCCAAAATTTTTACAAAAAGTGTTGTCCATCGGAGATACATATGTGTATAAAATTTAAAGAAAATCGGGTTATTTTTTAAAAATTTTGTATGGGCCCTGAGGGGTCCCAAATTTTAATAGAAAGTTTTGTCTCCGGAAATTTCAATAAAATCGGGCTTTGGAAAGTGGGTTTAATATTGATCGCAATTCCACGACAAACAGACCGACCGACCGACAGACAGACGTGCCACGGGTAAGCGAATCTAAAAATTAAAATTTTTCTTGTAATTTCTCTGATTGGAGATTCCATTTTGTGGTGAAAACATAGCAGCCACAGCGCACGGTTGATGCGACGTACATACAACGACGTACGATGTACCACTAAAATTATTTCTTTTGACTGGAGCTAAGCTGTAAAGCAGTGTGAGTGTATAACCAGTGCTTCATATACTCGTAATATTGTACAAAACTCAAATTAAGAATGCACTCACACAACTGAGTGTACAACACATTTCAATTGCGGAACCATTCAGTTTTGCATAAAAATATTTGTTCTACTTCCTTTTGATATCTCTATACTCTCTGCTGCAACATGTGATGGTAGAACTTATTCATCAAGTTTCTGGGTTTACTTTTCCTAGTCGGAATTTCAAACGAGAAAAAAAAAAAAAGGAAATCAAATTTTCGGTCGCATCACACCCCGTGTATGATAACATCTTGCGGTTCACTTACACCATCAATAGCTAAGTTTGCGAAAATTAAGCTTTGTTATAGGTGGCGTAATATTGCAAAAAGAATATATTGACCCTTTTGATTGGTCACCGAAATCGAAAGATTTCACTTTTGCACTTGAATATCGAATACCGACTTGCCACGCAAGCTGTAGTCCACAAGTGGCTAAGTATAGGTAAATAGATATTCAATTAATATCACCGTAGGATGGGGTGACACACCTTATGCATGAGCAGTGACACTGTGGGGTATGTCTAACGCACCCATACTAACACAGGTGGTCAGCTCACCACGGCGACCTGATGCGATGCGAAACAAAATTTTTATTTCATTAAGTTACTGGCAGACATAGAGGCACCTCGTCTCGCGGTTCAAATTGCTTTTTTTTTGTCTGATCGGCAGACTGACTGCGCTGTCGCCGGCCCTTAATATTCGGCTGAGAAAATTCTTTTTTTAAACCTCTTGAAAATTATCGGTGCCTGTAATTAGTGCGATTATTCCAAAAATTCGCTAAAAATCGACTGCAAGTGGCGTCATACGATTTCTACGTTCTTTAATTACGGTTTAGTGCGATTATTCCTGAAGAAAAATTCATAGGAAAAAAAAATCGACTCTAATGTCGTCCTACAGGTGGCATAACCTATAAATTTCGATAGTGCTCCTATTCCAGAAATTACTTCGCAAAAAAATCTACTACAGATGGAACCATAAAATTCCCATAACCCTTAAATTTCGATCAAGTGCGACGATCCCAAAAATTAATTCGGCAAAAATCGTCTTCAAATGGCGTTATATGAATTCTATACCCTTTAAATTTCGTTTAAGTGGGCCACAACGATACAAAACCATAATCTCGTGTTTTGCTGTAATATCAGCCAGTAACCAAAGAAGAAAGAGTTGTCATATTGTATGAATCTCGGTCAAAGTAACTTTATATCACTCCTATATGGTGGTGTTGGCTAGTATTGGCAGTTCAAGTGAAGGTGCAAAGTAGTTACTCCACTGCCTGTCTACTAGGCACATGCAAAGCTACCAACGCAAATCGAGGACTTTGGGCAACATTGGATTTCGTATGCGAGGACAACAACAACATAAAGGAATGAAGGAAAACCCATCGGAGTGACGAGTAGTTAGATTATTTGTTAAATTCACTGTTAATTAAATTTCGTAGAAGAGGGTAGTTCTCGGTACCGAATCCATCGTTAAGTATAGACCGCGGATCGTATTCCCCAAATTTGAGGGACCGCGTTATGATTTTTAACCTTGCATTCCATACAGGTCAACTCATCATCGACAGCGCTGGCGACGATGGACATGCCTGGAGAAAAGTAAGTAAGACAATGTTTGATTTATTTTGTTTGCCCATTATACCGCATTTACTCGTGGTTCTGTGATCGGGTCCGGTGAGAGAGCTAGCTTTTTGGTACTTGAAAATTTTGAGTATAGCACTTGCATTAGTTGCAAGGATTCCGAAATAGCACATTGGCCAGGGTTTTTTTTGTAAAAATAATTTAAAGAATTATGCCCGGTGGCCATATTGTTTTCTTCACAATTAAATTTAGAATTATTATGCCCAATGGCAACCATATTTGCTTGGTAAAAATAATTTAAAGAATTATGCCCGGTGGCCCTATTGTTTTTTTTCAATTTAAATTTTTAGAATTATTATGCCCAATGGCAACCATATTTGCTTGGTAAAAATAATTTAAAGAATTATGCCCGGTGGCCATATTGTTTTTTTTTTCAATTTAAATTTTAGAATTATTATGCCCAATGGCAACCATATTTGCTTGGTAAAAATAATTTAAAGAATTATGCCCGGTGGCCATATTGTTTTCTTCACAATTAAATTTAGAATTATTATGCCCAATGGCAACCATATTTTCTTTGCAAAATAATTTAAAGTATTATGCCCAATGGCAACCATATTTTTTTTTTGTAAAAATAATATTAGAATTGTTATGCCCAATGGCAACCATATTTTCTTTGCGAAATAATTTAAAGTATTATGCCCAATGGCAACAATATTTTTTTGTACAAATAATACTAGAATTGTTATGCCCAATGGCAACAATATTTTCTTTGCAAAATAATTTAAAGTATTATGCCCAATGGCAACCATATTTTTTTTGTAAAAATAATATTAGAATTGTTATGCCCGTTGGCAACCATATTTTTTGTTGCGCCTCAGGGTTCTCCTGGTCGTACATCATAGCTAACTAATAAATCATATTACTTATAAAGTGATTCTGGTGGCCTATTTATTTTGCTCGAACACCCCTGGCATGGGTCTTAGCGGGGTTTAAGGGGGTTGCGGAGGGATGGTGAGATGGGGTTGAGTTTCGTCACTGAGCGGTCGATCGGGTGACCTAATTCGGCCGTGATTGTTGAGGGGGTTCCATAAATTTGGACCCATGGTAGGGCGGGTAAAGACGCCTGAGTGGATCATAACACCGGATCCTGAAAACATCATCGTGGTAATCGAGGGGAAGGCTTTCTCTACCGGATGTGCTGGGCAGCACTTCCGTCTTTCCTATCTTTTTCTCTTTTTTTGGTTACTATTGAATAGCACGCACAAATTTTTTTGTATATGTTAGTCGGGGAAAAATTGAGCGGTCCGCCTAATCAAGGACCCACCCCATATACGACGAGCTGGCGAAGGTATCCTATTGCGTGCGAAACCGATAGGCAGCTGCTCGACCTGGAATTCGGCGGTGACTTCGATCATCGCTGAAATTCCTGAATCCCCTTATGGCCACGCCCCTTTTTGTGGGCTAGAGCATTGAAGGCCAATTGAAGACTTAAACATTACAAAATGGCGCCCAACGTGGGGCCCGAAAGAGGTCAGTTCTTCGGCTTTCTTTTGGATTCCACAAACTAATTTCATTTTAAATTTTCCTTTGTAGATTAATATGGTATGTCTGTAGGACATTATTTTGATTGTTTTGGAATAGTATCTGAGTGGCTTGCTGTGAATCGTAGGTGATTTGATTTTCGAATGCCCGACTTGGCATAACCACTTAGTTTACTGTCTCAAATCCCTTCTCTATCTTTTGGGTTCTGCCGCGTTCAAAAAATGAAGTTGGATCGACCTATGGAATTGCAGACTTCTTGCTCGTAGCGGATGTTCTGACCAAGGAGTTCTAGGTTCGTCCTGAGTTCGTGGTAGTTCACAACAACTTCACCTATCAAATTATTACTTTGTGCTCGGTTATTACTTTCGTTTAGATTGATATTCCGTCCATAGGACATTAACTTGTGTTTGGTGGAGACCATCGGTCAGACTCTTTGGAATTGCGGATTTATTTGACTCTTTTACGAATATCCGACTAAAGATAACTGTCTGATAAACGCTTAACACCGTTCTGGTGCTAAGAGGGTACTACACCAAAATCCTTATTCTATCTTCTATTTGTTTGACCATGAGCGTTCGTTTTCCCTTTGGAATCGCAGGAGTCTGCCAAAGGCGGACGTCTTGACCAAAGAACCAACGGTTCGCCTGGTAAGTGAACAGTATCTCTCGTTTCAACTTTTATTTCCTTTTCAAAGAACTTTTGGCGGTCTCGTGTGTAGTTATGGAAGTCATTCGGAAACGCTGGTGCTCAGTACTGAACGTTAAGTAACGGCGACACCTGACCGATGACTTTAGTTATTTTTGCTTGGTAGCACTTTTAGTTCATTTGATTTGTATGACTTAATTACAGATATTAAGACCAATGCTTCCTCATGAAGGATTATTTGCGTATTGACGAAAATTAGTCGTCTCATTCCTTAGCTACACACAGACTTACTTCAACAGAGTGATGAATGATTCGGATTTTCTTGGAATAACATTAGTGTTTGTACAGTACGGACGCTCTGACCGAAAAGCATCCGGATTATGTCATTAGGTGAAGTGCTCGAACATTGCTCATGGAATTGCCTGTTATTTGCGTCGTGCAAATCTAGCATTTGCAGAGCAATACAGCTTTGGATTATTGGGATATTAGTTCTTTCTCTATTTCAAAACCTTATTTATGCTTCGAAGATGTTATATGACTTAAGAGTCAGGTCCTTGTGTGAAGGAACTTAACCAAATCTCACCCCCCCATCCTTATATATTGTATTTCGTATAAAAACCTGTTTTGTTAGTAATCGGTATCGTGAATTATTTCAGTCGCGGAGGATTGATCACGATTCAAGCTGCCGAAATTTAAGTTTAAGTATCTTTAGCAACTTTAGGTACCTTTATTTGTACATTCTACAAAGTTTTGTTGAACTTCCTTTTTTTTTTTTTTGCTTCTTCGTTAATCTCACGGTTGTACCTCGATCCTAAAGGAAATAAATTCCGTCTTTAGCGGCTAACAGCTTAACTACAGGTTTAATGATAGCTGTTGATTTTGTTTAACACCGCTTTGGTGAAGCGTTCGTAATTTGTTTGAAGCTTGTTTGTCTGAGAACCGCTCAGAGGTAGTCGATTATTTCTGCTCGCCTGAATTGCTGATTGCTCCTAAGGGAACGTGCTTGACTTTGGGTGTCAAATTAGGCTCGTAGTTAGAGTGTACAAATGGCTACGGTTCGAAGTACGGAGGATTTGACGCGTCTAAATCCTAGTGTGGTCTGTCATGTATGCAAAACGGAGTTGACTCCTGATATTGAAAGTCTGATTTCGGAATGCGAACATGTCTTCCACAACGTTTGCATCACCGAATTTCTGAAGACGGCGACCAAGTGTCCAGTCTGCAAGAGGGAATGCTTGGGTGAAAGTTTGAAGCCAATTGAGATATCGGTGTTACCAACTCCCAGTGCGATGGTGGAAAGAAGGCGGGTTACCAAACGTACTCCGACCGCAAAGGGAGCAATCCCGAAGACTATGAACACCCGCAGTGTAAGTGCCGGCAGGAAAGCTAATGGCAGGAGACGTAATCCGTTAGACTGGTCAATGAATCGCAGTTCACTAGACACCGGGGCTAACCCTAATGCTCACCGAAGTCTTGCGGATGACGGTATCTTTTTCGATGATAATCGGCGAATGTCTGGAGTACATCCAATTGGGAATACTGTAAAAAGCCTTTCAGTAGATGAAGTTAAGGACATGATAAGCGCATCCTTAGAGCGACAGCAGTCCGAAACCATCGACTGCCTGACTAGTAGACTAACGGACCTGGTTATCTCCAACGTGCAGCGATGTTTCGAACAATGGAACCCTCAACCCGATCTAGCTCGTGGTAGTCAACCAAGTGCCTATCAACCTCGCCTTGAAGATTTCTCTCGTATACCCTCTTCGACAGCCCCTAATGGAATCAGCGACCCAGCACTGCAATCTAATTTGCGTAGCGTGTCATTCGCACCGGATCCTCCATCAGCAAACGGTCGTTCTTTGGACCTGGGAAAGTCAGATCGTGTCACAAGTATCATTCAAAAGTCGCAGTTTCGATTCGATGGATCTTCGGACGGTCTCCCTGTTGATGAATTCCTATATCGCGTTCAAGTCCTGACGAACCAGACTTTAAATGGTGATTTCTCGTTAATTTGCAACCACTTCCACATGCTACTTCATGGGAAAGCCCGTGAATGGTTCTGGCGATATCATCGCAGCGTGCTGAATTGCAATTGGTTCGATCTTTGCGAATCCCTGCGAACGCAATATAAAGATTGTCGTACGGATTACGATTTATTGGAGAGCATTCGGTCGAGGAAACAGAAGGAGCGCGAATCCTTTGACGAATATTTCGATTCGGTTTCGGTACTAACCAACCGATTGAATAGATCATTGACCGAGAAAGAGTTAATCGAACTTTTATCTCGTAACCTACGACCGGATGTTCGCCACGAAATCTTGTACCTTAACATCAATTCTGTTGCGCAACTGCGGGATATCTGCCGGAAACGCGAACGTTTTTGGAGGAAGTCAGCCGTGGTTTTCCTGGATGGAGAAATCCTCAACCCCGACGTAACATATCTGAGGTGGACGTTGCGTACGGTCCTCCAAAGGAAAATGGTCCGATACCACACGTTAGGAATGAAAATGGGGCTGTAGCTGAAGGTGTTGGCCTGGTTTGTTGGAATTGCGATGAACCTGGTCATAGATACGTGGATTGTCTACAAGTTAGACGAATTTTCTGTTACGGTTGCGGCGCGGTGAACGTTTTCAAGCCGAACTGTTTAAAATGTAGGGCGTCGGGAAACTTCCGATCGGGTGTGGCTCAGTTTCGTCAACGAAACCCACACCCCAAGTAGATACAACCTCGGATAATGTTCCACCAGAAGTCCAGAAGCCCTATGATATTAATGATGAACCGGAAGTTCCTATTCTATTCCAATCCAAACCTCAGTCTACTAAATCCGTCGTATGGCCAATTCTTCCTTATCATGTTCGTCTGGAAAATTACCAGAAAGCCCGAGCTCGGATCTTTGGAGGGACCAACCCAACGGTGAAGAGAAAGAGTAAGCGCTCCACGCTCAGGATGCGAACATTTTGGAGATCGGTGTTGCAAAGTCGTCGGAGGTTTGTCCATGCAATCTTTAGCAGAGGAGACGACGTTCGCTCGTACGCAGAGGTCAAATTCTTGAATCGGACTATGCTAGGTCTACTAGATAGTGGGGCTACCATAAGTTGCATAGGCTCGGGGGTTGCAAAGGAGATTTTGAGTGGTGGTCACAACGTGATTAAGTTTTCCAGTAGTATCAGAACAGCGGATGGGAATCGACAACCAGTTAAGGGAAAAGTTAAAGTTGATATTGAGTTTCGAGGGCAATTCCGAGAAATCGAATTGTACCTCATCCCGAACCTTTCACAGGAGCTATATCTTGGCATTGATTTCTGGAGGGCGTTTAACTTAGCTCCGGGAATCATTAGCGAATTACACCAAGGTTCGGAAAGCGATTTGGACCAAGTTGGTAACAGTAAAGCACTAGTTTTGTCGGATTGCCAAGCGAGGCGATTGGAAGCAGTTAAGTCACGTTTTCCTTCTTTCGAAAAAGACGGATTGGGAAAGACGAATTTGGTTGAACACGTCATAGATGTTCAAGATGCAAGGCCAATTAAGCAGCGTCATTATCCAGTTTCCCCAGCGGTCGAGAAATTGATTTTCGCGGAGCTGGATGAAATGTTGGGTCTTGGTATCATCGAGGAATCCAAAAGTTCTTGGAGTTCCCCGGTCGTGTTAGTACGTCAACCAGGGAAGGTTCGACTCTGTGTAGACTCGCGGAAGGTCAACGCAGTGACGGTCAAGGACGCATATCCCTTACCACACATTAATGGGATTCTAGGTCGATTACCGCCTGCGGAGATTATCTCGAGCTTAGATTTGAAGAAGGCCTTTCACCAAATTCCCTTGGAATTAGGCTCTCGTGACAAAACTGCTTTCACTGTTCCAAACCGACCACTGTACCAATATAAAGTAATGCCCTTCGGGTTATGTAATGCTCCCCAGACGCTCTGTCGTCTGATGGATCAAGTAATTCCTCCTCAGCTGAGAGATTTTGTTTTCGTTTATCTGGACGACTTGCTCGTCATTACGGACACATTCGATAAGCACATGGTGGTCTTGGAAGATGTCGCAACTCACTTGCGGAAGGCCGGTCTGACAATCAATGTTAACAAAAGTAAATTCTGTTTGAGGGAAGTTAAGTACCTGGGATATATTGTCGGTAATGGGGTGCTGAAGGCAGACCCCGGTAAACTCGTAGCGATTACGGAGTTTCCCATACCAGCGACTGTTCGTCAACTAAGACGTTTTCTAGGAATGGCGGGTTGGTATCGGCGCTTCATAGCCAACTTCTCAATAGTAACCCATCCCCTCACAGATTTACTCAAAAAGGCAAAATCATTTAATTGGTCAGATGAAGCCAACAAAGCTTTTATCGAATTGAAGGAAAGATTGACTTCCGCATCTGTGTTGGCGAATCCGGATTTTGGTCGACCATTTCTCGTGCAATGTGACGCATGTCAGGACGGAATAGGTGGCGTTCTTGCCCAAATTACGGACGATGGCGTTGAACTACCGGTGGCTTTCATGTCCCAAAAGTTTAACAAAGCGCAAAGAAACTATAGCTTTACGGAACAGGAATGCTTGGCCGTAGTTCTCTGTATAAAAAAATTTCGTGCGTACATTGAGGGGCAAGAGCTTACTGTTATCACCGACCACGCAAGTCTTCAGTGGCTGATGAGACAAACAGATCTGAACGGTAGGTTGGCGCGGTGGGCCCTGAAACTGCAAGGTTTCCAGTTTTCGATAAAGCATCGGAAAGGGTCCGAAAACGTTGTTCCAGATGTCCTGTCTCGATTACATTCAAATGAGTTATGTGAATTAAGCATGGTAGGACCAGAGGTTGACCTAGATTCCTCCGAATTCGATAGCCTCGAATATTTGGGAATCAAGGCAAAAGTCATTGCTAACCAAAATCGGTTACCCGATCTCAAAGTTGTGGGTAAACAACTGTTCAAGCGCACCGAATACTCCGGGGATAATGCTAATCCAGTCAATGGCACTTGGAAGCTTTGGATTCCGAATTCCCTAACTACTGAGGTAATTTGTCAAGCTCATTGCGGCTCAACTAGTGCGCACGGTGGCATAGGCAAAACCCTGGAGAAGATCAAGCGTCACTTCTTCTGGCCACACATGCTCAAAGAAGTCAAAGACGAATTCGAATTGCGAAACGTGTAAATGCACCAAACCCTCTAACGTCATCTTACGTCCACCTATGGGTAAACAGGTACATTCAGCCCGACCGTTCCAACGGTTGTATATCGATCTGTTAGGTCCTTACCCAAGATCTAGATCTGGAGCAATAGGAATTTTAATCGTTGTCGATCACCACTCGAAATTTAACTTCTTGAAGCCCATGAAGAAATTTTGCGCCTCAACTATTGTAGAATACCTGGAGGAATACATTTTTCTTACGTTCGGAGTGCCCGAAGTGATTGTGTCCGATAACGGCGTACAATTCAGGTCTTCTAAGTTCAATTCACTCCTTTCAAAGTACGGTATACAGCACGTATACACCGCCTTGTATTCGCCACAGTCCAACGCTTCTGAGCGAGTGAATCGCTCGGTCATCGCGGCTATACGGGCTTACGTCAAGGACGACCAAAGAGACTGGGATAAATGTCTTAGCAGTATAAGTTGTTCGTTGCGGAGCTCTTATCACTCGTCAATCGGATTTGCTCCCTATTACGTTTTGTTTGGTTTTCACATGGTACACCATGCTAAGGATTATGAATTGCTTAGAAATTTGAAGTTGTTGGAGGATCACGATGTGAGCATATCTCCCAAAGACAAATTATTGTCAATTCGAGATAAGGTTGGAGAAAATTTGACCCGGGCTTATGAGACAAATAAGCGTACGTATTACACACGAAGTCGCAGCGTTGATTTTAAAGTAGGGCAAGAGGTTTTCAAACGAAACTTCGTGCAAAGTAATTTCGCCAAAGGTTTTAGCGCAAAGCTGGCTCCACTGTTTTCACCGGCTAGAATCCGCGAGAAAAGAGGAAACTCTTATTACTTCCTCGAAGATAGAGCAGGTAAACCCCTGGGAGTCTTTCACGCCAAAGATATTCGGCAGTAAATAATTTAGTTCATTCTACCTTTTTCAATTGATATCCCGATTTGGAATTTGCGAAGAAATTCGGTCTATCACTTGTTTTGTGATGGTAGAACTTATTCATCAAGTTTCTGGGTTTACTTTTCCTAGTCGGAATTTCAAACGAGAAAAAAAAAAAAAAGGAAATCAAATTTTCGGTCGCATCACACCCTGTGTATGATAACATCTTGCGGTTCACTTACACCATCAATAGCTAAGTTTGCGAAAATTAAGCTTTGTTATAGGTGGCGTAATATTGCAAAAAGAATATATTGACCCTTTTGATTGGTCACCGAAATCGAAAGATTTCACTTTTGCACTTGAATATCGAATACCGACTTGCCACGCAAGCTGTAGTCCACAAGTGGCTAAGTATAGGTAAATAGATATTCAATTAATATCACCGTAGGATGGGGTGACACATCTTATGCATGAGCAGCGACACTGTGGGGTATGTCTAACGCACCCATACTAACACAGGTGGTCAGCTCACCACGGCGACCTGATGCGATGCGAAACAAAATTTTTATTTCATTAAGTTACTGGCAGACATAGAGGCACCTCGTCTCGCGGTTCAAATTGCTTTTTTTTTGTCTGATCGGCAGACTGACTGCGCTGTCGCCGGCCCTTAATATTCGGCTGAGAAAATTCTTTTTTTAAACCTCTTGAAAATTATCGGTGCCTGTAATTAGTGCGATTATTCCAAAAATTCGCTAAAAATCGACTGCAAGTGGCGTCATACGATTTCTACGTTCTTTAATTACGGTTTAGTGCGATTATTCCTGAAGAAAAATTCGTAGGAAAAAAAAATCGACTCTAATGTCGTCCTACAGGTGGCATAATTTATAAATTTCGATAGTGCTCCTATTCCAGAAATTACTTCGCAAAAAATCTACTACAGATGGAACCATAAAATTCCCATAACCCTTAAATTTCGATCAAGTGCGACGATCCCAAAAATTAATTCGGCAAAAATCGTCTTCAAATGGCGTTATATGAATTCTATACCCTTTAAATTACGTTTAAGTGGGCCACAACGATACAAAACCATAATCTCGTGTTTTGCTGTAATATCAGCCAGTAACCAAAGAAGAAAGAGTTGTCATATTGTATGAATCTCGGTCAAAGTAACTTTATATCACTCCTATATGGTGGTGTTGGCTAGTATTGGCAGTTCAAGTGAAGGTGCAAAGTAGTTACTCCACTGCCTGTCTACTAGGCACATGCAAAGCTACCAACGCAAATCGAGGACTTTGGGCAACATTGGATTTCGTATGCGAGGACAACAACAACATAAAGGAATGAAGGAAAACCCATCGGAGTGACGAGTAGTTAGATTATTTGTTAAATTCACTGTTAATTAAATTTCGTAGAAGAGGGTAGTTCTCGGTACCGAATCCATCGTTAAGTACAGACCGCGGATCGTATTCCCCAAATTTGAGGGACCGCGTTATGATTTTTAACCTTGCATTCCATACAGGTCAACTCATCATCGACAGCGCTGGCGACGATGGACATGCCTGGAGAAAAGTAAGTAAGACAATGTTTGATTTATTTTGTTTGCCCATTATACCGCATTTACTCGTGGTTCTGTGATCGGGTCCGGTGAGAGAGCTAGCTTTTTGGTACTTGAAAATTTTGAGTATAGCACTTGCATTAGTTGCAAGGATTCCGAAATAGCACATTGGCCAGGGTTTTTTTTGTAAAAATAATTTAAAGAATTATGCCCGGTGGCCATATTGTTTTCTTCACAATTAAATTTAGAATTATTATGCCCAATAGCAACCATATTTGCTTGGTAAAAATAATTTAAAGAATTATGCCCGGTGGCCCTATTGTTTTTTTTTCAATTTAAATTTTAGAATTATTATGCCCAATGGCAACCATATTTGCTTGGTAAAAATAATTTAAAGAATTATGCCCGGTGGCCATATTGTTTTTTTTTCAATTTAAATTTTAGAATTATTATGCCCAATGGCAACCATATTTTCTTTGCAAAATAATTTAAAGTATTATGCCCAATGGCAACCATATTTTTTTTGTAAAAATAATATTAGAATTGTTATGCCCGTTGGCAACCATATTTTTTGTTGCGCCTCAGGGTTCTCCTGGTCGTACATCATAGCTAACTAATAAATCATATTACTTATAAAGTGATTCTGGTGGCCTATTTATTTTGCTCGAACACCCCTGTCATGGGTCTTAGCGGGGTTTAAGGGGGTTGCGGAGGGATGGTGAGATGGGGTTGAGTTTCGTCACTGAGCGGTCGATCGGGTGACCTAATTCGGCCGTGATTGTTGAGGGGGTTCCATAAATTTGGACCCATGGTAGGGCGGGTAAAGACGCCTGAGTGGATCATAACACCGGATCCTGAAAACATCATCGTGGTAATCGAGGGGAAGGCTTTCTCTACCGGATGTGCTGGGCAGCACTTCCGTCTTTCCTATCTTTTTCTCTTTTTTTGGTTACTATTGAATAGCACGCACAAATTTTTTTGTATATGTTAGTCGGGGAAAAATTGAGCGGTCCGCCTAATCAAGGACCCACCCCATATACGACGAGCTGGCGAAGGTATCCTATTGCGTGCGAAACCGATAGGCAGCTGCTCGACCTGGAATTCGGCGGTGACTTCGATCATCGCTGAAATTCCTGAATCCCCTTATGGCCACGCCCCTTTTTGTGGGCTAGAGCATTGAAGGCCAATTGAAGACTTAAACATTACAAACACAACAACAAAACAACCCCAATCGTAAAATAAGCAGCACTGCTTGCGCTCATCAGCGCACACAGAACACAGTCATTATAGTATGATATGATTTTTGGATGCCGCATTTGTATGGGAGCCCCCCGATCCCGCAACCCGATCTCTCTGAAATTTTAATAGAAAGTATTGTTACCGGAAATATACATGTGTGCAATAAATTCGGCTTTGGGAAGTGGGTTAAAAATTGATCAGAAAATCTGACCAGCCAGCCAGCCAGCCACGCGAATTTAATATAGAGAATTTAAAAAGGTATACTAATGGTATACACTTTGAGAAAGCCAGCGGACGACATTACGAAACTAGCGCTCGACTGGAACCCACAAGGAAGCCGTCGAGTTGACCGTCCTAGCAAGACATGGAAAAGGACAATAGAAGAGGAAGCAAGATCCAAGGGGACCGATTGGCGTCTCTTGAAACCTCAGGCGTTAAATCGAGTTCTTTGGCGGGCGTTTGTAGAAGCCCTATGCTCCCCCGCGGAGTAAAGAAAAGAAAGAAGATACTAATGGTCTATGGTCTGTTATAATTTTAAATTTTCTACCAAAAAGATATGGTCGATAGTGTTTTATAGCCCATACTATAGCGAGTAGTTCTTTTTCTTGTGTTTTGAATGCCTGTGGTAATATCCTTGGCTTAGATCGATACATGAAAAATATACGGCTCCTCCTACGATATCGTAAATGTCACTAATGTTAGTCAACGGAAATTTGTCATCCTCTATCCTTTCATTTACGTTTCGATAGTCTATTACCATGCGAGATTTTTGTATGCCGGTAATAGGATCCTAGGCTACAGTCTTTGGAACTCCATATTTAAGGACAAAACATTCTACTAGCCCTTTGGCTACTGTGCTAGCTTCTTTATTTTCGAGTGGAATAGCTTCGGTAAATTTAGCCAATTAGTCTTGTAAGGTTAGTATGTACCTATATCCATTTACTGATTCGTCTAGAGGACCTACTAAATCTAGATAGATTTTGTCGAAACTCGATTCGGCGGTAGACGAAATATATTTTATTTTCTGACAAATTGGACAATGCTTTACATAGGAAGCTATGTCATTCTGCATTCCTGTGCAGAAGTATTTTTTTTTTGATTGTCTTGATCATGCGGTTTATTCTTGCATTTCCGCCTGTTGGTAATATGGGGTAGTCGTTGAGCAATAGTTTATTTTTATGAGGATCGGTAATTTCTATACATTTATATATGAGGTGCACCTTTACATTACTTGTTTTAAACTTTTCTCCTAAGATTTTTTGTAACTCGCGTATGTTGTTTTCTCGACGGCCGTCTGCGAGTTTTTTGATTTCTGCTTTTGTAATGTATAATTTATTAATTGATAATGGTCCGCAGATGCGATGCACGTCCCTCGACAACAAATCGCAAAATGATGTCGATCGGGCTGTAGTGCCATCCTTTTTCCTTCTTAGGAGAAAACAATTTTTCTCTGGGATGTATGCCATTACTCTGTTTGGTCCCAGGATTATATTAGTATCGTACTTACTTGATACTCATCGTCCTCGAAACTGTAACATATTTTTAGATCAATTATTTTATGTCCATGGTCTGGTAGTTCTGTGATAACGCGATTATTTTCCTCGATTTCTGTTTCGTGTATGTTAGTCTGATTTTCCTTTTTTGATTTTGATCTGGTCATGACACATAAGTGGATTTGTTTAAGTTCTTCAGAATCTAGTTTTATGCGACTTAAAGCGTCACCTGTGCCTTCTTTTCTTTTCCCGGTGTGTATTCAATGCGGAAATTGTACTCCTCTAGCAGAAGTCTAAATTTTGTTAATCTGCTTGAAGGTTCTTTAAGGGGGAAAAACAACCCATAAAAAATAAATTTTTTCATGTTAAGTCTCTAATAGGAGAAACATACGGGTTAATTTGGAAAAATTAATATTAGAGCCGCCTTGACTTCAAAATTTTTTCAAAAACTGTTCTCACCGGACATACACTTGTGTAAAAATATATGTATAGAAAAAATTCAAATCAAAAACTAAAAAATGTTTACAAAAAGATCGGTCTATCCGAGATACACATATGCTTAAAATTTAAAGTAAATCGGGATAATTTTTAAAAAAAAATTGTATGGTCCCACCCCCGGGCCTTAGGGCCCATTCGCTCCAAAAATTTTACAAAAACTTTTATCCATTGGGATAAACATTTGCTCAAAATTTTACCAAAATCGGGTTAATTTTTATTTTAAATTTGTATGAGGCCCCACGACCCCAGCGCCCGGCGTCTGTAACATTTTTACAATAAGTGTTGTCCATCAGAGATACACACGTGTATAAAATATGAAGAAAGTCGTGTTGATTGAAATTTGTATGCGGTCCACAAACCCGGGCCCGGGGTCTCCAAAATTTTTACAAAAAGTGTTGTCCATCGGAGATACATATGTGTATAAAATTTAAAGAAAATCGGGTTATTTTTTAAAAAAATTTTATGGGCCCTGAGGGGTCCCAAATTTTAATAGAAAGTTTTGTCTCCGGTAATTTCAATAAAATCGGGCTTTGGAAAGTGGGTTTAATATTGATCGCAATTCCACGACAAACAGACCGACCGACCGACAGACAGACGTGCCACGGGCAAGCGAATCTAAAAATTAAAATTTTTCTTGTAAATTCTCTGATTGGAGATTCCATTTTGTGGTGAAAACATAGCAGCCACAGCGCACGGTTGATGCGACGTACATACAACGACGTACGATGTACCACTAAAATTATTTCTTTTGACTGGAGCTAAGCTGTAAAGCAGTTTGAGTGTATAACCAGTGCTTCATATACTCGTAATATTGTACAAAACACAAATTAAGAATGCACTCACACAACTGAGTGTACAACACATTTCAATTGCGGAACCATTCAGTTTTGCATAAAAATATTTGTTCTACTTCCTTTTGATATCTCTATACTCTCTGCTGCAACACAACAACAAAACAACCCCAATCGTAAAATAAGCAGCACTGCTTGCGCTCATCAGCGCACACAGAACACAGTCATTATAGTATGATATGATTTTTGGATGCCGCATTTGTATGGGAGCCCCCCGAACCCGCAGCCCGATCTCTCTGAAATTTTAATAGAAAGTATTCTTACCGGAAATATACATGTGTGCAATAAATTCGGCTTTGGGAAGTGGGTTAAAAATTGATCAGAAAATCTGACCAGCCAGCCAGCCAGCCACGCGAATTTAATATAGAGAATTTAAAAAGGTATACTAATGGTATACACTTTGAGAAAGCCAGCGGATGACATTACGAAACTAGCGCTCGACTGGAACCCACAAGGAAGCCGTCGAGTTGACCGTCCTAGCAAGACATGGAAAAGGACAATAGAAGAGGAAGCAAGATCCAAGGGGACCGAGTGGCGTCTCTTGAAACCTCAGGCGTTAAATCGAGTTCTTTGGCGGGCGTTTGTAGAAGCCCTATGCTCCCCCGCGGAGTAAAGAAAAGAAAGAAGATACTAATGGTCTATGGTCTGTTATAATTTTAAATTTTCTACCAAAAAGATATGGTCGATAGTGTTTTATAGCCCATACTATAGCGAGTAGTTCTTTTTCGATAGTGCTATAATTGCCTTCAGCTATTTAGAGTTTTGCTTGCGTAAGAAATGGGTTTGTCGTCGAAATTTGACAGTACGGCCCCTAAGGCCTGAGGCATCTTTCAGTAAAATGAATTCCCTGTTGAATTTCGGAAATTGTAAAATTTGGGGGCTAGTGAGGATTGTTTTTAAAAGTTGAAAGGATTTCTCGCAGTTTTCTAAAACTAAATACTACATTTTTTCTAAGTAATTTATTTAGTGGGATAGCTTTTGTAGCAAAGTTTGGTATAAATTTGCGATAGTACTTTGCAAATGCTACGAATCTTCTCACTTCGTCAGCATTTGTAGGTTTAGGATAATTGCTCATAGCAGCTGATTTTTTCGGATCTGGATAAATTCCATTTTCGGAAAGTCGCTTAAACACATCGATCAAATTTTTGTTGTGATTTCTAAGGTTATTGCCGAAAAATTATAAGGTCATCGAGGTAGACGAAACAGCGTGAGTAAGTGAGTCCAGCCATGGCTATAGACATCATTCTCGAAAATTTACTAGGAGAGATTTTTAGTCCCATTGGAAGACGCTTTAACTGAAGGCGACCGTCTTCCTTTTAAAATGCTGTTATGGGTCTACTTTTTGCCTCAAGTTCCATTTTTTTTATATAATTCGCGCACGCTTCAAGGGGCTCGCACCCTTATAATTCTCGGCTATATGCTTGGCACAGCGTTGGCGTTAATGAAGAGGAGGAGATAAGAGGAGATGTTTTGAATGCCTGTGGTAATATCTTTGGCTTAGATCGATACATGAAAAATATACGGCTCCTCCTACGATATCGTAAATGTCACTAATGTTAGTCAACGGAAATTTGTCATCCTCTATCCTTTCATTTACGTTTCGATAGTCTATTACCATGCGAGATTTTTGTAGGCCGGTAATAGGATCCTAGGCTACAGTCTTTGGAACTCCATATTTAAGGACAAAACATTCTACTAGCCCTTTGGCTACTGTGCTAGCTTCTTTATTTTCGAGTGGAATAGCTTCGGTAAATTTAGCCAATTCGTCTTGTAAGGTTAGTATGTACCTATATCCATTTACTGATTCGTCTAGAGGACCTACTAAATCTAGATAGATTTTGTCGAAACTCGATTCGGCGGTAGACGAAATATATTTTATTTTCTGACAAATTGGACAATGCTTTACATAGGAAGCTATGTCATTCTGCATTCCTGTCCAGAAGTATTTTTTTTTTTTTGATTGTCTTGATCATGCGGTTTATTCTTGCATTTCCGCCTGTTGGTAATATGTGGTAGTCGTTGAGCAATAGTTTATTTTTATGAGGATCAGTAATTTCTATACATTTATATATGAGGTGCACCTTTACATTACTTGTTTTAAACATTTCTCCTAAGATTTTTTGTAACTCGCGTATGTTGTTTTCTCAACGGCCGTCTGCGAGTTTTTTGATTTCTGCTTTTGTAATGTATAATTTATTAATTGATAATGGTCCGCAGATGCGATGCACGTCCCTCGACAACAAATCGCAAAATGATGTCGATCGGGCTGTAGTGCCATCCTTTTTCCTTCTTAGGAGAAAACAATTTTTCTCTGGGATGTATGCCATTACTCTGTTTGGTCCCAGGATTATATTAGTATCGTACTTACTTGATACTCATCGTCCTCGAAACTGTAACATATTTTTAGCTCAATTATTTTATGTCCATGGTCTGGTAGTTCTGTGATAACGCGATTATTTTCCTCGATTTCTGTTTCGTGTATGTTAGTCTGATTTTCCTTTTTTGATTTTGATCTGGTCATGACACATAAGTGGATTTGTTTAAGTTCTTCAGAATCTAGTTTTATGCGACTTAAAGCGTCACATGTGCCTTCTTTTCTTTTCCCGGTGTGTATTCAATGCGGAAATTGTACTCCTCTAGCAGAAGTCTAAATTTTGTTAATCTGCTTGAAGTTTCTTTAAGGGGAAAAAACAACCCATAAAAAATAAATTTTTTCATGTAAAGTCTCTAATAGGAGAAACATACGAGTTAATTTGAAAAAATTAATATTAGAGCCGCCTTGACTTCAAAATTTTTTCCAAAAACTGTTCTCACCGGACATACACTTGTGTAAAAATATATGTATAGAAAAAATTCAAATCAAAAACATATGCTTAAAATTTAAAGTAAATCGGGATAATTTTTAAAAAAAATTGTATGGTCCCGCCCCCGGGCCTTAGGGCCCATTCGCTCCAAAAATTTTACAAAAACTTTTGTCCATTGGGATAAACACTTGCTCAAAAAATGTCAAAAAAGTTTTGTCCATCAGATATAAAATTTTACCAAAATCGGGTTAATTTTTATTTTAAATTTGTATGAGGCCCCACGACCCCAGCGCCCGGCGTCTGTAACATTTTTACAATAAGTGTTGTCCATCAGAGATACACACGTGTATAAAATATGAAGAAAGTCGTGTTGATTGAAATTTGTATGAGGTCCACAAACCCGGGCCCGGGGTCTCCAAAATTTTTACAAAAAGTGTTGTCCATCGGAGATACATATGTGTATAAAATTTAAAGAAAATCAGGTTATTTTTGGAAAATTTTGTATGGGCCCTGAGGGGTCCCAAATTTTAATAGAAAGTTTTGTCTCCGGAAATTTCAATAAAATCGGGCTTTGGAAAGTGGGTTTAATATTGATCGCAATTCCACGACAAACAGACCGACCGACCGACAGACAGACGTGCCACGGGCAAGCGAATCTAAAAATTAAAATTTTTCTTGTAAATTCTCGGATTCGAGATTCCATTTTGTGGTGAAAACATAGCAGCCACAGCGCACGGTTGATGCGACGTACATACAACGACGTACGATGTACCACTAAAATTATTTCTTTTGACTGGAGTTAAGCTGTAAAGCAGTGTGAGTGCATAACCAGTGCTTCATATACTCGTAATATTGTACAAAACACAAATTAAGAATGCACTCACACAACTGAGTGTACAACAGCTTTCAATTGCGGAACCATTCAGTTTTGCATAAAAATATTTGTTCTACTTCCTTTTGATATCTCTATACTCTCTGCTGCAACACAACAACAAAACAACCCCAATCGTAAAATAAGCAGCACTGCTTGCGCTCATCAGCGCACACAGAACACAGTCATTATAGTATGATATGATTTTTGGATGCCGCATTTGTATGGGAGCCCCCCGATCCCGCAGCCCGATCTCTCTGAAATTTGTGCAATAAATTCGGCTTTGGGAAGTGGGTTAAAAATTGATCAGAAAATCTGACCAGCCAGCCAGCCAGCCACGCAAATTTAATATAGAGAATTTAAAAAGGTATACTAATGGTATACACTTTGAGAAAGCCAGCGGACGACATTACGAAACTAGCGCTCGACTGGAACCCACAAGGAAGCCGTCGAGTTGACCGTCCTAGCAAGACATGGAAAAGGACAATAGAAGAGGAAGCAAGATCCAAGGGGACCGATTGGCGTCTCTTGAAACCTCAGGCGTTAAATCGAGTTCTTTGGCGGGCGTTTGTAGAAGCCCTATGCTCCCCCGCGGAGTAAAGAAAAGAAAGAAGATACTAATGGTCTATGGTCTGTTATAATTTTAAATTTTCTACCAAAAAGATATGGTCGATAGTGTTTTATAGCCCATACTATAGCAAGTAGTTCTTTTTCGATAGTGCTATAATTGCCTTCAGCTATTTAGAGTTTTGCTTGCGTAAGAAATGGGTTTGTCGTCGAAATTTGACAGTACGGCCCCTAAGGCCTGAGGCATCTTTCAGTAAAATGAATTCCCTGTTGAATTTCGGAAATTGTAAAATTTGGGGGCTAGTGAGGATTGTTTTTAAAAGTTGAAAGGATTTTTCGCAGTTTTGTCTTAAATTGAATACTACATTTTTTCTAAGTAATTTATTTAGTGGGATAGCTATTGTAGCAAAGTTTGGTATAAATTTGCGATAGTACTTTGCAAATGCTACGAATCTTCTCACTTCGTCAGCATTTGTAGGTTTAGGATAATTGCTCAGCTGATTTTTTCAGATCTGGATAAATTCCATTTTCGGAAATAATGTGTCCTAGGTATATTACCTCGTTTTGTAGAAAAGCACATTTTCCTGGATGAATTTTTAAATTTACTTCCTTAAGTCGCTTAAACACATCGATCAAATTTTTGTTGTGATTTCTAAGGTTATTGCCGAAAAATTATAAGGTCATCGAGGTAGACGAAACAGCGTGAGTAAGTGAGTCCAGCGATGGCTATAGACATCATTCTCGAAAATTTACTAGGAGAGGTTTATAGTCCCATATTGGAAGACGCTTTAACTGAAAGTGACAGTCTTCCGTTGAAAATGCTGTTATGGGTCTACTTTTTGCCTCAAGTTCCATTTTTTTATATAATTCGCGCACGCTTCAAGGGGCTCGCACCCTTATAATTCTCGGCTATATGCTTGGCACAGCGTTGGCGTTAATGAAGAGGAGGAGATAAGAGGAGATGTCTATGAGCTTGTGTTTTGAATGCCTGTGGTAATATCCTTGGCTTAGATCGATACATGAAAAATATACGGCTCCTCCTACGATATCGTAAATGTCACTAATGTTAGTCAACGGAAATTTCTCATCCTCTATCCTTTCATTTACGTTTCGATAGTCTATTACCATGCGAGATTTTTGTAGACCGGTAATAGGATCTTTCTCTTTTGGCACAATGAGGATCGGAGAATTCCATGCCGAAACAGATGGCTCTATTGCTCAGGGCAATGCATTGCGCACAAACGTTTATATGTGCGATTCGTGTGTTTGTTGTTTAATTGACGAGGGAAATGCATGAGGTATACAGGTATGTATGGATGGATGGATGATAGGCTGATTTAGGCGTTAGCAAAAATTCAATTAACGAAGTTCGGTTTGAGTAGATATATGTATATATTTGTATGGAAATGTTAATGAATGGGTAAATGAGGAAATGAGCACTGTTGCAATCCTTTCACACCACCCTCCTGGGGAAAAAAAGAAAAATCGCGGGTTACGAGGTTTCCCCCTTTTTTTGTGTCATTTGTACAGTGGGATCTGTTTTTATCATAATGTATTTAGTAACGTTGTTTTTTGTGTTGCTTTATACACATAATAATAATATTTGGCGCGACAGACCATTGCGGTCCAAGGCCTAACTTTTCGCTACCATTTGTGCAGCACATGTTAATTTTTGGACACAAACGGAAGGGACCTACAATTTAAGGCCGGATCCGAACGGCGAATTGAGAAGCTTTCCGTGACAAGGTAATTATTACTCTCGAAACGTTTTTCACCCATTCGCGAGAGGTGAGACACCGTGAAAAATACCTTTGGTGTTGCTGGGATTCGAACCTGAACCTCCTGCGCAGCAGCCATGTGCATTATCACTGAGCCACGGCGCCCACGCTTTATACACAAAGATAGTTTTTAATTCAAATTCTAATTCCTTAAAGGTAATTTTTTTTTCTAATACAATTTTCTTATTAATATTTTCGTTTATTATTTTTTTTTATTCTAAATGCACATTTATTATAAATATTTTTCTGTGATTAATTTATACTGATACACTGAAAATTTATGTTAGTAGTAATTTTTCTAATTGAAAACTTTTATTTTATTTTTAAAAATTATTATATAGCTAGTGTTGTTTTTTTTTTTTTTTTTTTTGAAATACAAATTTCTTTTAAATATTTTCCTTTGATTTATTTATACTGTTACCCTAAAAATGTATTATTGTTTTGTTTAAACTAGTTCTTATAAATATTGTAATTTAATTATTCTTCGTACATGTATTGTTTAAACTAGTTCGTTCTTATAAATATTTTAATTTAATTATTCTTAGTATATGTATTGTTTGTACGCTCGGGTGACGCTCGCCGGTCACCCAGGGTTCTCTTTTCCCTCCTGTGTTACAAATTAAAAGGTATTATATTGCGTTTTCTGGTATATGTGTTATTTATTTGTTCTTTTATTATTTTCTTTTTTCTTATTATGTCTTCAACGTCGGTAATATATACTTATATACTTAATACAATATCGACTAAAACAATTAATATGCATACGTAACAGGTCTAGCGTACGCAGGTCGTCTGTTCGTATGGACACTGAACGCTTGCACTGACCGCCCAGCAGAAAAAAACTGTGAAGTCAGCAAGCATGTTCTTAAAGCGTCACCTGTGCCTTCTTTTCTTTTCCCGGTGTGTATTCAATGCGGAAATTGTACTCCTCTAGCAGAAGTCTAAATTTTGTTAATGTGCTTGAAGGTTCTTTAAGGGGGAAAAACAACACATAAAAAATAAATTTTTTCATGTAAAGCCTCTAAAAGGAGAAACATACGGGTTAATTTGGAAAGATTAATATTAGAGCCGCCTTGACTCTAAATTTTTTTCAAAAACTGTTCTCACCGGACATACACTTGTGTAAAAATATATGTATAGAAAAAATTCAAATCAAAAACTAAAAAATGTTTACAAAAAGATCGGTCTATCCGAGATACACATATGCTTAAAATTTAAAGTAAATCGGGAAAATTTTAAAAAAAAATTGTATGGTCCCACCCCCGGGCCTTAGGGCCCATTCGCTCCAAAAATTTTACAAAAACTTTTATCCATTGGGACAAACATTTGCTCAAAAAATGTCAAAAAAGTTTTGTCCATCAGATATAAAATTTTACCAAAATCGGGTTAATTTTTATTTTAAATTTGTATGAGGCCCCACGACCCCAGCGCCCGGCGTCTGTAACATTTTTACAATAAGTGTTGTCCATCAGAGATACACACGTGTATAAAATATGAAGAAAGTCGTGTTGATTGAAATTTGTATGAGGTCCACAAACCCGGGCCCGGGGTCTCCAAAATTTTTACAAAAAGTGTTGTCCGTCGCAGATACATATGTGTATAAAATTTAAAGTTATTTTTTAAAAATTTTGTATGGGCACCCCTCGGCCCTGAGGGGTCCCAAATTTTAATAGAAAGTTTTGTCTCCGGAAATTTCAATAAAATCGGGCTTTGGAAAGTGGGTTTAATATTGATCGCAATTCCACGACAAACAAACGAGCGAATCTAAAAATTAAAATTTTTCTTGTAAATTCTCTGATTGGAGATTCCATTTTGTGGTGAAAACATAGCAGCCACAGCGCACGGTTGATGCGAAGTACATACAAGGACGCACGATGTACCACTAAAATTATTTCTTTTGACTGGAGTTAAGCTGTAAAGCAGTGTGAGTGCATAACCAGTGCTTCATATACTCGTAATATTGTACAAAACACAAATTAAGAATGCACTCACACAACTGAGTGTACAACACATTTCAATTGCGGAACCATTCAGTTTTGCATAAAAATATTTGTTCTACTTCCTTTTGATATCTCTATACTCTCTGCTGCAACACAACAACAAAACAACCCCAATCGTAAAATAAGCAGCACTGCTTGCGCTCATCAGCGCACACATAACACAGTCATTATAGTATGATATGATTTTTGGATGCCGCATTTGTATGGGAGCCCCCCGATCCCGGAAATATACATGTGTGCAATAAATTCGGCTTTGGGAAGTGGGTTAAAAATTGATCAGAAAATCTGACCAGCCAGCCAGCCAGCCACGCGAATTTAATATAGAGAATTTAAAAATGTATACTAACTTTGAGAAAGCCAGCGGACGACATTACGAAACTAGCGCTCGACTGGAACCCACAAGGAAGCCGTCGAGTTGACCGTCTTAGCAAGACATGGAAAAGGACAATAGAAGAGGAAGCAAGATTCAAGGGGACCGAGTGGCGTCTCTTGAAACCTCAGGCGTTAAATTGAGTTCGTTGGCGGGCGTTTGTAGAAGCCATATGCTCCCCCGTGGAGTAAAGAAAAGAAAGAAGATACTAATGGTCTATGATCTGTTATAATTTTAAATTTTCTACCAAAAAGATATGGTCGATAGTGTTTTATAGCCCATACTATAGCGAGTAGTTCTTTTTCGGTAGTGCTATAATTGCCTTCAGCTATTTAGAGTTTTGCTTGCGTAAGAAATGGGTTTGTCGTCGAAATTTTACAGTACGGCCCCTAAGGCCTGAGGCATCTTTCAGTAAAATGAATTCCCTGTTGAATTTCGGAAATTGTAAAATTTGGGGGCTAGTGAGGATTGTTTTTAAAAGTTGAAAGGATTTCTCGCAGTTTTGTCTTAAATTGAATACTACATTTTTTCTAAGTAAATTATTTAGTGGGATAGCTATTGTAGTAAAGTTTGGTATAAATTTGCGATAGTACTTTGCAAATGCTACGAATCTTCTCACTTCGTCAGCATTTGTAGGTTTAGGATAATTTCTCATAGCAGCTGATTTTTTCGGATCTGGATAAATTCCATTTTCGGAAATAATGTGTCCTAGGTATATTACCTCCTTTTGTAGAAAAGCACATTTTCCTGGATGAATTTTTAAATTTACTTCCTTAAGTCGCTTAAACACATCGATCAAATTTTTGTTGTGATTTCTAAGGTTATTGCCGAAAAATTATAAGGTCATCGAGGTAGACGAAACAGCGTAAGTAAGTGAGTCCAGCCATGGCTATAGACATCATTCTCGAAAATTTACTAGGAGAGGTTTTTAGTCCCATATTGGAAGACGCTTTAACTGAAAGTGACAGTCTTCCGTTGAAAATGCTGTTATGGGTCTACTTTTTGCCTCAAGTTAAATTTTTTTTATATAATTCGCGCACGCTTCAAGGGGCTCGCACCCTTATAATTCTCGGCTATATGCTTGGCACAGCGTTGGCGTTAAGGAAGAGGAGGAGATAAGAGGAGATGTCTATGAGCTTATGTTTTGAATGCCTGTGGTAATATCCTTGGCTTAGATCGATACATGAAAAATATACGGCTTCTCCTACGATATCGTAAATGTCACTAATGTTAGTCAACGGAAATTTGTCATCCTCTATCCCTTCATTTACGTTTCGATAGTCTATTACCATGCGAGATTTTTGTAGGCCGGTAACAGGATCCTTCTCTTTTGGCACTATGAGGATCGGAGAATTCCATGCCGAAACAAATGGCTCTATTGCTCAGGGCAATGCATTGCGCACAAACGTTTATATGTGCGATTCGTGTGTTTGTTGTTTAATTGACGAGGGAAATGCATGAGGTATACAGGTATGTATGGATAGATGGATGATAGGCTGACTTAGGCGTTAGGCAAAAATTCAATTAACGAAGTTCGGACTGAGTAGATATATGTTTATATTTGTATGGAAATGTTAATGAATGGGTAAATGAGGAAATGAGGAATCCTTTCACACCACCCTCCTGGGGAAAAAAAGGAAAATCGCGGGTTACGAGGTTTCCCCCTTTTTTTGTGTCATTTGTACAGTGGGATCTGTTTTTATATTTATTATTTATATATTTTATTTTTATATATTTAGTAACGTTTTTTTTGTGTTGCTTTATACACATAATAATAATATTTGGCGCGACAGACCATTGCAGTCCAAGGCCTAACTTTTCGCTACCATTTGTGCTGCACATGTTAATTTTTGGACACAAATGGAAGGGACCTACAATTTAAGGCCGGATCCGAACGGCGAATTGAGAAGCTTTCCGTGACAAGGTATTAATTACTCTCGGAACGTTTGTCACCCATTCGCGAGAGGTGGGACACCGTGAAAAATACCTTTGGTGTTGCTGGGATTCGAACCTGAACCTCCTGCGCAGAAGCCATGTGCATTATTATATTCTTGTTTAAACTAGTTCGTTCTTATAAATATTTTAATTTAATTATTCTTAGTATATGTATTGTTTGTACGCTCGGGTGACGCTCGCCGGTAACCCAGGGTTCTCTTTTCCCTCCTGTGTTACAAATTAAAAGGTATTATGTTGCGTTTTCTGGTATATGTGTTATTTATTTGTTCTTTTATTAATTTCTTTTTTCTTATTCTGTCTTCAACGTCGGTAATATATACTTATATACTTAATACAATATCGACTTAAAACTATTAATACGCATACGTAACAGGTCTAGCTTACGCAGGTCGTCTGTTCGTATGGACACTGAACGCTTGTTCTGACCGCCCAGCAGATCAAAACTGTGACGTCAGCAAGGTATACTGTTCTGGTCGTTGTCCGTATGGACACTTGTACTGAACGCCCAGCAAATCGAAACTGTGACGTCAGTAAGGTATATTATTCTGGTCGTTGTCCGTATGGACACTTGTATTGAACGCCCAACAAATCAAAACTGTGACGTCAATAATGTATACTGAAAAAAATGGTTCGTGCAGGACCGAATTTAGTGCTTACCATCGAAGAGCCATTACTACTGTGGGGTAGAGTTTCCTCTTCGCTGCTTATTTTGATTTTTCTCGGCCGTTGTCTTTACTTATTTCTTTGAAATTGTTAGGAATTTTATGGATATTTCCAATGAAAATAAGAATTCTCATATATATCGAGCCTATAATGTCGACATATATTCTTTGATATATTTATTTATATTTATTCTCTATATACATATATATGTCGCTTTATAATACCTATGTGATTCAATGACCGAAAAAAACTACTATGTCTGATTGTTGATTAAAAAAACAAGTTTTTCGACTTTGACTTTATAGCACACGTATGGGATTCGAACCCCTACCTACTGCATGGTAGCCAAAGGTCTTCCCCATCGCGCCATTATGATACATGTCTGGTGTGGGTATTTTACCTTATATGTCGTTTGGTCTATTTACTATTCATATGGTTTGTAACGTAGCTAGTTTAACTTATGCGGTAAACTAAAGGTACATCAAAAACAAAAATGAACGATTTTGAGTTGGAATAAATAAATTACGCAGTTATGTTTTTAATGAAATTTTATTTTATATGTAAACCTTTGTTTTTATAAACAGTCAAACACCGACTTGAACAAGATTTAAGTGCCCGTTGAATCATTGCCAGAGGAATGTTCCTAATATCTCGCTTTATCAATCTTTTTAGTTGCGCAATATTATAAACTTTAGATATTGCCAATTGTGACTTCGAGTATCCCCACAGGAAATAATCACATGGTGCTAAGTTGGGTGATGAGGGAGTCCATAAATTAGGATGGATATATGATACGTTGTTTTGTTGGAGGAATGCAAGTGTTTTATTTGCCGTATGTGATGGAGCTGAGTCTTGGTGTAATATCCAGTTACCATTTGGGCACAAGTGTTTTGAATCTTTGATAAGAGGTTTTAAACAGTTGCTTATGTAGTAATCTGCATTAATTTTAACACCTGGCTGAATTAAAATGGGTACTGTTGTGCCAAAATTAGATATTCCCAAAAATACCATGAATCCTTTCGGATGATACGGTTTTTTGAAGGGAACTAATTCCGCCCTAGTTTGCTTGCGACTCAAATATTGCACACTTCTTTGGCCGTCGGCATTTGTTAAATAAAACTAAGCTTCGTCGACTGTGATATATTTTTTCCATTTATCGCCTTTCAGTAGTCGGTAAAGGCCCAGAGACCGTTGGTGCCTTTTGGTGATTGTTTGCGCAGACGCTTTGGCTTCTTCACAAGTCTTAGTCCCAATTTTTTTTAGTGTATAATGTATGACTCCAACCTTTCTGTTAAAATGTTTTGCCAGATGTTTCTGCGTCGGTGGTTGTGGTTTGGTTGCCATTTTTCGCAAATTTAAATTTGGCGTTTTGACAAAGATGATTTTCGTCCCTCATTTTTAATTCGTTTATTATATTTGGTTAGTGTACCTTTTGAAATATTAAACCCCACTTTTTTACACTCTTTTATAATTAGTGAAAAACTAACGTTTTTCTTTAAAAAATTTGAAACAAAGAGCTGCTGTTCAATTGTCAACACCATGATGAGAACTAACATTTAAAATAAAATTGCATTTTGAATATTATACTGTTTTGATGCTTGTGTTTTATACGTACTCTACTTCTCTCTAAAAAAACGAGGCTCTGAGTTTTTTTGTGTTTAAAATCGTTCATTTTTGTTTTTGATGTACCTTATATGACTTTGCCTTGCATTAATTAGTTCATGTTATCGAGAATCTACTGTATTATGAATGCTAATTAATCTCACTGGTAGGTCGATGTAATACGTTATATTTCGTTTTTATAAATATTTTAATTTAATTATTCTTGGTACATGTATTGTGTAAGCTAGTTCGTTCTTATAAATATTTTAATTTAATTATTCTTAGTATATGTATTGTTTAAACTAGTTCGTTCTTATAAATATTTTAATTTTGCGGGGGCTCTCCACTTTTTTTTAAAAAAAACTTATAAAAGCTTATATACAACAATAACAAATGAAAAGTCAGTTAAATGCAAACAAAAATTGTTTTAATATGTAAACGTAAAATTTCTTTAAATGATTTTTATGGACGGCAGACGAATAAAATCTCCCTTCGTACTTGATTTTACAATTCAGAAGGCCTTCGGACAATACTTCGTATGGTCCTATGTAAATGGGATCTAACTTTCTTCTGTTTTCGTTTCTTAACAAAGATAAACTACCTACTTCAAAACTAGTTTGTTTACTTTTAGCTTTACTATCGTAATCAGTTTTCCTAGCGTTTTTCTTTTCTAGAAGTGTGTGTGAAGAAGCATCCCTATAAGCGATTTGCAGTTTTTGTTTCAATTCAAATACGTAGTCCTCATAATTGTACCTTGGGTCCACCTGTTTTGTCAAATTTGAGGGTAACGTACATTGTCTTCCGAATACTAATTCGAATGGTGTATACCCTGTTTCTGTATGTACTGCGGTGTTATAACAAAACACATAATATGGTAACCAAGTGCACCATTCTGTATGCTTTTCGGATACGTAGCTTCTGAGGCATGCTCCAAGATCTTTATGGGAATTTTCTAATGATCCTATACCTTCATGATGGTATGCCGTAGACTATAGTTGTTCTATTTTTAATAGTTTGCACATATCTTTGAACATTTGTTGATAAATTCTGTTACTTGGTCAGAGGCTACAGTTTTTGGAACCCCATATTTAAGGACAAAACATTCTACTAGCCCTTTGGCTACTGTGCTAGCTTCTTTACTTTCGAGTGGAATAGCTTCGGTAAATTTGGTCAATTCGTCTTGTAAGGTTAGTATGTACCTATATCCATTTACTGATTCGTCTAGAGGACCTACTAAATCTAGATAGATTTTGTCGAAACTCGATTCGGCGGTAGACGTTATTTCCATGGGCTGTTTTTTGGGTGAAATATATTTTATTTTCTGAAAAATTGGACAATGTTTTACATAGGAAGCTATGTCATTCTGCATTCCTGTCCAGAAGTATTTTTTTTTGATTGTCTCGATCATGCGGTTTATTCTTGCATTTCCGCTTGTTGGTAATATGTGGTAGTCGTTGAGCAATAGTTTATTTTTATGAGGATCGGTAATTTCTATACATTTTTATATGAGGTGCACTTTTACATTACTTGTTTTAAACATTTATCCTAAAATTTTATGTAACTCGCGTATGTTGTTTTCTCGACGGCCGTCTGCAAGTTTTTTAATTTCTTCTTTTGTAATGTATAATTTATTAATTGATAATGGTCCACAGATGTGATGCACCTCCCTCGACAGCAGATCGCAAAATGATGTCGATCGGGCTGTAGTGCCATCCTTGTTCCTTCTTAGGAGAATACAATTTTTCTCTGGGATGTATGCCAAAACTCTGTTTGGTCCCAGGATTATATTAGTATCGTACTTACTTGATACTCATCGTCCTCGAAACTGTAACATCTTTTTAGCTCAATTATTTTATGTCCATGGTCTGGTAGTTCTGTGATAACGCGATTATTTTCCTCGATTTCTGTTTCGTGTATGTTAGTCTGATTTTCCTTTTTTGATTTTGATCTGGTCAAGACACATAAGTTGGTTTGTTTAAATTCTTTAGAATCTAGTTTCAGTTTCAGCAGTGCAATTATCTTTTCCCAGTGTGTATTCAATATGGAAATTGTACCTACTCCTCTAGCAGAAGTCTTAATTTTGTTAATATGCTTGAAGGTTCTTTAAGGGGATAAAGGTATACTAAGGGTCTATGGTCTGTTATTATTTTAAATTTTCTACCAAAAAGATATAGTCGATAGTGTTTTGTAGCCCATACTATAGCGAATAGTACTTTTTCGATAGTGCTATAATTGCCCTCAGCTATTTAGAGTTTTGCTTGCGTAAGAAATGGGTTTGTCGTCGAAATTTGACAGTACGGCAAAACCTGAGGCATCAGTCCGTAAAATGAATTCCCTGTTGAATTTCGGAAATTGTAAAATTTGGGGGCTAGTGAGGATTGCTTTTTAAAAGTTGAAATGATTTCTCGCAGTTTTGGTTAAAATTGAATACCACATTTTTTCGAAGTATTTTATTTAGTGGAATAGTGTGGCGGCGAGGACACATTACCAAAAATAAAACAATTTTATTCAAAATACCGCATTCTCGTCGATGTACCTGAATTTGGTTTTGGTTTACACCGTAATTGAACCATGGGGCATTAAAGGATTGTTAAGTCAACTCCTACCGACAGTAGTTAACCATCATGCCTGGGGAATTTTTACCCACTCTCTTGGAAATGCATTTCTATCGACTGCAGCATATTCCGACACAACACCGGGTGCCGCTGCTATCACACTTACACTCCTTTGCATCCATGACGCAGACTAACAAATGCCACTTGACTTGTGTTTTGAATCAACCTGTCGTCGCAAAATAACCGGTGCACCAACGCTTTCTTCCCCCCCCTTTTTTTCTCTCCATTGCTACACCGCTCAAATTGAGGGCTGGTGATCACAAGCATCACTAACAAGTGGCCAACACCACGATAGAAGAAAAAAAAGAGAGAGAGTGAATTTAGCCAGCTACACTGACACGAATGTGAGCCACATGATCGTGGATCGTGGATCGTGGTACGCAACACCATGGAGGAGAAGAGAGAAAAGGATAGAAAGGAAAACTGGGACGAGGAAGGCGTTGTTCAGTCAGGAGCCTAGAAAGTTGAGTGTCTCTGGGGTTGTGCTCGGTAGTTCTTGCAGTGTCGATGAGATTGTTTTTTTGTTTTAACACCAGAAAAGTCCTGGAGATTGAATTAGTATTTTCATTGTTCAATTTTTACTGCACCAAAATTTTTGTTATTCGATTTTCCTGTAAAAATAAATCCTTTCCCTAAATTCTAAATTTCTAAAGAACATTCGAGAATTTGAGTTATCTTCGACGGAATTATCCATGTGCGGCGGGTTTTTTTTTCATTTTTAAAAATGGCCGACGGTAGCAGCACCTCAATTTCAAGCAATTTCGGTTCCAGAGCCTTAATTGCATTTAAAGGAAAAATTTAAATTTATTAAAATAACGAATTAGAACAATTTACATTAATAAACGAAATTTTAATTAACTTGGAGAGTCTGATTACTTAAATCGCCGGACGCGGTCGCATAGCGCATTTGGTTTACAATCGTACAAAAGAAAGATGGTGGCAAAAAAATAAAATCTAGTACAGTGTCTATTTCATCGAAATAAATTCCGAAGTTTTCCTAATAATTTAGCAAAAAAAAAGCTAGAGATGAGCCCGAAGGCATCCGATTTCAACTTTTGTATTCGATTTTTGTGTAAAAATAAAGCTTTCCGGAAATTATAAATTTCTAAAGAACATTCGAGAATTTTAGTTATCTTCGACGGAATTATCCATGTGCGTGCGGGGTTTTTTATTCATTTTTAAAAATGGCCGACGGTAGCAGCACCTCAATTTCAAGCAATTTCTGTTCCAGAGCCTTAATTGCATTTAAAGGAAAAATTTAAATTTATTAAAATAACGAATTAGAACAATTTACATTAATAAACGAAATTTTAATTAACTTGGAGAGTCGGATTCCTTAAATCGCCGGACGCGGTCGCATAGCGCATTTGGTTTACAATCGTACAAAAGAAAGATGGTGGCAAAAAAATAAAATCTTGTACAGTGTCTACTTCATCGAAATAAATTCCGAAGTTTTCCTAATAATTTAGCAAAAAAAAAAAGCTAGAGATGAGTCCGATTTCATTTTTTTTTATTCGATTTTTGTGTACAAATAAAGCTTTCCGGAAATTATAAAATTTAAAGAACATTGAAGATTTTTTTTGTGGTTATCTTCAACGAACTTATTCATCTCCATTAAAAAAAATGGTTAACGGTAGCAGCACCACTATATACATGCAGTGACTTAAGAAAAATTCAAGATGTTCTATTTCAACCTTTTTTTTTTTTTAATTTGTTTTATCTTTAATGGGGGCTTTAATAATAGTATCAAGCTCTAACCATATTAAATTTCTTTTGATGTGGTTCCTTTTTTTTATCATTTAATGAACGACTTTAACTAATAAGTTGTAGCGGTGAATAGATAACGCGAAGTCCCCGCGAATTATAGACTTACCCTGTCACATTTGGGCCCTTAACCATAAAATTTATTTCAGTAACTACGGAAGTTTGAACTCGTCAGCGCTGTCGACGTTAAACGTTCTGGATTGCATTATTAAAAAATTAAAAACAAGGTAACCCTATTTAATTTATTATAAACAAAAAAAAGGGAACAAAAGACATCAAACAAAAAAAAAAAAATAAATAAATATTAACATTAATTCCTTTTTATGTTTGTCAAATGTTTCTTTGAATTTAACGGATCATTATTAGATCGTCATACTTATTTCTTTTCTTATCTTAATATCTTTATGGGATTATAACAAAAACAAAACAGGGAGATACTTTACTTTAGTTATGTCGATCTATACCTATGTATTTTTTTTTCTTGTTGGGTCATTGAATTAAAAGTTCCCCAATAACTATGATTACTAGTAAAACTATGATTTGCTAAGTCCAATAAATCGTTCACGGGAATTAGTTCGTATTAGTTTATGATTATTATTAAATAGAATATATATATATATATATATATATATACCAAAATAACAATTCTCAATACTAAATATGAAATTGTAAGGGCGGGAAACAAAAAAAAAAAAACAAAAAAAATTTTAAAAATAAAACCAACAGACATTTGAACTGATACTCGGAAGCGTTCTTATTATGAGTTCGGTTTGAAACCAGTCATGGTCGCTCTCTCTCTCCTCAAAGCCGTCTCTGATGGTTGGTCCCCTGTCTGGGTCTGCTACAATGGGATTTTTTTTGTCCCGTTTCAATTTTTTTTGCTCTTCCTTGATCCAGTAACCCCGTGGCCGTTAGGTCAGGTCGATAGTTGGATAAACGGGTCTTCTTCTTTTTTTCTCCTTTCCCTCACCACTTTTCGATCCTGTTTTTATCCCCCCCCCCATAACGTGCACGCTTTAAATCTTTATGTAATAGTATAACAGTTGGAGTGGCCGGCAAGAACCCCCCCACATCCCGACGAGCTAGACAGAGCATTGCTTGGCGTGCACCTCGCCGATAGCCCTCCCCAACTGCAGCACATGCTCATGAAGACGTAGCGCGATCCACCTGTGCCTTGCTTTGCCATCTGGTGTGGCTACGATTAGTAGCAACAACAATGAAAGCAAAGTGTTTGATTTATAATAAGTACAAAACATTACATAAATGCCGCCCAACGTGTGGCCCGAAGCGGTTAATTCTCGTACAGAATCCCTTTGGGTTTCAGACCTCTAGTCCAAAAATTTTTTCCCTCCTTTTCCCTCCCATAACCCCCATAACTTTAATCCTCATGCTAGATAACGTAGAATATAGAAATGGTCAAAATCGCATAAATGTCCCGTTGATTGTCCCGTGTGAGGAGTTGGACTACATCCGGAACTGCAGGTCACCTGTTGTAACTTCGACTAGATACCTGACCGATGTTCTTGTCTTATAGAGTACCTTTGGAAACGCGGGTTGATTTGGCGTATAACTGCTAGACCCCCGACCAAGGACTCTTGGTCTAATCGATTTGTCAAAAAAAATTTTTGCTCTTGCTTGCGCCCCCTCACAACGGAATAGTTCATGGAAATTTTTGAGATTGTCATAGCAAACGCCATTGTTAAGTTAAATATATTATTTAAAATCAGCGTCCCTTCGACACCACACAATTGCTGGATTTAGCATAGTTTGAACGCGTGAACCAGTAAATATCGTGCGGGTCACTTAATTGAGTTTCTTTTTTTTTTTCTTATTGTTCCCTGTCCGAAGAAAAAAAAAACAAAAAACAAAAAAAAAAATTTATTTTTAATTTTATTACTTCCTTTCTACACACAAAAGACGTCAGGTTAATAGTGGTTTCCTGAATTATTCAGGTCGGATGGAGTTTTGAGCAGCCCTGATGTAAGACTGGCTACAAGAACCCTGATTGACTTTAATTTTTTTGTTTTGACCTGGTTGCTTCATTTTCCTTTCGGTTGTACTCCCCCGGAATTGCAGGTGATCTGGGATTTCTTTTTCGGCTGGATACCTGACCTGGGCGTAAGGTACAGAAGAATAGATGAAAGGACTTGGTGGGTCAGGATTGATTATGCGCTGACTCAAACCATCCTGACAACTTTTGCGGTTCGTTTCCTGAAGTGTCTTAGGGTTAACCAGGAGTTACAGCGCACTTGGCACCAGCTAATGTGCTGACCGGTTAGCTGTGGGTAGTTCGACGAATCGAGCACATCTATTTTGTCTATCATTTCTATAATTTTCCCTTATATGTGAGGCACCCGAATAAGTTTTATTACTGAATAAATGTTACTGAACCTGAGCAGATGCGCCTGCTGGTGAACTGTGGTTAGACGGAATAAGTCTGATGGGACTATACTCTAATCTAGCCAGGAAAAAAAAGGAAATCAAGGAGTAGGCAGAGAGAGAGAGAGAGAGAGAGAGACGCCCATATCATTTTAAATTTTTGACTTTGTTGCATAGAACGGTGTAAATTTTTTCTGTATCTTCTTTAATCATAATTTTCTTTGTCGGGTTTTCCTTTTCCTTGACTTATGATAGGTACATATTTTTTTTTTTTTATTATTATAGCTTTTCCGTTTGGGAGTACGACTAACCTAGTATCTGAACAAGATTAATTCAAAAAGTAAAAAAATATTAGAGATTTGTTTAGTGGATTGTTAAGACATTATAATTCAATAGAGTACGATTCAGCTCATTATCTCACTCGGTATCTTGCAGTTCGTTACGATACTAAGTATCTACGACTTCGTCACGGTAAACAGTACCGGCGATATCTTAGTCGTATATTTCGTAATTGAAGTTTTTTTTAAATACATATATTTATATTCTTCGATGGAATTTCAATAAGCAGTTAAAGGCCGGGTACAATTTGTTGTCAAGGGAGACATAGTCCAAGGCACCTTAAATTTACTAACCTCCAGCTGGTAATCTAATTAAATTACTGGTGGAGAAGAACCCAAAATCCATCTGATATTAACTTCATTTTAAATCCTGTTGCATTGCAAACTTTAAACAAAGACGCCCGTAGGTGCACTTGTTCTAGTTAAATTGTTTTTTTTTTAAATCGTCCTAGGTTTCCCGTGTGAAACAACTTTTATTACACTCACGTCAACTATTATACCTTGAGTTCGCTTTTACTTCTTGATGGCGGTTCGCCGAAGCTTAGATGGTCCTAAGCAGCCCTTATTGCGTCCGGAGGAAATATCCGAGGAACACCAAGAGTGCCCCCTTTGTAATATCAATATAGATGGCACTGCGGAAAGTGTGATTACCACATGCCAACACATATTTCATAAATATTGCTTAAAAATTGAAAAGTTCAGAAACTTGTCCCCGGTGCAGTCAGCCATGCTTATTGAGTTCTCTTAGACTGTACGCTGCGCGACCTGACTCACTAGCAGGGAATTGAGTTGGTACATCCGAAGGCCTGAACGTTCACAACACTCGGAACCGAACGAAAAGAAACCCGCCACTTAGACCTCCGGTAGCTTCAGAGAAGGGCCAACATGTCGAGCCTCAGGCGGTGGTTGAAGAGGTAAGGCAGAAGCCCAAAGACTTCGCTGCCATAGAGGCTCACACAAGGTTTTCCTTGCCTGGCACCTCTAGTGGCCAAAGCCGAAGAGATTCGAACCTTATTACAACAATACAGCGAGTAGTGAGTGAATCCATAGACCAGATTCAAGGATCCATGATGCAACAAATCTCGCAAAACCTCTCGGAACTCATAGAGTCGAATGTCGAATGATGTTTTGGGAGACTAAACTTGCAGGAAGGCGACGGTCGAACTCAAGAAACTCCACCAAACACCCCTGAGGTAGAAAATTTCGCATGGCCTCATGAAATGCCGTTTGAACGTCGATGGACCAATCGTTGTCAATACTGCCGATAAGGTGTCGAATATCATTTCGAGCTGGCACCTCCAGTTCGAGGGCTCTACAGAGGGCTTGACGATTGATAACTTTATCTACCAAGTACATTCGCTGACTCAGCAGAGCCTGGACGGAAACTTCCGAGTACTGTGCAAAAACGCCCACCTGTTGTTTAGGGGTAGAGCCAAAGAGTGGTTCTGGCGATTCCATCGGTCGCATCCTTTCTTTTTATGGGACGAATTAATTGACAACTTACGCCTGCAGTACAAAGATAGTCGTTCTGATTACGATATCCGCGAAGCTATCGGAGGCCGGAAGCAACGTGAAAAGGAAACTTTTGACGAGTTTTACGACTCCATCGTCAGGCTTACCGATAGGCTCAGGCAGCCAATCGCGGAACTTGACTTCGTAGAGATTCTTGTAAGAAATCTACGCGCCGACGTACGGCATGAAATATTGCATATAGATATTACGTCCGTATCAATGTTGCGCAAAGTTGTTCAAAGACGCGAAAGATTTTTAACCGATGTTTATCGTACTACGCCAATCACTCAATCACTAGGCCGACCTACCCACGACGTCAGGTGGCGGAGCTTTCCGCACCCATAGCTCGTGACATTGGCAATATAAACGCCCCGGTGCCAGCCGAACTACCACAGTACGCTATCCGAGAAACTCGTACGGTCCCCAAACTAATTTGTTGGAACTGTGAGGCCGAGGGTCATCGATTTGACATGTGTCTCCAACCGCGCAAAATTTTCTGCTATGGTTGTGGAGCCGCCGACGTATATAAGCCAAACTGTCAAAAATGTAGTAGGCGGGGAAACTGAGCGAAGGGTGTGAGCAGAAACTTCAGCTCACACCCACGTTAAAGTTGAACTCGCCTTGTGCTGACAACCCGGATGGACTGATGCAAGTAGCACCAAAGAAAATTCTGAGTAGAGACCGCCAAGCTCCCAATAGCGGGTTGCTCCACATCAAGAACGACTTTAAGCGGTTCCCCATTAAGCCGCTACATCTCCGTATGACTGGCTATAACCAAGCTCGAGCAAGAATTTTCGACCCCGTTGCCAGTATAGAAAGAACTAAAACCAGTAGATCATCCATGAGAATGAAGTATTTTTGGAAGGGGGTGAGGCAAAGTCGTCGCCTTATAATTAGCACTATCTTAGGTAGAACTAATGATGCCCGACCGTACGCCCGTGTTATCTTGTTGGGTAAGGAATTCCTTGGGTTACTCGACAGCTACATTTGGAAATTCTGAATAGCGAGTTAAAGTTGAAGCGTTTTGCTTCGCCAATCAGAACAGCCGACGGAAGTTCCAAAAAGGTCTGCGGGGTATTTAACGCAGACATCGTATTTCGTAACTTGACTAAGAAACTAAATTTGTATGTGGTTCCCTCATTGGCACAAAATTTATACTTGGGCATTGATTTTTGGAAATTGTTTGAACTGGCTCCCGAGATTGTATCGGAAATCGCAATACCACCAGCAATAAATGACTCGACAGACGTGCACGAATTGACCAACTTACAGTTGACTCGATTAGAGGCAGTAAAGCGATTGTTTCCTTCTTACGACACAGAAGGGCTGGGAAAGACCGAACTCGTAGAGCATGTGATAGATACGAATGACTGTAAGGCGATCAAATAGCGACACTACCCGGTGTCACCCGTAATTGAAAAACAAATCTTTGAGGAAGTAGATTGGATGTTAAAGCTTGGGGTTATTGAAGAATCCCAAAGCTCGTGGAGTTCTCCTGTGGTATTAGTCCGAAAACCCGGAAAGGTTAGGCTGTGTCTGGATTCCAGAAAGCTTAACGCTGTGACAGTAACGGATGCATATCCCCTTCCACACATACAGGGAATACTAAGCAGAATTCCACGAGCTGAGTTCATTTCGAGCTTGGACCTCAAGGACGCGTTTTGGCAAATTCCGCTGGAAGCAAATCTAGGGGGAAAACGGCATTTGCGGTACCAAAGCGGCCATTATATCAATTTAGGGTGATGCCATTTGGGTTGTGCAACGCCCCTCAAACTATGTGTCGTCTCATGGATAAAGTCATTCCTGCGGAGCTTCACGATAGGGTGTTTGTCTATTTGGATGATTTGTTGGTCATTACCGAGAACTTCGACAGTCATTTGGACACACTCCATACGGTCGCGAAACACCTCCGACGCGCTGGGTTGACGTTGAACGTGGCAAAGAGTAAGTATTGTCTGAAGGAAGTGCGATACCTCGGGCACATTATAGGGAAAGGCGGGCTACGAACAGACCCCGAGAAAGTCCAGGCTATTGTGGACTACCCTACGCCTAAAACTGTGCGTCAGCTTCGACGTTTCCTAGGGATGGCAGGGTGGTACCGAAAGTTTATTTCTAACTTTGCGTCAAATTGTGCCCCTCTGACAGACTTACTTAAGAAATCTAATAGCCTACAGTGGAATACGCAGGCTCAGGCTGCTTTTGACCAATTGAAGGGTGACCTTACTTCATCGCCGGTGTTATATACTCCAGACTTTTCAAGGCCATTCATGATCCAGTGTGATGCCTGTCAGTCAGGAGTCGGCAGTGTGCTTGTCCAGACCCTCGACGATGGGTCGAAAGTGCCGATAGCCTATTGGTCACAAAAACTCAATAAATCCCAGCGAAATTACAGCGTGACTGAGCAGGAATGCTTGGCCGCAGTACTCAGTATTAAGCATTTCCGGCCCTTCGTCGAGGGTCTCGACTTCACCGTGATTACCGATCACGCGTCCCTGCAGTGGCTTATGCGCCAAACGGACCTTAGTGGTAGACTGGAAAGGTGGGCCCTTAAACTCCAGGGTTTTAAATTCGATATCCGGCACCGGAAGGGATCGGGCAACAAAGTTCCAGATGCTAGAACGAGTTTCGCTCGGGTGACGCTCGCCGGTACCCAGGGTTCATGCGGTGGGTTGTTACAAATTAAAGATTGAGGTTTCGGTTCATACAATTTATTTATTCTATACTTAAAACTACTTATTATACCTTATTCTACGGTCGTTATTTGGCCAACTAGTGGCGTCGGTCGGTATCGGTCGGTAGATCGGTGTTACGGGAGGGGGTAACGGAGCGGAGGCGTGAACCTCAGCACGTGAGATATAGCGCTCTATATCTCGACGCTAAACTAGGGGGGGTGGGTATGAGTGGCGTGTCACTCGTACCGCTTTTGATGGACAACTAGCCTTATCGGAAGGCACACGGGAGAAGCTTGGTGACGACCAGGCTACCGAGTTGTGAAATTACGGTTAGTCACACAAGTGGCAGATATAGCAGTAGCGGCCCCGTCTAACGAGCGGCGTGCCCCTAGCGTTATCTCTGGACTTGGACGGTAAGTTTGAGTCAAACAAGTTGGGAGATGAGACAGTAGTGGCCCCGTCTAACGAGCGGCGTGCCCCTAGTGTTTCCTTCCAACTCGGACGGTAAGTTTGAGTCAAACAAGTTGGGAGATGAGACAGTAGTGGCCCCGTCTAACGAGCGGCGTGCCCCTAGTGTTTCCTTCCAACTCGGACGGTAAGTTTGAGTCAAACAAGTTGGGAGATGAGACAGTAGTGGCCCCGTCTAACGAGCGGCGTGCCCCTAGTGTTTCCCTCTAACTCGGACGGTAAGTTTGAGTCAAATAAGTTGGGAGGCGAGACAGTAGTGGCCCCGTCTAACGAGCGGCGTGCCCCTAGTGTTTCCTTCCAACTCGGACGGTAACGCACTGGAAGAGTGACGGAATTTATCGGACAGAATTGTCCCTGGTGCTCTCGGTGAAGAGTGCAGAAATTGGAACAGAGTTCCTTGTGGTGCGAATAAATGGCCTTGGCAATAAACTTCGGTCAGGGTTACTCCACCACGACTTCAGTGGTTCGTGGCGGTTTTGATACGATTGTATTTTTGATGACCGATGGGGAATTATATTGGCGCTGATTTCGGAAAATATAATTTGTTGCTATTATATTATGATACCATTCTCCCCTTCGTTTTGTCAAAAAAAACAAATGCCCGACCTTACCCTTGAACCTGTGATTTGGTGTTCGGTCGGTATCTTGGCTGGAGAATTATCCGTGGCGCTAATATCGGATATATTTTTGACCGAGCGATTGGTGTACATGAACCTTGAAGTTCGCGAGGTTTTTATGATTTTTTTTATCGAAAATTAATTTCTATGAAAAAAAGTTTTGCTTTTTTTTTTTGCATTTCATATTTTTTTTTTTTTTTTTTGGTTTAAGGTACTTCATTTGATATATTTTCCTTTTTTTTTCGGTTTACTAGACTTCATTTTTTTTTCTCTTTTTTTTTTTTTTTTTTTTTTTTTTAGTTTTAATTTTAATTTTTGTGTCCGTGCGGTGGGCTGAGGGTCAGCGTGCGGTTACTTTCCAGGAACGTCAGGTGGACAATTCCTGGGTGGTGTCTGACGCCGGCTACCTTTCCTTCAGTGGTCCACAACTTAAATTTCCGGGATGGTCGTGGGTTGGTCAGACACATTATGGCCGCAATCTCCTCCGGTGTCATAGTGCCTCCCACGACCCGATATCCTTCGAAGGTGCGGGTTGGTTCGACGGTAGCAGTTGTAGTAGTAGTGGTAGTAGAAGCGGTAGTGGCGATGATCGCGTTGGTGGCGGTGCTGATCGGTACGGTGCGGGTAGCGGTGGTGGTCGGAGCGGTGACGGTAGCGGTGATGGTCGGAACGGTGGCGGGAGCGGTGATGATCGGAACGGTGGCGGTAGCAGTGATTATCGGAACGTTGGCGGTGGCGGTAGCGGTGATGGTCGGAACGGTGGTGGTAGCGGTGATGATCGGAGCGGAGGCGGGTAGTACCTCAATTCGCGTTATCCTGAATTCGTCAGGCCATTCTTCACCGGCGACATGCCAGGTGGCGGTGTAGGGTGCGACAACATGCTGTGTGGCGGCCCCGGTGGGTGGTGAAATGTCTGCACTGGCGGGGGTAGTGATGACGGACGAGGTGGTACGTGACAGGCCCAGGAAACGCATGGGTGTGGCGGCGGTGCCTCTGACGCGTGGGACGGCGTGACACAGTCTTGTCAGCTCGTTGGCCGTTAGTGGCCGTCGAAGTGGCGGCGGCTTCTTTTTCCACTCCTGTGTGCGGAGCTGTCCGGCTGATGTGCGGCATGGGGGGGTTGGCACTGGGGCTGGTTGTGTACGGCGTCGTTTGCCCATTTCGACCATGTCAGTAGTGAATTTGACCGTTTCGTTCGGCATGTTGACTGTGACTGATTGTTCGATTTCTGTTTTGTTCATACCTGCGGTATCGGCATTTTCGATTAGTGGTTGTTCTGGTAATTGCTTGCAATCTTTAATGTGTGCGGTTATTGTCCTTTTCCTCTCCCCTTCCAAGATATAGATTACTGGTGAGAGTTTCTTTTTTATTAAATATGGTCCCATAAATCTTGGGGCTAATTTGGCGGAGAATTGGTTGGCTGCGGACGAGAGGGGGCGGTGGCGGTAGTATACCAGTTCTCCTACCTGAGGGGTCCATGGGCGTCGCCGTAGGTCGTAGTAGTGTTTTTGTTTGGTGAACGCTTTGGCGGCGTTGAGCTGGACCAGGGTGAAGGCATCGTATAATTTGCTTATTCGTTCGGCTGTGTTGGGTTCGGTGTTTAGGCTGATTGTGGGGGTGGTGGGTAAGCGGAGCTCTCGGCCGTAATTTAGGTAGGCCGCCGAGTACCCCGTAGTTTCGTGTTGACTTGTGTTTATCGCTAGCATTAGTTCGGGTAAGTACTCGTCCCACTTCCGGTGGTCCTTTTGTACGTACTGGGCTACCATGGTTTTGATTACCCTATTCATGCGCTCGGTCGGATTTGCTTGCGGGGTGTAGGGTGGGGTAAGCCTTTGCTCTATGTTGAGTTCTGCCAGTAGACTTTGAAAGGGCTTGCTTCGGTATTGTGTTCCGTTGTCGGTGATTAATTGCTTCGGGCATCCGTAGCGGCTTAGTATGCGTTCCCGAAATCCTTTGATCAGGGCTGGGGTGGTTGCATCTCGCAGGGCCACAAATTCGGTCCATTTCGTAAATTTATCGTGGAAAACCAGAATCATCGTATTTCCTTTTGTTGATCGAGGCAGTGGTCCGATAAAATCGGAACATACTATTTCCCATGGGTGCGAATTTGCGGTTCGGTGCATCTGGCCGGCAGGTTTCCTGGCAGGGGATTTGTACTCCATACAAATAGGGCAACTGCGGACGAAGCGGGCGACATCTCTGAATAACCCTGGCCAGTAATAGGTTTGGGCGATTCGTGCGATGGTTTTTGCTATGCCGATGTGGCCGGCGGTTACGGCTGTGTGGTTTTCGTGTAATATCTGCCTGCGTAGGGGCTTTGGTACGCATATCTTCCATGCGGATGCGGTGGTTTCCGTGTAGCAAGTCGGGTTGTAAATGTGTCGGTACAGGGTATCCTCGGTTATTTGGTACTCTGGGTTATCCTCGGGGTTCTTCTTTACCAGTTGTAATTTTCCTTCATACCACGGGCAAGTTGCGGTGATGGGCAGCAATAGCCGCACTGGTGACTCTTTGGTGGGATGTCTGGAGAGTACGTCAGCGACGGTGTTTAGTGAACCCTTCCGGTAGCGGATATCAAAATCGAATTGTTGCAACTCTATTGCCCAACGGGCTAGGCGACCAGATGGATTCTCTAAATTGTTTAGCCATTTTAACGAACGGTGATCGGTGTGTACGATGAAATGGTATCCCTCTAAGTAGGGCCTCATTTTCCGGATTCCCCAGACGACGGCGAGACATTCTTTTTCGGTGACCGAATAATTCCGTTCGGCGTCGGTTAATGTGCGGCTTGCGTATGCAATTACCCTCTCTTGAGTTTCGATCGTCTGGGATAGTACGGCGCCTAATCCTTCGGCGCTGGCGTCTGTTTGGAGGAGGAACGGCTTGGTAAAGTCTGGGCAGGCAAGGATGGGGGCTTCCGTTAGCTTTTGCTTCAATAACTGTAATGCTTCTTCCTGAGCGGTTTGCCATACCCACTTCTGGGTTTTCTTTAGTAAACGTGTTAATGGAGCGGCTACGGTTGAGAAGTTTGGTACGAACCTTCGGTACCATGAGGCGATCCCAAGTATTCTGCGTAATTCCTTAATGTTTCGGGGTAGCATTAGGTTGCGGATTGCCTCTACCTTGCTTGGGTCTGTGTGGATTCCCTCTTGGTTCACCATATGCCCTAGATATCGCATCTCGGAACGGCCAAATTCGCATTTGTCTGGGTTTATCTTTAATTGGGCCTGTTTTAGCCGACGGAATACCTCCTTTAGTGCGGTAGTGTGTTCGGAGAAAGTGCGACCAATCACTATGATGTCATCTAGGTATGCGAATGCAAAGGGCTCTAATTCGGGGCTAATAATTTGATCGAGCAGGCGCTGGAAAGTGGCAGGCGCAGAGTGCAGTCCAAATGGCATTACCTTCCATTGAAACAAACCTCGGCCCGGGACGGTAAAGGCGGTGTATGGCCGACTGTTTGGTTGGAGAGGTATTTGCCAGTATCCTTGCTTTAGGTCAATGGTCGATATGTATTTGGCTCCTTTTAACTTGTCCAGTATGTGTTGTATCTGGGGTAGGGGGTATGCATCTTTTATGGATATTTCGTTCAGTTGGCGGTAATCCACGCACAACCTCCACGTGCCTTGCTTCTTTCGTACCAGTACGATAGGTGAGGTGTATGGGCTTCGGGATGGTTCTATCTTCCCTTCCGCAAGCAATTGATCAATTTCGGCGTTAATGATTGCCTGCATTGCTGGGTTTCTGGGCAAGTATTTGTGCTTGAACGGTCGGTGGTGCTTCAACCGGATCTCGTGTTCGGTGACGGTGGTTAATCCTGCGAGCCGCTCGAAGGTAGGTAGTTCTTCGGCTAGTAGTCTGTTTAGTATCTCTGTCTCGGTTGACAAATTTCGCAGTGTCGGTGGTGTTGGCTCGCTTTGGGCGGTTATAATCTCATTCCCTCTATTTATGGTAAAACCATGTTTCGCTAGGAAATCTGTACCGATGAGGAAATTGTCCATCAGATTTGGTATATAGACAAATTCTTCGTTGAACGTCCACTTTCCCCATCGTATGGCAAGTGTGTATGCTTGGTGGGCGGTGACGGTGGACTTGTCCACTAGCGAGAACGTGATTTCGATCGGATGGGCCGGTATGTTGGCGGCTATGCAAATACTTCTGATGTCTTTGCCTATGCAGGATCTGCCTGCCCCGGTATCAATCACTGCGTTGTATGGTTGGTGGCAAAATTCGATTGGTAGAGTGTATGAGGTGAGACTAGGGGTAGCGGTATCGGGGGCGTCTAACGTCTCACTGCATTGGACAGCCCGGTGGCGTTTCCCGCTAAGCATCGACAGTGTCGGCTTTGTACTCCGTTGGTTCCGCAGTACGAGCAGAATATTCGTCGGTTTTGGCAGGCTCGTCGTTGATGTCCTGGCTGGCCACAGGTCCAGCAGCAGGTTCGGCGGTTGTACTCGGGATCGGGCAGTGGTGATGCTGGATACGGTTCTGGTGGTCTACCGATGGTGGGGACGTCATTTGGCCGGGCGGTCTGTAGTTGCGGCTGGTAGGCATGTACTGCCGTTTGGTGGGGCGGTGTGGTTTGGTGATATATTGCCTCTGTCGGGTGCATCGTTGGGTGGTATGCCTGGATGGTCGCTTGGTGCAGCGGCGCATTTGGGCGGTAGGAGGCATCGGTTGGTCGGGCGGTCTGTCCTTGGGGTTGGTAGGCCGTGAGGGTCGACTGAGGCAGCGGTGCGGCTGGGCGGTACTGTGGCGTGGCTTGCCGGTAGGGCGCGGGGGCTGGTCGGAATGCGGGTCTTGACATCGGTGTGTTTGGTCGAATAGCTGGGGATTCACTTTGCAGGTGTTCGAACTCTTCGACCAGTGTGGTGAGTTCTGGTAGTGTGGAAAACTCTCGCCTTTTCACATAGTGGCGGTACTCAGGACGGAGATTGTCGTAGATTTGGTCAAGTTTTTCTTCGGGTGTGAATGTTGTCTGCCATCTCATTAAGGCCTGTATTGCTGTGATAAATTCCTTTCCCTTCTCTTTCGATGTTTGTGTTCGATTCCGTATTTGGTCACGGAGATGAGTGGAGAATCGGTAGGGGAGGAAGAACTTCCGCAGTTCGGTGCTGAACTCGTACCACGTACCCAGGAGTTCCTTATTATTTCGATACCAGGTTAGAGCGGTTGCTTTGAGTAACTCTGGTAGTGTGCGGACGATGCGGTCGAGTGGGACCTGGTAGCACTCAGCTAGTTCTTCCACTCGCTCCAGAAATTCGAGTGGGCTACCAGAACCATCATACCGTACGTTCCACCGGCGTACTTTGTCCATCACCTCAGCGTCGGATATACGATAGACGGTGATTGGAGCCTTATCGACTGGTCGATTTGCTTCCATCGGAGAAAGCGATATTGTTGGTATAGTCGGCGGTTTTACTTGGTGGCCTTCGTATTTAGCGGGGGTTACGGAGGCGGTCAGGTCTTCACACGACTTGTGTTTACGGATGCTGCCGGATAGTCGTTTCCGCAGCTCGTCTACGGTACCTGTGCTGTCCATACCACGTTGTGTCAGTTCCACCACAAGTTCGTCTTTCTTCAGCAGATAGATTTCGCTAGCGTTTAAACTGGTTCCTTCGCTGGCCATTGCTACGTACAGTTTTCTTCTTATATAAAAAAAATTTTGTCTTTTGATTTGACCACTCGCCGTTTGGTGGCCAAGAATTTATCTTTGGGTGACGCTTTCACCACTTTAAGCTCTTACTTTTGCTACTACTACTACTACAAATTAGAGTTAATTTGTTACCAACACGCGTTGCTGCTGATATAGTATATGCTACGGGCGGTCGGTGGAAGGATGTGGACGAAAAAGTGTCCCTGCTCGGGCGCCAAATTTGTAACGAGTTTCGCTCGGGTGACGCTCGCCGGTCACCCAGGGTTCATGCGGTGGGTTGTTACAAATTAAAGATTGAGGTTTCGGTTCATACAATTTATTTATTCTATACTTAAAACTACTTATTATACCTTATTCTACGGTCGTTATTTGGCCAACTAGTGGCGTCGGTCGGTATCGGTCGGTAGATCGGTGTTACGGGAGGGGGTAACGGAGCGGAGGCGTGAACCTCAGCACGTGAGATATAGCGCTCTATATCTCGACGCTAAACTAGGGGGGGTGGGTATGAGTGGCGTGTCACTCGTACCGCTTTTGATGGACAACTAGCTTTATCGGAAGGCACACGGGAGAAGCTTGGTGACGACCAGGCTACCGAGTTGTGAAATTACGGTTAGTCACACAAGTGGAAGATATAGCAGTAGCGGCCCCGTCTAACGAGCGGCGTACCCCTAGCGTTATCTCTGGACTTGGATGGTAAGTTTGAGTCAAACAAGTTGGGAGATGAGACAGTAGTGGCCCCGTCTAACGAGCGGCGTGCCCCTAGTGTTTCCTTCCAACTCGGACGGTAAGTTTGAGTCAAACAAGTTGGGAGATGAGACAGTAGTGGCCCCGTCTAACGAGCGGCGTGCCCCTAGTGTTTCCTTCCAACTCGGACGGTAAGTTTGAGTCAAACAAGTTGGGAGATGAGACAGTAGTGGCCCCGTCTAACGAGCGGCGTGCCCCTAGTGTTTCCCTCTAACTCGGACGGTAAGTTTGAGTCAAATAAGTTGGGAGGCGAGACAGTAGTGGCCCCGTCTAACGAGCGGCGTGCCTCTAGTGTTTCCTTCCAACTCGGACGGTAACGCACTGGAAGAGTGACGGAATTTATCGGACAGAATTGTCCCTGGTGCTCTCGGTGAAGAGTGCAGAAATTGGAACAGAGTTCCTTGTGGTGCGAATAAATGGCCTTGGCAATAAACTTCGGTCAGGGTTACTCCACCACGACTTCAGTGGTTCGTGGCGGTTTTGATACGATTGTATTTTTGATGACCGATGGGGAATTATATTGGCGCTGATTTCGGAAAATATAATTTGTTGCTATTACATTATGATACCATTCTCCCCTTCGTTTTGTCAAAAAAAACAAATGCCCGACCTCACCCTTGAACCTGTGATTTGGTGTTCGGTCGGTATCTTGGCTGGAGACTTATCCGTGGCGCTAATATCGGATATATTTTTGACCGAGCGATTGGTGTACATGAACCTTGAAGTTCGCGAGGTTTTTATGAAAAAAATGTTTTCCCTCGCCTGGGATTTGATCTCGGGCATGTTGACTTTCCGGCCAATCGCTCATGCTATGTGCTATTGGGTCCGATGTGGTAGGCGACGGCAATATGCCTTTATAGAAATTAATTCGAAAATTAATTTCTATGAAAAAAAGTTTTGCTCGTACGGGGATTTGAACCCACGTACCTTGGATCGGCGTTTTGGAGTATCTCCATGGCGCTACTAAGCTCCATGTCAGATGTAGTGCTAAACTTGTATATTAGCGTAGTATGTTAATCGTATGGTTTGTGACGAAGTGTTTGTGCTGTAGCAAAACACTTCGTTACAATGCATTATCGCGGATACATGAGGACGTTATCGGCTCGATCGACTTACTGACCCCTGAAATCGACCTGAACTCGCCGGAGTTCACTTCTCCAGAATACGAAGGCCGTAAACGACAAGTCATCATGAACAGCGATAAGTTACCGGATTTGAGAGTAAGGGACCAGTATCTCTACAAGCGGACCGAATTCTGCAATGGCGAAGAGATACCGGAACAGTCAGTGTGGAAGCTATGGGTACCCGAAAACCTCACGGAACAGGTGATCGAAAGAGCGCACGATGCCCCAACATCGGCACATGGGGGCATCAATAAAACCTTACAACGGATAAGGAAACATTTCTTTTGGCCGCATATGTCTGCTCAAGTGCGAGATTATGTCCTAAAGTGCGCGGTGTGCAAAACCACCAAACACCCAAATGTTTCGTTGAGACCGTTCATGGGTCGGCAAAACACCTCGGAGAGACCGTTTCAGCGACTGTACCTGGACCTAATCGGTCCCTTTCCACGATCCAAGGCTGGACATATTGGGTTGCTAATCATTCTAGACCATTTCACAAAATTTCATTTCCTTTGGCCGCTTAAGAAGTTCATCGCCAAACCCATCATAGAATACTTGAGAAATCAACTCTTTCCCATCTTCGGTGTGGCTGAAACCATTGTCACGGACAATGGGGTACAGTTCAAAAGCAAGGAATTTAACAAACTGTTGGCCACGTATGGCGTGAAACATACGTATACGGCGCTCTATTCCCCTCAAGCGAATGCGTCGGAGCGTGTAAATCGATCCTTGATCGCGGCCATGCCAACCTTCCTTAAGGGTGACCAGTCCTGTTGGGATATGAACCTCGGTCATATAAGTTGTTCTCTGCGGAGTTCTGTACACGCTGCCACAGGGTTCGCGCCATATTTCTTGGCTTTTGGCCAAAACATGATTGTGCACGGGGATAGTTATGAAATCTTGCGGAAGTTGCATCTGCTAGAGCCACCTGATACCCCGATATCTCACGAAGAGGGGATGGCCCAGATTCGTAGCAAAGCCAAAGAACAAATGAAAAAGGCATACGAAGTGAATGAGCGGAACTACAACACCCAATCTAGGCCGATCGACTTTTGAGTTGGGCAAGAAATATATAGGCGCAATTTCGCACTAACTGGCACAAGGGGTTTAATGCAAAACTAGCGCCTACCTTCTTAAGGGCCCGCATTAAGGAGAAATTAGGGAACTGCTATTACATGCTAGAAGATCAGCAGGGGAAACAGATAGGCGTGTACCACGCAAAAGATATCAAGCAGTAAGATGATTAAACTAGGGAAGTCGCCCGTTTTCACCCTTTTCGGTGCCTTTAGGGTTAATGCCCCGGAAATCCTGTTTTGTGGCGGCGACGACACATTACCAAAAATAAAACAATTTTATTCAAAATACCGCATTCTCGTCGATGTACCTGAATTTGGTTTTGGTTTACACCGTAATTGAACCATGGGGCATTAAATGATTGTTAAGTCAACTCCTACCGACAGTAGTTAACCATCATGCCTGGGGAATTTTTATCCACTCTCTTGGAAATGCATTTCTATCGACTGCAGCATATTCCGACACAACACCGGGTGCCGCCGCTATCACACTTACACTCCTTTGCATCCATGCCGCAGACTAACAAATGCCACTTGACTTGTGTTTTGAATCAACCTGTATTGCAAACTTATTTTCGCATCAACACTGATGTCGTCGCAAAATAACCGGTGCACCAACGCTTTCTTCCCCCCCCCCCTTTTTTTTCTCTCCATTGCTACACCGCTCAAATTGAGGTCTGGTGATCACAAGCATCACTAACAAGTGGCTAACACCACGATAGAAGAAAAAAAGAGAGAGAGTGAATTTAGCCAGCTACACTGACACGAATGCGAGCCACATGATCGTGGATCGTGGATCGTGGTACGCAACACCATGGAGGAGAAGAGAGAAAAGGATAGAAAGGAAAACTGGGACGTTGTTCAGTCAGGAGCCTAGAAAGTTGAGTGTCTCTGGGGTTGTGCTCGGTAGTTCTTGCAGTGTCGATGAGATTGTTTTTTTGTTTTAACACCAGAAAAGTCCTGGAGATTGAATTAGTATTTTCTTTGTTCAATTTTTACTGCACCAAAATTTTTGTTATTCGATTTTCCTGTAAAAATAAATCCTTTCCGTAAATTCTAAATTTCTAAAGAACATTCGAGAATTTGAGTTATCTTCGACGGAATTATCCATGTGCGTGCGGGGTTTTTTTTCATTTTTAAAAATGGCCGACGGTAGCAGCACCTCAATTTCAAGCAATTTCGGTTCCAGAGCCTTTAAACGAAATTTTAATTAACTTGGAGAGTCGGATTCCCTAAATCGCCGGACGCGGTCGCATAGCGCATTTGGTTTACAATCGTACAAAAGAAAGATGGTGGCAAAAAAATAAAATCTTGTACAGTGTCTACCTCATCAAAATAAATTCCGAAGTTTTCCTAATAATTTAGCAAAAAAAAAAGCTAGAGATGAGCCCGAAGGCATCCGATTTCAATTTTTTTATTCGATTTTTGTGTACAAATAAAGCTTTCCGGAAATTATAAAATTTAAAGAACATTGAAGATTTTTTTTGTGGTTATCTTCAACGAACTTATTCATCTCCATTAAAAAAAATGATTAAAGGTAGCAGCACCACTATATACATGCAGTGACTTAAGAAAAATTCAAGATGTTCTTTTTTTTTTTTGAATTTGTTTTATCTTTAATGGGGGCTTTAATAATAGTATCAAGCTCTAACCATATTAAATTTATTTTGATGTGGTTCCTTTTTTTTATCATTTAATGAACGACTTTAACTAATAAGTTGTAGCGGTGAATGGATAACGCGAAGTCCCCGCGAATTATAGACTTACCCTGTCACCTGTCACCCTGCCCTTAACCATAAAATTTATTTCAGTAACTACGGAAGTTTGAACTCGTCAGCGCTGTCGACGTTAAACGTTCTGGATTGCATTATTAAAAAATTAAAAACAAGGTAACCCTATTTAATTTATTATAAATAAAAAAAAAGGGAACAAAAGACATCAAACAAAAAAAAAAACAAAAAAATAAATATTAACATTAATTCCTTTTTATGTTTGTCAAATGTTTCTTTGAATTTAACGGATCATTATTAGATCGTCATACTTATTTCTTTTCTTATCTTAATATCTATATGGGATTATAACAAAAACAAACATTGGATATACTTTATTTTAGTTATGTCGATCTATACCTATGTTTTTTTTTTTCTTGTTGGGTCATTGAATTAAAAGTTCCCCAATAACAATTGTCAATACTAAATATGAAATTGTAAGGGCGGGAAACAAAAAAAAAAAAAAAAACAAAAAAAATTTTAAAAATAAAACCAACAGACATTTGATCTGATACTCGGAAGCGTTCTTATTATGAGTTCGGTTTGAAACCAGTCATGGTCGCTCTCTCTGTCCTCAAAGCCGTCTTTGATGGTTGTCCCCTGTCCGGATCTGCTACAACGGGATTTTTTTTGTCCCGTTTCAATTTTTTTTTGCTCTTCCTTGATCCAGTAACCCCGTGGCCGTTAGGTCAGGTCGATAGTTGGATAAACGGGTCTTCTTCTTTTTTTCTCCTTTCCCTCACCACTTTTCGATCCTGTTTTTATTCCCCCCCCCCATAACGTGCACGCTTTAAATCTTTATGTAATAGTATAACAGTTGGAGTGGCCGGCAAGAACCCCCCCCCCCCCCACATCCCGACGAGCTAGACAGAGCATTGCTTGGCGTGCACCTCGCCGATAGCCCTCCCCAACTGCAGCACATGCTCATGAAGACGTAGCGCGATCCATCTGTGCCTTGCTTTGCCATCTGGTGTGGCTACGATTAGTAGCAACAACAATGAAAGCAAAGTGTTTGATTTATAATAAGTACAAAACATTACATAAATGCCGCCCAACGTGTGGCCCGAAGCGGTTAATTCTCGTACAGAATCCCTTTGGGTTTCAGACCTCTAGTCCAAAAAAATTTTCCCTCCTTTTCCCTCCCATAACCCCCATAACTTTAATCCTCGTGCTAGATAACGTAGAATATAGAAATGGTCAAAATCGCATAAATGTCCCGTTGATTGTCCCGTGTGAGGAGTTGGAGTACATCCGGAACTGCAGGTCACCTGTTGTAACTTCGACTAGATACCTGACCGATGTTCTTGTCTTATAGAGTACCTTTGGAAACGCGGGTTGATTTGGCGTATAACTGCTAGACCCCCGACCAAGGACTCTTGGTCTAATCGATTTGTCAAAAAAAAAATTTTGCTCTTGCTTGCGCCCCCTCACAACGGAATAGTTCATGGAAATTTTTGAGATTGTCATAGCAAACGCCATTGTTAAGTTAAATATATTATTTAAAATCAGCATCCCTTCGACACCACACAATTGCTGGATTTAGCATAGTTTGAACGCGTGAACCAGTAAATATCGTGCGGGTCACTTAATTGAGTTTCTTTTTTTTTCTTATTGTTCCCTGTCCGAAGAAAAAAAAAACAAAAAACAAAAAAAAAATTTTATTTTTAATTTTATTACTTCCTTTCTACACACAAAAGACGTCAGGTTAATAGTGGTTTCCTGAATTATTCAGGTCGGATGGAGTTTTGAGCAGCCCTGATGTAAGACTGGCTACAAGAACCCTGATTGACTTTAATTTTTTTGTTTTGACCTGGTTGCTTCATTTTCCTTTCGGTTGTACTCCCCCGGAATTGCAGGTGATCTGGGATTTCTTTTTCGGCTGGATACCTGACCTGGGCGTAAGGTACAGAAGGATAGATGAAAGGACTTGGTGAGTCAGGATTGATTATGCGCTGACTCAAACCATCCTGACAACTTTTGCGGTTCGTTTCCTGAAGTGTCTTAGGGTTAACCAGGAGTTACAGCGCACTTGGCACCAGCTAATGTGCTGACCGGTTAGCTGTGGGTAGTTCGACGAATCGAGCACATCTATTTTGTCTATCATTTCTATAATTTTCCCTTATATGTGAGGCACCCGAATAAGTTTTACTATTGAATAAATGTTACTGAACCTGAGCAGATGCGCCTGCTGGTGAACTGTGGTTAGACGGAATAAGTCTGATGGGACTATAGTCTAATCTAGCCAGGAGAAAAAAAAAGGAAATCAAGGAGTAGGCAGAGAGAGAGAGAGAGACGCCCATATCATTTTCAATTTTTGACTTTGTTGCATAGAACGGTGTAAATTTTTTTTGTATCTTCTTTAATCATAATTTTCTTTGTCGGGTTTTCCTTTTCCTTGACTTATGATAGGTACATATTTTTTTTTATTATTATTATAGCTTTTCCGTTTGGGAGTACGACTAACCTAGTATCTGAACAAGATTAATTCAAAAAGTAAAAAAATATTAGAGATTTGTTTAGTGCATTGTTAAGACATTATAATTCAATAGAGTACGATTCAGCACATTATCATTATCTCACTCGGTATCTTGCAGTTCGTTACGATACTAAGTATCGACGACTTCGTCACGGTAAACAGTACCGGCGATATCTTAGTCGTAATTTCGTAATTGAAGTTTTTTTTAAATACATATATTTATATTCTTCGATGGAATTTCAATAAGCAGTTAAAGGCCGGGTACAATTTGTTATCAAGGGAGACATAGTCCAAGGCACCTTAAATTTACTAACCTCCAGCTGGTAATCTAATTAAATTACTGGTGGAGAAGAACCCAAAATCCATCTGATATTAACTTCATTATAAATCCTGTTGCATTGCAAACTTTAAACAAAGACGCCCGTAGGTGCACTTGTTCTGGTTAAATTGTTTTTTTTTTAAATCGTCCTAGGTTTCCCGTGTGAAACAACTTTTATTACACTCACGTCAACTATTATACCTTGAGTTCGCTTTTACTTCTTGATGGCGGTTCGCCGAAGCTTAGATGGTCCTAAGCAGCCCTTATTGCGTCCGGAGGAAATATCCGAGGAACACCAAGAGTGCCCCCTTTGTAATATCAATATAGATGGCACTGCGGAAAGTGTGATTACCACATGCCAACACATATTTCATAAATATTGCTTAATCGAAAAATTGAAAAGTTCAGAAACTTGTCCCCGGTGCAGTCAGCCATGCTTATTGAGTTCTCTTAGACTGTACGCTGCGCGACCCGACTCACTAGCAGGGAATTGAGTTGGTACATCCGAAGGCCTGAACAATCACAACACTCGGAACCGAACGAAAAGAAACCCGCCATTTAGATCTCCGGTAGCTTCAGAGAAGGGCCAACGTGTCGAGCCTCAGGCGGTGGTTGAAGAGGTAAGGCAAAAGCCCAAAGACTTCGCTGCCATAGAGGCTCACATAAGGTTTTCCTTGCCTGGCACCTCTAGTGGCCAAAGCCGAAGAGATTCGAACCTTATTACAACAATACAGCGAGTAGTGAGTGAATCCATAGACCAGATTCAAGGATCCATGATGCAACAAATCTCGCAAAACCTCTCGGAACTCATAGAGTCGAATGTCGAACGATGTTTTGGGAGACTAAACTTGCAGGAAGGCGACGGTCGAACTCAAGAAACTCCACCAAACACCCCTGAGGTAGAAAATTTCGCATGGCCTCATGAAATGCCATTTGAACGTCGATGGACCAATCGTTGTCAATACTTTCGAGCTGGCACCTCCAGTTTGAGGGCTCTACAGAGGGCTTGACGATTGATAACTTTATCTACCAAGTACATTCGCTGACTCAGCAGAGCCTGGACGGAAACTTCCGCGTACTGTGCAAAAACGCCCACCTGTTGTTTAGGGGTAGAGCCAAAGAGTGGTTCTGGCGATTCCATCGGTCGCATCCTTTCTTTTTATGGGACGAATTAATTGACAACTTACGCCTGCAGTACAAAGATAGTCGTTCTGATTACGATATCCGCGAAGCTATCGGATGCCGGAAGCAACGTGAAAAGGAAACTTTTGACGAGTTTTACGACTCCATCGTCAGGCTTACCGATAGGCTCAGGCAGCCAATCGCGGAACTTGACTTCGTAGAGATTCTTGTAAGAAATCTACGCGCCGACGTACGGCATGAAATATTGCATATAGATATTACGTCCGTATCAATGTTGCTCAAAGTTGTTCAAAGACGCGAAAGATTTTTAACCGATGTTTATCGTACTACGCCAATCACTAGGCCGACCTACCCACGACGTCAGGTGGCGGAGCTTTCCGCACCCATAGCTCGCGACATTGGCAATATAAACGCCCCGGTGCCAGCCGAACTACCACAGTACGCTATCCGAGAAACTCGTACAGTCCCCAAACTAATTTGTTGGAACTGTGAGGCCGAGGGTCATCGATTTGACATGTGTCTCCAACCGCGCAAAATTTTCTGCTATGGTTGTGGAGCCGCCGACGTATATAAGCCAAACTGTCAAAAATGTAGTAGGCCGGGAAACTGAGCGAGGGGTGTGAGCAGAAACTTCAGCTCACACCCACGTTAAAGTTGAACTCGACTTGTGCTGACAACCCGGATGGACTGATGCAAGTAGCACCAAAGAAAATTCTGAGTAGAGACCGCCAAGCTCCCAATAGCGGGTTGCTCCACATCAAGAACGACTTTAAGCGGTTCCCCATTAAGCCGCTACATCTCCGTATGACTGACTATAACCAAGCTCGAGCAAGAATTTTCGACCCCGTTGCCAGTATAGAAAGAACTAAAACCAGTAGATCATCCATGAGAATGAAGTATTTTTGGAAGGGGGTGAGGCAAAGTCGTCGCCTTATAATTAGCACTATCTTAGGTAGAACTAATGATGCCCGACCGTACGCCCGTGTTATCTTGTTGGGTAAGGAATTCCTTGGGTTACTCGACAGCGGGGCGTCAATAAGTTGTGTCGGTGGTACCTTGGCATTGGAAATTCTGAATAGCGAGTTAAAGTTGAAGCGTTTTGCTTCGCCAATCAGAACAGCCGACGGAAGTTCCAAAAAGGTCTGCGGGGTATTTAACGCAGACATCGTATTTCGTAACTTGACTAAGAAACTAAATTTGTATGTGGTTCCCTCATTGGCCCAAAATTTATACTTGGGCATTGATTTTTGGAAATTGTTTGAACTGGCTCCCGAGATTGTATCGGAAATCGCAATACCACCAGCAATAAATGACTCGACAGACGTGCACGAATTGACCAACTCACAGTTGACTCGATTAGAGGCAGTAAAGCGATTGTTTCCTTCTTACGACACAGAAGGGCTGGGAAAGACCGAACTCGTAGAGCATGTGATAGATACGAATGACTGTAAGGCGATCAAATAGCGACACTACCCGGTGTCACCCGTAATTGAAAAACAAATCTTTGAGGAAGTAGATTGGATGTTAAAGCTTGGTGTTATTGAAGAATCCCAAAGCTCGTGGAGTTCTCCTGTGGTATTAGTCCGAAAACCCGGAAAGGTTAGGCTGTGTCTGGATTCCCGAAAGCTTAACGCTGTGACAGTAACGGATGCATATCCCCTTCCACGCATACAGGGAATACTAAGCAGAATTCCACGAGCTGAGTTCATTTCGAGCTTGGACCTCAAGGACGCGTTTTGGCAAATTCCGCTGGAAGCAAATCTAGAGGGAAAACGGCATTTGCGGTACCAAAGCGGCCATTATATCAATTTAGGGTGATGCCATTTGGGTTGTGCAACGCCCCCCAAACTATGTGTCGTCTCATAGATAAAGTCATTCCTGCGGAGCTTCACGATAGGGTGTTTGTCTATTTGGATGATTTGTTGGTCATTACCGAGAACTTCGACAGTCATTTGGACACACTCCTTACGGTCGCGAAACACCTCCGATGCGCTGGGTTGACGTTGAACGTGGCAAAGAGTAAGTATTGTCTGAAGGAAGTGCGATACCTCGGGCACATTATAGGGAAAGGCGGGCTACGAACAGACCCCGAGAAAGTCCAGGCTATTGTGGACTACCCTACGCCTAAAACTGTGCGTCAACTTCGACGTTTCCTAGGGATGGCAGGGTGGTACCGAAAGTTTATTTCTAACTTTGCGTCAAATTGTGCCCCTCTGACAGACTTACTTAAGAAATCTAATAGCCTACAGTGGAATACGCAGGCTCAGGCTGCTTTTGACCAATTGAAGGGTGACCTTACTTCATCGCCGGTGTTATATACTCCAGACTTTTCAAGGCCATTCATGATCCAGTGTGATGCCTGTCAGTCAGGAGTCGGCAGTGTGCTTGTCCAGACCCTCGACGATGGGTCGAAAGTGCCGATAGCCTATTGGTCACAAAAACTCAATAAATCCCAGCGAAATTACAGCGTGACTGAGCAGGAATGCTTGGCCGCCGTACTCAGTATTAAGCATTTCCGGCCCTTCGTCGAGGGTCTCGACTTCACCGTGATTACCGATCACGCGTCCCTGCAGTGGCTTATGCGCCAAACGGACCTTAGTGGTAGACTGGAAAGGTGGGCCCTTAAACTCCAGGGTTTTAAATTCGATATCCGGCACCGGAAGGGATCGGACCACAAAGTTCCAGATGCATTATCGCGGATACATGAGGACGTTATCGGCTCGATCGACTTACTGACCCCTGAAATCGACCTGAACTCGCCGGAGTTCACTTCTCCAGAATACGAAGGCCGTAAACGACAAGTCATCATGAACAGCGATAAGTTACCGGATTTGAGAGTAAGGGACCAGTATCTCTACAAGCGGACCGAATTCTGCAATGGCGAAGAGATACCGGAACAGTCAGTGTGGAAGCTATGGGTACCCGAAAACCTCACGGAACAGGTGATCGAAAGAGCGCACGATGCCCCAACATCGGCACATGGGGGCATCAATAAAACCTTACAACGGATAAGGAAACATTTCTTTTGGCCGCATATATCATCTCAAGTGCGAGATTATGTCCTAAAGTGCGCGGTGTGCAAAACCACCAAACACCCAAATGTTCCCGTTCATGGGTCGGCAAAACACCTCGGAGAGACCGTTTCAGCGACTGTACCTGGACCTAATCGGTTCCTTTCCACGATCCAAGGCTGGACATATTGGGTTGCTAATCATTCTAGACCATTTCACAAAATTTCATTTCCTTTGGCCGCTTAAGAAGTTCATCGCCAAACCCATCATAGAATACTTGAGAAATCAACTCTTTCCCATCTTCGGTGTGCCTGAAACCATTGTCACGGACAATGGGGTACAGTTCAAAAGCAAGGAATTTAACAGGAACAGGTGATCGAAAGAGCGCACGATGCCCCAACATCGGCACATGGGGGCATCAATAAAACCTTACAACGGATAAGGAAACATTTCTTTTGGCCGCATATATCATCTCAAGTGCGAGATTATGTCCTAAAGTGCGCGGTGTGCAAAACCACCAAACACCCAAATGTTCCCGTTCATGGGTCGGCAAAACACCTCGGAGAGACCGTTTCAGCGACTGTACCTGGACCTAATCGGTTCCTTTCCACGATCCAAGGCTGGACATATTGGGTTGCTAATCATTCTAGACCATTTCACAAAATTTCATTTCCTTTGGCCGCTTAAGAAGTTCATCGCCAAACCCATCATAGAATACTTGAGAAATCAACTCTTTCCCATCTTCGGTGTGCCTGAAACCATTGTCACGGACAATGGGGTACAGTTCAAAAGCAAGGAATTTAACAAACTGTTGGCCACGTATGGCGTGAAACATACGTATACGGCGCTCTATTCCCCTCAAGCGAATGCGTCGGAGCGAGTAAATCGATCCTTTATCGCGGCCATGCCAACCTTCCTTAAGGGTGACCAGTCCTGTTGGGATATGAACCTCGGTCATATAAGTTGTTCTCTGCGGAGTTCTGTACACGCTGCCACAGGGTTCGCGCCATATTTCTTGGCTTTTGGCCAAAACATGATTGTGCACGGGGATAGTTATGAAATCTTGCGGAAGTTGGATCTGCTAGAGCCACCTGATACCCCGATATCTCACGAAGAGGGGATGGCCCAGATTCGTAGCAAAGCCAAAGAACAAATGAAAAAGGCATACGAAGTGAATGAGCGGAACTACAACACCCAATCTAGGCCGATCGACTTTCGAGTTGGGCAAGAAATATATAGGCGCAATTTCGCACAAAGTAACTGGCACAAGGGGTTTAATGCAAAACTAGCGCCTACCTTCTTAAGGGCCCGCATTAAGGAGAAATTAGGGAACTGCTATTACATGCTAGAAGATCAGCAGGGGAAACAGATAGGCGTGTACCACGCAAAAGATATCAAGCAGTAAGATGATTAAACTAGGGTAGTCGCCCGTTTTCACCCTTTTCGGTGCCTTTAGGGTTAATGCCCCGGAAATCCTGTTTTGTGGCGGCGACGACACATTACCAAAAATAAAACAATTTTATTCAAAATACCGCATTCTCGTCGATGTACCTGAATTTGGTTTTGGTTTACACCGTAATTGAACCATGGGGCATAAAAGGATTCTTAAGTCAACTCCTACCGACAGTAGTTAAACATCATGCCTGGGGAATTTTTACCCACTCTCTTGGAAATGCATTTCTATCGACTGCAGCATATTCCGACACAACACCGGGTGCCGCCGCTATCACACTTACACTCCTTTGCATCCATGCCGCAGACTAACAAATGCCACTTGACTTGTGTTTTGAATCAACCTGTATTGCAAACTTATTTTCGCATCAACACTGATGTCGTCGCAAAATAACCGGTGCACCAACGCCTTCGACCCACCCCCCCTTTTTTTTCTCTCCATTGCTACACCGCTCAAATTGAGGTCTGGTGATCACAAGCATCACTAACAAGTGGCTAACACCACGATAGAAGAAAAAAAGAGAGAGAGTGAATTTAGCCAGCTACACTGACACGAATGCGAGCCACATGATCGTGGATCGTGGATCGTGGTACGCAACACCATGGAGGAGAAGAGAGAAAAGGATAGAAAGGAAAACTGGGACGAGGCAGTCGTTGTTCAGTCAGGAGCCTAGAAAGTTGAGTGTCTCTGGGGTTGTGCTCGGTAGTTCTTGTAGTGTCGATGAGATTGTTTTTTTGTTTTAACACCAGAAAAGTCCTGGAGATTGAATTAGTATTTTCTTTGTTCAATTTTTACTGCACCAAAATTTTTGTTATTCGATTTTCCTGTAAAAATAAATCCTTTCCGTAAATTCTAAATTTCTAAAGAACATTCGAGAATTTGAGTTATCTTCGACGGAATTATCCATGTGCGTGCGGGGTTTTTTTTTTCATTTTTAAAAATTGCCGACGGTAGCAGCACCTCAATTTCAAGCAATTTCGGTTCCAGAGCCTTAATTGCATTTAAAGGAAAAATTTAAATTTATTAAAATAACGAATTAGAACAATTTACATTAATAAACGAAATTTTAATTAACTTGGAGAGTCGGATTCCTTAAATCGCCGGACGCGGTCGCATAGCGCATTTGGTTTACAATCGTACAAAAGAAAGATGGTGGCAAAAAAATAAAATCTTGTACAGTGTCTATTTCATCGAAATAAATTCCGAAGTTTTCCTAATAATTTAGCAAAAAAAAGCTAGAGATGAGCCCGAAGGCATCCGATTTCAACTTTTTATTCGATTTTTGTGTAAAAATAAAGCTTTCCGGAAATTATAAATTTCTAAAGAACATTCGAGAATTTTAGTTATCTTCGACGGAATTATCCATGTGCGTGCGCGGTTTTTTATTCATTTTTAAAAATGGCCGTCGGTAGCAGCACCTCAATTTCAAGCAATTTCTGTTCCAGAGCCTTAATTGCATTTAAAGGAAAAATTTAAATTTATTAAAATAACGAATTAGAACAATTTACATTAATAAACGAAATTTTAATTAACTTGGAGAGTCGGATTCCTTAAATCGCCGGACGCGGTCGCATAGCGCATTTGGTTTACAATCGTACAAAAAAAAGATGGTGGCAAAAAAATAAAATCTTGTACAGTGTCTATTTCATCGAAATAAATTCCGAAGTTTTCCTAATAATTTAGCAAAAAAAAGCTAGAGATGAGCCCGAAGGCATCCGATTTCAACTTTTTTATTCGATTTTTGTGTAAAAATAAAGCTTTCCGGAAATTATAAATTTCTAAAGAACATTCGAGAATTTTAGTTATCTTCGACGGAATTATCCATGTGCGTGCGGGGTTTTTTATTCATTTTTAAAAATGGCCGACGGTAGCAGCACCTCAATTTCAAGCAATTTCTGTTCCAGAGCCTTAATTGCATTTAAAGGAAAAATTTAAATTTATTAAAATAACGAATTAGAACAATTTACATTAATAAACGTAATTTTAATTTACTTGGAGAGTCGGATTCCTTAAATCGCCGGACGCGGTCGCATAGCGCATTTGGTTTACAATCGTACAAAAGAAAGATGGTGGCAAAAAAATAAAATCTTGTACAGTGTCTACCTCATCGAAATAAATTCCGAAGTTTTCCTAATAATTTAGCAAAAAAAAAAAGCTAGAGATGAGCCCGAAGGCATCCGATTTCAATTTTTTTATTCGATTTTTGTGTACAAATAAAGCTTTCCGGAAATTATAAAATTTAAAGAACATTGAAGATTTTTTTTGTGGTTATCTTCAACGAACTTATTCATCTCCATTAAAAAAAAATGGTTAACGGTAGCAGCACCACTATATACATGCAGTGACTTAAGAAAAATTCAAGATGTTCTTTTTTTTTTTTGAATTTGTTTTATCTTTAATGGGGGCTTTAATAATAGTATCAAGCTCTAACCATATTAAATTTCTTTTGATGTGGTTCCTTTTTTTTTATCATTTAATGAACGACTTTAACTAATAAGTTGTAGCGGTGAATGGATAACGCGAAGTCCCTGCGAATTATAGACTTACCCTGTCACATTTGGGCCCTTAACCATAAAATTTATTTCAGTAACTACGGAAGTTTGTTGTTCCCTCACCACTTTTCGATCCTGTTTTTATTCCCCCCCCCATAACGTGCACGCTTTAAATCTTTATGTAATAGTATAACAGTTGGAGTGGCCGGCAAGAACCCCCCCCCCACATCCCGACGAGCTACACAGAGCATTGCTTGGCGTGCACCTCGCCGATAGCCCTCCCCAACTGCAGCACATGCGCATGAAGACGTAGCGCGATCCATCTGTGCCTTGCTTTGCCATCTGGTGTGGCTACGATTAGTAGCAACAACAATGAAAGCAAAGTGTTTGATTTATAATAAGTACAAAACATTACATAAATGCCGCCCAACGTGTGGCCCGAAGCGGTTAATTCTCGTACAGAATCCCTTTGGGTTTCAGACCTCTAGTCCAAAAAATTTTTCCCTCCTTTTCCCTCCCATAACCCCCATAACTTTAATCCTCGTGCTAGATAACGTAGAATATAGAAATGGTCAAAATCGCATAAATGTCCCGTTGATTGTCCCGTGTGAGGAGTTGGAGTACATCCGGAACTGCAGGTCACCTGTTGTAACTTCGACTAGATACCTGACCGATGTTCTTGTCTTATAGAGTACCTTTGGAAACGCGGGTTGATTTGGCGTATAACTGCTAGACCCCCGACCAAGGACTCTTGGTCTAATCGATTTGTCAAAAAAAAATTTTTGCTCTTGCTTGCGCCCCCTCACAACGGAATAGTTCATGGAAATTTTTGAGATTGTCATAGCAAACGCCATTGTTAAGTTAAATATATTATTTAAAATCAGCGTCCCTTCGACACCACACAATTGCTGGATTTAGCATAGTTTGAACGCGTGAACCAGTAAATATCGTGCGGGTCACTTAATTGAGTTTCTTTTTTTTTCTTATTGTTCCCTGTCCGAAGAAAAAAAAAAACAAAAAACAAAAAAAAAATTTATTTTTAATTTTATTACTTCCTTTCTACACACAAAAGACGTCAGGTTAATAGTGGTTTCCTGAATTATTCAGGTCGGATGGAGTTTTGAGCAGCCCTGATGTAAGACTGGCTACAAGAACCCTGATTGACTTTAATTTTTTTGTTTTGACCTGGTTGCTTCATTTTCCTTTCGGTTGTACTCCCCCGGAATTGCAGGATATCTGGGATTTCTTTTTCGGCTGGATACCTGACCTGGGCGTAAGGTACAGAAGGATAGATGAAAGGACTTGGTGAGTCAGGATTGATTATGCGCTGACTCAAACCATCCTGACAACTTTTGCGGTTCGTTTCCTGAAGTGTCTTAGGGTTAACCAGGAGTTACAGCGCACTTGGCACCAGCTAATGTGCTGACCGGTTAGCTGTGGGTAGTTCGACGAATCGAGCACATCTATTTTGTCTATCATTTCTATAATTTTCCCTTATATGTGAGGCACCCGAATAAGTTTTATTATTGAATAAATGTTACTGAACCTGAGCAGATGCACCTGCTGGTGAACTGTGGTTAGACGGAATAAGTCTGATGGGACTATACTCTAAACTAGCCAGGAAAAAAAAAGGAAATCAAGGAGTAGGCAGAGAGAGAGAGAGAGAGAGACGCCCATATCATTTTCAATTTTTGACTTTGTTGCATAGAACGGTGTAAATTTTTTTTGTATCTTCTTTAATCATAATTTTCTTTGTCGGGTTTTCCTTTTCCTTGACTTATGATAGGTACATATTTTTTTTTATTATTATTATAGCTTTTCCGTTTGGGAGTACGACTAACCTAGTATCTGAACAAGATTAATTCAAAAAGTAAAAAAATATTAGAGATTTGTTTAGTGTGTATTGTTAAGACATTATAATTAAATAGAGTACGATTCAGCTCATTATATCACTCGGTATCTTGCAGTTCGTTACGATACTAAGTATCGACGACTTCGTCACGGTAAGCAGTACCGGCGATATCTTAGTCGTAATTTCGTAATTGAAGTTTTTTTTAAATACATATATTTATATTCTTCGATGGAATTTCAATAAGCAGTTAAAGGCCGGGTACAATTTGTTATCAAGGGAGACATAGTCCAAGGCACCTTAAATTTACTAACCTCCAGCTGGTAATCTAATTAAATTACTGGTGGAGAAGAACCCAAAATCCATCTGATATTAACTTCATTATAAATCCTGTTGCATTGCAAACTTTAAACAAAGACGCCCGTAGGTGCACTTGTTCTGGTTAAATTGTTTTTTTTTTTTAAATCGTCCTAGGTTTCCCGTGTGAAACAACTTTTATTACACTCACGTCAACTATTATACCTTGAGTTCGCTTTTACTTCTTGATGGCGGTTCGCCGAAGCTTAGATGGTCCTAAGCAGCCCTTATTGCGTCCGGAGGAAATATCCGAGGAACACCAAGAGTGCCCCCTTTGTAATATCAATATAGATGGCACTGCGGAAAGTGTGATTACCACATGCCAACACATATTTCATAAATATTGCTTAATCGAAAAATTGAAAAGTTCAGAAACTTGTCCCCGGTGCAGTCAGCCATGCTTATTGAGTTCTCTTAGACTGTACGCTGCGCGACCCGACTCACTAGCAGGGAATTGAGTTGGTAAATCCGAAGGCCTGAACGTTCACAACACTCGGAACCGAACGAAAAGAAACCCGCCACTTAGACCTCCGGTAGCTTCAGAGAAGGGCCAACGTGTCGAGCCTCAGGCGGTGGTTGAAGAGGTAAGGCAAAAGCCCAAAGACTTCGCTGCCATAGAGGCTCACACAAGGTTTTCCTTGCCTGGCACCTCTAGTGGCCAAAGCCGAAGAGATTCGAACCTTATTACAACAATACAGCGAGTAGTGAGTGAATCCATAGACCAGATTCAAGGATCCATGATGCAACAAATCTCGCAAAACCTCTCGGAACTCATAGAGTCGAATGTCGAACGATGTTTTGGGAGACTAAACTTGCAGGAAGGCGACGGTCGAACTCAAGAAACTCCACCAAACACCCCTGAGGTAGAAAATTTCGCATGGCCTCATGAAATGCCGTTTGAACGTCGATGGACCAATCGTTGTCAATACTGCCGATAAGGTGTCGAATATCATTTCGAGCTGGCACCTCCAGTTCGAGGGCTCTACAGAGGGCTTGACGATTGATAACTTTATCTACCAAGTACATTCGCTGACTCAGCAGAGCCTGGACGGAAACTTCCGAGTACTGTGCAAAAACGCCCACCTGTTGTTTAGGGGTAGAGCCAAAGAGTGGTTCTGGCGATTCCATCGGTCGCATCCTTTCTTTTTATGGGACGAATTAATTGACAACTTACGCCTGCAGTACAAAGATAGTCGTTCTGATTACGATATCCGCGAAGCTATCGGATGCCGGAAGCAACGTGAAAAGGAAACTTTTGACGAGTTTTACGACTCCATCGTCAGGCTTACCGTGAAATAGGCTCAGGCAGCCAATCGCGGAACTTGACTTCGTAGAGATTCTTGTAAGAAATCTACGCGCCGACGTACGGCATGAAATATTGCATATAGATATTACGTCCGTATCAATGTTGCGCAAAGTTGTTCAAAGACGCGAAAGATTTTTAACCGATGTTTATCGTACTACGCCAATCACTAGGCCGACCTTTTTTTTTTTTTTTTTTTTTTTTTATAATTCGCGCACGCTTCAAGGGGTTCGCACCCTTATAATGCTCGGCTATATGCTTGGCACAGCGTGGGCGTTAAGGAAGAGGAGGAGAAAAGAGGAGATGTCTATGAGCTTGTGTTTTGAATGCCTGTGGATCATAGTGATGTGGGAAGACAGAGCTTGGCAGAGCATTCCACATACGTGTTGTACGGCTGAAGAACGAATCCCTGAATTTAACTGTACGTCCGAAGATGGGCTTGAGGGTAAACTGATGAGCATTTAGAGCGCCACGAGTATTGCGGTTGAATTCAAGGAGAGGTGGCATGCAGCTGGCTATTTCTCTTGAGCACCGCTGGTAGAAGAAACGATAAAACAGTGACAAGCAAGAAACGTTCCTGCGGTGTTCAAGCGAATCTATTGATTTCGCTATATTTTCGTCACCGATAAGTTTGAACGCGCGGTTTTGTATTCTATCTAGCTGATGCAAAGAAGTCTTAGGCGCACCAGACCAGATATGGCAATTGTACTCAAGTTTTGGGCGAATAAAAGCCTTGTATGTGGTAGCCAGATCAGAGGGAGAGAAATATTTCTTGCACCGGGCTAGAAAACCTAAACATTTCGCAGCATTTTTAGCGATGGTAAATATGTGGTCATTCCAACGAAGCTTGTCGTTAACGCACATACCGAGAATTGCGAGATTTTCAGTTTCCTCGATGCAAGTGCCATTCATGGATAATGGCATGGGGTTAAGAATTCGCTTTGACGACAGGAGACAACATTGGGTTTTGGAAGCGTTAAATTCTACTCGATTGATTTCTCCCCATTGTATTATGCTGTCAAGGTCAGAATTCAACGAGCTTAACATACAAAGTTGTTTGTGCTCCACATCAGAAGTGGAGGGACGTTCCACAAACTTATATGAGAAGCTGAGAGTGCTGTCGTCAGCGAAAGAGTGAATTGGATTAGAAGTCACAGATAAGAGATCATTAATAAAAATGAGAAAGAGTGTCGGGGACAGAACAGAGCCCTGGGGAACGCCAGCATTTATGTGGTGTATTTCAGACTTGAAACCGTCCAAAACAACTTGAATTGAGCGGTCCAAAAGATAGCTTCTAATCCAATGAAGCAGTTTATCATCAACACCATAAGCACGCATTTTAGACAAAAGAGCTTGATGCCAAACTCTGTCAAATGCCTTTGAAATATCTAGTGCAACAGCTTTGCTTTCTCCAAAATGATGTAAAGATCGGTTCCACTGTTCGGTGAGATATACCATCAAATCACCAGTAGAACGTTGCCCACGAAATCCATACTGCCGGTCACTAAGGATTTCGTTGGTTTCAAGATATTTCTTAAGCTGATAATTGATCAGCGTTTCCATGACCTTGGAAAGAATGGATGTAAGTGCTATGGGTCGGTACGAAGAAGGAGATGACGGCTCGCCTTTTTTGGGTATGGGCTGGACAAATGCTGTTTTCCAACTTCTCGGGAAGAGTCCAGAAGAATAGGATAGATGGAAAAGCTTACGCAATGGTAATGCCAGCTTGGAAGAACACCTCTTCAGAACTAATGGAGAAATACCATCTGGCCCAGCGGATTTGTGTGTGTTGAGATCATTTAAAACCCTAGCAACTGCACGAGTACGAATAAATATCTGTCCCATAGAGTGTTCAATACTCTGAGGTGCAGGAGGCGACAATGCACAATCTGGAAGCGTAGAGCTAGCTGCGAAATGCGCAGCAAACAGATTGGCTTTGTCTATAGAGCTGACAACTGGAATGTCATTATAAATGAGCGTTGGGATTGACGACGAGGCTGTATTTTTGATTCTTTTCACGAAGGACCAAAAATTTTTACTACCTTTGGGACATTGTAGTATTTTTTGCCTTAATTTTCGGTCGTAGGCGAATTTGACTCGCCGAAGATGGGCATTGCAATCATTTCTTGCTCGTTTAAATTTTTTTCGGTTTTCCTCGGTAGGGTTTACTTTGTAAAACCGAAAGCACACCTCTCTAATCCTAGAAGCCTCTTTACAGCTCAAGTCATACCATCCATCTTCCTTTGATTTGATAGATTTATTCCTGAAAGGAATAAACTTTCTCATACCAATAAGAATGATGTTTGTGATTGCATCAGCGGCGGCATCCACGTTGCTATCACGAAAAAATAGCGACCAGTTAGTTCTCCCAAAGAAGTTGTTAAGGCCGTCCCAATTGGCTTTCTCGTATTGCCATACTATTTTTTTGGGAGTTTTTTCTTTAACTACGTGGTTTATTAACGAGAAATTAGCTGATACTACACAATGGTCTGACGAGCCTAGAGGCGATAATACATTGACAGAGTATTTCTCAGGACGAGAGGTAAGGAACAAGTCAAGGGTGTTAGCGGAATGATATGCAATGTCAGGTATTCGGGTAGGCTCATTTACAAGCTGAGTAAGGTGGTTAAACTCAGCGAATAACTCAACACACCTTCCTTCGGGTGTTGTCTGGCCAGAATGGCGAAGCCACCCAGAATTGTGTACATTGAAATCGCCCGCAATAACGATTTCATGTTTTTTATCAATTCTTAAGATTGAATCAGACAGTGCATCAAATTCACTCTGAGTTGAAACACTGTCTAAGTTGGGGCTTCTGTAAAGGAAACAATAGTAGATGTTGCGCTCTTGTACCTTAACTTTTAGCCAAATGAAATTGAATTCCGGTTTGGAACTTTGGCTAAATTGAGGCAAAAGCTGAAACGCGACATCTCTTCGTACATAGATTGCGAGTCCGCGTCGAGAGAAAAATAATGGCACCAAGCTATACCCAGGCAGATTAAATTCCGATACATCAGAATTATCAAACACCTGAGTTTCACTCAATGCTAAAATTGCTGGCCTGTGGACATGAACATGGTTAAACACAGAAAACGAATTCGTTCTCAGCCCACGTATGTTGCTGAGATCCACTCTGAAAACACACATACTACAAAAAACAAACACACAAGACACAACTTACCGCTTCTTTAAACCGTAATTGAGAAGAGTATGTCTCAAATTGGATTCTTAACACAATTTGTCGCCAGTGTTATGCCTTCACGACAAAATGAGTTAAATCACCAAAGGAAACAAACACTCACAATCCGTTATTCTTATAGCTAAATAATTAGATCATTACACTGCCGCATGCAAGCATAAAACAGTTGTAATTCACTAATTCTTTAGCTGAGGTGTTGGGGACGGGAAGCATGGACACCACACACTGCACTTCGCACTAACAAATTATGCACACGCGAGCCGGCGAGCTTGGGCAATTTGCTTTTTTGTTGTTGATTTTTTTTTGTTTGTTTTGTGCAATGACGATGCGCAGCACATCCGCGTACGATGACGTATCAGAGACAGGTGGCGGAGCTTTCCGCACCCATAGCTCGCGACATTGGCAATATAAACGCCCCGGTGCCAGCCGAACTACCACAGTACGCTATCCGAGAAACTCGTACAGTCCCCAAACTAATTTGTTGGAACTGTGAGGCCGAGGGTCATCGATTTGACATGTGTCTCCAACCGCGCAAAATTTTCTGCTATGGTTGTGGAGCCGCCGACGTATATAAGCCAAACTGTCAAAAATGTAGTAGGCCGGGAAACTGAGCGAGGGGTGTGAGCAGAAACTTCAGCTCACACCCACGTTAAAGTTGAACTCGACTTGTGCTGACAACCCGGATGGACTGATGCAAGTAGCACCAAAGAAAATTCTGAGAAAATTCCACATCAAGAACGACTTTAAGCGGTTCCCCATTAAGCCGCTACATCTCCGTATGACTGACTATAACCAAGCTCGAGCAAGAATTTTCGACCCCGTTGCCAGTATAGAAAGAACTAAAACCAGTAGATCATCCATGAGAATGAAGTATTTTTGGAAGGGGGTGAGGCAAAGTCGTCGCCTTATAATTAGCACTATCTTAGGTAGAACTAATGATGCCCGACCGTACGCCCGTGTTATCTTGTTGGGTAAGGAATTCCTTGGGTTACTCGACAGCAGGGCGTCAATAAGTTGTGTCGGTGGTACCTTGGCATTGGAAATTCTGAATAGCGAGTTAAAGTTGAAGCGTTTTGCTTCGCCAATCAGAACAGCCGACGGAAGTTCCAAAAAGGTCTGCGGGGTATTTAACGCAGACATCGTATTTCGTAACTTGACTAAGAAACTAAATTTGTATGTGGTTCCCTCATTGGCCCAAAATTTATACTTGGGCATTGATTTTTGGAAATTGTTTTAACTGGCTCCCGAGATTGTATCGGAAATCGCAATACCACCAGCAATAAATGACTCGACAGACGTGCACGAATTGACCAACTCACAGTTGACTCGATTAGAGGCAGTAAAGCGATTGTTTCCTTCTTACGACACAGAAGGGCTGGGAAAGACCGAACTCGTAGGGCATGTGATAGATACGAATGACTGTAAGGCGATCAAATAGCGACACTACCCGGTGTCACCCGTAATTGAAAAACAAATCTTTGAGGAAGTAGATTGGATGTTAAAGCTTGGTGTTATTGAAGAATCCCAAAGCTCGTGGAGTTCTCCTGTGGTATTAGTCCGAAAACCCGGAAAGGTTAGGCTGTGTCTGGATTCCCGAAAGCTTTACGCTGTGACAGTAACGGATGCATATCCCCTTCCACACATACAGGGAATACTAAGCAGAATTCCACGAGCTGAGTTCATTTCGAGCTTGGACCTCAAGGACGCGTTTTGGCAAATTCCGCTGGAAGCAAATCTAGAGGGAAAACGGCATTTGCGGTACCAAAGCGGCCATTATATCATTTTAGGGTGATGCCATTTGGGTTGTGCAACGCCCCCCAAACTATGTGTCGTCTCATAGATAAAGTCATTCCTGCGGAGCTTCACGATAGGGTGTTTGTCTATTTGGATGATTTGTTGGTCATTACCGAGAACTTCGACAGTCATTTGGACACACTCCATACGGTCGCGAAACACCTCCGATGCGCTGGGTTGACGTTGAACGTGGCAAAGAGTAAGTATTGTCTGAAGGAAGTGCGATACCTCGGGCACATTATAGGGAAAGGCGGGCTACGAACAGACCCCGAGAAAGTCCAGGCTATTGTGGACTACCCTACGCCTAAAACTGTGCGTCAACTTCGACGTTTCCTAGGGATGGCAGGGTGGTACCGAAAGTTTATTTCTAACTTTGCGTCAAATTGTGCCCCTCTGACAGACTTACTTAAGAAATCTAATAGCCTACAGTGGAATACGCAGGCTCAGGCTGCTTTTGACCAATTGAAGGGTGACCTTACTTCATCGTCGGTGTTATATACTCCAGACTTTTCAAGGCCATTCATGATCTAGTGTGATGCCTGTCAGTCAGGAGTCGGCAGTGTGCTTGTCCAGACCCTCGACGATGGGTCGAAAGTGCCGATAGCCTATTGGTCACAAAAACTCAATAAATCCCAGCGAAATTACAGCGTGACTGAGCAGGAATGCTTGGCCGCAGTACTCAGTATTAAGCATTTCCGGCCCTTCGTCGAGGGTCTCGACTTCACCGTGATTACCGATCACGCGTCCCTGCAGTGGCTTATGCGCCAAACGGACCTTAGTGGTAGACTGGAAAGGTGGGCCCCTAAACTCCAGGGTTTTAAATTCGATATCCGGCACCGGAAGGGATCGGACCACAAAGTTCCAGATGCATTATCGCGGATACATGAGGACGTTATCGGCTCGATCGACTTACTGACCCCTGAAATCGACCTGAACTCGCCGGAGTTCACTTCTCCAGAATACGAAGGCCGTAAACGACAAGTCATCATGAACAGCGATAAGTTACCGGATTTGAGAGTAAGGGACCAGTATCTCTACAAGCGGACCGAATTCTGCAATGGCGAAGAGATACCGGAACAGTCAGTGTGGAAGCTATGGGTACACGAAAACCTCACGGAACAGGTGATCGAAAGAGCGCACGATGCCCCAACATCGGCACATGGGGGCATCAATAAAACCTTACAACGGATAAGGAAACATTTCTTTTGGCCGCATATGTCTGCTCAAGTGCGAGATTATGTCCTAAAGTGCGCGGTGTGCAAAACCACCAAACACCCAAATGTTCCGTTGAGACCGTTCATGGGTCGGCAAAACACCTCGGAGAGACCGTTTCAGCGACTGTACCTGGACCTAATCGGTTCCTTTCCACGATCCAAGGCTGGACATATTGGGTTGCTAATCATTCTAGACCATTTCACAAAATTTCATTTCCTTTGGCCGCTTAAGAAGTTCATCGCCAAACCCATCATAGAATACTTGAGAAATCAACTCTTTCCCATCTTCGGTGTGCCTGAAACCATTGTCACGGACAATGGGGTACAGTTCAAAAGCAAGGAATTTAACAAACTGTTGGCCACGTATGGCGTGAAACATACGTATACGGCGCTCTATTCCCCTCAAGCGAATGCGTCGGAGCGAGTAAATCGATCCTTGATCGCGGCCATGCCAACCTTCCTTAAGGGTGACCAGTCCTGTTGGGATATGAACCTCGGTCATATAAGTTGTTCTCTGCGGAGTTCTGTACACGCTGCCACAGGGTTCGCGCCATATTTCTTGGCTTTTGGCCAAAACATGATTGTGCACGGGGATAGTTATGAAATCTTGCGGAAGTTGGATCTGCTAGAGCCACCTGATACCCCGATATCTCACGAAGAGGGGATGGCCCAGATTCGTAGCAAAGCCAAAGAACAAATGAAAAAGGCATACGAAGTGAATGAGCGGAACTACAACACCCAATCTAGGCCGATCGACTTTCGAGTTGGGCAAGAAATATATAGGCGCAATTTCGCACAAAGTAACTGGCACAACGGGTTTAATGCAAAACTAGCGCCTACCTTCTTAAGGGCCCGCATTAAGGAGAAATTAGGGAACTGCTATTACATGCTAGAAGATCAGCAGGGGAAACAGATAGGCGTGTACCACGCAAAAGATATCAAGCAGTAAGATGATTAAACTAGGGTAGTCGCCCGTTTTCAGCCTTTTCGGTGCCTTTAGGGTTAATGCCCCGGAAATCCTGTTTTGTGGCGGCGACGACACATTACCAAAAATAAAACAATTTTATTCAAAATACCGCATTCTCGTCGATGTACCTGAATTTGGTTTTGGTTTACACCGTAATTGAACCATGGGGCATTAAAGGATTCTTAAGTCAACTCCTACCGACAGTAGTTAAACATCATGCCTGGGGAATTTTTACCCACTCTCTTGGAAATGCATTTCTATCGACTGCAGCATATTACGACACAACACCGGGTGCCGCCGCTATCACACTTACACTCCTTTGCATCCATGCCGCAGACTAACAAATGCCACTTGACTTGTGTTTTGAATCAACCTGTATTGCAAACTTATTTTCGCATCAACACTGATGTCGTCGCAAAATAACCGGTGCACCAACGCCTTCGCCCCCCTTTTTTTCTCTCCATTGCTACACCGCTCAAATTGAGGTCTGGTGATCACAAGCATCACTAACAAGTGGCTAACACCACGATAGAAGAAAAAAAGAGAGAGAGTGAATTTAGCCAGCTACACTGACACGAATGCGAGCCACATGATCGTGGATCGTGGATCGTGGTACGCAACACCATGGAGGAGAAGAGAGAAAAGGATAGAAAGGAAAACTGGGAAGAGGCAGTCGTTGTTCAGTCAGGAGCCTAGTTGAGTGTCTCTGGGGTTGTGCTCGGTAGTTCTTGCAGTGTCGATGAGATTGTTTTTTTGTTTTAACACCAGAAAAGTCCTGGAGATTGAATTAGTATTTTCTTTGTTCAATTTTTACTGCACCAAAATTTTTGTTATTCGATTTTCCTGTAAAAATAAATCCTTTCCGTAAATTCTAAATTTCTAAAGAACATTCGAGAATTTGAGTTATCTTCGACGGAATTATCCATGTGCGTGCGGGGTTTTTTTTTCATTTTTAAAAATGGCCGACGGTAGCAGCACCTCAATTTCAAGCAATTTCGGTTCCAGAGCCTTAATTGCATTTAAAGGAAAAATTTAAATTTATTAAAATAACGAATTAGAACAATTTACATTAATAAACGAAATTTTAATTAACTTGGAGAGTCGGATTCCTTAAATCGCCGGACGCGGTCGCATAGCGCATTTGGTTTACAATCGTACAAAAGAAAGATGGTGGCAAAAAAATAAAATCTTGTACAGTGTCTATTTCATCGAAATAAATTCCGAAGTTTTCCTAATAATTTAGCAAAAAAAAGCTAGAGATGAGCCCGAAGGCATCCGATTTCAACTTTTTTATTCGATTTTTGTGTAAAAATAAAGCTTTCCGGAAATTATAAATTTCTAAAGAACATTCGAGAATTTTAGTTATCTTCGACGGAATTATCCATGTGCGTGCGGAGTTTTTTATTCATTTTTAAAAATGGCCGTCGGTAGCAGCACCTCAATTTCAAGCAATTTCTGTTCCAGAGCCTTAATTGCATTTAAAGGAAAAATTTAAATTTATTAAAATAACGAATTAGAACAATTTACATTAATAAACGAAATTTTAGTTAACTTGGAGAGTCGGATTCCTTAAATCGCCGGACGCGGTCGCATAGCGCATTTGGTTTACAATCGTACAAAAGAAAGATGGTGGCAAAAAAATTAAATCATGTACAGTGTCTATTTCATCGAAATAAATTCCGAAGTTTTCCTAATAATTTAGCAAAAAAAAGCTAGAGATGAGCCCGAAGGCATCCGATTTCAACTTTTTTATTCGATTTTTGTGTAAAAATAAAGCTTTCCGGAAATTTTAAATTTCTAAAGATCATTCGAGAATTTTAGTTATCTTCGACGGAATTATCCATGTGCTTGCGGGGGTTTTTATTCATTTTTAAAAATGGCCGACGGTAGCAGCACCTCAATTTCAAGCAATTTCTGTTCCAGAGCCTTAATTTCATTTAAAGGAAAAATTTAAATTTATTAAAATAACGAATTAGAACAATTTACATTAATAAACGAAATTTTAATTAACTTGGAGAGTCGGATTCCTTAAATCGCCGGACGCGGTCGCATAGCGCATTTGGTTTACAATCGTACAAAAGAAAGATGGTGGCAAAAAAATAAAATCTTGTACAGTGTCTATTTCATCGAAATAAATTCCGAAGATTTCCTAATAATTTAGCAAAAAAAAGCTAGAGATGAGCCCGAAGGCATCCGATTTCAACTTTTTTATTCGATTTTTATGTAAAAATAAAGCTTTCCGGAAATTTTAAATTTCTAAAGATCATTCGAGAATTTTAGTTATCTTCGACGGAATTATCCATGTGCGTGCGGGGTTTTTTATTCATTTTTAAAAATGGCCGACGGTAGCAGCACCTCAATTTCAAGCAATTTCTGTTCCAGAGCCTTAATTACATTTAAAGGAAAAATTTAAATTTATTAAAATAACGAATTAGAACAATTTACATTAATAAACTAAATTTTAATTAACTTGGAGAGTCGGATTCCTTAAATCGCCGGACGCGGTCGCATAGCGCATTTGGTTTACAATCGTACAAAAGAAAGATGGTGGCAAAAAAATAAAATCTTGTACAGTGTCTATTTCATCGAAATAAATTCCGAAGTTTTCCTAATAATTTAGCAAAAAAAAGCTAGAGATGAGCCCGAAGTCATCCGATTTCAACTTTTTTATTCGATTTTTGTGTAAAAATAAAGCTTTCCGGAAATTTTAAATTTCTAAAGATCATTCGAGAATTTTAGTTATCTTCGACGGAATTATCCATGTGCGTGCGGGGTTTTTTATTCATTTTTAAAAATGGCCGACGGTAGCAGCACCTCAATTTCAAGCAATTTCTGTTCCAGAGCCTTAATTGCATTTAAAGGAAAAATTTAAATTTATTAAAATAACGAATTAGAACAATTTACATTAATAAACGAAATTTTAATTAACTTGGAGAGTCGGATTCCTTAAATCGCCGGACGCGGTCGCATAGCGCATTTGGTTTACAATCGTACAAAAGAAAGATGGTGGCAAAAAAATAAAATCTTGTACAGTGTCTACCTCATCGAAATAAATTCCAAAGTTTTCCTAATAATTTAGCAAAAAAAAAAAGCTAGAGATGAGCTCGAAGGCATCCGATTTCAATTTTTTTTATTCGATTTTTGTGTACAAATAAAGCTTTCCGGAAATTATAAAATTTAAAGAACATTGAAGATTTTTTTTGTGGTTATCTTCAACGAACTTATACATCTCCATTAAAAAAAATGGTTAACGGTAGCAGCACCACTATATACATGCAGTGACTTAAGAAAAATTCAAGATGTTCTTTTTTTTTTTGAATTTGTTTTATCTTTAATGGGGGCTTTAATAATAGTATCAAGCTCTAACCATATTAAATTTCTTTTGATGTGGTTCCTTTTTTTATCATATAATGAACGACTTTAACTAATAAGTTGTAACGGTGAATGGATAACGCGAAGTGCCCGCGAATTAAAGACTTACCCTGTCACATTTGGGCCCTTAACCATAAAATTTATTTCAGTAACTACGGAAGTTTGAACTCGTCAGCGCTGTCGATGTTAAACGTTCTGGATTGCATTATTAAAAAATTAAAAACAAGGTAACCCTATTTAATTTATTATAAATAAAAAAAAAGGGAACAAAATACATCAAACAAAAAAAACAAAAAACTATATAAATATTAACATTAATTCCTTTTTATGTTTGTCAAATGTTTCTTTGAATTTAACGGATCATTATTAGATCGTCATACTTATTTCTTTTCTTATCTTAATATCTATATGGGATTATAACAAAAACAAAACAGGGAGATACTTTACTTTAGTTATGTCGATCTATACCTATGTATTTTTTTTTTTCTTGTTGGGTCATTGAATTAAAAGTTCCCCAATAACTATGATTACTAGTAAAAAAAAAAAATTTTTTTTTGCTAAGTCCAATAAATCGTTCACGGGAATTAGTTCGTATTAGTTTATGATTATTATTAAATAGAATATATATATATATATATATATACCAAAATAACAATTGTCAATACTAAATATGAAATTGTAAGGGCGGGAAACAAAAAAAAAAAAAAACAAAAAAAATTTTAAAAATAAAACCAACAGACATTTGATCTGATACTCGGAAGCGTTCTTATTATGAGTTCGGTTTGAAACCAGTCATGGTCGCTCTCTCTCTCCTCAAAGCCGTCTCTGATGGTTGTCCCCTGTCCGGATCTGCTACAACGGGATTTTTTTTGTCCCGTTTCAATTTTTTTTGCTCTTCCTTGATCCAGTAACCCCGTGGCCGTTAGGTCAGGTCGATAGTTGGATAAACGGGTCTTTTTCTTTTTTTCTCCTTTCCCTCACCACTTTTCGATCCTGTTTTTATTCCCCCCCATAAAGTGCAGGCTTTAAATCTTTATGTAATAGTATAACAGTTGGAGTGGCCGGCAAGAACCCCCCCCACATCCCGACGAGCTAGACAGAGCATTGCTTGGCGTGCACCTCGCCGATAGCCCTCCCCAACTGCAGCACATGCGCATGAAGGCGTAGCGCGATCCACCTGTGCCTTGCTTTGCCATCTGGTGTGGCTACGATTAGACGGTCAAAATCGCATAAATGTCCCGTTGATTGTCCCGTGTGAGGAGTTGGAGTACATCCGGAACTGCAGGTCACCTGTTGTAACTTCGACTAGATACCTGACCGATGTTCTTGTCTTATAGAGTACCTTTGGAAACGCGGGTTGATTTGGCGTATAACTGCTAGACCCCCGACCAAGGACTCTTGGTCTAATCGATTTGTCAAAAAAAAAATTTTTCTCTTGCTTGCGCCCCCTCACAACGGAATAGTTCATGGAAATTTTTGAGATTGTCATAGCAAACGCCATTGTTAAGTTAAATATATTATTTAAAATCAGCGTCCCTTCGACACCACACAATTGCTGGATTTAGCAAAGTTTGAACGCGTGAACCAGTAAATATCGTGCGGGTCACTTAATTGAGTTTCTTTTTTTTTCTTATTGTTCCCTGTCCGAAGAAAAAAAAAACAAAAAACAAAAAAAAATTTTTATTTTTAATTTTATTACTTCCTTTCTACACACAAAAGACGTCAGGTTAATAGTTGTTTCCTGAATTATTCAGGTCGGATGGAGTTTTGAGCAGCCCTGATGTAAGACTGGCTACAAGAACCCTGATTGACTTTAATTTTTTTGTTTTGACCTGGTTGCTTCATTTTCCTTTCGGTTGTACTCCCCCGGAATTGCAGGTGATCTGGGATTTCTTTTTCGGCTGGACACCTGACCTGGGCGTAAGGTACAGACGAATAGATGAAAGGACTTGGTGAGTCAGGATTGATTATGCGCTGACTCAAACCATCCTGACAACTTTTGCGGTTCGTTTCCTGAAGTGTCTTAGGGTTAACCAGGAGTTACAGCGCACTTGGCACCAGCTAATGTGCTGACCGGTTAGCTGTGGGTAGTTCGACGAATCGAGCACATCTATTTTGTCTATCATTTCTATAATTTTCCCTTATATGTGAGGCACCCGAATAAATTATTGTATAAATGTTACTGAACCTGAGCAGATGCGCCTGCTGGTGAACTGAGGTTAGACGGAATAAGTCTGATGGGACTATACTCTAATCTAGCCAGGAAAAAAAAAAGGAAATCAAGGAGTAGGCAGAGAGAGAGAGAGAGAGAGACGCCCATATCATTTTCAATTTTTGACTTTGTTGCATAGAACGGTGTAAATTTTTTTTGTATCTTCTTTAATTATAATTTTCTTTGTCGGGTTTTCCTTTTCCTTGACTTATGATAGGTACATATTTTTTTTATTATTATTATAGCTTTTCCGTTTGGGAGTACGACTAACCTAGTATCTGAACAAGATTAATTCAAAAAGTAAAAAAATATTAGAGATTTGTTTAGTGGATTGTTAAGACATTATAATTCAATAGAGTACGATTCAGCTCATTATCTCACTCGGTATCTTGCAGTTCGTTACGATACTAAGTATCTACGACTTCGTCACGGTAAACAGTACCGGCGATATCTTAGTCGTATATTTCGTAATTGAAGTTTTTTTTAAATACATATATTTATATTCTTCGATGGAATTTCAATAAGCAGTTAAAGGCCGGGTACAATTTGTTGTCAAGGGAGACATAGTCCAAGGCACCTTAAATTTACTAACCTCCAGCTGGTAATCTAATTAAATTACTGGTGGAGAAGAACCCAAAATCCATCTGATATTAACTTCATTTTAAATCCTGTTGCATTGCAAACTTTAAACAAAGACGCCCGTAGGTGCACTTGTTCTAGTTAAATTGTTTTTTTTTTTAAATCGTCCTAGGTTTCCCGTGTGAAACAACTTTTATTACACTCACGTCAACTATTATACCTTGAGTTCGCTTTTACTTCTTGATGGCGGTTCGCCGAAGCTTAGATGGTCCTAAGCAGCCCTTATTGCGTCCGGAGGAAATATCCGAGGAACACCAAGAGTGCCCCCTTTGTAATATCAATATAGATGGCACTGCGGAAAGTGTGATTACCACATGCCAACACATATTTCATAAATATTGCTTAAAAATTGAAAAGTTCAGAAACTTGTCCCCGGTGCAGTCAGCCATGCTTATTGAGTTCTCTTAGACTGTACGCTGCGCGACCTGACTCACTAGCAGGGAATTGAGTTGGTACATCCGAAGGCCTGAACGTTCACAACACTCGGAACCGAACGAAAAGAAACCCGCCACTTAGACCTCCGGTAGCTTCAGAGAAGGGCCAACATGTCGAGCCTCAGGCGGTGGTTGAAGAGGTAAGGCAGAAGCCCAAAGACTTCGCTGCCATAGAGGCTCACACAAGGTTTTCCTTGCCTGGCACCTCTAGTGGCCAAAGCCGAAGAGATTCGAACCTTATTACAACAATACAGCGAGTAGTGAGTGAATCCATAGACCAGATTCAAGGATCCATGATGCAACAAATCTCGCAAAACCTCTCGGAACTCATAGAGTCGAATGTCGAATGATGTTTTGGGAGACTAAACTTGCAGGAAGGCGACGGTCGAACTCAAGAAACTCCACCAAACACCCCTGAGGTAGAAAATTTCGCATGGCCTCATGAAATGCCGTTTGAACGTCGATGGACCAATCGTTGTCAATACTGCCGATAAGGTGTCGAATATCATTTCGAGCTGGCACCTCCAGTTCGAGGGCTCTACAGAGGGCTTGACGATTGATAACTTTATCTACCAAGTACATTCGCTGACTCAGCAGAGCCTGGACGGAAACTTCCGAGTACTGTGCAAAAACGCCCACCTGTTGTTTAGGGGTAGAGCCAAAGAGTGGTTCTGGCGATTCCATCGGTCGCATCCTTTCTTTTTATGGGACGAATTAATTGACAACTTACGCCTGCAGTACAAAGATAGTCGTTCTGATTACGATATCCGCGAAGCTATCGGAGGCCGGAAGCAACGTGAAAAGGAAACTTTTGACGAGTTTTACGACTCCATCGTCAGGCTTACCGATAGGCTCAGGCAGCCAATCGCGGAACTTGACTTCGTAGAGATTCTTGTAAGAAATCTACGCGCCGACGTACGGCATGAAATATTGCATATAGATATTACGTCCGTATCAATGTTGCGCAAAGTTGTTCAAAGACGCGAAAGATTTTTAACCGATGTTTATCGTACTACGCCAATCACTCAATCACTAGGCCGACCTACCCACGACGTCAGGTGGCGGAGCTTTCCGCACCCATAGCTCGTGACATTGGCAATATAAACGCCCCGGTGCCAGCCGAACTACCACAGTACGCTATCCGAGAAACTCGTACGGTCCCCAAACTAATTTGTTGGAACTGTGAGGCCGAGGGTCATCGATTTGACATGTGTCTCCAACCGCGCAAAATTTTCTGCTATGGTTGTGGAGCCGCCGACGTATATAAGCCAAACTGTCAAAAATGTAGTAGGCGGGGAAACTGAGCGAAGGGTGTGAGCAGAAACTTCAGCTCACACCCACGTTAAAGTTGAACTCGCCTTGTGCTGACAACCCGGATGGACTGATGCAAGTAGCACCAAAGAAAATTCTGAGTAGAGACTGCCAAGCTCCCAATAGCGGGTTGCTCCACATCAAGAACGACTTTAAGCGGTTCCCCATTAAGCCGCTACATCTCCGTATGACTGACTATAACCAAGCTCGAGCAAGAATTTTCGACCCCGTTGCCAGTATAGAAAGAACTAAAACCAGTAGATCATCCATGAGAATGAAGTATTTTTGGAAGGGGGTGAGGCAAAGTCGTCGCCTTATAATTAGCACTATCTTAGGTAGAACTAATGATGCCCGACCGTACGCCCGTGTTATCTTGTTGGGTAAGGAATTCCTTGGGTTACTCGACAGCGGGGCGTCAATAAGTTGTGTCGGTGGTACCTTGGCATTGGAATTTCTGAATAGCGAGTTAAAGTTGAAGCGTTTTGCTTCGCCAATCAGAACAGCCGACGGAAGTTCCCAAAAGGTCTGCGGGGTATTTAACGCAGACATCGTATTTCGTAACTTGACTAAGAAACTAAATTTGTATGTGGTTCCCTCATTGGCCCAAAATTTATACTTGGGCATTGATTTTTGGAAATTGTTTGAACTGGCTCCCGAGATTGTATCGGAAATCGCAATACCACCAGCAATAAATGACTCGACAGACGTGCACGAATTGACCAACTCACAGTTGACTCGATTAGAGGCAGTAAAGCGATTGTTTCCTTCTTACGACACAGAAGGGCTGGGAAAGACCGAACTCGTAGAGCATGTGATAGATACGAATGACTGTAAGGCGATCAAATAGCGACACTACCCGGTGTCACCCGTAATTGAAAAACAAATCTTTGAGGAAGTAGATTGGATGTTAAAGCTTGGGGTTATTGAAGAATCCCAAAGCTTGTGGAGTTCTCCTGTGGTATTAGTCCGAAAACCCGGAAAGGTTAGGCTGTGTCTGGATTCACGAAAGCTTAACGCTGTGACAGTAACGGATGCATATCCCCTTCCACACATACAGGGAATACTAAGCAGAATTCCACGAGCTGAGTTCATTTCGAGCTTGGACCTCAAGGACGCGTTTTGGCAAATTCCGCTGGAAGCAAATCTAGAGGGAAAACGGCATTTGCGGTACCAAAGCGGCCATTATATCAATTTAGGGTGATGCCATTTGGGTTGTGCAACGCCCCCCAAACTATGTGTCGTCTCATGGATAAAGTCATTCCTGCGGAGCTTCACGATAGGGTGTTTGTCTATTTGGATGATTTGTTGGTCATTACCGAGAACTTCGACAGTCATTTGGACACACTCCATACGGTCGCGAAACACCTCCGACGCGCTGGGTTGACGTTGAACGTGGCAAAGAGTAAGTATTGTCTGAAGAAAGTGCGATACCTCGGGCACATTATAGGGAAAGGCGGGCTACGAACAGACCCCGAGAAAGTCCAGGCTATTGTGGACTACCCTACGCCTAAAACTGTGCGTCAACTTCGACGTTTCCTAGGGATGGCAGGGTGGTACCGAAAGTTTATTTCTAACTTTGCGTCAAATTGTGCCCCTCTGACAGACTTACTTAAGAAATCTAATAGCCTACAGTGGAATACGCAGGCTCAGGCTGCTTTTGACCAATTGAAGGGTGACCTTACTTCATCGCCGGTGTTATATACTCCAGACTTTTCAAGGCCATTCATGATCCAGTGTGATGCCTGTCAGTCAGGAGTCGGCAGTGTGCTTGTCCAGACCCTCGACGATGGGTCGAAAGTGCCGATAGCCTATTGGTCACAAAAACTCAATAAATCCCAGCGAAATTACAGCGTGACTGAGCAGGAATGCTTGGCCGCAGTACTCAGTATTAAGCATTTCCGCCCCTTCGTCGAGGGTCTCGACTTCACCGTGATTACCGATCACGCGTCCCTGCAGTGGCTTATGCGCCAAACGGACCTTAGTGGTAGACTGGAAAGGTGGGCCCTTAAACTCCAGGGTTTTAAATTCGATATCCGGCACCGGAAGGGATCGGACCACAAAGTTCCAGATGCATTATTGCGGATACATGAGGACGTTATCGGCTCGATCGACTTACTGACCCCTGAAATCGACCTGAACTCGCCGGAGTTCACTTCTCCAGAATACGAAGGCCGTAAACGACAAGTCATCATGAACAGCGATAAGTTACCGGATTTGAGAGTAAGGGACCAGTATCTCTACAAGCAGACCGAATTCTGCAATGGCGAAGAGATACCGGAACAGTCAGTGTGGAAGCTATGGGTACCCGAAAACCTCACGGAACAGGTGATCGAAAGAGCGCACGATGCCCCAACATCGGCACATGGGGGCATCAATAAAACTTTACAACGGATAAGGAAACATTTCTTTTGGCCGCATATGTCTGCTCAAGTGCGAGATTATGTCCTAAAGTGCGCGGTGTGCAAAACCACCAAACACCCAAATGTTCCGTTGAGACCGTTCATGGGTCGGCAAAACACCTCGGAGAGACCGTTTCAGCGACTGTACCTGGACCTAATCGGTTCCTTTCCACGATCCAAGGCTGGACATATTGGGTTGCTAATCATTCTAGACCATTTCACAAAATTTCATTTCCTTTGGCCGCTTAAGAAGTTCATCGCCAAACCCATCATAGAATACTTGAGAAATCAACTCTTTCCCATCTTCGGTGTGCCTAAAACCATTGTCACGGACAATGGGGTACAGTTCAAAAGCAAGGAATTTAACAAACTGTTGGCCACGTATGGCGTGAAACATACGTATACGGCGCTCTATTCCCCTCAAGCGAATGCGTCGGAGCGAGTAAATCGATCCTTTATCGCGGCCATGCCAACCTTCCTTAAGGGTGACCAGTCCTGTTGGGATATGAACCTCGGTCATATAAGTTGTTCTCTGCGGAGTTCTGTACACGCTGCCACAGGGTTCGCGCCATATTTCTTGGCTTTTGGCCAAAACATGATTGTGCACGGGGATAGTTATGAAATCTTGCGGAAGTTGGATCTGCTAGAGCCACCTGATACCCCGATATCTCACGAAGAGGGGATGGCCCAGATTCGTAGCAAAGCCAAAGAACAAACGAAAAAGGCATACGAAGTGAATGAGCGGAACTACAACACCCAATCTAGGCCGATCGACTTTCGAGTTGGGCAAGAAATATATAGGCGCAATTTCGCACAAAGTAACTGGCACAAGGGGTTTAATGCAAAACTAGCGCCTACCTTCTTAAGGGCCCGCATTAAGGGGAAATTAGGGAACTGCTATTACATGCTAGAAGATCAGCAGGGGAAACAGATAAGCGTGTACCACGCAAAAGATATCAAGCAGTAAGATGATTAAACTAGGGTAGTCGCCCGTTTTCAGCCTTTTCGGTGCCTTTAGGGTTAATGCCCCGGAAATCCTGTTTTGTGGCGGCGACGACACATTACCAAAAATAAAACAATTTTATTCAAAATACCGCATTCTCGTCGATGTACCTGAATTTGGTTTTGGTTTACACCGTAATTGAACCATGGGGCATTAATAAAATTCTTAAGTCAACTCCTACCGACAGTAGTTAAACATCATGCCTGGGGAATTTTTACCCACTCTCTTGGAAATGCATTTCTATCGACTGCAGCATATTCCGACACAACACCGGGTGCCGCCGCTATCACACTTACACTCCTTTGCATCCATGCCGCAGACTAACAAATGCCACTTGACTTGTGTTTTGAATCAACCTGTATTGCAAACTTATTTTCGCATCAACACTGATGTCGTCGCAAAATAACCGGTGCACCAACGCCTTCGCCCCCCCTTTTTTTCTCTCTCCATTGCTACACCGCTCAAATTGAGGTCTGGTGATCACAAGCATCACTAACAAGTGGCTAACACCACGATAGAAGAAAAAAAGAGAGAGAGTGAATTTAGCCAGCTACACTGACACGAATGCGAGCCACGTGATCGTGGATCGTGGATCGTGGTACGCAACACCATGGAGGAGAAGAGAGAAAAGGATAGAAAGGAAAACTGGGACGAGGCAGTCGTTGTTCAGTCAGGAGCCTAGAAAGTTGAGTGTCTCTGGGGTTGTGCTCGGTAGTTCTTGCAGTCTCGATGAGATTGTTTTTTTGTTTTAACACCAGAAAAGTCCTGGAATTATTATTTTCTTTGTTCAATTTTTACTGCACCAAAATTTTTGTTATTCGATTTTCCTGTAAAAATAAATCCTTTCCGTAAATTCTAAATTTCTAAAGAACATTCGAGAATTTGAGTTATCTTCGACGGAATTATCCATGTGCGTGCGGGTTTTTTTTTTTCATTTTTAAAAATGGCCGACGGTAGCAGCACCTCAATTTCAAGCAATTTCGGTTCCAGAGCCTTAATTGCATTTAAAGGAAAAATTTAAATTTATTAAAATAACGAATTAGAACAATTTACATTAATAAACGAAATTTTAATTAACTTGGAGAGTCGGATTCCTTAAATCGCCGGACGCGGTCGCATAGCGCATTTGGTTTACAATCGTACAAAAGAAAGATGGTGGCAAAAAAATAAAATCTTGTACAGTGTCTATTTCATCGAAATAAATTCCGAAGTTTTCCTAATAATTTAGCAAAAAAAAGCTAGAGATGAGCCCGAAGGCATCCGATTTCAACTTTTTTATTCGATTTTTGTGTAAAAATAAAGCTTTCCGGAAATTATAAATTTCTAAAGAACATTCGAGAATTTTAGTTATCTTCGACGGAATTATCCATATGCGTGCGGGGTTTTTTATTCATTTTTAAAAATGGCCGTCGGTAGCAGCACCTCAATTTCAAGCAATTTCTGTTCCAGAGCCTTAATTGCATTTAAAGGAAAAATTTAAATTTATTAAAATAACGAATTAGAACAATTTACATTAATAAACGAAATTTTAATTAACTTGGAGAGTCGGATTCCTTAAATCGCCGGACGCGGTCGCATAGCGCATTTGGTTTACAATCGTACAAAAGAAAGATGGTGGCAAAAAAATAAAATCTTGTACAGTGTCTATTTCATCGAAATAAATTCCGAAGTTTTCCTAATAATTTAGCAAAAAAAAGCTAGAGATGAGCCCGAAGGCATCCGATTTCAACTTTTTTATTCGATTTTTGTGTAAAAATAAAGCTTTCCGGAAATTTTAAATTTCTAAAGATCATTCGAGAATTTTAGTTATCTTCGACGGAATTATCCATGTGCGTGCGGGGTTTTTTATTCATTTTTAAAAATGGCCGACGGTAGCAGCACCTCAATTTCAAGCAATTTCTGTTCCAGAGCCTTAATTGCATTTAAAGGAAAAATTTAAATTTTTATTCATTTTTAAAAATGGCCGTCGGTAGCAGCACCTCAATTTCAAGCAATTTCTGTTCCAGAGCCTTAATTGCATTTAAAGGAAAAATTTAAATTTATTAAAATAACGAATTAGAACAATTTACATTAATAAACGAAATTTTAATTAACTTGGAGAGTCGGATTCCTTAAATCGCCGGACGCGGTCGCATAGCGCATTTGGTTTACAATCGTACAAAAGAAAGATGGTGGCAAAAAAATAAAATCTTGTACAGTGTCTATTTCATCGAAATAAATTCCGAAGTTTTCCTAATAATTTAGCAAAAAAAAGCTAGAGATGAGCCCGAAGGCATCCGATTTCAACTTTTTTATTCGATTTTTGTGTAAAAATAAAGCTTTCCGGAAATTTAAATTTCTAAAGATCATTCGAGAATTTTAGTTATCTTCTACGGAATTATCCATGTGCGTGCGGGGTTTTTTATTCATTTTTAAAAATGGCCGACGGTAGCAGCACCTCAATTTCAAGCAATTTCTGTTCCAGAGCCTTAATTGCATTTAAAGGAAAAATTTAAGTTTTTATTCATTTTTAAAAATGGCCGTCGGTAGCAGCACCTCAATTTCAAGCAATTTCTGTTCCAGAGCCTTAATTGCATTTAAAGGAAAAATTTAAATTTATTAAAATACCGAATTAGAACAATTTACATTAATAAACGAAATTTTAATTAACTTGGAGAGTCGGATTCCTTAAATCGCCGGATGCGGTCGCATAGCGCATTTGGTTTACAATCGTACAAAAGAAAGATGGTGGCAAAAAAATAAAATCTTTTACAGTGTCTCCTTCATCGAAATAAATTCCGAAGTTTTCCTAATAATTTAGCAAAAAAAAGCTAGAGATGAGCCCGAAGGCATCCGATTTCAACTTTTTATTCGATTTTTGTGTAAAAATAAAGCTTTCCGGAAATTTTAAATTTCTAAAGATCATTCGAGAATTTTAGTTATCTTCGACGGAATTATCCATGTGCGTGCGGGGTTTTTTATTCATTTTTAAAAATGGCCGACGGTAGCAGCACCTCAATTTCAAGCAATTTCTGTTCCAGAGCCTTAATTGCATTTAAAGGAAAAATTTAAATTTATTAAAATAACGAATTAGAACAATTTACATTAATAAACGAAATTTTAATTAACTTGGAGAGTCGGATTCCTTAAATCGCCGGACGCGGTCGCATAGCGCATTTGGTTTACAATCGTACAAAAGAAAGATGGTGGCAAAAAAATAAAATCTTGTACAGTGTCTATTTCATCGAAATAAATTCCGAAGTTTTCCTAATAATTTAGCAAAAAAAAGCTAGAGATGAGCCCGAAGGCATCCGATTTCAACTTTTTTATTCGATTTTTGTGTAAAAATAAAGCTTTCCGGAAATTTTAAATTTCTAAAGATCATTCGAGATTTTTAGTTATCTTCGACGGAATTATCCATGTGCGTGCGGGGTTTTTTATTCATTTTTAAAAAAGGCCGACGGTAGCCTCAATTTCAAGCAATTTCTGTTCCAGAGCCTTAATTGCATTTAAAGGAAAAATTTAAATTTATTAAAATAACGAATTAGAACAATTTACATTAATAAACGAAATTTTAATTAACTTGGAGAGTCGGATTCCTTAAATCGCCGGACGCGGTCGCATAGCGCATTTGGTTTACAATCGTACAAAAGAAAGATGGTGGCAAAAAAATAAAATCTTGTACAGTGTCTATTTCATCGAAATAAATTCCGAAGTTTTCCTAATAATTTAGCAAAAAAAAGCTAGAGATGAGCCCGAAGGCATCCGATTTCAACTTTTTTATTCGATTTTTGTGTAAAAATAAAGCTTTCCGGAAATTATAAATTTCTAAAGAACATTCGAGAATTTTAGTTATCTTCGACGGAATTATCCATGTGCGTGCGGGGTTTTTTATTCATTTTTAAAAATGGCCGACGGTAGCAGCACCTCAATTTCAAGCAATTTCTGTTCCAGAGCCTTAATTGCATTTAAAGGAAAAATTTAAATTTTTATTCATTTTTAAAAATGGCCGTCGGTAGCAGCACCTCAATTTCAAGCAATTTCTGTTCCAGAGCCTTAATTGCATTTAAAGGAAAAATTTAAATTTATTAAAATAACGAATTAGAACAATTTACATTAATAAACGAAATTTTAATTAACTTGGAGAGTCGGATTCCTTAAATCGCCGGACGCGGTCGCATAGCACATTTGGTTTACAATCGTACAAAAGAAAGATGGTGGCAAAAAAATAAAATCTTGTACAGTGTCTATTTCATCGAAATAAATTCCGAAGTTTTCCTAATAATTTAGCAAAAAAAAGCTAGAGATGAGCCCGAAGGCATCCGATTTCAACTTTTTTATTCGATTTTTGTGTAAAAATAAAGCTTTCCGGAAATTTTAAATTTCTAAAGATCATTCGAGAATTTTAGTTATCTTCGACGGAATTATCCATGTGCGTGCGGGGTTTTTTATTCATTTTTAAAAATGGCCGACGGTAGCAGCACCTCAATTTCAAGCAATTTCTGTTCCAGAGCCTTAATTGCATTTAAAGGAAAAATTTAAATTTATTAAAATAACGAATTAGAACAATTTACATTAATAAACGAAATTTTAATTAACTTGGAGAGTCGGATTCCTTAAATCGCCGGACGCGGTCGCATAGCGCATTTGGTTTACAATCGTACAAAAGAAAGATGGTGGCAAAAAAATAAAATCTTGTACAGTGTCTATTTCATCGAAATAAATTCCGAAGTTTTCCTAATAATTTAGCAAAAAAAAGCTAGAGATGAGCCCGAAGGCATCCGATTTCAACTTTTTTATTCGATTTTTGTGTAAAAATAAAGCTTTCCGGAAATTTTAAATTTCTAAAGATCATTCGAGAATTTAAGTTATCTTCGACGGAATTATCCATGTGCGTGTGGGGTTTTTTATTCATTTTTAAAAATGGCCGACGGTAGCCTTAATTTCAAGCAATTTCTGTTCCAGAGCCTTAATTGCATTTAAAGGAAAAATTTAAATTTATTAAAATAACGAATTAGAACAATTTACATTAATAAACGAAATTTTAATTAACTTGGAGAGTCGGATTCCTTAAATCGCCGGACGCGGTCGCATAGCGCATTTGGTTTACAATCGTACAAAAGAAAGATGGTGGCAAAAAAATAAAATCTTGTACAGTGTCTATTTCATCGAAATAAATTCCGAAGTTTTCCTAATAATTTAGCAAAAAAAAAAAGCTAGAGATGAGCCCGAAGGCATCCGATTTCAACTTTTTTATTCGATTTTTGTGTAAAAATAAAGCTTTCCGGAAATTATAAATTTCTAAAGAACATTCGAGAATTTTAGTTATCTTCGACGGAATTATCCATGTGCGTGCGGGGTTTTTTATTCATTTTTAAAAATGGCACCTCAATTTCAAGCAATTTCTGTTCCAGAGCCTTAATTGCATTTAAAGGAAAAATTTAAATTTATTAAAATAACGAATTAGAACAATTTACATTAATAAACGAATTTTTAATTAACTTGGAGAGTCGGATTCCTTAAATCGCCGGACGCGGTCGCATAGCGAATTTGGTTTACAATCGTACAAAAGAAAGATGGTGGCAAAAAAATAAAATCTTGTACAGTGTCTACCTCATCGAAATAAATTCCGAAGTTTTCCTAATAATTTAGCAAAAAAAAAAGCTAGAGATGAGCCCGAAGGCATCCGATTTCAATTTTTTTATTCGATTTTTGTGTACAAATAAAGCTTTCCGGAAATTATAAAATTTAAAGAACATTGAAGATTTTTTTTGTGGTTATCTTCAACGAACTTATTCATCTCCATTAAAAAAAATGGTTAACGGTAGCAGCACCACTATATACATGCAGTGACTTAAGAAAAATTCAAGATGTTCTTTTTTTTTTGAATTTGTTTTATCTTTAATGGGGGCTTTAATAATAGTATCAAGCTCTAACCATATTAAATTTCTTTTGATGTGGTTCCTTTTTTTTTTATCATTTAATGAACGACTTTAAATAATAAGTTGTAGCGGTGAATGGATAACGCGAAGTCCCCGCGAATTATAGACTTACCCTGTCACATTTGGGCCCTTAACCATAAAATTTATTTCAGTAACTACGGAAGTTTGAACTCGTCAGCGCTGTCGACGTTAAACGTTCTGGATTGCATTATTAAAAAATTAAAAACAAGGTAACCCTATTTAATTTATTATAAATAAAAAAAAAGGGAACAAAAGACATCAAACAAAAAAAAAAACAAAAAAATAAATATTAACATTAATTCCTTTTTATGTTTGTCAAATGTTTCTTTGAATTTAGCGGATATTATTAGATCGTCATACTTATTTCTTTTCTTATCTTAATATCTATATGGGATTATAACAAAAACAAAACATGGAGATACTTTACTTTAGTTATGTCGATCTATACCTATGTATTTTTTTTTCTTGTTGGGTCATTGAATTAAAAGCTCCCCAATAACTATGATTACTAGTAAAAAAAAAAAATTTTTTTTTGCTAAGTCCAATAAATCGTTCACGGGAATTAGTTCGTATTAGTTTATGATTATTATTAAATAGAATATATATATATATATATATATACCAAAATAACAATTGTCAATACTAAATATGAAATTGTAAGGGCGGGAAACAAAAAAAAAAAAAAACAAAAAAAATTTTAAAAATAAAACCAACAGACATTTGATCTGATACTCGGAAGCGTTCTTATTATGAGTTCGGTTTGAAACCAGTCATGGTCGCTCTCTCTGTCCTCAAAGCCGTCTCTGATGGTTGTCCCCTGTCCGGATCTGCTACAACGGGATTTTTTTTGTCCCGTTTCAATTTTTTTTGCTCTTCCTTGATCCAGTAACCCCGTGGCCGTTAGGTCGGGTCGATAGTTGGATAAACGGGTCTTCTTCTTTTTTTCTCCTTTCCCTCACCACTTTTCGATCCTGTTTTTATTCCCCCCCCCCCCATAACGTGCACGCTTTAAATCTTTATGTAATAGTATAACAGTTGGAGTGGCCGGCAAGAACCCCCCCCCACATCCCGACGAGCTAGACAGAGCATTGCTTGGCGTGCACCTCGCCGATAGCCCTCCCCCACTGCAGCACATGCGCATGAAGACGTAGCGCAATCCATCTGTGCCTTGCTTTGCCATCTGGTGTGGCTACGATTAGTAGCAACAACAATGAAAGCAAAGTGTTTGATTTATAATAAGTACAAAACATTACATAAATGCCGCCCAACGTGTGGCCCGAAGCGGTTAATTCTCGTACAGAATCCCTTTGGGTTTCAGACCTCTAGTCCAAAAAATTTTTCCCTCCTTTTCCCTCCCATAACCCCCATAACTTTAATCCTCGTGCTAGATAACGTAGAATATAGAAATGGTCAAAATCGCATAAATGTCCCGTTGATTGTCCCGTGTGAGGAGTTGGAGTACATCCGGAACTGCACCTGTTGTAACTTCGACTAGATACCTGACCGATGTTCTTGTCTTATAGAGTACCTTTGGAAACGCGGGTTGATTTGGCGTATAACTGCTAGACCCCCGACCAAGAACTCTTGGTCTAATCGATTTGTCAAAAAAAAAATTTTGCTCTTGCTTGCGCCCCCTCACAACGGAATAGTTCATGGAAATTTTTGAGATTGTCATAGCAAACGCCATTGTTAAGTTAAATATATTATTTAAAATCAGCGTCCCTTCGACACCACACAATTGCTGGATTTAGCAAAGTTTGAACGCGTGAACCAGTAAATATCGTGCGGGTCACTTAATTGAGTTTCTTTTTTTTTCTTATTGTTCCCTGTCCGAAGAAAAAAAAAAACAAAAAACAAAAAAAAATTTTTATTTTTAATTTTATTACTTCCTTTCTACACACAAAAGACGTCAGGTTAATAGTTGTTTCCTGAATTATTCAGGTCGGATGGAGTTTTGAGCAGCCCTGATGTAAGACTGGCTACAAGAACCCTGATTGACTTTAATTTTTTTGTTTTGACCTGGTTGCTTCATTTTCCTTTCGGTTGTACTCCCCCGGAATTGCAGGTGATCTGGGATTTCTTTTTCGGCTGGATACCTGACCTGGGCGTAAGGTACAGAAGGATAGATGAAAGGACTTGGTGAGTCAGGATTGATTATGCGCTGACTCAAACCATCCTGACAACTTTTGCGGTTCGTTTCCTGAAGTGTCTTAGGGTTAACCAGGAGTTACAGCGCACTTGGCACCAGCTAATGTGCTGACCGGTTAGCTGTGGGTAGTTCGACGAATCGAGCACATCTATTTTGTCTATCATTTCTATAATTTTCCCTTATATGTGAGGCACCCGAATAAGTTTTATTATTGAATAAATGTTACTGAACCTGAGCAGATGCGCCTGCTGGTGAACTGTGGTTAGACGGGATAAGTCTGATGGGACTATACTCTAATCTAGCCAGGAAAAAAAAGGAAATCAAGGAGTAGGCAGAGAGAGAGAGAGAGAGAGAGAGACGCCCATATCATTTTCAATTTTTGACTTTGTTGCATAGAACGGTGTAAATTTTTTTTGTATCTTCTTTAATCATAATTTTCTTTGTCGGGTTTTCCTTTTCCTTGACTTACGATAGGAACATATTTTTTTTATTATTATTATAGCTTTTCCGTTTGGGAGTACGACTAACCTAGTATCTGAACAAGATTAATTCAAAAAGTAAAAAAATATTAGAGATTTGTTTAGTGGATTGTTAAGACATTATAATTCAATAGAGTACGATTCAGCTCATTATCTCACTCGGTATCTTGCAGTTCGTTACGATACTAAGTATCGACGACTTCGTTAGGGTAAACAGTACCGGCGATATCTTAGCCGTATATTTCGTAATTGAAGTTTTTTTAAATACATATATTTATATTCTTCGATGGAATTTCAATAAGCAGTTAAAGGCCGGGTACAATTTGTTGTCAAGGGAGACATAGTCCAAGGCACCTTAAATTTACTAACCTCCAGCTGGTAATCTAATTAAATTACTGGTGGAGAAGAACCCAAAATCCATCTGATATTAACTTCATTATAAATCCTGTTGCATTGCAAACTTTAAACAAAGACGCCCGTAGGTGCACTTGTTCTAGTTAAATTGTTTTTTTTTTTTTAAATCGTCCTAGGTTTCCCGTGTGAAACAACTTTTATTACACTCACGTCAACTATTATACCTTGAGTTCGCTTTTACTTCTTGATGGCGGTTCGCCGAAGCTTAGATGGTCCTAAGCAGCCCTTATTGCGTCCGGAGGAAATATCCGAGGAACACCAAGAGTGCCCCCTTTGTAATATCAATATGGCACTGCGGAAAGTGTGATTACCACATGCCAACACATATTTCATAAATATTGCTTAATCGAAAAATTGAAAAGTTCAGAAACTTGTCCCCGGTGCAGTCAGCCATGCTTATTGAGTTCTCTTAGACTGTACGCTGCGCGACCCGACTCACTAGCAGGGAATTGAGTTGGTACATCCGAAGGCCTGAACGTTCACAACACTCGGAACCGAACGAAAAGAAACCCGCCACTTAAACCTCCGGTAGCTTCAGAGAAGGGCCAACGTGTCGAGCCTCAGGCGGTGGTTGAAGAGGTAAGGCAGAAGCCCAAAGACTTCGCTGCCATAGAGGCTCACACAAGGTTTTCCTTGCCTGGCACCTCTAGTGGCCAAAGCCGAAGAGATTCGAACCTTATTACAACAATACAGCGAGTAGTGAGTGAATCCATAGACCAGATTCAAGGATCCATGATGCAACAAATCTCGCAAAACCTCTCGGAACTCATAGAGTCGAATGTCGAACGATGTTTTGGGAGACTAAACTTGCAGGAAGGCGACGGTCGAACTCAAGAAACTCCACCAAACACCCCTGAGGTAGAAAATTTCGCATGGCCTCATGAAATGCCGTTTGAACGTCGATGGACCAATCGTTGTCAATACTGCCGATAAGGTGTCGAATATCATTTCGAGCTGGCACCTCCAGTTCGAGGGCTCTACTGAGGGCTTGACGATTGATAACTTCATCTACCAAGTACATTCGCTGACTCAGCAGAGCCTGGACGGAAACTTCCGAGTACTGTGCAAAAACGCCCACCTGTTGTTTAGTGGTAGAGCCAAAGAGTGGTTCTGGTGATTCCATCGGTCGCATCCTTTCTTTTTATGGGACGAATTAATTGACAACTTACGCCTGCAGTACAAAGATAGTCGTTCTGATTACGATATCCGCGAAGCCATCGGATGCCGGAAGCAACGTGAAAAGGAAACTTTTGACGAGTTTTACGACTCCATCGTCAGGCTTACCGATAGGCTCAGGCAGCCAATCGCGGAACTTGACTTCGTAGAGATTCTTGTAAGAAATCTACGCGCCGACGTACGGCATGAAATATTGCATATAGATATTACGTCCGTATCAATGTTGCGCAAAGTTGTTCAAAGACGCGAACGATTTTTAAACGATGTTTATCGTACTACGCCAATCACTAGGCCGCCCTACCCACGACGTCAGGTGGCGGAGCTTTCCGCACCCATAGCTCGCGACATTGGCAATACGCTATCCGAGAAACTCGTACAGTCCCCAAACTAATTTGTTGGAACTGTGAGGCCGAGGGTCATCGATTTGACATGTGTCTCCAACCGCGCAAAATTTTCTGCTATGGTTGTGGAGCCGCCGACGTATATAAGCCAAACTGTCAAAAATGTAGTAGGCGGGGAAACTTAGCGAGGGGTGTGAGCAGAAACTGCAGCTCACACCCACGTTAAAGATGAACTCGCCTTGTGCTGACAACCCGGATGGACTGATGCAAGTAGCACCAAAGAAAATTCTAAGTAGAGACCGCCAAGCTCCCAATAGCGGGTTGCTCCACATCAAGAACGACTTTAAGCGGTTCCCCATTAAGCCGCTACATCTCCGTATGACTGACTATAACCAAGCTCGAGCAAGAATTTTCGACCCCGTTGCCAGTATAGAAAGAACTAAAACCAGTAGATCATCCATGAGAATGAAGTATTTTTGGAAGGGGGTGAGGCAAAGTCGTCGCCTTATAATTAGCACTATCTTAGGTAGAACTAATGATGCCCAACCGTACGCCCGTGTTATCTTGTTGGGTAAGGAATTCCTTGGGTTACTTGGCAGCGGGGCGTCAATAAGTTGTGTCGGTGGTACCTCGGCATTGGAAATTCTGAATAGCGAGTTAAAGTTGAAGCGTTTTGCTTCGCCAATCAGAACAGCCGACGGAAGTTCCCAAAAGGTCTGCGGGGTATTTAACGCAGACATCGTGTTTCGTAACTTGACTAAGAAACTAAATTTGTATGTGGTTCCCTCATTGGCCCAAAATTTATACTTGGGCATTGATTTTTGGAAATTGTTTGAACTGGCTCCCGAGATTGTATCGGAAATCGCAATACCACCAGCAATAAATGACTCGACAGACGTGCACGAATTGACCAACTCACAGTTGACTCGATTAGAGGCAGTAAAGCGATTGTTTCCTTCTTACGACACAGAAGGGCTGGGAAAGACCGAACTCGTAGAGCATGTGATAGATACGAATGACTGTAAGGCGATCAAATAGCGACACTACCCGGTGTCACCCGTAATTGAAAAACAAATCTTTGAGGAAGTAGATTGGATGTTAAAGCTTGGGGTTATTGAAGAATCCCAAAGCTCGTGGAGTTCTCCTGTGGTATTAGTCCGAAAACCCGGAAAGGTTAGGCTGTGTCTGGATTCCCGAAAGCTTAACGCTGTGACAGTAACGGATGCATATCCCCTTCCACACATACAGGGAATACTAAGCAGAATTCCACGAGCTGAGTTCATTTCGAGCTTGGACCTCAAGGACGCGTTTTGGCAAATTCCGCTGGAAGCAAATCTAGAGGGAAAACGGCATTTGCGGTACCAAAGCGGCCATTATATCAATTTAGGGTGATGCCATTTGGGTTGTGCAACGCCCCCCAAACTATGTGTCGTCTCATAGATAAAGTCATTCCTGCGGAGCTTCACGATAGGGTGTTTGTCTATTTGGATGATTTGTTGGTCATTACCGAGAACTTCGACAGTCATTTGGACACACTCCATACGGTCGCGAAACACCTCCGACGCGCTGGGTTGACGTTGAACGTGGCAAAGAGTAAGTATTGTCTGAAGAAAGTGCGATACCTCGGGCACATTATAGGGAAAGGCGGGCTACGAACAGACCCCGAGAAAGTCCAGGCTATTGTGGACTAACCTACGCCTAAAACTGTGCGTCAACTTCGACGTTTCCTAGGGATGGCAGGGTGGTACCGAAAGTTTATTTCTAACTTTGCGTCAAATTGTGCCCCTCTGACAGACTTACTTAAGAAATCTAATAGCCTACAGTGGAATACGCAGGCTCAGGCTGCTTTTGACCAATTAAAGGGTGACCTTACTTCATCGCCGAATTTTGCAATGGCGAAGAGATACCGGAACAGTCAGTGTGGAAGCTATGGGTACCCGAAAACCTCACGGAACAGGTGATCGAAAGAGCGCACGATGCCCCAACATCGGCACATGGGGGCATCAATAAAACCTTACAACGTATAAGGAAACATTTCTTTTGGCCGCATATGTCTGCTCAAGTGCGAGATTATGTCCTAAAGTGCGCGGTGTGCAAAACCACCAAACACCCAAATGTTCCGTTGAGACCGTTCATGGGTCGGCAAAACACCTCGGAGAGACCGTTTCAGCGACTGTTCCTGGACCTAATCGGTCCCTTTCCACGATCCAAGGCTGGACATATTGGGTTGCTAATCATTCTAGACCATTTCACAAAATTTCATTTCCTTTGGCCGCTTAAGAAGTTCATCGCCAAACCCATCATAGAATACTTGAGAAATCAACTCTTTCCCATCTTCGGTGTGCCTGAAACCATTGTCACGGACAATGGGGTACAGTTCAAAAGCAAGGACTTTAACAAACTGTTGGCAACGTATGGCGTGAAACATACGTATACGGCGCTCTATTCCCCTCAAGCGAATGCGTCGGAGCGAGTAAATCGATCCTTGCTCGCGGCCATGCCAACCTTCCTTAAGGGTGACCAGTCCTGTTGGGATATGAACCTCGGTCATATAAGTTGTTCTCTGCGGAGTTCTGTACACGCTGCCACAGGGTTCGCGCCATATTTCTTGGCTTTTGGCCAAAACATGATTGTGCACGGGGATAGTTATGAAATCTTGCGGAAGTTGGATCTGCTAGAGCCACCTGATACCCCGATATCTCACGAAGAGGGGATGGCCCAGATTCGTAGCAAAGCCAAAGAACAAATGAAAAAGGCATACGAAGTGAATGAGCGGAACTACAACACCCAATCTAGGCCGATCGACTTTTGAGTTGGGCAAGAAATATATAGGCGCAATTTCGCACAAAGTAACTGGCACAAGGGGTTTAATGCAAAACTAGCGCCTACCTTCTTAAGGGCCCGCATTAAGGAGAAATTAGGGAACTGCTATTACATGCTAGAAGATCAGCAGGGGAAACAGATAGGCGTGTACCACGCAAAAGATATAAAGCAGTAAGATGATTAAACTAGGGTAGTCGGCCGTTTTCAGCCTTTTCGGTGCCTTTAGGGTTAATGCCCCGGAAATCCTGTTTTGTGGCGGCGACGACACATTACCAAAAATAAAACAATTTTATTCAAAATACCGCATTCTCGTCGATGTACCTGAATTTGGTTTTGGCTTACACCGTAATTGAACCATGGGGCATTAAAGGATTGTTAAGTCAACTCCTACCGACAGTAGTTAACCATCATGCCTGGGGAATTTTTACCCACTCTCTTGGAAATGCATTTCTATCGACTGCAGCATATTCCGACACAACACCGGGTGCCGCCGCTATCACACTTACACTCCTTTGCATCCATGCCGCAGACTAACAAATGCCACTTGACTTGTGTTATGAATCAACCTGTATTGCAAACTTACTTTCGCATCAACACTGATGTCGTCGCAAAATAACCGGTGCACCAACGCCTTCGCCCCCCCCTTTTTTTTCTCTCCATTGCTACACCGCTCAAATTGAGGCCTGGTGATCACAAGCATCACTAACAAGTGGCTAACACCACGATAGAAGAAAAAAAAGAGAGAGAGTGAATTTAGCCAGCTACACTGACACGAATGCGAGCCACATGATCGTGGATCGTGGATCGTGGTACGCAACACCATGGAGAAGAAGAGAGAAAAGGATAGAAAGGAAAACTGGGACGAGGCAGTCGTTGTTCAGTCAGGAGCCTAGAAAGTTGAGTGTCTCTGGGGTTGTGCTCGGTAGTTCTTGCAGTGTCGATGAGATTGTTTTTTTGTTTTAAAACCAGAAAAGTCCTGGAGATTGAATTAGTATTTTCTTTGTTCAATTTTTACTGCACCAAAATTTTTGTTATTCGATTTTCCTGTAAAAATAAATCCTTTCCGTAAATTCTAAATTTCTAAAGAACATTCGAGAATTTGAGTTATCTTCGACGGAATTATCCATGTGCGTGCGGGGTTTTTTTTCATTTTTAAAAATGGCCGACGGTAGCAGCACCTCAATTTCAAGCAATTTCGGTTCCAGAGCCTTAATTGCATTTAAAGGAAAAATTTAAATTTATTAAAATAACGAATTAGAACAATTTACATTAATAAACGAAATTTTAATTAACTTGGAGAGTCGGATTCCTTAAATCGCCGGACGCGGTCGCATAGCGCATTTGGTTTACAATCGTACAAAAGAAAGATGGTGGCAAAAAAATAAAATCTTGTACAGTGTCTATTTCATCGAAATAAATTCCGAAGTTTTCCTAATAATTTAGCAAAAAAAAAAGCTAGAGATGAGCCCGAAGGCATCCGATTTCAACTTTTTTATTCGATTTTTGTGTAAAAATAAAGCTTTCCGGAAATTTTAAATTTCTAAAGAACATTCGAGAATTTTAGTTATCTTCGACGGAATTATCCATGTGCGTGCGGGGTTTTTTATTCATTTTTAAAAATGGCCGACGGTAGCAGCACCTCAATTTCAAGCAATTTCTGTTCCAGAGCCTTAATTGCATTTAAAGGAAAAATTTAAATTTATTAAAATAACGAATTAGAACAATTTACATTAATAAACGAAATTTTAATTAACTTGGAGAGTCGGATTCCTTAAATCGCCGGATGCGGTCGCATAGCGCATTTGGTTTACAATCGTACAAAAGAAAGATGGTGGCAAAAAAATAAAATCTTGTACAGTGTCTACTTCATCGAAATAAATTCCGAAGTTTTCCTAATAATTTAGCAAAAAAAAAAAAAAGCTAGAGATGAGCCCGAAGGCATCCGATTTCAATTTTTTTTATTCGATTTTTGTGTAAAAATAAAGCTTTCCGGAAATTATAAATTTCTAAAGAACATTCGAGAATTTTAGTTATATTCGACGGAATTATCCATGTGCGTGCGGGGTTTTTTATTCATTTTTAAAAATGGCCGTCGGTAGCAGCACCTCAATTTCAAGCAATTTCTGTTCCAGAGCCTTAATTGCATTTAAAGGAAAAATTTAAATTTATTAAAATAACGAATTAGAACAATTTACATTAATAAACGAAATTTTAATTAACTTGGAGAGTCGTATTCCTTAAATCGCCGGACGCGGTCGCATAGCGCATTTGGTTTACAATCGTACAAAAGAAAGATGGTGGCAAAAAAATAAAATCTTGTACAGTGTCTACCTCATCGAAATAAATTCCGAAGTTTTCCTAATAATTTAGCAAAAAAAAAAAAAGCTAGAGATGAGCCCGAAGGCATCCGATTTCAATTTTTTTTATTCGATTTTTGTGTACAAATAAAGCTTTCCGGAAATTATAAAATTTAAAGAACATTGAAGATTTTTTTTGTGGTTATCTTCAACGAACTTATTCATCTCCATTAAAAAAATGGTTAACGGTAGCAGCACCACTATATACATGCAGTGACTTAAGAAAAATCTTTATGTAATAGTATAACAGTTGGAGTGGCCGGCTCATCCCGAAGAGCTAGACAGAGCATTGCTTGGCGTGCACCTCGCCGATAGCCCTCCCCAACTGCAGCACATGCGCATGAAGACGTAGCGCGATCCACCTGTGCCTTGCTTTGCCATCTGGTGTGTCTACGATTAGTAGCAACAACAATGAAAGCAAAGTGTTTGATTTATAATAAGTACAAAACATTACAATAGCTATTGTAGCAAAGTTTGCAAATGCTACGAATCTTCTCACTTCGTCAGCATTTGTAGGTTTAAGATAATTGCTCATAGCAGCTAATTTTTTCGGGTCTCGATAAATTCCATTTTCGGAAATAATGTGTCCTAGGTATATTACCTCCTTTTGTAGAGGTAACATTTTCCTGGATGAATTTTTAAATTTCAATCAAATTTTTGTTGTGATTTCTAAGGTTATTGCCGAAAAATTATAAGGTCATCGAGGTAGACGAAACAGCGTGAGTAAGTAAGTCCAGCCATGGCTATGGACATCTTTCTCGAAAATTAACTAGGAGAGATTTTAAGTCCCATTGGAAGACGCTTTAACTGAAGGTGACCGTCTTCCTTTGAAAATGCTGTTATGGGTCTACTTTTTGCCTCAAGTTCCATTTGGAAATATCATTGGCTTAGATTGATACATCAAAAATATACGGCTCCTCCTACCATATCGTAAATGTCACTTATGTTAGTCAACGGAAATTTGTCATCCTCTATCCTTTCATTTACGTTTCGATAGTCTATTACCATGCGAGATTTTTGTAGGCCGGTAGTAGGATCCTTCTTTTTTTGGCACTATGAAGATCAGAGAATTCAATGCCGAAACAGATGGCTCTATTTTGTCGTTTTCTAACATTTTGTCTATCCTTTATATCTTCCTTCTGTGTATGTGGAAGTCGGTATGGCTTGGTATATTTTGGTGTAGCTCCCTCTTTTAGTGAGATATCTGCTTGTCCTATGTGAGTGTAAGTAATTTTATCGCCTTCTAAATGGAAAATATCATGGTATTTAGTGCATATTGCTTTGATTTTAGCTTTTTCTTCACCATTTAGGGTATCGAAGTTTATTTCGCCAAGTATTCTCTGTATTCTTGTATTTGGTACCGGGTTTTTTATTTCATGCTGTAGATGTGGTGTTCAGAGGCAGGAAACGATGGTGGTTCCGCCCATTTTATGTTTACGCTTGTGTCGCGAGTGTTTAAAATTTTTATAGGAATCTCGTGGCCTTTGTACAATTTACATGTACAATGCCATGTACAAACCCTTACACAACTCCTGGGGGTGAAATACTCTAGAAACCGTATAATTTGTATCTAACCAGTAAGTTGCTTCGCACCTTTGAGAAACGGTTATGGTGTTTAAACTATGGTGTGAAATTATTGGTACCGAGATTTGCCTATAATTTATCTTAAGTTTTAAAAGTAAGTCCTCGAGATCGATTTTTGCACTAAACTCTGCTAAGAAGTTTGCTCCAATAATAGCATCAACAGCTATTGGGAGTGAATCGGGTACTACACGAAACTCATATTGAATACTGTTTTGTCCGAAATGTAGGGTGCTATTACATGTGCCTATTAATTGTAAGTCTCCTGATATGCCTTTAATAGTAGTACTTTATCTTTTGCCTATTGGAAGGGTTCTCTCGACTACTGAACTTTTTACTACGCAAATTGATGCTCCTGTGTCTAGCTGTGTCAAGCATCGTATGGTTTTGTCATTGGTAAATTGAATTTGTATGTTAATGCCGTTTTCTATCCCCGTTGTGTATATGGCGTTTGCTATTTGGAGACCTATAGTTTCCCCTCCGATGGGTCGGCTGTCCACTCGGTGGGATATTCGTTTTCCAATGCCCTTGGGTAGTTCATTGGTTGTCGTTAATTTGCTACGTTATTACATGGTTGGTAGGTGTGACTTGAGTTGTTATTATTCGGGACGTTGTTTATGTTGGTCGGATTAGTACGTGGGTTATTGCTGGTGTTAGTTTGGTGGCCTGATCTGTAATTTTTATATTGGTTAGTTTGGTATCGTTGTCTGTAATTGTTATATTGGTTAGTTTGGTAGCCTTGTCTGAAATTGTTATATTGGTTAGTTTGGTGGTTTGGTCTGTAAGTGTTATTTGGGTTAGTTTGGTAGCTTGATCTGTAATTGTTATGTTGTGTATTATCCCTAAAGTCTCGTCCTCTATTGTTCCGGTCTTTATTGACATTTGGTTGTCTACGCGTGCTTGGTGGCCGTTCTTTGAAATATTTCATAGAGGCGGACTGTGTTGGTCCTTGATCTAATTCTAATAAATGTTTGGCTGCGTCTTGAAGGGCGTTAGGCAGAAATTCAATTAACGAAGTTTGGAGTTAGTAGATATATATATATTTGTATGGAAATGTTAATGAATGGGTAAATGAGGAAATGATCACTAGTGTAACCCCTTCACAATTCGTACCCTCCGGCTTAAAGTGACCTTACCACAGCAAGAGGTACTGCGGTGGTGGACCTTACTTTCCTCATACAATCAAACTTATGGATAGTTTAAATCTTGAGGGCGGTGCTCCTCCAAACGCGTTAATCTCAGAAGCCAAGGACCACCTAGGTCCTAACTCTGAGAATGAAAACACTAATTATGACAGCACAGACTCGTCGGCCATTACTGTGGACTACGTCCCTGCACAAGGTTCCAACGTGCCAAAATGCCTGGACAACATGTCCTTGATACCTCGGACTTAAGAGAAGGACTGACAAGTCAAGATCTTGGGGACAAACAGAGGAAAAGACTGCACATAAGTGGGGCGGAAAGAAAACGACCTACGTTCCTCAAACAATCGGGGCTCACCCACGACGAGGCACTAACTATGTGCCAAACCAAAATTAAAGACAGAAACACTGACACAAAAATTAAACAAGTTCGATCTGACGACTCCAGCCCCAAAAACCCAACAAAGCGCGACAAACCAACGCACATCCTCACAAAAGCAACTGAAACACCCAGCACCACTGCAAAAACCGGTTCGGGTCTAGGTGAAGAAGAAGTGGTGGCAATCTTCCTCACAGCAGGAACGAACCAAATGAGAAAATACGCTGGCGCCTAATGGTCCAAAACAAAGAGCTGAGGAATGCGGATTGGCAGATACTTTCAAGGAAAGACAGAGAAAGGGAGTATCTCGAATTGACCATCTCAGCCTCGCCAAAAATTGCTGAGAATCTTAAAGGCTCAAAAGTTAACTGGCTCTTTTGATCTATTTATTTCAGGCTCAAAAATGACCACGAAAAGAAAAAAGAAGACGCGAAAGCGGTACACGGCGAGGTGCCACCAAAACCAGGGAAATCAAGTCTGTCAGAAAGACAAAGGCATCACCCAACGGCAACTAATACCAAAAATATAACAACCAACTACTAAACTAAACGGTCCAAGAAACACGGCCTAGCAGTAGCAAGACCAACAAAGCCTACTGAGACCACGACAACACAGGGCCCTCAAGACAATTCGGTTAGCCCAAACAATATTCAAAGTGCTGAAGTGCGTGGTTTCCATAAGGAAGTCCCTGGTTTTTGAAAAACAATTGTAAAACAGCATTATCACTTAAATTATATATAAACGTAGTTTAAATCCTTTCCGTTTTACATTAAAACTTTTAATTAATTTCATTTTTTTTTATTAACTTGTTTTTTTCAATTTTTTTTTGTACTTATTTTTAGATTCAATTTTTAAATTTTTATTTTGCATTTTCATCACACCTTTCAATATGTTTCCCAACCCTTCTGGAATCCTATAACCCGTTTCCAAGTACCAAGTACAGACCAGGACAGGACAATTTGGACGTCGACTGCTCTCCGGACGAGTTGGCAATTCCGATTCATGGATTTTAATAAATCCTGAATTTTGTGGTGCTAACTCGTTTGGAGACCAAAGTAGTAGATGTTAATGTTCGGTTAGGACAGTGAACTCCGGGCCTGACTCCGGTTCGCTTGATTGCCGAATGGAAAAAGACGCGACAGGGGTGCAGTGGACAGCCGTTACCGCAAGTACAACTAGTACAGGTAAATGTGGGTTCACTGCTCCTTTTGTCTAAAAGTGGAGGTTCTTCTAACGCGCGGCGGGTCAGCCTCATCATACAGGCAACTCGCCAGTGCTTTGAGTTGCGATTCGCCGGGATGAGACGAAACCTCTACTGACGTGGGACGACTTTTCACAAAAACATCAAGGAAACCGACTACGACTCGTCTCACAAGACTAGGACAGACCTACAAAGAATCTGAGAGTTGGAGACAATCACGGTGGGTCTACTCTAGCCGCACACCAGCCCGCTTCAATAATTATAATATTATAAATTTTAAACAAACTGATAAACCTTTTTACATTTGTGAATTCTAAAAAAAAAAAATTCTTATCCAGAAAGAGACTTGTTTCATATAACAGGAGAACACTCATTAAATTACTATTGGTTAACCAATAGAAAAATAAGTTTGGATATTATCAATTCTAAAAGAGAATATATATAGTAAAGCACTTCTTTCTTTCTTCAATAATTTTCAATTTTCAATTGAGATAAAAACATATATATACAGAAAAAAAAGGCACTCAGTGTCAAGTTTCCAAATTAGGAAAGAAAAAAATTAATAACTTCTTAAATATTGCAATTTCCCACATACGCGTAGATATATTGGTATATAGAAGTAAAAAAAATTCTAAGCATCCTACTTAGTGGAATCCTTTGGTAACAGCGCCTAAAGGCTCTCTCGCTAGAGTGACAACCCGGAGTCAAGTTCGAGGAACCAATAGTGGTCAAATTTCTCAAGCGAATCCCGAAACCGTGGCGAACACGGTTGAGAGGCTTCTGCTTAATCAGGCTGATATTCAGGTCGTTTCCCCTAGAGGATACGAGGAAGTTGAAAGTTCCTTGTCACATAGGCAACAGGACCTACGCGACAGTATGTCTGTAGAGAGGTCGTCTAATCGGAGGAATCCAATCACCAACCGAGATGGCGAAGTTGGTAGTGTCCAAGGAAACACCGAAGAAGGTGTAGACGGAGCGGGATGTGGTCTTGCAAACCAGGGAAATAGGCAGGCATTAGAAGACAATCGGGAGCTGATAAACTTCATGAACAGCATAGTGACGACCGCTGTACAGAAAAGTCAGGCTGATCTAATGTCTACTTTTGCAAAGAATATTGGCGGAATGATGTCCGTATTTAAATCTAGTCTAGACACTCTCGGTAGTAGGTTAGATAGCGTAGAAAAGAAATCAGGCTCAACGATAGGAAACGCAGGTAATGCCAACATCCAAACTTCTGAGCCGACTTTGACGCCGACCGCTGACCACACGGGCAACAAGACCAACATATTATTGTCACCGACTAAACGTAGTGAAACGGCACATAAAGACACAAGCAACAGCATGCCCACATTTCGCAATAGCGAATTAAGCGAAAAAAAGTTCTGCGACATGCATAAGTGGGGGATAAAATTCGACGGCACCCCTAAGACAATGACGGTCGAAAGCTTTATCTTCCGAATTAAGTCAATGCAAACAAAAAAAGGCTATACAAAAGCCCAACTTTTTGACAATATCTACCAACTGTTGTCAGGCGCAGCCGAGCGTTGGTATTGGCACTTCATGGAAGAAAGGGCAAACGATGACCTACTAAACTACCACGACATAAAAACAGAATTAATAAGACATTTCAAGACTGCAGACTCAGACCATGACAGAAAAATACTAGACCGTAGACAGCAACCGAAAGAAGACTTCGACGATTACTGTTCATACTTACGGGCGCTAAACCTACAGATGAAGAGCAGAATGTCTGAGCGAGATCTCGTTAGAATTCTCAGGGACAACATGAAAGATAGAATGAAGTCACTCATGTTTGGATGTACCTTGGACACCCTACACGAGTTAAGAGAAAAATATAGAGAGGGTGAAAAACTACTTCAAACTCATTTAACGAGATTTTCCAGGCTATTAATGAAATTGACACCGACGAAATAGACGAAATAACAGGAAGAGAACGTGACTTAGAGGATGTAGGGGAGGCATGCGCTATAAGTGGCAGTGTAAATCGTTGCAATGAAAGACGTAATAGGTTTTCTAAAAATGTCCATACTAACGTTAATGTCACTGCAAAAACAAATCAGGGTACTTTAAGTAAAAGCGGCATGCCTGTTTTGTGTTGTCCGTCCCATTTCCATAAAATGGTGTGTTTTAGATGAGGACAACAAAATATGCTCTATCCATCCTGCAAATCGTCACACGCGGAAAACCAATTGCAGGACGAATCAGTAGGGAGTGCTCGTCCTGTAGAAAGATTCCCGGCCGAACAGAATCCGAAACAACCAGAAAAATAGAGATTTTATAGAGACCAGATAATATAAATAACAGTAAAGAGGTACCACCAAAAGATCTGCCTTTCAAGAATTTACACAAACGTCTTTTAGAATATGAATTAATTAGAAATAGGATCTTTGCTGAAGCAATAGCCACTAAGAAGAAAGAGAGAAATTATAACAAAATAATGAAATTACGTGAAAAATTTAGAACAAAGAAAACTACCCAGCGGGAACTAGAGGCTACCCTACTAATGACAAATGATATGCAATTCCTAAAGAAGTTTTAAAATGACAAAGTTTGACAAATGCATAAAAAACAGCTGACGGAAACTCACAGGATGTAAAAGGACGTATACAAATTCCAGTTTCCTGTAATAATATGACAGAGGACTTGGACTTCTATGTAGTCCCAACCTTAAAATAAACGCTCTACCTAGGAGTACATTTTGGAAAAGTTTCCAAGTGGCTCCAAACGTCAAAGGGGAAATAAATATCGCTTCAGACCACGTACATGACCCGACAATGAGAGTTCAGACAACTGCACAACAGAAGGTTCTCCAGGAGGTCAAAGCGAAACATCGTTCACTACCATAGATTTGGGTAAAACCAAGTTGGAGGAACATGTGATCGAGGTCCCGCCGGAGATAGAACCTATTAAGCAGAGACACTACCCAGTGTCCCGTGTAAAAAAGGAACTGGTTTTTGCGGAGCTCGATCGCATGCTCGCTCTGGGGGTGATCGAGGAGAGCAAGAGCGCCTGGAGTTCCCCTGTTGTGTTGGTTCAGAAACCAGGCAAAAACCGTCTCTGCTTAGACTCCCGCAAAGTAAATGCGGTCACGAAGAAAGGTGCTTATCCTCTACCCCACTTAGAAGGACTGTTAAGTCGGGTGCAGGAAACAAGATTTATTTCTGGAATAGATCTTAAGGATGCCTTCTGGCAGATACCTTTGTAGCCGAAGTTCAGAGAGAAGACAGCCTTCACAGTCGCTGGGCGACCATTGTATCAGTATACGGTTATGCCGTTTGGTTTGTGCAATGCCGCTCAGAGAATATGCCGGCTGATGGACAAGGTGATACATTCAAAGATGAGACACAATGTGTTTGTATATTTGGATGATCTCCTTGTCTGCTCTCCGGATGTCGACAGTCATATGGGTCTGCTAGAGCACATTGCCAGATGTTTACGAGAGGCCGGCTTAATTTAAGGATTTACCTGCTTAGTTTAACCTTTGAAATCTTCACGGACTGTAAAGCATTTCAACTTACTAAGTTTTGAACAGTCGTGTAGCGAATTGGGCTTTGCAGATAGAAGAATTTGATTGTGTCATAAGACATCGCCCAGGAGCCACTATGAAACATGCGGACGCACTTAGTAGATATCCTGTTTTAAAGGCTATTGAAGATGGACTAATGCAGGTAATTATAAAGTCCCAAGGAGAAGATGAGTTTTGCCGGATAATCCAAGAGGCTGCAATACAATAGAAGTGTTGACGAAGTTATCATTCGCTAATCCATTGAAGTGGTATCAAAATGTATCTCGAGTCCAACAGCCGCAGTACCAAAAGAACTCCATTCGAGTTGCTGCTAGGGGTACCAATGCACCACGAACGTGATCTGGAAATCTGCAAACTATTAAAAGATATTATGATGAGCTCGTTTGAAGATATTCGCAAAGAAATGAGGGAAGTTGCAGGGCAGCAAATTAGAAAAGTCCAGAACAATAATTAAAACAATTTTGACAGAAAGAGAAAGCCAGCTTGGAAATATCGCCTTGGGGATTTAGTAGCTCTAAAGAGGACTCAGTTTGGTGTTGGTCTCAAGCTCCAACCAAAATTCCTAGGACTCTATAAAATAATAAAAATAATGGAAAATGATCGTTATGACTTAGAAAAGGTGGGGTGTCGTGAAGGTCCAAAAATGACATCGGCAGCTGCGGATATCTTAAAACCATGGAAGCAATTTGAAAATGAGGAATCCAGTGATGATGATACGTCTGAGGCAGCCGTAATTCAGGACGGCCGTGTGGATTGGCCTTAAAGCTATGTTGGCAGCCCTGTCAGCCGAAGCTCAGCAATATACTCTACTCTCCATAACGAAAAGAAGATTATAAAAGAAGAAGTGAGTCGGTCAAGCGTCGCCAAGCGAAAATGAGACAACGGAAAAGCGCGATAAGCAACAACACAATTGAATTTACTCTTTTATCAACCACTCATTTGTATTTTTTAAATATAATTACATAAATATTAGTCTATCCTTTTAATTTAATAAACTTAAAATACGGAAAACAAAAAACTTGAAACTTGAACATTTTCTTTAATTTGTTGTCCAAATTAACTTCACATATATATATTGTGATTACATAGTTATTCATATTATTTGGAATGTATGTGGTGTGGGATCCACTGCTATAACAGTTAACTGAAGCGACACAGACACAGGGACAATGTGACTCAGAAGTGCCCGACTAGACTGACATGTATGTACGTAGCCCGGCTGGTTCACGCTAGAGCATTACCTCAGGGGGTGAGCCCTTGCCACACGTTGGCACATTTTTAAACAAATACAAAATCTATTAGGGAAGTAAAGCAAGAGTTATATGTATATAATAAAGACGGACAGGTATGCGTGCTTATCTTATTTTACGCGACATTTTGCTCTCGACCACTCACAAAATATGTGCGAGCCTGTTGCGTACGCCCTCATACCCACTACGCCACTACTCCGTCTGCACCTGAAATAGACAAAAGAAAACAAACAAAATACCTGATCAAGCCAGCTGATTTCTGCCACAGTATTCACAATGACCACACAAGTAAAAATTTTTTTTTTGATTTACAATGCCTTTCGCAAATCTATTGAACTATAGATGGGGCTGTAGGACTTCAAAGTTAAAGCTTTTCTATTACTAAGGTCGATAAGATGTGAGGATGTGAAGACTAGTCATAGGAATGTGTATGCTAGGGGATCTCTATAGGTGTAGTAACTCTTTCATGCAAATCCATATTCTACATTCAAATGTAAATGTAACTACATTTATAACAAGAAACGGAGAGAAGGAATTGGATTTGAGTTTAATAGAAAAGGAAAAATAAAGATAATAATGTAAAAGAAAAGGAAAGATTTTGCGCTAAGAAAAAAAATATGTCTTTCTAGAAAAGTCGTCTAAACCCTCGGCGTTTTTTTTTTCTTTTTGAGACTAGTACATAAAACCTTTTCCTGCAATCTTCTTTTGTGAAACAATTTTCTTTAAAAAAGTCATATTTTAATATGTTTAAACCGTTCATGAACTTATAAAGTGAATTTTATATACATTGTTCATCACCTTTTTTTAAACACAAGTGCATAAAAGGGAAACGAGTTCTCAAATTTAAATATTCCTGCAGATGCCAACCGCCATCTTGGTGTCGGAATAAAATTGTGCCGAAAAGGAAAGAAAAATAATAGTAAAATTTTATATATATTGTTCATCATCCTTTTTACAAAACGCCAACCGCCATCTTGGTGTCGGAATAAAATCGTGCCCAAAAAAAAGAAAAAGAAAGTTAATAGCAATAGTTAATTTATAAATTTAATTGCTAAGGGCGAAATTAACGACAGTGTACGTGATCTGGCCGCCCACAAAGTTTGTTTGAAAAGAAAATATATTAACCGGTTCAAATAAGCAAAGTACACCGAATGGTCAGTGATCATAGTGCTAACTCCGTATCATCCAGCGCAAGAACGACCTTAAAGCTCAACTGAGCGAGAAACAACTTTATTTCTGAAAGCTCAACTGAGCGAGAAGCAACTTTATTTCTGATAGCCCAACCGAGCGAGAAACAACTTTATTTCTGGATACAAGCCTCCCAAACTATATCTGTCATAAAAGAAAAACAGTGCTTTTTAAAAATTTTAATATAAAATTGAATTCAATAAGTGGAATTTTAATAAATTATTTTTTGTTGTCGCTCTACTAGCGTGTACGAAATTTTTAAAGAGCATTAGTTTTTATACTTTTCTTCAGTAATTTTTTTGGTATTAAAAGCCCTTAATTGTGAAAACTGCACTTGGTAAATTAAAATTGGAATTAACTGAAAATTTATATAAAATTACAGAACCTCAACGAGATCCTGCCGGCAAGATATCTTTAAAGGATAATCAACTAAGTCTCATTTGCATATCTTTTTTTTATTCCATTTCAATTATATATCTGATATATCTCATAATTCATATAAAAGAGAAAAAGAGAAAAAATCCATTTCATTTATATATACTAATATAGCTCATAATTACAATACATAGTTGAATTTAGTAAATAATCACACAAACTATTCATATTCTCATCTCTGGAACTTATATAAACTTTGAGTGGTTAATTAAATCATTAGTATTTTTTTTTGAATACAAAGGGCGAACGAACTGACCAGCAAGTCAATATTTTAATAAAGTTTTTATAAAGTTGTAAATGAAGAGGTCTTGAATATTTTTGCCGTTGCCCGGTGGGTAGGAGGCATATTTCTCTTTTGTTGGCCCTACTCAATTCGCCATGAGTGAGTAGACGTGCTGGTGAAGGTGTGCGGTTGGGGTCGATGATCCCGTGATGGGTTCTTTAGCTTCTTTCAGATAATGACGGACGGATAGTGGACTGATGTACTGAACGAAGTCGACCTTTCCTCGATGGTTTTGTGAGGTTAGGTGAGGTCATTCCTTTTCGTTTTAATTGTTAGATTTTGAGGCAAAATTTTTCCTCTGAAGGAAAAATGCGAAAAAATTCCTTGTTTTTTTAGCAAGTAACTTTTTTTTTAAAGTTTTAACGTAATTATAAGAAATAGAAATAGTTTGCGTTGTCTAGGTCGTTGGCCCAATCTCAGTCGCCGTAACCAATCAAATCAACGGATGATTTCGTGTATGTGATTCCTCTATTTAATGTGCCTTTCAGGTACTGAAAACTCGCTTTAACGCGACCCAATGTGCTTTACCAGGGTTTTCAGTGCACCTGCTAAGTAAATTAATGGCATAGGTAATGTCTGGACGAGTTACCTGTGCAGCAAACTGCAAGCTGCCAATAGCCTCTCTGTACGGAACATTTCGTATCTCGTAACGTTTTTCATCGGACTTTGGACACATCGCCTCATTTATTTTTTGATTCAAGTCCAAAGGTATTTGTGTTGGATTGGAGTTACTCATTCCAAATCGCTCGATGATTTCACTAATGTATGTGGACTGATCGATAGTTACGGAACCATTTGTCTTATTGCGATTAACCCTAATTCCAAGTATCGACGATGACGATCTTTCATTTTGAAATGCTTGTGCAGTTCGTCCTTCAGCCGCTTCTCATCCTTTGAATTGTTCGATAAAACCAATATATCGTCGACGTATGTCGCGACGTCGACCCACTTGATATCGAATAAAAGATGCACTGATCAACTTGCGAACGCTTTAGACCAAAATCGACAAAACATCAGCTAGTGCGGAATTCCATAAACGACTCGATTGTTTCAATCCATAAATCGATTTGAAACAGCTCCGGTTGTTGCATGTAAGTTTCGGTGTCTAGCTTACCATGCAAAAATGCCGGCACTACGTCCATTTGAGTAACCTTTAAATCAAACTGAACTGCCATTGCAAGCAAAAACCTTATTGATGAGTATCAGACTACTGGTGAAAAGGTTTCATTGTAATCGACGCCAGCAACTTTTGTGAATCCTTTCGCCACAAGCCGTGCTTTGTATCTCTCCACATTTCCGTTCGATTGTTCGATAAAACCAATATATCGTCGACGTATGTCGCGACTACGAGCGTCGACCCACTTGATATCGAATAAAAGATGCACTGATCAACTTGCGAACGCTTTAGACCAAAATCGACAAAACATCAGCCAGTGCGGCATTCCATAAACGACTCGATTGTTTCAATCCATAAATCGATTTAGTTAATCGGCAATATCGATTTGAAACAGCTCGGATTGTTACATGTAAATTTCGGTATCTAGCTTACCATGCAAAAATGACGGCACTACGTCCATTTGAGTAACCTTTAAATCAAACTGAACTGTCATTGCAAGCAAAAACCTTATTGATGAGTATCAGACTACTGGTGAAAAGATTTCATTGTAATCGACGCCAGCAACTTGTGTGAATCCTTTCGCCACAAGCCGTGCTTTGTATCTCTCCACATTTCCGTCAGCGTTACGTTTGGTTTTGAAAACCCATTTGTATTTCACAGGCTTTTTCCCTTTTGGCAAATCAGCTAACATCCAAGTTTGATTTTCTTTCAGTGAGCTCATTTCTTCGCGCATAGCCTTTTTCCAATCGTCACTTGCATCACTCGACAAAGCTTGCTTTACTGTGATTGGATCGTCTACAGTGACAACAACATGAGCATAATTTGGGCTTTGCCCAATTGCATTTCGAACTAATGAGGCACGCGGTATTGTTTCACTTTCGTAAGTTATTCGCTCATCACGTGACATTTGAATAGCTTCTGGATCGAAAGGGGTGTCGTTCGCTTCAATTGAATTGAACTTTCGATTGAACTTTCGGATGACATTTCGACCGAACTCTCGAGTGAATCGTTGACTGCGATGACCGAATTGTTTGTTGGCCCGCCAAGTAGTACAGAAGCTTCTACTCCTGGGTGTACTTTAACGTACCGTTGTTAAGTCGAACCACAACTTTGGTCATCATCACTGATTGAAGAATCATCATCCGATTCAACTTCCTCCCTTGATTCGAAATAACTGCTCTCGTCTTCTTGTAACTGTACAATTTAAATTAGTATCGATTAGTATTTAAATTTTCAATATCAGTTACCTAAGCTCCGTTTTCGCTTTCAACTAACGTGACATCTCGGCTCACAATTACTTTTCTTGACGCTTTGTGGTACAACCGATATGCCTTTGGATTGCTTGCATATCCGATGAAAATGTGCTCGGCGGCTTTGTCATCTAACTTTTTGTGCTTGACGTTTGGCACGTCTGAAAAAGCCTTGCATCCAAACACTCTCAAGAAACTTAAGTCAGGTGATTTGCCGCTCCACGCTTCCTCCGGACTGATTTTTCCGCCTCGACATGGCACAAAATTGACGACTTTCACTGCCGCCATCAATGCTTCCGCCCAGAAGCTCTTTGCCAAATTCGAATCAAGCAGCATACACCGCACTCGATCAAGTAATGTACGATTCATTCGCTCAGTGGTACCGTTTTGTTGTGGTGTATATGCCGCTGAAGTCTGATGAACAATTCCTTCCTTGGAACAAAATGTTTTCATTTGATTATTCACAAACTCGGTTCCATTGTCACTTCTAAACACTTTCAGTTTGTAACCCGTTTGTTTCTCTGCCATTTGTTTAAATTCAACGAAATAATCAGACACTTGCTTTTTGTTTTTCAAGGCATTAACAAATACTTTTCTCGTGAAATCGTCAATAAAAGTCACAAAGTAGCGACAACCTCTCATTGACTTTATATTCAACTCACAAACATCCGAATGCACTAATGCCAGCACACAATTGGCTCGATTTCCTTCTTTTGGAAACGGTAGACAACATTGTTTACCTTTGATATATGTTTCACATTTCTTCATCTTTAAATGCTTTACTTTTTGCTCACAATTGCTTAAAAACTTCATATTTTCAAAACTAACGTGTCCAAGACGACGATGCCATAAACGCAGTTAATTTTCGCTTTAATTTTTTTATCAATTTCTTATGTTTATTTTCGACTAAAAACAATTCAACTCTCGGCACATTAAGCTTAAACATGTCATCAACCAAACTGCCTGTAGCTACGATCTTTTGTTCAATATCGCCAGTTAATTTCACTGCCATTTTCTGGTTGTTTGCAGCTGTCACCTCATTCAATATAGTTTCATTACGTTGTCGTAGTACTCGGTCGTTTTTCGGAATTAAATTTTTAATTTTTTAATTATATCTTTTTAAATCATAAAAATTTAAAAGTAAAGAATCAAATTTCAAATCATCATGAAAGGCCTGAATTGGAGGAAATTACGAGGAACCGCAGAGAATCATCAAGAGCACAATTTGAGTCAAGATTTTTCGCTCATCCTTGATGTAATGTTTGGCATTGGAGCTTATCGGCTCGATAGTTGTGCGTGCCTTTTTCGTTTGTTAGGCCTGGTACTCCAAACGAATCCGGTACAATTAACTGTCGAGTTGTGGGTATTCAAAAAAGATGTCAGCTAGTTCCTGAAAGTTCAATAGAGGCTTCAAGAATTTTGAAGGCTCACGTATGTCATTTTTTTTTGTAATATTTTCTTGGTCAAGGTTTTTTGTAGTTTTCCTTAACCATGATCCATTCATTATGAATCATAATGAATCAGGGAGAATTCCGAGAAAATAAAATTGAAACCGGCTACAAACGTGAGAAATGTGATACATTATAAATCACATTTCTCTGATTTAACGCTTAATTTAATAAAGGGCTTAGCCCACCTTATTGCCGTTGGCGCAAGTCATTCAGGGAGTATTCCCTTGCACCTTGGCCATAAGTTACCATATATAAAAATAAAAAAAAAAAAGCCTTGCACAAATTCGTTCGTTGTTTGTCATGTGTGCTGCTACACCACTATCGATATACCAGTCGCCTAACGATGATTTCTTTGCAACAAGCGAACTAAATTAAACGACTTTTTCCGTTTCCGCTTTTAACTTTGGACACTGTCGTTTAAAATGAGGACCTCCGCACTCGAAACACTTTATCATTTTTTTGTTGCTCCTGTCACTTTTGTATGACTTTTTGTTCTTAGCTGTGAGTGCCATCTGACTTTCACTAGATTCAAACTCAACCTCTTGAAGTAAAATGTTTTGAAGAAATCAACGGTAATTTCTTTACCTTTTGATTCAATGCTCATAACCATCGGTCTTAAATCTTCCGGCAAGCCACACAACATTAATGCACCAGCTATCTGCTCATCAATTTTAAATCCAGCCGATTTAATCTTTGAATGCAACGACATACAATGAGTTACATAGCTCTGCAACGATTCACAGTCGTCCAGTATCAATGAAATCCACTGTTTTAGCACTGCGACTTTTCGAACGATTCCTTTGTCTTCATCGTCGAAACTAATTGATCCCAGCCGTCTGTAGCATGTGCGCAATTTTCTAAATGCGTGTAAACACTCGAATCGAACATCCGATGTTGTTTTTTCAGAGACTGCAGTTTGGCAAAATTTCCATAATCCTTTTGTAATTAAGTGAGCCTTTGCACCAATTTTCCACGTTGCACAATTGTTTCTTCCACTCAAGCGATCGAACGGCAGTCTTTCACTCATTTTGTACAACAAAAGCAAAAAAGTAATGGAAAAATATACTTTCTACTAAGCAAACGAATTTTATTTTTTTGAGATTCAAGCGTAAAGCCCATAACCTGAAGAGGATAAATATAGATTGTGATAATCTCTTTTAAATAAAAAAAACAACCCATAAAATTACGAGGAACCGCAGAGAATCATCAAGAGCACAATTTGAGTCAAGATTTTTCGCTCATCCTTGATGTAATGTTTGGCATTGGAGCTTATCGGCTCGATAGTTGTGCGTGCCTTTTTCGTTTGTTAGGCCTGGTACTCCAAACGAATCCGGTACAATTAACTGTCGAGTTGTGGGTATTCAAAAAAGATGTCAGCTAGTTCCTGAAAGTTCAATAGAGGCTTCAAGAATTTTGAAGGCTCACGTATGTCATTTTTTTTTGTAATATTTTCTTGGTCAAGGTTTTTTGTAGTTTTCCTTAACCATGATCCATTCATTATGAATCATAATGAATCAGGGAGAATTCCGAGAAAATAAAATTGAAACCGGCTACAAACGTGAGAAATGTGATACATTATAAATCACATTTCTCTGATTTAACGCTTAATTTAATAAAGGGCTTAGCCCACCTTATTGCCGTTGGCGCAAGTCATTCAGGGAGTATTCCCTTGCACCTTGGCCATAAGTTACCATATATAAAAATAAAAAAAAAAAAGCCTTGCACAAATTCGTTCGTTGTTTGTCATGTGTGCTGCTACACCACTATCGATATACCAGTCGCCTAACGATGATTTCTTTGCAACAAGCGAACTAAATTAAACGACTTTTTCCGTTTCCGCTTTTAACTTTGGACACTGTCGTTTAAAATGAGGACCTCCGCACTCGAAACACTTTATCATTTTTTTGTTGCTCCTGTCACTTTTGTATGACTTTTTGTTCTTAGCTGTGAGTGCCATCTGACTTTCACTAGATTCAAACTCAACCTCTTGAAGTAAAATGTTTTGAAGAAATCAACGGTAATTTCTTTACCTTTTGATTCAATGCTCATAACCATCGGTCTTAAATCTTCCGGCAAGCCACACAACATTAATGCACCAGCTATCTGCTCATCAATTTTAAATCCAGCCGATTTAATCTTTGAATGCAACGACATACAATGAGTTACATAGCTCTGCAACGATTCACAGTCGTCCAGTATCAATGAAATCCACTGTTTTAGCACTGCGACTTTTCGAACGATTCCTTTGTCTTCATCGTCGAAACTAATTGATCCCAGCCGTCTGTAGCATGTGCGCAATTTTCTAAATGCGTGTAAACACTCGAATCGAACATCCGATGTTGTTTTTTCAGAGACTGCAGTTTGGCAAAATTTCCATAATCCTTTTGTAATTAAGTGAGCCTTTGCACCAATTTTCCACGTTGCACAATTGTTTCTTCCACTCAAGCGATCGAACGGCAGTCTTTCACTCATTTTGTACAACAAAAGCAAAAAAGTAATGGAAAAATATACTTTCTACTAAGCAAACGAATTTTATTTTTTTGAGATTCAAGCGTAAAGCCCATAACCTGAAGAGGATAAATATAGATTGTGATAATCTCTTTTAAATAAAAAAAACAACCCATAAAAATTAAAATTTTTCATCTAAATTCTCTAATCGTAGAATGGGTGATTTTTTTTATTGTAGGAGAAAATCATCGAAAGAGACATTTGACATCAGATGTCAAATTTGAAAATACTCAGATCATTTTATTCTGAGCACTTAGAGCACGCTCATACTCTGAGCAAATAAGAAACACGAGAACTCTTTGACTGCTCTGAACTAATTTATGAAAACGCGAAATGATGAATATTGTGAAAACTTGTTGTTCTATCTGTAAGTTAATATCGACAACAAAAAACGACATCAATAAAAATACAATTCAGTAAATAAGTAAGTAAGTTCAATTAAACATTGTAATGGCGGTTGAACCAATGAAATTCTTTTTTCGGGAAAAATAGTTTTTTAATCCGATTAATAATAGAAATTTATTAATAATAACATTTATAATCAAATAATTTTTACAAAAGGGTGAAAACAAAATTCCCAAGAAATCTAACTATTAAGACACACTTATATGCTCAAATCAATCATCAAAACCAGAATAGAACATACTACGGCAAGGTAGTAACATCTATTCGAGAGGAGAATATACTGCGGCAAGGCAGCTATATCTACTCAAAGGGACGAAGGCGCTGTAGTTCACAGCAAATTCCCCCTTAAAAGACAGCTTCTCGCTGACTTCTGTTCTACACGAACAGCCCCCTTTTTGTGACAAGGCTAGTCAAGTCATATTAATGTATCATATTGCTGTAGTTGTAACACCAGGCAATTTTGCTACATTGTATGCTTGCACTCCCGTCTATGTCAATATAACAAGATTGCTGTAGTTGTAACACCAGGCAATTTCGTTATATTGCACACCTACATTCACGTTGTCTATTTCAGTATAACGAACTGCTGTAGTTGTAACACCAGGCAGTCTCGCTATACTGTAAATTGTCAGACACTAGCAGTCCGCATGCTCCCATTGTGGTAGCTATCCCCGCGGACCACGCTTTCTTACCAGTACGTTGAATTAATGATTAAATAATTCACTATACTACGCTGCGCTGTTCATTCGAACACTGCTCATCTGCTCCAGTAGCAACAAATCAGGCAGCAGAAGCCGCCAATCAACCCCTTTCCGCAGTCGAATACCCTCGACCGCAATCCGACCCCACTGGTTTCTCCGTACCAAACCAGCTTATTATAGGTATATTTTAAGTTTAGTTATATCTAAGTACGTATATATTAGAAAAAGGAATGAATAAAGAAGCAATTGTAATTTAAAACCGAAAAATCAACAAAATCTTTAATTTGTAACGACGAGGTAGAAGGAGAAAGAACCCTGGGTGACCGGCGAGCGTCGCAAAGCAAAAGACTGTTAAAAATTTGGCGCCCGAGCAGGGACGACTATTATAGTCGATTTACCGACCGATACCGAGGAAAATAAAAATAATAACAAAAAAGGTTGTGCTCTCATCTACAATTGAGGAACACAAAATAGTCAGGACAAAAACCCAAAACCCCCAAAAAAAGCGACATCTTGGATACCAATCGGGAAGTATTTTTTACACTTAAATTATTTTAGCTACACTGAAATACTACGAAGTACCGAAACCTGCACCATGTCAACCGAAGAAAGCACATTCAGTGTTTCGGGGGTATACTCACTCCGAAAAGAGGAGTTAATCAACGAATTGGATCGTCGTGGGATTAATCACACCGGTAGTGTAGATGAACTACGAAAACGACTATCAGCCGAACTCAAAAATTACAAATCATGCGAGAACTTACGAAATATGGGGTTACCGACCAGCACTGACATCCTACCGAAGCTGACACCAAAGGATACGTCAACACAGTCACCCAATGTCCCCACGATCTCGTACTCACAAGTACCCGTAACTACCAGTAACCTGCCGAACATGGAATACAAAGCCAGAACCACGCAACCGCCAGCCGCTCCTACCGTAACCTACTCGCAAGCAGATCAAAACATTCCACGAGTATTAACCTATCACCCATCCGACGCAGAAGTGATGGACAAGGTTAGAAAATGGAACGTGCGATTCGAGGGTGGCAATAACAACCGCACCCTACCTGAACTTCTGAAAGGGAACGCGCTAGTCTGGTATTGAAACAACTAGGAGTTTCTGAATACCTGGAACAATTTCAGCAAAGAATTACGAAGCTTCTTTCTTCCCCCACGATTTGCAACGCAACTGGCAGATCGCATTAGAAACAGAACTCAGAATAGCCGAGAAAAGGGCAAGGAGTACCTCACCCCTATCCAAGCCCTAATGCGATGGCACGTCTCACTCACTCCTGAGGAAAAGCTGAACCGAATCTACGAAAATCTCCGACCTGACTACCGACATTATATCAAGCGAAGGGAGTTCAGCACGCTGTCCGATTTAACCACCCTGATCGAAGATCACCATCTGCCCATTCAGTCCGCCCTACCAATTCTGCCACCAGACCTAATGGCCAATAATATAACACATTCATACCCGTCGCACACCAGCAATGTCACATCGTCGTACCAACCAGTGGCCAACGATGTAACACATTCATACCAGTCGCACACCAGCAATGTCACATCGTCGTACCAACCAGTGGCCAACGATGTAACACATTCATACCCGTCACACACCAGCAATGCCAACCACCGGACCTCTACCACGAACTCCATATACCCACATCCGTCGCACACCAGTAGTGCAACACCAACCAGCGCATACGAGCGAAAAACCCACTGTTGGGCATGTAGTCAGCCTGGACACCTGCGGAAGCACTGTCAATAACCACGCCTACTTTTCTGCTCATAATGCGGTACTCAGGGGATACAGATCCGCCACTGCCAATGCGGGTCGGGAAACGTCAACGGGCCGTCCAATCTTTTGAGGCATTAGACGCCCCCACTTTGACTACCCTCAGCCACGCCTCATACACACTACCCATCACATTTTATAATCACCAATACCATGCCGTCATCGACACCGGGGCCGGAAGATCATGCATCGGTAAAACTATACAGCGAATCTGTAAAGCAAACAGAGTACCAGTCCGACCGATAGCCATGACTTTCGCCTTAGCCGATAAATCCACTATTACCGCCCACCATGCGTACATGACAAAACTAACATGGGAGGGACGCTCCTTTACAGTTTGTATACATACCAGAACTCATGGACAAGTTTCTAATAGGAACCGACTTTTTATCCAAGTTTGGATTTACCATTAACCGCGGAAAAGAGACAATAGCAGCTCGAACCAAACCTGGCAAACCAGTTATCCAAAGTCTCTTGTCCGAAGAACAACAACTGAAGAAATTCTTAGCAGCCGAAATACCCACGTTTGAAAAGTTGAAATGACCAACCGACATCGCAGAACATGAAATCCGACTCAAGCATCAACGCCCATTTAAGCAACGATACATGCCAAGGAATCCCGCCATGCAGGCAATTATCAATGAAGAAATTGATCAGCTGTTGGCAGAGAACAAAATCGAACCGTCAAATAGACCCTATAGCTCTCCGATAGTTCTAGTTAAGAAAAAACAAGGCACGTGGAGGCTATGCGTGGACTATCGTCAATTGAATGAACTCTCTGTCAAAGACGCATACCCTCTACCGCAAATCAACCACGTATTAGACAAACTAAAGGGAGCCAAATATATTTCAACAATCGATCTGAAACAAGGTTATTGGCAAATACCCCTGAAGCCAACCAGTCGCCCATGCACACCTTTTACCGTTCCTGGGAGAGGACTTTTTCAATGGAAAGTCATGCCGTTTGGACTCCACTCCGCTCCTGCCACTTTCCAACGACTACTCGACAAGATAATCAGTCCCGAGCTAGAGCCACATGCTTTCGCCTACTTAGATGACATTATCATAATCGGGCGCACCTTTTCAGAACACATGGCGGCACTGACAGAAGTATTCAAACGGTTGAGAACGGCAAAACTTAAAATTAATCCCGACAAATGCGAATTCGAAAAAACCGAAATACGTTATCTCGGTCACATGGTGAACCGACATGGTATACACACCGACCCCAATAAAATTGAAGCTGTCAAGTCTCCACTGGCACCACGAAACATAAAAGAACTCCGGCGAATCATCGGCATAGCATCCTGGTATCGACGCTTTGTACCAAACTTCTCTACCATAACCGCACCGCTTACCAGATTATTAAAGAAAACCCAGAAATGGTCATGGGGAGAAGACCAGAAGAAAGCTTTCGAGACGCTAAAAACAAAATTAACCGAAGCACCAATACTTGCTTGTCCTGATTTCACCCGACCGTTCATCCTTCAGACAGATGCCAGTGCCGACGGTCTTGGTGCAGTACTCTGGCAGACAATCAATAACCAGGAAAAGGTGATAGCCTATGCTAGCCGAACGCTCACCGACGCCGAACGGAATTATTCAGTCACGGAGCGAGAATGTCTAGCGGTGGTATGGGGAATACCAAAGATGCGCCCATACCTAGAAGGGTATCACTTCATAGTACATACCGATCATCAGTCACTAAAATGGTTGCATAACATCGATAACCCCTCAGGGCGATTAGCACGCTGGGCCATCGAACTCCAACAGCACGACTATGAAATCCGTTACCGAAAGGGATCATCCAACACCGTGGCCGATGTACTATCTCGACACCCAACCGAAAAACCCCTTAGACTTCTATTACCAATAACCGAAACCTGCCCATGGTACGAAGCCAAGATGAAATCAGTCACCACGAAACCCGAGGAAAACCCAGAATACCAGATCGTAGAGAAAACCCTATACCGACACATATACACTCCGACCAGCTATACCGAAGCCACCACGTCGGCATGGAAAATTTGCGTCCCCAAACCACTTCGCCAACAGGTCATGCATGAGAACCACACGGATGTGACCGCAGGTCATATGGGGATAGCCAAAACTATTACCAGAATCGCAAAAACCTATTACTGGCCCGGACTATATCGCGATACCGCACGATTTGTTCGAAGATGCCCTACCTGTCTCGAGTACAAGATTCCGATCCGAAAACCTGCTGGAGAGATGCACGTAACCACCGCAAATCATCCATGGGAAATCGTATGCTCCGATTTCATAGGCCCGCTCCCACGATCAGCAAAAGGGAACACCATGATCCTGGTCTTTTACGACAAGTTTTCCAAATGGACAGAATTCTTGGCTCTCCGCGATGCAACCACCCCTGCCCTCATAAAAGGTTTTAAAGAACGTATACTCAGCCGGTACGGCTGCCCTAAGATATTGATCACCGATAATGGTACGCAATACCGAAGCAAGCAATTCCAGGCTCTACTAACGCAACTACAGATTAAGCAGAGATTTACCCCACCGTATACCCCGCAAGCTAACCCGACCGAACGGATGAACCGTGTAATCAAGACAATGATCTCGCAGTATGTCAGAACCGATCACCGGCGATGGGACGAGTACCTACCTGAGTTCATGTTAGCTATCAATACCAGTCACAACGAGACAACCGGATACACCGCCGCCTATCTCAATTTCGGCCGTGAGCTACGGTTACCTACCACCCCAGATATACCGCTAAACCAAGAACCTGACACACCAGACCGTATCACCATGCTAAACGAAATCCTGGCCCTAGTCAAGCACAACCTGGCCAAAGCATTTAGCACACAGAAACGATACTACGACCTCCGTCGACGCCCATGGACACCAGTAATAGGGGAAATAGTCTACTATCGGCACCGACCACTCTCTTCAGCTACGCAAAGTTTCGCCGCTAAATTAGCGCCTCGATTCATTGGACTCTACCGAATCTCCAAAAAACCATCACCCGTCATATGCATCCTAGAAGGAGGAAATAACAAAACAATAACTGCCCATGGCAAGGATTTAAGACAACTATCCGATACACCTACCATAGACGAAGGTCAAACCTCAGGTATACTCAACACCACTGCCCATCCGGCAACACCAGTACCAATCACGATGGCAACAGAACAACACGTCACCAAGTTCCTCGGCGAAAACCCGGAACCGGGAACTCACCGCTGCACCAGGCCACGCCCCGTATTGGCACCACCACCAACAATTACCACCACAAAACAGCAAACCCGAAACATCGAGTGGAGGAAACAGCCACCACCCCCTAATCGCCCACTAACCGTACATGAGCTCCAGCGACTGTGCGCATTGGCACCTAGCACCAAAAATGATGCAGCCACCCCGCTTCAGTGGGACAAGCCCCGACCAACTACCCCTCAAACCCCCAAAGGACCCAGAACCGCCCACCGGAACATCCCACAAACCAACCTGAAACGCAAATCCCAAAACCAAACCGTAAGCGAACCTTCCCTCACCACCCCCCAACCACCAACCGATAACCCAACCCAAACAACCAACCCCAACACCAGTACCACTATAAACCAAGCAAAACCACAACAGAAGCTATCGATGATGAGGTTCATAACCCTCGGGAAAAGCGACCACTTCGACCCCGAAGTCTTCAAGGGCATTCTAGTTCCGACGACAACTAAGAGATTCCGAATTGTCGGACCCAGCGGAAGAATCTACGGACATCATAACCCAAACCACACCATCACGCTGAGATGCGCAGGGAGCGCGATGACCATAATCCAAGACGACATCCACCAGCCCAGCAACACCAGCAACACTTAGAAGACATCGTTCTTTTGTCTATATACTTTTTATTTTAACTATCTTGAAGATTTTTTTTACTATTATCATACTTATTACTACTAAATATTAATTATTCTTATCATACTTATTAACCATTCTACTTATTACTATTATTAATTACCATGCTTATTACTATTATTAATTATTCTACTTATTATTAATCATCCTACTTATTATCTATTGTTACTTTGTTAAAAAAAAAAAAATTAAAAAAATTTTGAATGAAATAAAACACAAAAACCAAAAAAAAAAAAAAAAAAAAGGGGTTAATTATTAAACAAAACAAAAAAAAAAAGAAAGACAAACCAACAAAAAAAAACACACACAAAACAACACCAACAAAAAAAAAAATTGTAAAATGAAATTATTATCACTATCCATAGACTTAAGCTTATTACTAAACAAAATGAAAAAAAAAGAAAGAAAAAAAAAAAAATAAACAAACCCACAAAATATTTTTAAACATCTTTTTGTAACTCGTATAGGTGTTGGCACAAGGCAATAAAGGTCGTAGACCACCCAGAATATACAAGGAAAAAAAAGAGTGACCACACCATACGAGAAAATCTTTTTATATACACACTTACAAAGAATACCAGATATATATATATATATATATATATATCTAACCAGTATATTAAAATATCTATTCCTAGCCTATAAGTGTGTCTTATGCATTTTTCACCACCCCGAATTAGGGGGGGAATGTAACGAAGTTATTTAAATACCACTTCGCTACAAACCGTACGTCTAAAGTATTCGCTGTACAAAAAAAAACATAGTCACTCGATATATAATGCAAAACTAACACACTTTGCATTATATCATCTTGGCGCAATACGAGTGTACTCGGCCGGTATGCAGTACGTGTCAGGTTCAACCCGGCGGTTGAACCAATGAAATTCTTTTTTCGGGAAAAATAGTTTTTTAATCCGATTAATAGTAGAAATTTATTAATAATAACATTTATAATCAAATAATTTTTACAAAAGGGTGAAAACAAAATTCCCAAGAAATCTAACTATTAAGACACACTTATATGCTCAAATCAATCATCAAAACCAGAATAGAACATACTACGGCAAGGTAGTAACATCTATTCGAGAGGAGAATATACTGCGGCAAGGCAGCTATATCTACTCAAAGGGACGAAGGCGCTGTATTTCACAGCAAATTCCCCCTTAAAAGACAGCTTCTCGCTGACTTCTGTTCTACACGAACAGCCCCCTTTTTGTGACAAGGCTAGTCAAGTCATATTAATGTATCATATTGCTGTAGTTGTAACACCAGACAATTTTGCTACATTGTATGCTTGCACTCCCGTCTATGTCAATATAACAAGATTGCTGTAGTTGTAACACCAGGCAATTTCGTTATATTGCATACCTACATTCACGTTGTCTATTTCAGTATAACGAACTGCTGTAGTTGTAACACCAGGCAGTCTCGCTATACTGTAAATTGTCAGACACTAGCAGTCCGCATGCTCCCATTGTGGTAGCTATCCCCGCGGACCACGCTCTGGGCACACTTACTGTGTGGTTGGAGGGGACTTTAACGCTAGGCACACCCGATGGCAAGATGAAGTTTGCAACAATCAAGGAAAGGCCATTGCAGATTGGCTGGATTCAAATCCTCAGCAGCATACCATGGCTGTTGATTCTCAGCCCCGAAAGACATATCCTCGGACACCTTCCATGCTGGATTTCTTCTTGGCAACGACTAATTTCGTCAACATTATGCCGGAATTAAGGAATTATTCCTGTTTTGCACATGATAGTGATTCGGATCATTTGGCCATAGAGCTTCGAGTGAGGTTGAATCAGCGAATTGTACAAGTTGCCCCAACACCTGAACTACACATCAACTTTGCGAAAATAAACTGGAACCGGTTTAGATCAGAAATCGAAGCTGGGCTTCAAATTCCAGCGGCTTGTAGAAATCTGGAGAATAATGAAATTAATGATGTTATCAAAAATTTCGAGACTTCAGTGAACGCAGCCATAGATCGGCAGAAAACTGTTCGCTCAAGAAGGGATCGCTTTCAACATCTACCTGAGAATATTCAGGCAATATATGCTCACAAGCAAAGGCTAAGAAAACGCCTTCAGAGGATCTTTAACAGGACTCTAAACACAGTTAATGACGAATATCAGTCTGTACTTTCGCAACTGCGTTGTACAGTAATCATGCTTCGTCAAGCTGTGCGAAGTTACCAGGAAGATGAACTGACCAAACGACTTCAGAACATCAAACCAGGCCCGGATGCCTTTAAAAAGCTGAATTCTGTGATCGGAAAACGTATTTCTATTCCAGAAAGTATCACGTTTGGAGAGCAAGTAGCATCCAGTTCTGTTGAAAAAGCCGAAGCCTTTGCCTGTCATTTCGAAAGGAGCTTTACAGACCGACCACCAACTCATCTTCCAAAATTCATAGAGCAAGTTGAAAGTCTTGTGGAAGACACCACTTCCCCAAGAAATTTTGAAGTGCAATTCAGCGAAGACAATCCCTCAAACGTACCCGTAGACGTGGATATGTTTACAGGGACAGCTGTTGTCAGTGATTTAATTATGAGTGGAAACTCTAAAAAATCATCGGGCACTGACGGGATTTCAAATTTCCTGCTTAAAAAGCTGCCGGGTATGTCAATTTTGATGTTAACCATCATATTCAACAATTGCCTTAACAATGGATACTTTCCAGACAACTGGAAGGTAGCCAAAGTAGTACCAGTATCGAAGAAAACCGACCGCTCCAGTGTAACTGGTTACCGCCCCATAGCTTTACTGTGTTGTATCAGTAAAGTATTGGAGTCATTGATCCGTAAAAAGATCAATGCGTATTGCTCGGAAAGAAATCTAATTCCTTCATTTCAGTTCGGCTTTCGAGAAAAGCACTCTACGCTTCACCCTCTGATGAACCTTCACAGTGACGTCACTCGAGGACTGAATGTCAAAAATAGTACAGTAGCCTGTTTATTAGACATCGTAAAAGCTTTCGATAGCGTCTGGACAAACGGGCTTCTGTACAAACTTATTAGATTTGGTTTCCCCAATTATATTGTGAAAATAATTAAAAATTTTCTTTTTAACAGGGTCTTTTTTGTATAGGTGTATGGCAGCCTGTCGACAAGAAAAAGGATTAAAGCCGGAGTTCCCCAAGGCTCCAGACTTGGACCAGTCCTATTTAGCATCTTTACGGCGGATCAACCCACCAATACAGCCGGAACAAGGACCATGCTTTTCGCGGATGACTCCATCACGTATGCCGTTTCCCGCTCTCCAGAGATAGCTGCCCGAAGAGTGGAGGAACACCTCCGAAATCTTTGGGAGTACTACCTGAAGTGGGGACTGAAGATCAACGCCAACAAAACGGAACTCATCTGCTTCCGAGTACCAGCAACCGAAAAAAGGATAAGAAAAATCGCAAGTCGGTGCAGAGCCTTAAAAATTACCCTTCCGGATAACACGACAATAAACACCAAGTCAGAGACTAAGTACCTGGGAATCAACTTTACTGAGAGGCTCAAGTTTAACTCTCACATCGATAAAACAATGAAAAAAGCGAACTACGCTCTTCATTTGGTGCACCCGCTACTAAAAAGACGAAACGGACTGTCCAACAACACCAGCCTGCTCATCTACAAGCAGCTCATCAGTCCAGTGATAACCTATGGCTATCCCATATGGTTCACCGTCTCACCAACAACGATGAAGAAGATCTCCCTATTTGAAAGGAAGGTACTAAGGATCTGTACAGGACTCTGGAGGGTGCCAAACAGATATAAGTTTGTGTCGACTGCAAGACTTTACGAAGCAGCAGGTCTGCTGCCAATAACCGACCACTTGTTCCAATTGGCGAGGAAATTCGTCGACGGATTGGAAACTCATCCAAGTCCTGAGATGCAAGGACTGCGAAGCGAAGAAATCGAGCCAAGTCACCGGTACATACACATCAGAGCATTCACAGATGCTAGATTCGACGACATCTTTAATAATCAGGACGTCTCCTTCTACGAGAAGGCCAGCAATCAACATTACAGAGGCTGAAATTCGCCCTGTTTATACCCCCTCTTATATTTTTTTCATTTTTATTTTATTTTAAAATTTATTGTTTAAAATTAAATTGCTGTAAATATAAACATGTAGTAGATTAAGTAGTCAAAATTATTGTTTAGTAATAAGCAATTCAAAAAAAAAAGACAATGTAAATACGTCGGGCCCCTATTGTTGAGCCAACACTTATTAAATAATAGTTATAAGTTTAGTTTTAAGTCAAAATTGTATATTACTGAAATGTTTAATAAAAATATCTTAATCTAAAAAAAAAAATCTAAGATTTCTCTCTCTCTCTCCACCACACAAACCCAAGCAGTGCAGCCGACTGCGCAGCACACACCGCACACAGCCGTTAAAGTACGACGGTATCTGATGCCACTATTTGATATTTAAAAAAATGTATAAGGGCCTTGCGGCTGAACCCGGGGCCCGATCACTACCAAATTTTAGAAAAAGTATTGTTTATTGGATATACACATGTGTGTAAAATTTGAAAATAATCGGTTAATTTTTATTTTAAATTTGTATGGGAGCCCCACGAACCTGGGGCCCCGATCACTTCCAAATTTGAAAAGAATTGTCACCGGAAATACACATGTGTACAAAATGTCAGGAAAATCGGGCTTTAGGAAGTGCGTTAAAAATTGATAATTAAAAAAAAATAATTTGTATGGGAGCCCCCGACCCCGGGGCCCGATTACTTTTACAAAAAGTTTTGTCCATCGGAGATACACATGCGTATAAAATTTGAAGAAAATCGGGTACTCTTTTCACAAAATTTGTATGGGTGCCCCCCGACCCAAGGGCCCGATCACTTCCAAATTTTTACAGAAAGTGTTGTCCATCAAAGATACACATGCGTATAAAATTTGAAGAAAATCGGGTAAATTAATAATTAAAAATTTTGTATGGGAGCCCCACGACCCCGCGGCCGAGGGGCCCCAAATTTTAATAGAAAGTGTTGTCATGGGAGATACATATGTGTGCAAAAATGCAAAAAAAAATCGGGCTTTAGGAAGTGGGTTAAAAATTGATCACAAGATTTGGTGTGCCAGCCAGCCAGTCACGGGCAAGTGAAGTTAATATAGAGAATTTAAAAATATAAGCAAAGCAATCAACTTAAACCGACAAACACTGAGATCCCTTGTCTGGTACATGACAGGATATGGCCCATTTAATGGCCACTTACCAAAAATACGGAAATCCCAAACAGATCGCTGCCGCATTTGCGGCGAGGCAGAGGAGACGCCAGAACACGTACTTTTTATATGTGATGCCCTCACCCGAAAAACACTTCAATACCTCAAGGCTCACACAGTTCTATTTCATAATGCCAGACCGATCGACCTGGCAGATATATTGGCATTCATAAGAGGACTAAGCCATCACATAATAGACCTTAAGGTTGCAGTGCACAAGGCTTTCCAGCCCACCAACAATAACAATAACAATAATAAACTCATGAATTGACTCATGAATGAAAACAGGCATTCAAATTATAGCGATTCGCGTATTCGCAGGTAAAAAACACACAACTCAACAATTTCGGTGGAATAACACTGAACAAACGTTATTAGAACTTCTTACATTTATAGAATAATTTTTTACATTTCATCAAAAATATAATAAAAGTCAATAACTTTAAGAAACTAATTATCAGAAATTATTTTATACAAGACAGCTAAAATATAATTTATTTTCGCAATAGTAAGTCAATTGAGAAACCAGTCATCAAAAAGGGCATAAAAATCAATAACAAATATTTTATACTAATCAAAAATCGTGTGCAATTAATTCAATACAATTAATTCTTGGAATTATTGGATTATATTAGGAATGAATGGTTAAGGAAAAGAAAGGAAAACATGGGAAAAGCCTAGGTAAGCAAATCGAATTTTGGGTGAAGCAATCTACCTGCTATGCAGCAAAAGGTGTCGTGTTAACTCCCCCCTCTAAATCGTAAGTCACGCAGAAAAAATGTTTAATTTAATAATTTAATTTAGGAAATGTGGAGCTTTATTGGCTCAAGTTTGGAAGTTTACATTTTTTCAATATTTTGAGATTTTTGTTTTACATAAGAAATTAGAATAATGTTCATTGTTACCCCTATGATTAGAATAATAAGGTCCGAGGGATAGGATTTAACCTGTAATGGAAATAAATATGGTACCACCAGTTTACTATGTCTTTAAAACCTACTAGATTTTGGTAATTGATCCTTTGAGATCTTCCAAAGAAAATATCAGAAAATATTGTAATGTATAAAATTGTAAAGTATATGTTTTTGGTAATCGTCATTACTTTTGACTGTATGGTTGGCAAAAGTGGAAATAACGACCTAATTAAATAGAGCGATAAGCGGATCTATGCAGGGACTGCAACCTATCCAGTGTTGCGAATGTTGTAGATACAACAGGCAGCGCTTTAACCATTAAAAATTTAGTACTACTCCTAACTTAGGTTTAAAGAATACTGATTACTTTTATTGAAATTTCGTTTCTTTTTATACACAATTTGTTATACTAATACTTACATACTAAATGAATCTACATAATAGGTAAATAGGGTTTTTACATAAAGGGATGTTTTACTCTACTTATTCTATCAATGCATTTGACCCTTATTCTGAGTATTCAAATGCATTTGGTGCCTATCATAAAAAGTGTGATTTATGGTTCATAAATACTGTGGCTTATGGCTAATGCTTACTTTTAATGTGTCAACAACTGGTGCATGTGCGTATGTCTATATTTAGTGTGCATGGAAAATTTATACATTTTGGAAAATCCTTTTAATAGTTTTCTTATAGTTTTCTTAGTGTGGTGTGTGCTAAGGTAGGTATACACTACACCTCACCCTTTAGAAGGAAAATTTTTATTTTAATAAAAAAAGAAAAATTTTATCTATATATTTAAAACAAAGTCGGGTTAGTTACACCATTTATAACTCGAGAACCGCTGGACCGATTTTTATTATTTTTGTTTTGTTGTATTTGTCAGGAATAGCATAATAACTATTAAAAAATCCGCTAGGAGGCGCTGGTATCGTTTTTTTTCTGAAAATTCTTATTTATGGAACGATTCGGCTCAAATTCACACCATATAATATTTAAATAAAACGAAAGCCGTTTTTTTGTCTTTTTTTCCCCGAAAATTCTTTTTTATGGAACGATTTGGTTCAAATTCACGTCGATTCTATAGTTTTCTGGATTGGTAAGTTGATTAGTTATTGGGGTGTAAGTGAGCGTGGCGTCAGTAGGCGGGGGTCAGCGGGATGGGGCAGCCGGGGAACGCAGGTGTAAGTAGGCGTGGCGTCAGTGTGCGTGGCGTCAGTGGGCGTGGCGCCAGTGGGTGTGAGCTCAGTGGGTGTGAGTTCAGTGGCTGGTGGGTCAGTGTGTATGAGGTCAATGGGCGGGTGTTCAGTGGGCGGGAGGTTACTGGGCGGTGGGTCAGTGTGTATGAGGTCAATGGGTGGGTGGTCAGTGGGCGGGAGGTCAGTGAGTGTGAGGTCAGTGGGTGTGAGGTCAGTGGGCGGTGGGTCAGTGTGTATGAGGTCAATGGGTGGGTGGTCAGTGGGCGGGAGGTCAGTGGGTGTGAGGTCAGTGGGTGTGAGTTCAGTGTTGTGTTAAAAAATGTAACACAATGATGTGACTTATACTGTGATGCGATATCGCAAAACAAATAGCTTTTCACAAGTTCACAAAACGATCACAAACAAATTTATTGAAAGAGGGACAGGACAATGTCTGTCGGGTCAGCTAGTATCTATGTATATAAAAGTGAAACTTTGTATGTATGTATGTATGTATGTATGTATGTATGTATGTCCGGTATGGACTGCCAAACCCTTCAACCGATCGCGTGCTAACTTTGCATATGGGTTTTCTACCATAATAAGCACTTAAGCACTTATTTTGAAAGTGGTCAGACTTCTAGGTTAAGGGGTCACCATACGAATTTTTTTTATTGTTTTTACAAATTGCATGTTTTTATGAATCGATCGCGTTCAAACTTTACATAGGGGTTTTATACCATAATGAACACATAATAGGCATATTTTGAAAGTGGTCAGCAGGGTTCGGACTTGAGACTTTGAATTCTGCAGCAAATTTGAAAAAAAAGCGAAGTAAATCCAAAATTTCCGCAGTAGTTTTTTTTTTCAGACAAAAACCAAATAAAAATGTGTTTTTATTCGAAATAATATACATGTACATGATTTATTTTTCATTTTTGTAATAATAATTAAACAGGAATATACTTTCCCTCTATAAATTTATGCTTTTTAATGAATTTCATTAGGTCCAATGGAGGTATAAAAATATCAGTGTTATTTTTTATTAAACATTTTGAAAACATTAAATTTTCCACCGTTTCAACCTTTAGCCTATTTCTAAATTTATTTTTTATCAAATTCATTTCAGAAAACTTTCTTTCTGCTGCGGCACTACTATGCGGCAAAACTGCTAGTGTCAGCATATACTCAGCTAAGTTTTTAAATAAAAGTTCTTCCAAACTATTAGTTTGGTCCATTACTTTGACCCAAAATTGAGAAATATTTTTTTGATCAAACTCGTTAAAATTAAAGATCATAAAAGACCTCCATTCACTATTGAAAATTTCAACATTAACTTTCCGAAAAGGAAAAGCTTCAGTCATCTCTAAAATAGAATTAATTTTGCCTTCTTGAATTTTTTTTGGACTGAGATACTGCAGTAAACGGATTTTGTGATCATTAAAAGAAAATCTCTCTTTGATTTGATTACAAAGTTCAATGTAGTATTTTAAAACATTTTGTTTAATCTCAAAAACTGTCTGCCTTGACATATTTTGTTCATGCTTTTCAAATTCTATTCCACAAAAAACCATAAAAATATTACAATGAAATTCTTGATTTGAATAGTCTACATCAGTTCTTATGAACTGTTTTTTTAAAAAATTGTTAAGCAAATTCAGAAAAAATTCCTTGATTATAGGACAAAGCAGGTGTATCATAGTTTCTTTAGATTGAAAAATTTTGTTTATATTATTTGTTATATTTAAAATATATGACAAAAAAATTATATATGCTTTGTTTGTGTCATTTAATTCGATGTCTATATTAGCGATGTTGTATTCCTTTTTTTCCTCAAATGACAAAAGTACAAAATAATGTTGAAGGGCTATCCATTGTTCTAGAATTCTGTCAACTGCTGCTTTAACTGAAAGCCATCTAGTCGAGCACGAATTCAACATCTTATGAACATTTATATTAAAATAGTTTTGAAAATGTTTAAAATCAACTTGGCGTTTGGAACTATGGGAAAAGAAATTGAAGATCGACTTCAATAGACTTTCCGGATTCAAAGGAAGTTTTTTAGCAGCTGCTTTTGAACAAAGGTGTAGTGAATGACATGTACGTCCCAAATAAAAAAGATCAGGATTCAAAGTTTTAAGCTTCTCTTTTACCCCACGCAAGTCACCTTTCATTACTGCCGCATTATCTGTTCCTAAACCAATAAGATTTATATTGGGAATTTCAAGCCTTAAAAGATGGATTTTGACAGCAACAGCGATTGAATCAGCAGTCGAGCTATCTAGCTCTATCATTCCAAAAAATGAATCTTTTATGGTTTTATTTTGTTGGTAACGTGCAATCAAAACCAAACATTTTTTTGTACTAATGTCAGTGCTTTCGTCTAATATGATGGAAAATGGCTGATTCTTTAAAAACTTACATATTTCATTTATGCTAAAAGCCGAAATTAATCGTACCAACCCCCAAGCTTTTTTCGGACCACAACAAATTTTGTTTTCCCCCGGAGATAGGACCTTTATCAGGGTTGGTAGAGTTTCTAATACAGTGAAAGGTTGGTTATGTTGAACACAATACATAACCATTGTAACCTCCTTTTGAAGATTTATATCTTTTGTTGCTCGATATGTCTTCTGTTTTTCTATTATACGAGGCAGAAATTTTTGATTTTTAAATTGAGTTTCCTTAAGCTTATGATAATTTGAATTTTCGTGTCTATTTAAATTTGAAATATTATTATCCAATTTTTTTTTGCAGAGTTTGCAAAATGCACCTAGGTTTCCGTCATTCTTAAGCCATGTCTTGTTGGTTTCCCATTCAACTTTGTATTTTTGAGAATACTTTGCTTTTGAATTTACGGTTTCGCATCCTGTACCATCACAATCTTTATTACGTCTAGAGATATAAAACAGATTAATATTTAAATTAGAACATTTAAATTAGATATTGAACGAATGTGTTTCTCACTTTTGTGTTTTAAACGCATTTGCTAATGCTAACGATGACGAGTTTCCGTCCTGTTGTACACTAAATGCAGAATTTTGACTACCGTAACGAAGAAAATATATTTTAAATTAAGAAACTAATTTCAACAAAACATTAATGAACTTACTTTTCAACCGGCATAAAATATTTTTCCATTTTTCCAATTGAATTCGAATTTTAAGTTAACAAATGTAATAAGTAGTAACCAACTAGCAAATAAAAAGAACCTCACAATGTCACAATCACAAGAAAAAAACTCAAAAATGCGAATAATGCTGCGCGTCACTAAAATTTTCCAACAAACGCAACTAATTGAACCGACGAACGGAAAAGTTTACTTACTTGGTTACTTCTCTTAAGACGCAAAAACAATAACACCATGCAATAACAAAAACGTAATGCAATAGTAATAATAACAAATCTACTAAATACATTTCGTGAAATGTGCCGTTATGTTTTCGGTTATCTTAATTTATAGTTTTGTTCAATGAGCCTGTTCCGAACAGTTCAGAACAGAAAAATATTAGGTTTTCGTGTTCAATGAGAAAAATTTCTGTCTGTTCTAGTTTATGTTCAATGACTGTGCTCTGGACAGTTTTTCTGCACCTACTCTACTACTGAAATATAAAAATACTAGATGCTTCATAGGGAGAATATGACAGACATTAAAATATTATTGAAAATTTTAAAAACAACTAAATTAGCCAATAAATCGAAAAAGTGCAGTAAGTTTTTAACTGAACGCAGCGAAGCAGTAGACTTCTAAATTTATAAAAAATTGCAGCAGATTTACTGCAATTGCATTAAAGTCCGATCCCTGGTGGTCAGACTCCTGAATCAAAAGGTCTCCATAAGAATTTTTTTTATTGTTTCTACAAATTGCATGTTTTTATGAACCAATCGCGTTCAAACTTATTCTATAGTTTTCTGGGCTGGTGAGGTGGTCAGTTGGTGCGAGCTCAGTGGTTGGGGGTGGTCTGTGAGTGGGTGGTCATCTGAGGTCAGAGGTCCGTGGGCGGGAGGTCAGTGGGCGGGTGTTAACTTGGTGGGGGTCAGTGGGATGGGACAGCCGGGAAACGCCGGAGACGATGGATGGGTAATGAAGCCACGAGCAACGCCAGGCACTTCTGCTAGTAGATAATAAAAAAATGTGAAGACAGCTCTCAAAAAGTTAAAAAATGTTGCGAAGTTGTATGTGTCGCGTCGCACATTTTCCTTAACTTCCATGAATTTGAATTATCCGGAACTGATAAAAGTGGAGCGGTGGTCAAAAAATGAGCTGGCGTGATTGCAAAGACAATCTTCAGTTATCGGTGTGAGTGGCCTCGAGTTTAGGATCGCCTCGATCTGACACAACATGGTCGTGAATTCCTCGAATGTGAGTTTGGATTGTCGATTCATCCTTGCGAGGTGATGTTTAACGGAGCGGACTGCTGCCTCCCATTGGGAGATCCTGGAGGGTTGAACTTCCACCCAATGCCCCCCTCTGTGGTAAATTTAAGCACTGCTGCATCTGCCGTGTTTTCATACAGCTGTTGCTGTATTGCACTAAGTTTTCGTTTCGCCCCTTCAAAGTTAGTTCCGTTGTAGAAAGGCATCAGTTTTCAAGTTTCCAGCCAACTCGAGATGGATTGCCTTGACTGACATGCAAACGAATACAATGATGTACGCTTTGACGAACTTTGCCCCTCTGCCCGTTTTTGTGGCAATTTCTATCGGTCCCGCCATGTCAATTCCCGTACGCATAAAGGGTTTTGTTGGAGTTACTCTCTCGACTGGCAAATTTCCCATGATCTGGTTGGTAGGTTGCGCGTTAAGCCTACGGCAAATAACACAGTCATTAGTGACCCTTCGAGCCAATCTTCTTACAGTGATAATCCAGAATGATTGTCGGGACAGATAGTGACGATAGACTTCCTTTCGTAATCTGATGGTTTGATCTAAGTAATTTGATCTCGTCTGCGAAGTGATGTTGCTGTACTATTTTGCACAGTTGCTTTTCTGCCCATTTGCATTCTGCAGCAGTGATTGTGCCTCTTTGACATGTGGTAGTTTCGAACGTTGGGGCAGACAAAACGTAATAAACCTTTTAATGTACGCTAGAATCCGGGTCAACTTAGTGTATGACGAAGTTCGGTTCGCAACCATGGACACAAAATCTGTGGCAGTGGTGATGCTGTAAACAAGTGTAGGGCGTTCCTCTAGAGTCCTGCTGTCCGGGATTGGTACTTCGTAAGAAAATCTCTGCGGCCATGTATCCTTAGGTTTTTTAAGCCAATGCGGCCCGTTCCACCAAAGTGAATGGTTCACTAACCCGCTTGATGTGCAGCCACGAGAAGCAACATCCGCTGGATTGTCTGAGGATGCGACATGATTCCATTTCATTGTCGGGATTTGTTTCATAATCTGTGTAGTTCGGTTAGAAATGTAAACCTTCCATCTGGATGGATGTTGGGACAGCCAATGCAAAACTATATCTGAATCTGTCCACGAGTGTACTGGAACATGCGCTATGTTCATGGATTCGATGACGGTTTTGGTTAGCTTAGCTAGCAGTAGTGCACCACATAGTTCCAGACGAGGAATGGAAATTGTCTTGTCTTCGCAGCAATAAGGCGGATGTTTACATTCTCAAGCTCATCTACTGTTCTGCAGTATAGTGCAGTGGCATAGGCAGTAGAACTTGCATCAGCAAATCCGTGGAGTTCATATATCGGTGACGTGATCTTGATTAAGCGAGGAATGGTGATGGCTTCCAGCTGCTTGAAGTCGTCTCGGATTTTTAACCAGGTTTGAATTATTGGGTATGGCAGTGGATCATCCCATCCAAGATGCACCAGCAACAGTTGTTGGAATAAGGATTTAACTGGGACGATTGCTGGGCTTAGCCAACCCAAAGGATCGTATAGGCGGGATGCTTCGGAGAGTAGGCTTCGTTTCGTGTTAGTTGGTGACTCTTGTATCTCATTCACTCGGAACGTGAACGTGTCTGCCTTTGTGTCCCAATGTAGGCCCAATATTTTATGATTGCTTGGTCCATCTAGGTTTACTACTGATGTACTCGTGTTTTGTTGTGTTTTGGCTAGTGATGAGAGCAGCTCTTGCGAGTTGGACGCAAATTTGTGTAATGGAAATCCTGCAGTGCTAAGAATGTATATTATGTTGTTGGCTAGTGCCAATGTTGATGGTACGTCACTCAGGAGGTCATCAACATAGAAGTCTTGGAGTATCGCATTTTATGCATGTGGGTATTCGGTCCTTGATTCTAATCCCAGCTGTTGAAGAGCTCGTGTCGCTAAGAAGGGAGCAGCAGATGTGCCATATGTGACAGTTAGCAGGCGGAAATGTTTTAGTTGTTCAGTAGGGCTGTCACGATGCGTTGATAGTCACAATCACGTTGGTCGACCCGAATCTGCCGACACATACGCGCAATGTCTGCACTAAAGGCTACTGGATTTAAGCGCAGTAGGATGGTAATTAGATCCGGTTGTACTGTTGGACCCACTAAAAGTTTGGAATTGAGCGAAGTTGATGACGACGTCACTGCTGAGCCATCGAAGACCACTTGGACCTTTGTGGTTGCGTTTTCTGGTTTGATTACTGGATGGTGTGGCAAGTAGAAGTGCTCAGTCCTGAAATCGAGTTCTTTGGGTTGAATCAGCTTCATATGGTTCAGCTGCTGGTATTCGTTCATGAATAGTTTGTATGCGCTTCGTAGATCTAATTGACGTTGCAGTTTTGACTCGATGGATTTGAATCGCGAGGTGGCCTGTTGAAGTGAGCTTCCTAGTTGCTTGGTGTTTGTATCAAACGGAAGTCTTACCACAAAACGACCTGACGAATCCCTGGTATGAGTAGTTTTGAAGAGGTCCTCACAGTACCTTTGTTCAGGAGTCAATATTGCTTTAGCAAGTAGTTCCTCCAGCTCCCAATACTTTCGTAGCGTTTGATCGATGTTGAACTCAAGTTGTAGTGCCATTCGCTGGTTAGACTTCGTCTCACCTCCTGAGATGTCAATTCCCGTATGCATAACATACGCCTTCTCGATGGACAGTTGCTGCATAAATGACCCCTGTATAGACAGTTATAGCAAATCCGGGCATTAGCCACAAATTCACGCCTTTGTTCTAAGTTGAGCTTATTGTATTGAGGGCATTCGTGGAGTTTGTGAATGTCGTCACATTTGATGCATGGTTGTGTGGCACCGTTGGTTGGCGAAGGGACATTCGTAACTTGTGCATGGTATGCTCGTGCTTGTGGTTTCGATGGGGCTCGCCTATGTTGGATAGGCTCACACATCTCTAACGCAGCACATCTCTTAGTAATTAGTGATAGCAGCGCGTTGAATGTCGGATGTTCTGTGTCGATGCTTTTAATTGCCCACTGCCTTCGTGTTTCGTCATCCAGTTTTTGTAGGAGGATATAAATTAGCCATGGGTCTCGTGTCTGTGCATCTTCGCCCAATGCCTTCAACCCTCTGATGACCTCATCAGACGTATCGCCTATTCTACGAAGCGATATAGCACAATCTGTGATCATGGTTGGTTGAGCCATAAACTGCTTTATTAAGGATGTAATCACGAGGCCTTGGTTGTCGTACCGCCTACAGAGTTTACCCCATGCTTCTAAGCAATTAGCCTCAGTGATTGGTATGTGACGTAACAAATTCGCGGCATCATCTCGTAGCAGTGTCTTCAAATATTGGAACTTGTGCACATTCGTAAGTGTTGCATTGTGGTGCACAGATGATGAGAACAAATCCTTGAATGATGGGAATTCGTTATAATTCCAAGTAAAAAACGGGATTTGGATTCTTGGCAAATTGATCTCGTCCTTTGGAATGGCGGTGAAGCTTTGTACTCGCATTGAGTCGAGCACCTCCTTTTGATGCGTTGTAAAGGCTCGCATTGTGTGGTCTAGCTGGGTTTGAACCGCGGTAACCATTGGGTTGCGCCCGTCAATTGCCTTTCGCAATGCTGCCTTCGCTTTAGTGTAGCGTCGCTCAATTTCATCAATCTCAGATAATGCGTCATCAATAGCAATAATTTCCTCATCATGTTCCTTGAATTGTATGAATCGTTTTTCGAGTAGCTCTAGTTGTATGTACAGCTCTTCCACAGCTGTGTCATTTTGGATAAGCGCGATGTTCTTTTCTACACGCGTTATTGCGGCCTTAGCGTATCCACGTTTGCGTTTGAGAACGTCTGCATCGGCCATTGACGAGTTAGTGAAGACGAAATGTATAATATTTAATATTGCACCATCGGCACCTTAACATTGGTGCAATAAAGACAACATTAATATAGACAACTTTAATATTCTTTTAATTGAATTTTTTTGCGAGTAAAAATCGTGGGAGTAAATTGCGTATAATAATCGATCGAACTAATGAATTTTCACACAATTTTGTATATGGAACCAAACAAGAAGAAAAGGAGAGCATGAGCGAGACAGCTCTCAAGACGTCAAAAAATGTTGCGAAGTTGTATGTGTCGCGTCGCACATTAAGAAACATAATGCCGAATTCGTATGTCTCGCTATGTGGCGTTAACATTTACTATGGTGTTCATATGGTTTCATATTTCATATGGTCCTTTGGTTTTGTTCGACGGTGCCTGACGGTGTTGAAAAATTTTGTTTAATTTTAAGAAGTTCGCATATCGGCACCTTAACATTGGTGCAATAAAGACAACATTAATATAGACAACTTTAATATTCTTTTAATTGAATTTTTTTGCGAGTAAAAATCGTGGGAGTAAATTGCGTATAATAATCGATCGAACTAATGAATTTTCACACAATTTTGTATATGGAACCAAACAAGAAGAAAAGGAGAGCATGAGCGAGACAGCTCTCAAGACGTCAAAAAATGTTGCGAAGTTGTATGTGTCGCGTCGCACATTAAGAAACATAATGCCGAATTCGTATGTCTCGCTATGTGGCGTTAACATTTACTATGGTGTTCATATGGTTTCATATTTCATATGGTCCTTTGGTTTTGTTCGACGGTGCCTGACGGTGTTGAAAAATTTTGTTTAATTTTAAGAAGTTCGCATATGTTCTTTAGTAGTTCGTTCGTAAATTCTGTACCACTGTCTAATTTTAAAATTTTGAAAAGTCCATATTTTAATATGACTTGTTCGACTAGTGTCTTGGCTATTGTCTGTGCGTCTTTTGATGTTATAGGATGTGCAATTACGTATTTTGTTAATTCGCATTGCATGGTTAGAATGTATCTATAGTCATTAGAGATTCGTAGGGGTCCTACAGTGTCTATTGTTATTGTCTGAAAACGGTCGGATGGAGTGTCTGTTGTCGTTAGTGGTTCTTTTGTTTGTCGTTTGTGATTTTTGCTTCTGTCTCGATTTAGCAGAAAAACCGGTTTGGACGCGTGAAAAATTCATTTCTTTGTTATTTACTGCAAACACACATTCTCACATTTCTGCTTCTCTCTCTCGATTTAGCAGAACAACTGGTTTGGACGCGTGAAAAATAGCGTACATGACTTGCAGAAAAGTGCTCATCGTGCTCGTTAGATTGCCGATTGTCAAGCTTCGACCTCGCACGATAAACTCCACTTTCCTTACTCGTTCTGTAATATACTATATTTTGTTGTGATTGATGATCATGTATGTGATTTCAATAACATACAATCAAGGAATAGCTTGGGCAGAACGAAACAAACATATGCAGTAGTAGGCTGCGGTCAAGAATTCAACCGCTGCACAGTTTATGCTGCATGTTGGTCAAAAAATCACTTTTCAGCCAATGCAGTAAAGAAAAATCGACTGCGCAGTTTACGCAGCTACTTAAAATTGGATGCAAATAGCAAAATGTAAATGTCAAATTGTCGCCCTACAAGCAGACTGTAAGTCGGTTCAAAATATAGCGGCAATTTCGTGCATACCGACCGCCTGCCATTTTTTTGTGCAGCACAAGCTGCGAAGCTACTTATTTCTTTACCGCAGCCGTAGTGATAGTATAGTCTCTGTTCATTTTCTATCAGTGCTCTGCTCTGCTCTTTCTATCAACATTGCATAAAATGTGAGTTAGAGCTCTCGTGTTTGGTCGTGTAACAGAAAAAAATACTACTATATGTTACAAAAATAAGAGGCATATACCAATGACAACCTGCAAGCTTAAGTCCTTTAATAAATTTTTTATTTAATCGTATTGCTTAATTATAGACTTAATTTAATCGTATTTAAAAATTATAATATTAATATTTGCCAATAGAATAGAATGAAGCAAACATCTACTGCACATGTGGTAGTATAGGCTCTGTTCATGGTGTTCTATCGGTGCTCTGCTCTGTTTGTTCTATTAACATTGCATAAAATGATGCAGTGCTTTGTGAGAGAGAAAAAAAAATACAAATGTTACAAAAAAGAGGCAAGGCCATTCACAAGTTGCAAGCGACGTTGCTGTTGCTGATATTTCCTTTTCTCTTGGCTTATCTTATTCTTACTCATGTATACAGGAACTAGAGTAAAGTTCGATTGCTGGTTTGATGTTCGATCGTAAGTTGGATGTCTGCCACTGAACAACGAATCTACCATCGACCATTGAGTCAACCATCAAACATCATACCTGGCATTAAGCATCAAAATAACTATTTGATCAATTACAGAAATAAGAGAACAATGCAAAAGAAATTGAATGAGAAATAATTGGCCTGCATGTTTCAAAGCGACATTCTTACCATACCATTTCGAAGCATGGGAAGTTAAAACTACTTAAATTTTTTATGAGTTGAAACCAAAAGTTGCATTACTGTATTTGGGCAGTAATATCCAATATGCAGCAACTTCACAGTTAGTGGTTATGAACATTAAAATTAGCTTATAAATAATTTATATATAATGTGATGTGATGAGCTACGGTGCAAGTCGTAGGACTTGTATTTAGTATAGAAAAAAATGTCTTTAATCATTTCTACATTACTAAGTGTTAATCATCATTGCGATGATTTTCATCATTCAAATTATTGAGCATTGATAATGAATCAGCAGGAAACGAGAGTTGTAGAAGACACACAAATTTTTTTTGGTCAAAACACTCTTTAGACATTCATCAATAACCAGTTCATGAGCACTAAGCGTGCAGCTCATTAAATTTTCATTTTTTCAATTCTCTACGCCTTTTTACTTCGCGTCCAACCAAATCCTGTGATCAATTACAAAAGAAAAGAGTACAACTACTATGTTAAATATAAAGAGGCATATACAATTTAGAAGTTGCATGCTACCTTGCTACTTTTTCCGTTTATGTTTTCTCGTCTTTTCTTTAAAAATTTCGACAATACTAAATGTCAATAACATTCAAGTTACATACCATGGAGCAGCAAGAAACAAACATGTGCAGTAATGATACAGTGATGGGAGCCCCCCGACCTCGGGGCATGATCGCTTCAAAAAATTTACAAAAAGTTTTGTCCATCGGTCTTTGGGAAGTGGGTTAAAAATTGATCAGAAAAACTGACCAGGCAGCCACACAGCCAGCCACGTGCACGCGAAGTTAATATAGAGAATTTAAAAATAAACCGTGCATTGTCAGTAAATGTTTGTAAACGTTGTCACGCTCAAAACCCTCGCCGCCGTGTAGACGACACAGCCCTTTTTTCTTTAATAGGGAGTTTAAATCTTTGGCTATATCCGCGAAATTTGGTATAAATCGTCTATAATAGTTGCAGGATGCAACGAATCGTCTGACGTCGTCTGAAGTCTTTGGTGTTGGGTATTCTTTGATTGCGTTAAATGTAGCTGGGTCGGTCTTGACTCCGTCCTTAGTTATTAGATGTCGTCAATATACCACTTCTGGACGTAAGAAACAACATTTTTCTGCATTTAATTTTAGGTTATATCGTTTTAATCTATCAAGAACTTTAATTAAATTTTGGTTGTGGTGGTTTAAACTACACCCATAAATTAAAATGTCATCTACGTAAAGAAAAGCTTTTGTTTCTAGTCCAGCTAGTGCTATATTTAGCATTCTTTAAAAACTGTTTGAGGAGATTTTGAGTCCAAAGGGTAGACGTTTGAATTGGAAATGTCCGGTGGGTGTTGAGAAGGCTGTCAGCGGTCTTGAGTTTTTTTTCTAATTTTATCTGTTGAAAAGAACTTGACAAGTCGAGTGTTGAGAACCATTTAGCTCTCCCTAGTTTGTCTAATATGTCGTCTAAACGTGTTAGTGGAAATTTGTCGTTAATGATTTTATCGTTAAGCTTCCTATAGTCGACAACTACTCTCCATTTGTTTTTATCATCTGTGTTCTTTTTTGGTACGAGAAGTAGTGGGGCGTTGTATGGGCTAACTGAATGTTCTATTATGTCGTCCTTGAACATTTTGTAATGTTATGTTTCTGTTATGACTTCCATGTTTGCATGTGGCAGTCTGTAATTTTTTATGTAGACCGGTGTATTGTCTTTTGTGGATATTTTTTGTTTGTAAAAATTGTTTGTTGTCAGATGGTCGTTTTCTAGATGGAATACTTCTTGATATCGTTTTAGGATATTAAGAAGTGTGTTTTTCGTCGTTACAGTCTATGTTTAAACAGTTTGTGATCTTTTTGAAACGTGTTTCGTCGTGAAGTTCGTGTTTATTGTAGTTTAGTATGTCGTAGTCTTTTAAACGTTTGGTCTCTAGTTTAATGTTTTTTAATATTACTACAGAGTTGGTTGTGTTAAGAATTCTGATGTGAGTCATACCTTGTTTAGGAGCAATTGAATTGCTTAGAAAGACACCATAGGTTAATTCTTTGTTCAGTATTAACTTGTCTTCGTCAATTTCTAGTTTTATTGGTTGTATTATTTGTGTTCGTGGTGGTACTGTTATTTTTAAAGTCTGTAGTAGTTTTGAGTGCATTGGTAGTGTTATGTTTGTTTCATTTACTACTATAGAGATAGTAAATGTTTCATCGTCGATTTTACAGAAAAATCTTTTAAGAAAATCTCTACCGAGTATACTGTCAGTATTAAGTGGAAAATTATTTTTAACCAATTGGAAATCATGGTAACAGTATGTGTTACCTATTAGCAGATCTAGTTCTAATATGCATAAAGAAAATGTTTCCTCTTGCGTTATTCCCGTTAGTTTACATTTTTCTTCCGGGTAATACGGTTCATTTTCAACTTTGTGCGAAATTTTGAAAATTGAGATGTCAGCGCCAGTGTCTATTAAAAATGTAATTTGTTTGTTTTTACTTTATAGTTGTTGATACTTAGAATAGTAAATTTCATTACTTAGATTAATAAAACTTAAATGCACACATTGCACATATTTTCTTACTTAGATTAAGAAAACTCAAATGCACATATTGCACATATTTCCTTATCAAATAAATGTATAAAATTCAAAATAGACACATGCACATGTAACAGTATATTTAGTTAACAAATTGTCTTTATAATTATTCACACGACCAGCGCAATGTGCTTCCGTCTTATTTTGCAGTATTCTTGTTCCCACGATCAGTGCAATGTGCTGACTTATTCAGTAGCACACTTTCCTATCACACTTTTGTCATTTATTCCCACGTTCGGTGCACACCTCTGACGTGTGCATTCATATAATATTTTGTTACAAATCTTAGTCTAGCACTTTTTCATGTGAAACATCCGTTCGAGTTGTCTGGGCTATGCTAGCACTGCACTCAACGAATGCATGCTTATGATAAAAAATCATAGTATATAAGCTATGAATAAAACGAAATAAATTATCATTCAATTAAAGAGTTCGTAAGAGTTTACTTTAAATCGTCGTTCATTGTTCGCATTCTTTGCATTCACTGGGTATTATAAACAAACGTTGCAAGTCTAATTGGTGATACTGGTTTATGTACAATATAAGAACCTTGGTCAATACTAGTAGACCCAACAACACATCTACATACAAACATTTGGTGACCCCGACGTGATTGCAACAACGTTTATCAATTACTCCGTGAAGCATACCCTGCAGCAGCACTATGGACCAGAAGGCGGAACTGCAACGAACCACTGGATCTGGAATCGAGCTAATCATTTCAAACTATAAGAAGGACCCCGTCACTAGAAAGACAGTCCTATACTACAAAGAACGCCTTCAAAGGCTTGAGGAGCTTTGGCAGGACTTTGATGCAACACATAGCGACATCAAGTCCTCCCATCCAGACCAATTGGATCATCTTTACTTTGCGAATAATTACTACTACGAATCCATAAAGGCTATTCGCGATCGATACAAAGACGAATTTCAGATGAACAAATCGTCCCTTCAACTAGCCGCCTCTAGAGATGTTAAAGCAGAAGCAACAAAAGGGACGTTGTCACAGCATAAATTACAAGATGACGTCATTGCACCACAACAGACGTCAAACGAAGTCATACGCACGATCAGGCGGCAAGGCCTTGATGAAGGCACTGCAGCGTGCTCTAGACAGCCTGCAGGAATCGCAAGCGACATCAAAGCAGTTTTGGGAGCTGAAAAGAGAGACGATAACAAACTTTTGGGTACAAATTGAACGCCTTAAAGACAAAATTTGGGACATGACAGATGACCCACAAACGGCTGGCCACGACCTGCAAGGTTACATCAAAATGGAAGTTATCGTTCAAGATCCACTTGTAAAATGTGCGGAAGAATGCGACAACTGTGCTATACCACAACAATCACAGCCATCCACAACAACGAGCAACAGCACCCGATTGAACTTACCTCAAATTGTACTGCCTAAATTCGATGGAGACTATCTTAAATGGAAACAATTCCACAACTTATTTACTCAAATGGTGGACAAACAATCAATGGCAGAGTGCGAAAAGATGTGGTATCTGAAGACTAATCTGTCGGGAGAAGCAGAAAAACTTATCCGACATCTTGCTCTATCCAATGAAAATTATTCTTCCGCATGGAAGATTCTGCAAGAACGCTATGACAATTTGAGGCTCCTAACTACAGCATTCCTAAATCGACTATTGCAGCAAGCTCCAATTTCGTCAGAATCAGCTTCAGGCATAAAGGCAATTCATGACACCACTCAGGAATGTCTACATGGGCTAAACAATCTCGGTGTAAACATCATGCATTGGGATCCACTGGTGGTCCATGTACTCATCAAAAAATTAGATCGCAACACGCACTCAATTGTAATTGCAATCCTTGGAGGCATTGGGAAACAAAGGTCGAATTATAGAAGACCATCAAAAGAAACCGGTTGCACGTGCATTGATGTCTATTGCAGCAGGAAGAGCTCGTTGTCCTCTATGCTCCAGTGACAACCACAAATTGTTTTATTGTCAGAAGTTCTCACAATTGACACCGACAAGCCGCTTGGACTTCGTCAAGAAGAAAAACCTCTGCATTAATTGCCTGAGACATGGCCACATAGCACCATCATGTGCTGTCCGTGGCTGCACGAAATGTTCAAAAAAGCACAACACCTTTTTACATTTTGAGAAAACACCAGCATTGACAACTCATACATCCAGTGGACAACGCCCCCGGGAAATCCATCCAGATAAACTCACAGGGCAGGGCAATACGATTGTGTCGGCAGCTGCATTGGCGCAAACCAAAAGATGTTACGTGTTCCTTAGCACGGTAGTAGTCAAACAGCCAAGGCGGCGTTGTAGAATGCAGAGCGTTGTTATATTCCGGATCACAGCTCAATTTTGTAACAGAAAAATTGGCAAGAAGACTTAAGCTTCCAGAAGTGATTGAAACCATGGGCATCTTAGGAATCGGCGAAGGTACAAGGCATTCAAACAAAAGAATGAATATGCTCCTGAAATCCAGAACGTCCGACTTTTCTATAAGTCTTGAAGCATTCGTCCTACCAAAAATAACGCCTCCTCAGCCAACACGAAGGATCGAAACTTCGGAATGGGCCATTCCGAAAAACATTATACTTGCGAATCCTCTTTTCGATCGTCCAGATCATGTTGACCTATTAATTGGAGCTGAAGTTTACTTTCACTTACTCGACGTCGGACAAATAAGTCTGGGAAGGGACTTACCAACGCTACACAATACACACTTTGGCTGGATAGTCGCTGGGAAAGCTGGAGACGTAACCCAATCATGGGCAACTAGCGGGATTTGCACTGAAGACCAATTGAATCAAGATATGGAAAGATTTTGGAAAATAAAAGTTCCACAATCAGAAGAAAGGAGTCGCACAGCCGAAGAGAAAAGGTGCGAAACCCATTTTACTGAAAACACCAAAAGGAATAGCAGTGGGCGATTTGTTGTCAGACTCCCTTTCAAAGGAGATCCAAGCGAGCTAGGAGAGCCAAGAGTGATTGCGCAACAGCGTTACCTGGCCCTCGAGAGAAAATTAGCAAGACAAGAAGACCTCAAACAGCAATATCACCAGTTCATAAATGAATATAGAAATCTTGGACAAATGGAAAAAATTGATGCCAGCAAGAGGGAGCACACTATTTTCTTCCTCATCACAGCATACTAAAACCGAGCAGCACAACTACAAAATTACGAGTGGTTTTTGATGCATCATCAAAAACAACATCCAATATATCGCTCAACGATCTCTTATTAACTGGTCCAACCATTCAAGATGACTTAATCTCAATCCTACTTCGCTTTCGCCTACCCAGATATGTTTTCACGGCTGATATCGAAAAGATGTATCGGCAAATACTTATTCACGAGGCTGACAAACGCTTCCAGCTAATTCTTTGGAGAGACCTATCAACTAGAAACTGTTACGTACGGGATTACATCCGCACCCTATCTAGCCACAAGATGTCTAAAACAGTTAGCAAATGACGAATCCAAGGGTTATCCGTTTGGTGCAGAAGTATTCAAAAGGGACTTCTACGTTGACGACGTAATGACAGGTTCAGATAGCCTGAGTACAGCATTGGAAATGCAGGACCAAACAGATAAGCTGCTTCGTAAAGCTGACTTCACCCTGCGAAAGTAGTGTTCAAATCATGAGAGCTTATTAAAAAGATTTCCGTCAAGTGACATCGCACTTCAATTAGATCTGGACGTTGATGACTCTATTCATATCAAAACGCTTGGGCAAACATGGATACCTAAGTCAGATTCCTTCCTCGTGAACATTCAACCTAGCATTAACGAAAAAATTAACAAACGCACCGTACTGTCTGACATTGCTCACCTATTCGGGAGTGGAAGCATTTTCGCGAAGGGCTCAAGCATCTGAAGGACGTCAAGATTGATCGACATATATTTTCGCACAGAATCCCAAAGTCTGTCCAGATTCATGCATTTGCAGATGCGTCTGAAAGGGCATACGGCGCAGCTATCAATAAGGACAACATCATCACAGTCCGACTACTATGTGCCAAGTCAAAGGTGGCTCCAATAAAAAAACTCACTACACCTCGGCTGGAGTTATGCGCAGCAACACTTGCAGCAGAATTGGTCCATCGCATCAAGAAGGACCTGGGATTCAAAGCGTGTTTTACCTATATGTGGACAGACTCGGAAATAGTATTGGCTTGGATTAATTCATCGTCGTCATCCTTCCAAACCTTCGTCGCTAATCGCGTAGCAAAGATCCAGGAGCTCTCATCAGCTCTACAATGGCGACACGTACGATCTGGAGACAACCCGGCCGACATACTTTCGCGTGGAATCCTGGCAGAGAAGTTGGCATCATGCAACCTGTGGTTTTATGGACCTCTATACTTACATGGAGTGGAATCCGCATGGCCCCCTCCATACACGACTAAAGGTGAATGCGACGTCGAGAAAAGAATCACAAAACATGTGTTAGCAGCTACAGCCGAGCCCTACGGTATAATGCACAATGTTGATCATCAAAATAACTTCCGAAGACTTCAACGCATTTACGCTTACGTACTCCGATTTATTAGTTACTCGAGGGCCACAAAGAACAAGGAACCAAAGGGAGATACGGGTATCTTGAAGCTGATGGAAATGCATAAGTCATTAATATGTATTAAAAAGATTATGCAGGGTGAGGAGTTCAAGAAGGATTTACGACATCTAGAACAACTCGCAGAGACCCCAAAGGACAGCCCAATCGTAAGCTTATCTCCTTTCATTGATGATAGAGGCGCAACCCGAGTAGGAGGTCGTCTGGAAGCCTCATCACTACCTTACGACACAAAACATCCGCTACTACTTCCTTGGTCACACCCATTCACGAAGTTACTGATGACGTCACTCCACAGCGAGAATCTACATTGTGGTCCACAAGCTCTGCTATCTATCACTAGACAGAAATTCTGGCCAATCAAAGGCAAAACATTAGCGCGATCAATCGTACAGAATTGCGTCAGGTGTGCAAGGGCAAAACCAAAATTGCTCACGCAAATAATGGGAAATCTTCCTGCGCATAGAGTCCAGCCAGCGCGTCCATTTGTTAATGCGGGGGTCGATTTTTGCGGTCCATTCAGGACTCATTTTAAGGTGAGGGGAAAGCATCCTCAAAAAACATACATCGCAGTATTCTGCTGCTTCGCATCAAAGGCAGTTCATCTAGAACTTGTCACGGACCTCTCGACCATGGGGTTCATAGCGGCTATAAACCGATTCATTGGAAGGCGAGGTAATTGCCGTCACTTGTATAGTGACAACCCAACCAACTTTTTCGGTGCCAAGAATCAATTACAAGAGTTGAGCGAAATGATTCACACTGACAAAGCAAGAACGAAGATACACCACGCATTCATAGCAAGAGGGATTGAATTTCATTTCATTCCTCCTAGGGCACCCCATTTCGGAGGCCTTTGGGAAGCAGCGGTAAAATCGGCAAAACATTTTCTACAACGCAGCATGGAACCTGCATCATTGACCTATGAAGATTTAGAAAGACTGGTGATTGAAATTGAAGCGATCATGAATTCAAGACCACTCACTCCGATGTCAGCTAATCCGAGCGATTTGATGGCACTAACAACAGGACATTTCATTATAGGAGAGCCATTAACAAACTCCATTGATCTAGTCGCTGAACCTTCCAGGGCTAATCTCCCAGCAAGATGGAAGATAATTTCAGACATCGAAGAAGGCTTTTGGAAAATATGGCAGAGTGAATATTTACATGAGCTTCAACAACGACATAAGTGGCAGCACAAATGCAATAATATACTTCCGGGAACTTTGGTCATTATTAAAGAAGACAACTGTCCAGTCATGAAATGGCCACTGGGGAGAGTACTTCAGACCTTTCCCGGAGAAGACGACGTAGTGCGCGTTGCAGAAATACAAACAACAAACAGCATCTTACGAAGGCCAATTCACAGGTTGTCACCTCTACCTGTTCAAATTCAAACTCCGCCAGTTCCTCCTGAAGAGCCACATTCAAGCACTCCGCACATCGGTAAACATCCTGAACTGTTACCTCAAGCAGAAGCACCTCTTAAGAAGAAAATTCGAAACAATCCTCTCGTTACGCTACCGACTATCTTACTCATCTCGTTCCTATTACCAATAGTCATGGGGTCTGAAGTAAAAATACTCCAATTCAACTCTACTCTCGGAATCCATTTCGAAAACTTAGGAAACGCACATATCATTTCGGATGAATGGAACTTAGTGGTTTACTACGACCTGAAGTCCTACCGAAACGACTTGAACCTAGTAAGTAAGAGAAGGCTGCATCAAGTTCAAAACACTATGCCGAGCCATAACAGATAAAGATTTCTGCAATAATTCTATACAACACTTCGTTCATCTCAATCAGGAATTGGAAGACAATGATGAACTACTGCGACAAGGATCCTCCCGATCAAAAAGGGGGGCTATCAATATTGTGGGAAATGTAGCCAATGCCCTATTTGGAGTCTTAGACTCAGATTATGCCGAACGCATGTCACGCGTCATCATAGATATGCGAGCTGGAGAAGATTATCTCTTACGTCTTATGAAAAATCAAACATCAATTATCAATTCTACGGCCAACCTGATCCGAAACAACCAAGGAAGAATCAAAAAACAATTTCAAAATCTCGACGTCGAAATAAAGGAAATAATGGATCAAGTCAACAATTCAACGACCCAAATATATCGACAACAATTAGCTCAGCTAGTAATGTCGCAGACTTTTCAAATTTTCCTCACTGTCACCAATCTTCAAAAAATTCAATCGTCTATCTTGGACCTTATGACAGAGCTACATCATGGAAGGCTAAGCACCGCAATTATTTCAGTGCATCAGCTGCGACAGGAATTGACAACTATTAAGGCCCATTTACCAGCCTCTCTACATCTTCCAACGACATTTGAAAACGCCGCACAGCTCTACAATTTAATGATGGTAGAAGTAGGAATCGTCTCAAACACTATCATATTTAGACTAAAGCTACCATTGCTGTCATCTGAAGAATATGAACTTTATCGACTCATTCCCGTACCCGTGCTTGTCAACACTTCATTCGTAGCAATAAAACCTTCCACCGACTACATAATGATCAGCCTCCATCGATACCAATACTATCCACTAACGGAAAATGAGTTGCATTCATGCATTTCGATCATGGAAGGCGAGACAATGTGCGAGCCGAAACATCCAATTCATCAAAAGGGGTCAAACGTCAGAAAGTGTGAAGTCGACCTTTTGAACCAAATTCTCGACAACTCATCATGCCAGTTTATCAATTTCGCAAACAACCAGTACTGGGTCCAGATACGAAATTCAAATCAGTGGATATTTTCCCTACGGAACGAAATTCTGTTAAACGTCGTTTGCCGAAGGAACGTGTCTCAAGTAATTCTGCAACGGACTGGTATTATAAACATTCCGGCGGACTGCACCGTTAAACACGCTTTAGTTGCCATCCATGGGCACAACGTCTATTCCAGCTCCGTAAGGAAATGGTTCACGCCGGTGGGGAATCTGTCCAACTTCATGAACATCCTCAATCCAGAATACATAGTTCACCACACGATGGAGTATTCAGGAAAGTCAGATGAAAAGATCCAAGAGTTCATCACACAACAACAACTTAATGAATTACTGCACCAAACACAAGCCCAAGATGTCCATCAGTTTACGATTGGATACATCGCTGTCTTCTGCTGCCTGATCATCTTGAGCTACAAAATCTGGACTAACATACAACGTCGTCGAAAACAAGCAACGACCAACACACCACTGCCAGCTCCTAGGACTATCTCAAGAGATGGAGACAACTTTACCGTTCATATTTGAACAATAGTTCAAGGCGCGGAGAATGTTGATACTTAGAATAGTAAATTTCATTACTTAGATTAATAAAACTTAAATGCACACATTGCACATATTTTCTTACTTAGATTAAGAAAACTCAAATGTACATATTGCACATATTTCCTTATCAAATAAATGTATAAAATTCAAAATAGACACATGCACATGTAACAGTATATTTAGTTACCAAATTGTCTTTATAATTATTCACACGAACAGCGCAATGTGCTGACGTCTTATTTTGCAGTATTCTTGTTCCCACGATCAGTGCAATGTGCTGACTTATTCAGTAGCACACTTTCTTATCACACTTTTGTCATTTATTCCCACGTTCGGTGCACACCTCTGACCTCATATAATATTTTGTTACAAATCTTAGTCTAGCACTTTTTCATGTGAAACATCCGTTCGAGTTGTCTGGGCTATGCTAGCACTGCACTCAACGAATGCATTCTTATGATAAAAAATCATAGTATAAAAGCTATGAATAAAACGAAATAAATTATCATTCAATTAAAAGGTTCGTAAGAGTTTACTTTAAATCGTCGTTCATTGTTCGCATTCTTTGCATTCACTGGGTAATATAAACAAACGTTGCAAGTCTAATTGGTGATACTGGTTTATGTACCATTATCATCAACTATTGTCAAGGTATAAGAACCTTGGTCAATACTAGTAGACTCAACAACACATCTACATACAAACAATAGTATTATATAATTTGTATTGCAATCCGATATTTTAAATATTTTTATTGCAGGCCTTGTGGAGAAAACACGTGCTTGTTCGTTTCCCTTCGTTGTATATTGTTCTTATGTGATTTTTTGGTCGTTGGTTGAAATTCGACCTTCTGTTTTGTTGATTATTATTGTAATGACGTGGATTTGTCTATGGTTTTGCCTGTGTGTATTATTATTAAAATTATTGTTTGATTGTCTATGGCTATAGCCGTGTGGTATGTTTGGTTGTCTATAGCTGTTGTGGTATCTGTTCTGTGGCGAGCTATAGTTATTTTGTGGCCTTCTATTGTTGTAGGTTCTGTTATTGCTTTGTGGGTTGTAATTTGTTGGTCGATTTTTATTGAAATGCATTATGCTTTTTGAATGCCCTTTCTCTATTTCTAAAGCAAGGCTAGTTGCTTCAGTGAATTGTGGAGGCGAACATTGGAAAAATTCCCATTCGTCACCACCATGATGACCAATAGTTTAGCAATTGCTGCTGTTTGCATTAAGCATGCATTTTTTTCTCTCCATTTGGCGACGACCAAAGGCAAATTATTGGGAAATATTCCGTTGGTTAACAAAATTCCCATATCGGAATCCTTGTTGCTGGCTGACCCTGAAGTCAAGAGAACGATGGCTGCGCTCTCAATACGCATGTGCATTAGTGTCGGTATCTTAGCAGAGAAAAATTTTTGCTTCTCGCTCCACCTGTTCGCAATGCATGTGAGCATCACCCGATAGCGATGCGATGATTTGATTTTGACTGGTGTTGGATCAGTTTGGATTTGATACTCTCCGGCATCGGTCAACATCGGGTTAAGCAGTTCGGGCAGACCACTGAAAAAATGGCTGTTTTTCTTTTAAACGAATTTAATTCAAACAAATAAAACGAAATTTATTTCTTTGTTAAAAACGACGAGGACTAGTATAAATTATCTCCGTCGCGCGTTTTATTAATTATAAAAAAAAATTTCAATCGAGAAAAATATAAATTTACTTACCTGTGCTAAAGCCACAAAAAATTGCCGTCGTTAAAACCACGCCGCGACAAATTCTCGAAAGATCTGAAATCAAATTTGAAAATTTAGGCAGTCAATATTAATGAAGACTAACGAAAATATTAGTATAAAATTTTGCAATGGCAGTTAAATAAATTTTTGGAAAAATTTAAAAAAATTTACCGTGTAGCAGTTTGGATTTGATACTCTTCGGCATCGGTCAACATCGTGTTAAGCAGTTCGGGCAGACCACTGAAAAAAATGGCTGTCGCAGTGCGCATTTTCTTTTAAGCGAATTTAATTCAAACCAATAAAAGTACTTTTTTTCTTTTTTTAAAAACGACGAGGACTAGTATAAATTATCCCCGTCGCGCGTTTTATTAATTTTAAAAAAATAAAAAAAATTCAATCGAGAAAATTATAAATTTACTTACCTGTGCTAAAGCCACAAAATGGCGCTCGTTAAACCCACGCCGCGATAACTTCTCGAAAGATCTGAAACCAAATTTGGAAAATTAGGCAGTCATTTTTAATGAAAACTAACGAAAAAAAAATTTATATAAAATGTTGCAATGGCAGTCAGTTAATTAAATTTTTGGGAAAATTTAAATTTTTTTTGCCGTGTATCAGTTTGGATTTGATACTCTCCGGCATCGGTCAACATCGTGTTAAGCAGTTTGGGCAGACCACTGAAAAAATGGCTGTCGCAGTGCGCAGTTTTCTTTCAAGCGAATTTAATTCAAACCAATAAAAGTACTTTATTTCTTTGTTAAAAACGACGAGGACTAGTATAAATTATCCCCGTCGCGCGTTTTATTAATTATAAAAAAAATTTCAATCGAGAAAAATATAAATTTACTTACCTGTGCTAAAGCCACAAAAAATGGCCGTCGTTAAACCCACACCGCGACAAATTCTCGAAAGATCTGAAATCAAATTTGGAAATTTATGCAGTCAATTTGAATGAAGACTAACGAAAATATGGCATGTTAAATAAATTTTTGGAAAAATTTAAAAAATTTTACCGTGTAGCAGTTTGGATTTGATACTCTCTGGCATCGGTCAACATCGTGTTAAGCAGTTCGGGCAGACCACTGAAAAAAATGGCTGTCGCAGTGCGCAATTTCTTTTAAGCGAATTTAATTCAAACCAATAAAAGTACTTTATTTCTTTTTTTAAAAAACGACGAGGACTAGTATAAATTATCCCCGTCGCGCGTTTTATTAATTATAAAAAAATTTAAATCGAGACAAATATAAATTTACTTACCTGTGCTTAAGCCACAAAAATGGCCGTCGTTAAACCTACGCCACGATAAATTCTCGAAAGATCTGAAATAAAAACAAAATTATCTGTGAATTAATGACGACTAAAGGAAATAAGAATGGAGTGGTCAACTATCGTGACGCATCAATTACCCTAAATTTTTTTTGCGCCGGTATTCTCGGCAGCGATAGCTAACCCTAATGATTAAATTTCTTTATATTGATACCTTTAACATTTAACAGTCAATTTAAGTAGAGCCAGGTTATTATTTATTACCTGTTGCGATGGATTTCTTCTTATATATAAATTTTTTTTATTCCAAAAAAAATTTTTCCACTTACATAAGTTTTTTTTATATATATATAGTTCTTTTATTCAGATAACTTAAATTTAATGTAGCTAACTTGAATTTGATTTTTTTATATCAGTGAAAGAAAGCCCCTGTACCCTTCAGTCAGTCCTTAGATGATATTAAACCTAACCATTACCTCCACAGCTTCGTACCTCGACTTCGACAGCGCAGGCGACGACGACGTAGAACTACGTGGAACAAGAAGGTAAATTTTGAAAGTTACATTGATATATTAAAAGAAATATTTATGCTCACCTTGTAAATCCCGTCCTGCTCCTCTAAAGTATGTTGGAATTTATCCGGCCAGCCTCTTTCTTTCATCGATCGTAAATAAAGAAAAAAAAGGAACGAATGTAATAAGTTAGTCAAAAGTTGTCATTAACGTCCGTAAAAAGGGGAAGAGAAACCCAAGTTTTTTTTGTTGTATAAATTAAGGATCTGGTATTAGTCTTAAAATTAGTTATTAAAGTCAGAAAGTAAATGGAATAGAAATCTATGTTTTTTTTGTTTTCCTTGATATAAATAAAGAATAGTACTTATTAGTCCTAGAAATTATTACTTACGTCAGAAAACAAATGAAATTATACTAATGAATTAATTGAATAGAAGAAATAAAAAAAAGGAAAAGAAAAAAACTAGTTTTTATTGTTTAGCTAAATAGCACAAAAAAAATGTCTTATCATTAAAATGGACGGTTCTTCTCTCTTCTCTCAGTCGAGTGCTCTCCTCCTCATATTTTCAGGTTTGGCGATTGGCTGTTTTGGGCCAGACCTCGATAGAAACCACCTGTCAGACGGTGGAATAATCTTCAAATTTGTTTTCCCTCTTCCCCATGACGTGCACGTAAATTTTTTTTTATGAAGAAGTGGGCAACGAATGGTGGTGCAAGAATCCACCCATTTCGGCGAGCTAGACCCGAGCAAGGAGGCAAGGCGTGCACCCCGTACCTTCCCATTCGATGCAAAATTGCGAAATAATATATATATATATATATATTCATGCATACCTGTTGTCAAACAAACAGATACCACTTCGTTACATAAAACGTGGCGCCCAACGTGGGGCCCGAAGGATATCTGACGCTAGTCGAAACTCCTTCGGAGTCCACACTTCGTGTTTAATACATTTTTTTTTGAAAAACATTTTTTTTTCTCCCTGTTGGTAGCTCGCCAGCCCGATCGGATACTAAACGGTAGATGTGACACGATTGATAAGGTTGGCCAGATGAGCTTAGGTCTAATCTCGCTCATTTCATTTTAAATGGTAACCTAACCATTTCCTTAACGGTTAATTCGATTCCCGTAATAGGTTACGAGAAGTGTCATCAAGACACTGCCCAAAAAAAATTTTCTCCCTTGCCTGCGTGGGGTGGTGACCCTGAGTCAAATGGAATTGCAAGCACTCTGGTGTGTGACGGCCGGAGACGTGACCAATGTCCTTGGTTGCTGGACCTAGTTCGGAAAAGCAGATTGCTGACGATTGTTGGCTAAACACGATGAACGATGAGTTTATTATTGTTTCCTCACGCTGGTATAATCGGTAAGTTTTTTTTTCTTCTGTCCTTTGGTCGTGAATCTACGTAGGCTTGATCCGGAGTATAAGACGGGTTTAAGCGTTGACTGCATACCTAACCGGTCATATGCCCGTCAAATCGATGACACGATCAATATGGATTTTTTTTTCCTTTAAAATATACCTCTGAATAAGGGATATCCGGAACTGCAAATACTCTGGCGTAAGACGGCCGGAGATTTTACCGATGTCACTAAACAGAAAGTAATCCTTAGAATTAGTATTTCGCATTTTACCTCCTTTTGACCTTTAAGGTTCAGAACTGCCGGGCGGACCTGGAATTGCGAGACTGGTGCTGTCGGCGTCATACTGACCAGTTAAAGCCTCAGCAGTTCGTTGTTAACTAACCTTAATTCAATACCTCCTTTATAAAAGTGTTGTTTCTTTGATGACGAGATGACCGAAGCCTCTCTGGTCATATTGATTAGTCGTACACACGGTTATCGTTAATTTGTAATCTTGAGCAATTTCGTGAGACGAGTTAGCAGACAGAGTTTGTTAGCGATCGTGCTCCCTTGTATCTAATTTTCTGAGATTTTTTTTTTGGCAGACATTTCATGCCAAACATGAACAGATGAACCACTAGGATTTTACGCTAAATTCTTCAGTTTTTACAATATATTTTTTTGTAGGCATAGCACCTAGCAGATAAGGAAGTACGGGGTATCCGTACATTCGATTTGAATTATAATAAATTCAGCACACCCTTAAAGTTAAGCTCGACCGAGCATCCCGTAATCGTAACACTCCTTAGTAAGAAACGAATACGGATTTGTAATTATTTTTTTGAATTGGTGTTTATATAGACTCCAGGTTTTGAAAGTTTTTGTGTTTTTTATTCGAAGTAACTATTCCGTAGAGACGGAAACGCCTTAACCCCCTGTGGGCTACGTGGATTTTTTTTACTTAAATTTTTTTTGCGATTGTTGTCACTTCAGCTCGCGAACGTCTGTGACGTACGTTTGGCGCTGACTCGACCGGTTAAAGGGTGTATTCTGAGGATTACGAGGATAGTCCTTTTGTTTTATAAATTTTTGTACAAACCATTCGACTCGGGTTTCTAAAATCGGTCCCTGATGGCGGTACGACGCAGTTTCGATTGTCCAAAAGGGCCTAACATTCCCCGAGGTTGGTAGATCCAGAGCTCCATGAGTGTAAAATCATCATCGATGGGACCGCGGAAAGCGTGCTCACCACTTGTCACCACGCCTTCCATCGGTATTGCCTAGCCGAAAACTTGAAAGCTGTGGAGACCTGTCCCCGTTGCAATCAGCCATGCTTCAACCTTACGTCGTGCGATTAAATCCGGGAGCTGTAAGCGATAATGTTGGGGCCGAGGATCGAAACGGTCCCAATACTCGTAACAGATCGAAACGGAAACCTCCGCTTCGGCCTCCAGTAAATGCCGACAAGGATCGTCGTCACGAGTCCTAAGCCTCGGTTGGAGAGTTAAGGCCGACAGGCTTGGCTGCCGCTGAGGTACGCACGCGCCTTTCCTTGCCCGGCGCTGCGGGAGGCCAAAGTAGGAGGGATTCGAACCTAGTTCCAACGATACAACGAGTCGTGAATGAATCTGTGAGTCAGATCCAAGAATCAGTGCTGCAACACCTTACGCAAGACCTTTCTTTAATTATTGAATGAAATGTTGAACGATGTTTGAACCGATTAAATTTACAAGAAGCCGAACGTACAGATCGGGAGGTACCACCCAATACCCCAGATGGCGAGAACTTCTCATGGCCGCATAACATGCCTTTTGAACACAGAGAACCTAATGCGTATCCGATAAATCCAACAAGTTCTGCTCATATTGACGTTAACACAGCCGTTAAAATATCGAGTATAATCTCGAGCTGGCACCACCAATTTGAGGGAACATCCGAGGGTTTGACGATCGATAACTTCATTTATCAAGTGCAGGCGTTGACTCAGCAGAGTTTGGATAGAAATGTTGTCGTGCTGTGCAAGAACGCGCATCTGTTGTTCAGGGGTAGAGCCAAGGAGTGGTTTTGGAGGTTTTATAGGTCGCATCCATTCTTTCTATGGGACGAACTGATTGACAACTTACGGCAACAATATAAAGATAGTCGGTCCAATTATGACCTCCGCGAAGCAATAAGGGGACGGAAACAACGCGAAAGAAAACCGTTCGATGAGTATTACGACTCAATTGTTAGACTAACTGACCGCCTTAGGATACCATTGGCGGAATTTTGTTTTTGTTTTGTTTGTAGAGATCCTCGTAAGGAATCTCCGCGCCGAGGTGAGACACGAAATACTTCACATAGATATTACCTCAGTGGCCATGCTGCGTAGAGTAGTCCAGAGGCGCGAGCGATTTTTAAACGATGTATATCGTCCTGTTCCAATCGCCCAACCAGCTTACCCGCGTCGTCAAGTTGCCGAGTTGCTGACACCAGGGGAGATCGAGCCCGAAGGGGTGAAAGCTCCATCAGTACCAGAACCACCCAAGCACGCTATCCGAGAAACCCGCATCCCTCCCAAACTTATTTGCTGGAACTGTAATACCGAAGGGCACCGATTTGACATGTGTCTCGAGCCACGCACAATCTTTTATTACGGTTGTGGCGCAGTAGATGTCTATAAGCCAAACTTCCAACGATGCACTAGGTTGGGAAACTGGACGAGGGGTGTGAACCGGAACGCCAGCTCACACCCACGTTAAAACCAAACTTGCCTTGTTCAGACGACTCGGATGGGCAGAATCAGGGATCACCAACTGCGATCCTTATTAAAGACCATCCAGCCTATGATCCGAAGTCGTCTTACGAAAAGCCAGACGTTAACTTATTCCCCATTAGACCGCTCCACATACGTGTCACCGAATACAGTCTGGCACGAGCCAGGATTATTGATTCTGTCGCTTGTTTGGTAAAGACCATAGGTCGAAGATCATCCGAAAGGTTGAAACAATTTTGGAAGAGGGTTAGGGAAAGCCGTCGTCTGATACTAAGTACTATCCTGATTAAGAATAATGATACTCGACCCTACGCCTGCGTTACCTTACTAGGCAACGAAACCTTAGGACTGCTAGACAGCGGTTCGTCAATAGGCTGCATAGATTGTGCGCTAGCATTAACTATTCTGAAGGGTGACCTTAAGCTAAAACGATTTGTTTCACCAATTAGCACAGCCGATGGTAGTTCCCAAATGGTCTGTGGGGTCTTCAAGGCAGATTTCAAATGTTGAGGAACGACTAAACAATTATAATTATATGTTGTGCCATCACTAGCCAAAAATCTGTACTTGGGCATTTATTTCTGGAAATTGTTCGGATTGGCTCCAGACATTGTTTCAGAGTTGGCAGTGCCAAACAAAAACAGCGACAAATGACTTAACGAAGGCCCATGACTTGACGAGCTCCCAGTTAATTCGGTTGGAAGCAGTTAAGCAAATATTCCCATCCTATGACATAGAGGGACTAGGAAGAACTTCACTCGTAGAGCACGTAAATGACACTAATAATTGTAAGCAGATCAAACAGCGGCACTACCCGGTGTCGCCGGCAATTGAGAAGCAGATTTTGGACGAATTGGACCGAATGCTGAAACTACGAGTGATCGAAGAGTCCCAAAGTTCGTGGAGCTCTTCAGTAGTTCTAGTCCGTAAACCCGGCAAGGTGAGGCTTTGCTTAGACTCGCGGAAACTAAATGCCGTGACGATTACGGATGCATATCGCCCTCCACACATCCAGGGAATACTAAGCAGATTGCCGCGGGCTGAATTTATATCTAATCTGGATCTTAAAGACGCCTTTTGGCAAATTCCACTTGAATTAAATTCGCGACAGAAGACTGCTTTCTCAGTTCCCAAGCGGCCCTTATACCAGTTTAAAGTTATGCCATTTGGGTTATGTAATGAGCTACAAACCATGTGCCGGCTCATGGATAAAGTTATTCCTGCTGTTCTTCACGATAAAGTATTCGTATATCTGGATGACCTGTTGTTGATTGGGTTGTTGATCATTCTGGATCACTTTACAAAATTCCATTTCCTGCTACCTCTCAAGAAATTTGTTTCGAAACCGATTACCGACTATTTAAAAAATAACATCTTCCCGACGTTCGGGGTCCCCGAAACCATTGTCACAGACAATGGAGTGCAATTCAAGAGCCAAGATTTCAACCAGCTTCTGGCCAATTACGGCGTGGAGCATACCTACACCGCGCTATATGCTCCTCAAGCAAATGCGTCAGAACGAGTAAACCGATCCCTAATCGCGGCTATCCGTGCTTTCTTGAATGAAGACCACTCGAACTGGGATGTTAACCTGGGTCATATCAGCTGTTCGCTACGGAGTTCCACACATGCGTCTACGGGGTTTTCACCGTATTTCCTAGCATTTGGGAAAAATATGATTACCCACGGGGAGACTTATGAACTCTTGCGGAAATTGGCCTTGCTAGAGCCACCGGATACCTTCATTTCCCATGAGGACGGGTTAGCCCAAATACGTAATAAAGCGAAAGAAAACATGAGACGAGCATACGAGGTAAATGAGAAGAAATACAATACCCGGTCCAGGCACGTAGATTTTCAAGTGGGTGTTACGTCCACGTCCAATTCAAAACAAACAAAATGTAAACAAACTACAAAAATCCATACAAACGATTTGACAACAAAATAACCTGCTGACCGATATCTGTCAGTGATATCAGCTAGCTGCTTAAAAATTTGCAATGTTGCTTTGACTGGAATTATTGGAATGGCAAATGTTTCTCACATGATGTGATGAAAGTTTGTTGCACACTGATGGTGATGGGAAAACCATAGGTATTTTAGGCAATCATCTTACTAGAAATTGGTTTGAGTGTTTGATGTGTGTATGGTAATAATTGTTTAAGTGTTGTGTGATTGTTATTCATGTTTAATGTTTATTGGTAATTGTGATTTTTAGGTTTAAAAAGGACGGGAATAAGATATGGCTTACACCATACGGACAAACAGCAGAATACAAAGGACAGAATAACACTTGACGCAAAAATATAATTTCTAGAATGTTCGATGGAGAAAAAAAACGGGTTGTGGTAGTCGATCAATGAGGGAGATAGGAGTCGAAAACTAGCTACTAGGAAGTTAGTTGAATTTTGATCATCAGCGGCGATAGGTTTCAAGCCAAATAATTTTGTGAGAAAAGTTAGAAGAAAAAGAAAAATTTCTTTAAGAGCAGACGCCATATATATAAAATTAAAGGAAGTTTAAATGCAAAACTTTTTTTATTTGTGAAATTAGTGAAATTGAGTTGAATTTTGATCATCAGCGGCGATAGGTTTCAAGCCAAATAATTTTGTGAGAAAAGTTAGAAGAAAAAGAAAAATTTCTTTAAGAGCAGACGCCATATGTATAAAATTAAAGAAAGTTTAAATGCAAAAGTTTTATTGGTGAAATTAGTAGAATGAGAAGAATTGTGAATTTTTCAAAAGGCCTTTTTTTGTGCAGCACAATTGGGGTTCAAAAGATTTGAAATAAAAGGAAATCTTCATCAGTAGAAAAAAAACGCCATTTTTTTTATAAAACTGGGAATCTACAAATCAAAGAAATTTTTACAAGTGGAAATCCCAATTTTTGAATGTGAAGTAGTGCAAATGCGTTAATCGCCTTTATTCCTTAATATAAAATCAAATCAAAGATTTAACAAAAAAAAAGGAATTCAAATCAGAAAAATTTCACCAGTGGAAATAATATTTTTAAAGCGATAAAGTGCGAGTGCACCAATCAATTTTAGAACACGAAGTGTTGAACCATCAGAGTTAGAACCTTAATTTTCACATAGTCTCTACCTAAAAAAACGAAGTGCGCTAAGTGTTAAAACAAAGGAGGGTGCTTCCCAAACAGTGGATCAAATTTTCTATTTAAGAGTATTTTCAATCGATTATTGAGTTTTAACCATTCGGAGTTTTTTTTTTGAGCTATTTCAGTTAAAATTAGAGTTTTTCTATTCAATCACGTGATATTAAAATCAAATTCTGCTCAAGTCTAAATTGAGTTGATATCCAATTTAAAATTAAGATTTTTTGTGCCTCTGAGTTTTTTTTTATTTGAATTTAATTTAAATTTTGAGTTTTTTTGTAATTTAAAATCGAGTTTTTTTGAGTTTTTATTTAATTTTTAAGTTACTTTGATTGTAAACTGCCTTTAGTAGTTCACAATAAAATTCCCACAACCTTACTCAGGTATCAACGACATCATGCCGGCAGGATTTCATTGAGGAACACCAAGTAAGTGCCAATTGCTTAAATTTTTTTATATGCACCAGTTTTTTTTTACTACTAAGCGCAGTATATATAAAAAAAACAAAAAGATAAAGAAACAGCCTTTTTTAAATAACTTTTTATGAATAAAGATAATTACCATTTTTTTTGAATATTTTTTTTTTAAATTATTATACTCATAATTTTTGTGAAACATACATACATCGTTTTTTTTTTAATTTTTACATTTCATTTTAAACTTGAAGTTTTGTTAATAAAAGTAATTACATCTATAAAAAATTGGAAAAGAAAACAACGTGATTTTTCATTGCCGTGGCCCATTGGGGGTGTGAGGCATATTCCTTTTTTTTTTAAATTCTCTATATTAACTTCACTTGCCCGTGGGTCGTCGGTCGTCGGTCGTCTGTCGTGGATTCTTGCGATCAATTTTTAACCCACTTCCCATGGCCCGATTTTATTGAAATTTTGCACACATGTGTATTTCCGGAGACAACACTTTCTATTAAATTTTGAGGCCCCTCGGGCTGCGGGGTCGGGGAGCTCCCAAACAAAAATTTTAAAAAATTTACCCGATTTTCTTCAAATTTTAAACACATGTGTATACCCAATAAACAATACTTTTTCGAAAATTTGGTAGTGATCGGGTCCCGGGTTCGGCCGATAGGCCCTTATACATTTTTTAAATATCTATACTGGCATCAGATATTCGTCGCCCTTTATGGACTGTGTGCGGTGTGTGCTGCGCAGTCGGCTGCGCTGCATGGTTTTGGTGGTGGTGGAGAGAGAGAGAGAAATCTTAGCGCACGCACAAATGAACCCAGCATATGAAACGAGACATACATGTTTTATGCTTACTTCAACTTACATTTTTATTATATACTGAATTGTATTTTTTTAATTGATGTCGTTTTTTTTGTTGTCGATATCAACTTACAGATAGAACAACAAGTTTTCACAATATTCTGTCATTTGGCGTTTTCATAAATTAGTTCAGAGCAGTCAAAGAGTTCTCAAGATAAATGTTCGTGTTTCTTATTTGCTCAGAGTATGAGCGTGCTCTAAGTGCTCAGAATAAAATGATCTGAGCTTTTTCAATTTTAACATCTGATGTCAAATGTTTGTTTCGATGATTTTCTCCTACAATAAAAAAAAAATGGCCCAGGATCGAGGGGCTCCCATATCAATTTCTGCGATTAGAGAATTTAGATGAACAATTTTAATTTTTATGGGTTGTTTTTTATTTTTAATTACATTTTTATTGGTCCTCACCATGAGTGAGTAGACGCGGTGGCTAAGGTGTGTGGCTGGGATCAATGATCCTGCTACGGGTTGTCTCGTCGCTTTTCAGATGACGACGTGACGGACCATGGACGACCGGACGAAGTCCATCATTTCCTTCATGATTTTATGAGGCCTCGGTACTGGTGCAAGCAAGACATTCCTTTTAGATTTAATTAGCTATTAAGTGAAAAAGAAAATTTCCTAAAAGAAATCGAATTTTCTTTTGTTAATTTTAAAGTAATTTTAATGTAGAGTAATAGAGATGTAAGTTTAGTATATAAAAACAAAGGAATGACCTGGTTGCACCGGGACTGAGGGGACGTTATCCTTTATCCCCTCCTTGATCCAGCCCCTTTTTGATTCCACTTTCCTTTTTTTTTATTTTTTTTATATAAGTCGACAATTAAAATTTTTGTTCATGACGAGGTGTCACTGGTAAATGACAAGGACCGCCCGTCCGACGAGCTAAGCCGAGCAACCGCGAGCGTGTCGGGACGTCCTTGCCAGTGGCAAGACCCCTAGTGGGACCTCGCTCCATAACAAATGGCGCCCAACGTTTGATTGGCTCTACCCATTGTTTCTTGAGAAGCAGGAATCTCCAATAGGAAGTTCCTGGCTCTCGACAAACGATGGCAGTCAACCTTTCCCTTTAATTTTTTACCTTTTTTTTTATAACGTAACGTAACTTAAATACTCTAGTTTTTCTTATTTTTAATTTTTTTATTAAAATTTCAATAAATTTTAGTTTTCCTCTTACCATTTTCTTTACTTTTACTTTTAACTTTAAAAATTTTTTTTACATCTAATTTTGCTATTTTTTTAGTACTTCCCCTTTTCCCATTTTATTTTCCTACTCCAAAACTCCATTTTAATCTTTAAATGACAGAACAGGACATGACAAGACAGAAAATAATGGGCATCGATTGCTCTCCGGATAAGTTTGCGGTCCCAGTTCGAAAATTCCATAAATCTTGAATTTGGTGGTGCTGGCTCATTTGGAGACCAAACTTGGTCAACGCCACTATTTGGTTGGTGCGGTCGAAATTGAGCCAGAATCTATTCGACTTGATCGCCAAATAGAACAATGCGACAGGGATGCAGCGGACAGCCATTGCCACTAGTACACTATGAAAGTACAGGTAAGCGTGTGTTCGCTCACCTCATCCTTGGCGGATCGGCCTCGTCACAGAGGCTCCTCGCTGGTGCTTTGAGTAGCGATCCGCCAGGATGAGATGAAACCTCTACTGACGAGTATGACTTCCCACAAAATCATGGAGGAAACCGACAAAGACAAGACATACCATGCTAGAACGGACTTACAAGAATCTGAAATGTTGGAGGCAACCTTGGGCAATCTATCCAGCTACACACCAGCCGTTTCGATATTAAGAAGATACATACCTCGATACATAAATATATCTAAAGAAAAATTTGTAAAGGAAAGGAAGAAAAAATCCTAAATTCAGGAAAAAAAAAGAAAGAAATTAGATTCAGGGGAAACTCAAAAGAAAAGGAAATTTTTTTAATGAGAGGCCAAAACAAGAAAACTGGCATTGTCCCCAAAAGATTGGCAAATCTCGGATCAGGGATGTCAACGAGGCAGTCAGCCCGAAGGGGGGTTAGATGAAAGGAGATCAAGTAGACAAAAACAGTAGCGTGATGGGCATGCCAATCCATGGAGATTTCTGCTTTGGCAACTCCGGTTTGCTAAGCCCATTAGCATCAAGTGCTCAGGTCGATCCTTCTGCAGGTGAACAGCCAAACTCCTCAATGACTTTGACTGGTCCACCGATTCATGTAGAAACGGTAGACGTAGGTAATCACCAGGTACATAATTCTTTCGGAAATATAATAGGATAATTTCTTCAAATTTTAAACGCATGTGTATACCCAATAAACAATACTTTTTCGAAAATGTGGTAGTGATCGGGTCCCGGGTTCGGCCGATAGGCCCTTATACATTTTTTAAATATCTATACTGGCATCAGATATTCGTCGCCCTTTATGGACTGTGTGCGGTGTGTGCTGCGCAGTCGGCTGCGCTGCATGGTTTTGGTGGTGGTGGAGAGAGAGAGAGAAATCTTAGCGCACGCACAAATGAACCCAGCATATGAAACGAGACATACATGTTTTATGCTTACTTCAACTTACATTTTTATTATATACTGAATTGTATTTTTTTAATTGATGTCGTTTTTTTTGTTGTCGATATCAACTTACAGATAGAACAACAAGTTTTCACAATATTCTGTCATTTGGCGTTTTCATAAATTAGTTCAGAGCAGTCAAAGAGTTCTCAAGATAAATGTTCGTGTTTCTTATTTGCTCAGAGTATGAGCGTGCTCTAAGTGCTCAGAATAAAATGATCTGAGCTTTTTCAATTTTAACATCTGATGTCAAATGTTTGTTTCGATGATTTTCTCCTACAATAAAAAAAAAATGGCCCAGGATCGAGGGGCTCCCATATCAATTTCTGCGATTAGAGAATTTAGATGAACAATTTTAATTTTTATGGGTTGTTTTTTATTTTTAATTACATTTTTATTGGTCCTCACCATGAGTGAGTAGACGCGGTGGCTAAGGTGTGTGGCTGGGATCAATGATCCTGCTACGGGTTGTCTCGTCGCTTTTCAGATGACGACGTGACGGACCATGGACGACCGGACGAAGTCCATCATTTCCTTCATGATTTTATGAGGCCTCGGTACTGGTGCAAGCAAGACATTCCTTTTAGATTTAATTAGCTATTAAGTGAAAAAGAAAATTTCCTAAAAGAAATCGAATTTTCTTTTGTTAATTTTAAAGTAATTTTAATGTAGAGTAATAGAGATGTAAGTTTAGTATATAAAAACAAAGGAATGACCTGGTTGCACCGGGACTGAGGGGACGTTATCCTTTATCCCCTCCTTGATCCAGCCCCTTTTTGATTCCACTTTCCTTTTTTTTTATTTTTTTTATATAAGTCGACAATTAAAATTTTTGTTCATGACGAGGTGTCACTGGTAAATGACAAGGACCGCCCGTCCGACGAGCTAAGCCGAGCAACCGCGAGCGTGTCGGGACGTCCTTGCCAGTGGCAAGACCCCTAGTGGGACCTCGCTCCATAACAAATGGCGCCCAACGTTTGATTGGCTCTACCCATTGTTTCTTGAGAAGCAGGAATCTCCAATAGGAAGTTCCTGGCTCTCAACAAACGATGGCAGTCAACCTTTCCCTTTAATTTTTTACCTTTTTTTTTATAACGTAACGTAACTTAAATACTCTAGTTTTTCTTATTTTTAATTTTTTTATTAAAATTTCAATAAATTTTAGTTTTCCTCTTACCATTTTCTTTACTTTTACTTTTAACTTTAAACATTTTTTTTACATCTAATTTTGCTATTTTTTTAGTACTTCCCCTTTTCCCATTTTATTTTTCTACTCCAAAACTCCATTTTAACCTTTAAATGACAGAACAGGACATGACAAGACAGAAAATAATGGGCATCGATTGCTCTCCGGATGAGTTTGCGGTCCCAGTTCGAAAATTCCATAAATCTTGAATTTGGTGGTGCTGGCTCATTTGGAGACCAAACGTGGTCAACGCCACTATTTAGTTGGTGCTGTCGAAATTGAGCCAGACTTGATCGCCAAATAGAACAATGCGACAGGGATGCAGCGGACAGCCATTGCCACTAGTACACTATGAAAGTACAGGTAAGCGTGTGTTCGCTGTTCCCTTAGACTAAAAGTGGAGGGTCACCTCATCCTTGGCGGATCGGCCTCGTCACAGAGGCTCCTCGCTGGTGCTTTGAGTAGCGATCCGCCAGGATGAGATGAAACCTCTACTGACGAGTATGACTTCCCACAAAATCATGGAGGAAACCGACAAAGACAAGACATACCATGCTAGAACGGACTTACAAGAATCTGAAATGTTGGAGGCAACCTTGGGCAATCTATCCAGCTACACACCAGCCGTTTCGATATTAAGAAGATACATACCTCGATACATAAATATATCTAAAGAAAAATTTGTAAAGGAAAGGAAGAAAAAATCCTAAATTCAGGAAAAAAAAAAGAAAGAAATTAGATTCAGGGGAAACTCAAAAGAAAAGGAAATTTTTTTAATGAGAGGCCAAAACAAGAAAACTGGCATTGTCCCCAAAAGATTTGTGGCTTTAGCACAGGTAAGTAAATTTATATTTTTCTCGATTGAAATTTTTTTTATAATTAATAAAACGCGCGACGGGGATAATTTATACTAGTCCTCGTCGTTTTTAACAAAGAAATAAATTTCGTTTTATTTGTTTGAAATAAATTCGCTTAAAAGAAATTGCGCACTGCGACAGCCATTTTTTAAGTGGTCTGCCCGAACTGCTTAACCCGATGTTGACCGATGCCGGAGAGAAATCCAAACTGATACACGGTAAAAACTTTTTAATTTTCCCAAAAAATTTATTTAACTGCCATTGCAAAATTTTATAAATATATTTTTTTTCGTTAGTTTTCATTAAAAGTGACTGCCTAAATTTCCAAATTTGGTTTCAGATCTTTCGAGAAGTTATCGCGGCGTGGGTTTAACGACGGCCATTTTGTGGCTTTAGCACAGGTAAGTAAATTTATAATTTTCTCGATTGAATTTTTTTTATTTTTTTATAATTAATAAAACGCGCGACGGGGATAATTTATACTAGTCCTTGTCATTTTTAAAAAAAAGAAATAAAGTACTTTTACTGTGCTTAAGCCACAAAAATGGCCGTCGTTAAACCTACGCCACGACAAATTCTCGAAAGATCTGAAATCAAATTTGGAAATTTAGGCAGTCAATTTGAATGAAGACTAACGAAAATATGGCATGTTAAATAAATTTTTGGAAAAATTTAAAAATCTTTACCGTGTAGCAGTTTGGATTTGATACTCTCCGGCATCGGTCAACATCGTGTTAAGCAGTTCGGGCAGACCACTGAAAAAAATAAAAAAATGGCTGTCGCAGTGCGCAATTTCTTTTAAGCGAATTTAATTCAAACCAATAAAAGTACTTTATTTCTTTTTTTTAAAAACGACGAGGACTAGTATAAATTATCCCCGTCGCGCGTTTTATTAATTATAAAAAAATTTAACAGGTAAGTAAATTTATATTTTTCTCGATCGAAATTTTTTTTAAAATTAATAAAACGCGCGACGGGGATAATTTATACTAGTCCTCGTCGTTTTTAACAAAGAAATAAATTTCGTTTTATTTGTTTGAAATAAATTCGCTTAAAAGAAATTGCGCACTGCGACAGCCATTTTTTAAGTGGTCTGCCCGAACTGCTTAACCCGATGTTGACCGATGCCGGAGAGTATCAAATCCAAAGTGATACACGGTAAAAACTTTTTAATTTTCCCAAAAAATTTATTTAACTGCCATTGAAAAATTTTATAAATATATTTTTTTTCGTTAGTTTTCATTAAAAGTGACTGCCTAAATTTCCAAATTTGGTTTCAGATCTTTCGAGAAGTTATCGCGGCGTGGGTTTAACGACGGCCATTTTGTGGCTTTAGCACAGGTAAGTAAATTTATAATTTTCTCGATTGAATTTTTTTTATTTTTTTATAATTAATAAAACGCGCGACGGGGATAATTTATACTAGTCCTTGTCGTTTTTTAAAAAAGAAATAAAGTACTTTTATTGGTTTGAATTAAATTCGCTTAAAAGAAATTGCGCACTGCGACAGCCATTTTTTCAGTGGTCTGCCCGAACTGCTTAATCCGATGTTGACCGATGCCGGAGAGTATCAAATCCAAACTGATCCAACACCATTCAAACTTAACTTAATCGCCTCCAGCCTGATTACCGACCCTCACAAACCATCGCCCAGGTCACCCATGTCGCATTTTTGATTTGTTTCGCTCCATTCTTTTCCTCATTTTTTTTCTCTCTACCCTGGTCTATGTGTGTGTGTGTGGTTGACCACTGGTCGTCATCACGATGCATCGCATCGCTATCGGGTGATGCTCACATGCATTGCGAACAGGTGGAGCGAGAAGAAAAAATTTTTCTCTGCTAAGATACCGACACTAATGCACATGCGTATTGAGAGTGCAGCCATCGTTCTTTTGACTTCAGAGTCAGCCAGCAACAAGCATTCCGATATGGGAATTTTGTTAACCAACGGGATATTTCCCAATGATTTGCCTTTGGTCGTCGCCAAATGGAGTGAAAAAAAATGCATGCTAAATGCAACCAGCAGCAATTGCTAAACTATTGGTCATCATGGTGGTGACGAATGGGCATTTTTCCAATGGTCGCCTCCACAAAACAGGCTTTCCCGGGGTTTCAAATGGACACACCGAAAAGGCTGAGACAAGGCGACTATCCACGATGCTGGGAGTTACTCTCTTATATCTTTAGCGTGAAAGATACCTAAACTTTTACCTCTAATGAATAGTAGCAGTTTCCCCGCTTTTCCCTGATATGCGCCTTCAGGTAGGTTGGCGCTAGTTTGGCGTTAAAACCCTTCAACAACTTGCTTTGAGCAAAGATTCGGCGATATACTTCTTGACCCATGTTATGGAGCGAGGTCCCACTAGGGGTTCTGCCACTGGCAAGGACGTCGCAACACGCTCGCGGTTGCTCGGCTTAGCTCGTCGGACGGGCGGTCCTTGTCACTTACCAGTGACACCTCGTTATGAACAAAAATTTTAATTGTCGTGTCGACTTATATAAAAAAATAAAAAAAGGAAAGTAGAATCAAAAAGGGGCTGGATCAAGGAGGGGATAAAGGATAACGTCCCCTCAGTCCCGGTGCAACCAGGTCATTCCTTTGTTTTTATATACTAAACTTACATCTCTATTACTCTACATTAGAATTACTTTAAAATTAACAAAAGAAAATTCGATTTCTCTTAGGAAATTTTCTTTTTCACTTAATAGCTAATTAAATCTAAAAGGAATGTCTTGCTTGCACCAGTACCGAGGCCTCATAAAATCATGAAGGAAATGGTGGACTTCGTCCGGTCGTCCATGGTCCGTCACGTCGTCATCTGAAAAGCGCCGAGGCAACCCGTAGCAGGATCATTGATCCCAGCCACACACCTTAGCCACTGCGTCTACTCACTCATGGTGAGGACCAATAAAATGTAATTAAAAAAAAAGGAATATGCCTCACACCCCCAATGGGCCACGGCAATGAAAAATCACGTTGTTTTCTTTTCCAATTTTTTATACATGTAATTACTTTTATTAACTTTTATTAACAAAACTTCAAAACTTTTAAAATGAAATGTAAAAATTAAAAAAAAAACGATGTATGTATGTTTCACAAAAATTATGAGTATAATAATTTAAAAAAAAAAATATTCAAAAAAATGGTCATTATCTTTATTCATAAAAAGTTATTTAAAAAAGACTGTTTCTTTATCTTTTTGTTTTTTTTATATATATACTGCGCTTAGTAGTAAAAAAAAACTGGTGTATATAAAAAAATTTAAGCAATTGGCATTTACTTGGTGTTCCTCAATGAAATCCTGCCGGCATGATGTCGTTGATACCTGAGTAAGGTTGTGGGAATTTTATTGTGAACTACTAAACGCAGTTTACAATCAAAGTAACTTAAAAATTGAATAAAAACTCAAAAAAACTCGATTTTAAATTCAATTTATAAAAAAACTCAAAATTTAAATTAAATTCAAATAAAAAAAACTCAGAGGTACAAAAATCTAAATTTCAAATTGGATATCAACTCAATTTAGACTTGAGCAGAATTTGATTTTAATATCAAATATCATATCAAAAATTGAAAATACTCTTAAATAAAAAATTTGATCCACTGTTTGGGAAGCACCCTCCTTTGTTTTGTTGAAATATATGTGATCTCAATCCACTAAGCTTTGGTAGGTCTGACGCCTATTTTAACACTTAGCGCACTTCGTTTTTTTAGGTAGATACTATGTGAAAATTAAGGTTTTAACTCTGATGGTTCAACACTTTGTGAAGGGAGCATACCAGCGCTAACATTGTATTCAAGGTTAAATCGATTCTTTATTCCTATAGTTAATTGCATTCCTCATATTGCCTTCTGCATATGAACCGCAATTAAAATATTACAGCACAAACACTCAACAAGTGAACGAACAAAAAAAGAGTCTTATTACTTTGTTGGGAGACTCCATGCCTGAGCATGACAGCATACAAAGTAATGAGAGTACGATCGGCGGTCGTTAGCCTATGACAACAAAATGCACAGTCACTTAACCTTGCTGTGCATGGCACTGACCGAGCATGCAATAAAATTATAAACAAAATAGGTCACTTGCCAGTGCTGGTAAATATGTCACATCAGCAATATAGGCAATCGACCTAAAGCAATTAAGAATGTTCGGTATGCAATAATACCAAAATGCTGACCAGCACTAATCGATCTAAACTAGTATGCATGTGTATACATTTTCTATATTCAAATTCTGTTATGTATTATGTTTTTGAGTCTCCGGACTGCTATAAATAAGCACCAAAATTTTAATAAAGTTGTCAATTGAAGATTGAACATCCAACCGATACCAACGGCGTTTTCTTAAGCTTGCGAGCGTTAAACTCCAAAAGTATTGTTAGGATCCACTTCATCGGACTCCCACCTTGGGTGCAGGTACTGCCAAAGGTCTAAGTCGAAGGCGAAATAGCCAGGACTAGTGGAGGACTAAGAGAAGAACATCGGGGCTCGATTAGTACGAGCGTTATCCTTTACATGGCGATCCTGCCAGGAGTCGAACCTGGAATCTTCTGATCCTGCCACGTCTACCTGGAATCTTTTAATATTACCAGTATAAGAAGATCCTTTCAACCTACTAAGACTATACTGAAAGGATCTTGCAGTACTATAATCGTTGCCAGATACGACCAATTACAAAGTCTTCACATATAGTTTTAACCAATGTCCAGTGAGGAACAGCTGGTCATCACAGCCAAATACTAAACTGAAAAGCTCACTTCTAAACAACTACATAAATCCTGTCAGAATTCAATTTCCAGAAATCACAGCATAAAACTTAAACATGGACAACGACAACGACAGCGGAAGGGAAACTGACGAATTCGATTATGAAGACGTCTTTCATCGATACACAGCAAGTAAGATAGATGAAGTTAATGCCGAGGTGGATCGATTCCCACACCTAGTAGGAATCTTCGCAGCCATAGACAGTTGGAATCCAAGTGAAAACTGACGTTAACATTACTGCCAATATTCCACCAACACCTCACATAACGACAACGAAAAAAAAATGAAAATGAAGATAAACAACAACGCATGGAGAATGGCCGCCCCAGGACAACCTAATTTGCTAAGAACAACAAGAATCCGCCTTCTAGAGAAGAACCTACTACTTGAGTATACAGCACTCAAGGCTTATGCACCAATATTATTAAATGAATGGCGTAAAGAAGGCAATCAAACTTTATCGAACAAAAGACGTATGACGCCCATATTTGATGCTACAGAATACGGACTATCAATACAACCAAGCCTAATACAACAATTGATGCCAAAAATTAACATAATGAATTCAATATCTGCCAATTCTTCAGTTACTGGATCAGATGATGTTGGTGACTTTTCTTCAGCACAACAGCCAGATGCATATATCAGTCAAATATCCTCGACATTAGGAGCAGTGGACGGTTCACAAATACAGCAAACGACAAAAACAATCAATGCAGAAAGGTTGTTAAAAATTGCAGAAATGGAAATCGCGTTATAATTATTAATATTTATCCTTGTATATAATTTTAACTTTTTATCAATTAAATTTTTTAAATACCAAACAATAATTGGTTACTTAATTTCATCAATAAATTGAGAACACATATTTTTGTATTCGTATTAATTATTATATTATCTTTTAAAATGAAATACTTTAAACGCCTTTACAAAATTAAAATAAACTTATAAAATTTTTATAATGACTTCAACAAACGTAAAAACAATACAAAAACCTAAGTCTAGACTGTGACGAATTACTTATAGAACTCAAACCGACTGACAACTTTACGACATTGATTCCACTACCAAATATACAACCTACAAACCTTTTTCATAAATTAAACAGAATTCGAAGAAACAGTCGCGTTTTCATATAACTACCATGGACATTAAATAATTGAGCTTATAAAATATAACAGTTTCGAGGACGAAGAATACAAAAAAAAATATATTGATATAATCCTGGGATCCAACAATGTTTTGGCATACATCCCAATAAAGAATTGCACACTCATACGAAGGAAGAAGGATGGCACTACAGCCCGAGCGGCATCATTTTTCGATTTGTTGTCAAGGGACGTGCATCACATCTGCGGACCATTAATAAATTATACATTACAAAAGAAGAAATTAAGTAATCCAAGGAAAGCACTACAACCCAAGCGGCAGAATTTGGCAAAATACTGTTAAGGGATGTGCAAAAACTCTGCGGATCAAGATCAATAAAGAAGATATATATTACTAAAAATGAATTAAAGCAACTTGCAGGTGGCAGCCAAGAATGCAATGAATGAAAAAAGATTTAAGAACAAAAATGTAAATGTGCAACAAATAAATGAATATATATATATAATTAAATTACCGATCCTTATAAGAAAAAAATTTTGCTCAACAATTACCGTATTACATAAAACGCAATAAAACGGACGATACGAAACATAAAGAAAAAATATTTTTGGACAGGAATGCAAAACGATGTGACAACATTTGTTAAGCATTGCCCGATTTGCCAAAGAAACAAATATATCCAGCCTAAAAAACAACCCATGACTATTACATCTACAGCCGAATCAGGTTTTGAAAAATTATATCTAGATTTAGTAGGACCCTTAGAAGAATCAGAAGATGGCTCCAAGTATATTCTGACAATACAAGACGAACTTACAAAATTTACGGAAGCTATACCACTTCCAAATAAAGAATCAGTCACAGTAGCAAAAGCTTTAGTAGAAGGTTTTATTTTAAGATATGGAGTACCACTTAGAATTGCTGTAAATTGTTAAGGAGAGAACAATTACAATCTACAACGTACCATCATGAAAGTATAGGGGCACTAGAAAACTCTCATAAGGTTTTAGGAGCATATCTAAGAAGTTATGTTTCGGATAAACATACCGATTGGAGCACCTGGTTGCCATATTATGTTTTCTGTTATAATACTTCTGTACACTCAGAGACGGGTTATACACCTTTCGAACTTATATTCGGAAAGCAGTGTAACTTACCATCAAATTTAACGAAACATATAGAACCAGTATACAACTATGAGGACTACGTAATTGACTTGAAGAATAAATTACAAGTTGCTCATATTGATGCTCGAGAAACTATAATAAAAAAGGAAAATTCTAGGAAAGAAAGGTATGACATAGATGGGCACACAAAGAGTGCAAATTTCGAAATAGGAAGTTTGGTTTTATTGAGAAATGAGGCTAGAAAGAAACTAGATCCAATATATATATAGGACCATATGAAGTTTTGTCACAAAATGGTGTGAATTGTGAAATCAAATACGAAAACAAAAGAATGGCAGTACACAAAAATAGACTTAAGCCTTTTTACATATATTTAACGTTAATAAACGTATAAAAATGATATTAAAAAAATGTTAAAGGGTGAAAGAATGTATCCCCAAATTGTAAATAAATTATAAAAAAAAATAAATATAGAAGCAATAATAAGTAAAAACAAAAATGAATACAAGCAAAGTAGAAATAAAAATAGAATTAAGTTTGAAATTTAAATAATTTGTGGTAATTAATAAGAAAACTAGATTTTAGTCACTGGATCAATAGTTATTAAGAGAAAAAATATAATATCGTTCAACATTTAAAATACTACCACATATATTAGAAAGAAAAAATAGAACTACGATTTAAAATACTACCACATAAATTTAAAAATTCATTCATCTCATATAAATTAGAATTAGAAAAAAGATCTAAACATCAATTTTTAGACTTAAAATTATTACTGCAATTACAATTATAATTAAGATTGAATGAATATATTAAACTAAAATTTAACAATAGGATATTAATATACCTAAATATGTACTTCTCCAAATTAACGTAACCTTTTTACGACAAAACAAAAAATTTTTTAAAAAAAAAAATGGAAAACAAAAAAAAATCTTCCACCTGGTAATCAAACCAGAAAATGATACACAAGTGGCGCCTAAAAAGAAGAAATGACGATGTGTCATGATTTCTCCTTTTTCCCCCAGGAAGAGTGGTGTGAAGGGAGCATACCAGCGCTAACATTGTATTCAAGGTTAGATCGATTCTTTATTCCTATAGTTAATTGAATTCCTCATATTGCCTTCTGCATATGAACCGCAATTAATATATTACAGCATAAACTCCCAACGAGTGAACGAACAAAAAAAGAGTCTTATTACTTTGTTGGCACACTCCATGCCTGAGCATGACAGCATACAAAGTAATGAGAGTACGATCGGCGGTCGTTAGCCTATGACAACAAAGTGCACAGAAAGCATTATAGGCAAGCGAGCGCTGATCATAAAAAAAGTAAATAACGTTCGGTCACTTACCCTTGCTGTGCATGGCACTGACCGAGCATGCAATAAAATTATAAACAAAATAGGTCACTTGCCTGTGCTGGTAAATATGTCACATCAGCTATATAGGCAATCGACCTAAAGCAATTCAGAATGTTCGGTATGCAATAATACCAAAATGCTGACCAGCACTAATCGATCTAAACTAGTATGCATGTGTATACATTTTCTATATTCAAATTCTGTTATGTATTATGTTTTTGAGTCTCCGGACTGCTATAAATAAGCACCAAAATTTTAATAAAGTTGTCAATTGAAGATTGAACATCCAACCGATACCAACGGCGTTTTCTTAAGCTTGCGAGCGTTAAACTCCAAAAGTATTGTTAGGATCCACTTCATCGGACTCCCACCTTGGGTGCAGGTACTGCCAAAGGTCTAAGTCGAAGGCGAAATAGCCAGGACTAGTGGAGGACTAAGAGAAGAACATCGGGGCTCGATTAGTACGAGCGTTATCCTTTACAACTTTGTGTTCTAAAATTGATTGGTGCACTCGCACTTTATCGCTTTAAAAATATTATTTCCACTGGTGAAATTTTTCTGATTTGAATTCCTTTTTTTTTGTTAAATCTTTGATTTGATTTTATATTAAGGAATAAAGGCGATTAACGCATTTGCACTACTTCACATTCAAAAATTGGGATTTCCACTTGTAAAAATTTCTTTGATTTGTAGATTCCCAGTTTTATAAAAAAAAATTGCGTTTTTTTTCTACTGATAAAGATTTCCTTTTATTTCAAATCTTTTGACCCCCAATTGTGCTGCACAAAAAAAAGGCCTTTTGAAAAATTCACAATTCTTCTCATTCTACTAATTTCACCAATAAAACTTTTGCATTTAAACTTTTGCATTTAAACTTTCTTTAATTTTATACATATGGCGTCGGCTCTTAAAGAAATTTTTCTTTTTCTTCTAACTTTTCTCACAAAATTATTTGGCTTGAAACCTATCGCCGCTGATGATCAAAATTCAACTCAATTTCACTAATTTTACAAATAAAAAAAGTTTTGCGTTTAAACTTCCTTTAATTTTATATATATGGCGTCTGCTCTTAAAGAAATTTTTCTTTTTCTTCTAACTTTTCTCACAAAATTATTTGGCTTAAAACCTATCGCCGCTGATGATCAAAATTCAACTCAATTTCACTAATTTCACAAATAAAAAAAGTTTTGCGTTTAAACTTCCTTTAATTTTATATATATGGCGTCTGCTCTTAAAGAAATTTTTCTTTTTCTTCTAACTTTTCTCACAAAATTATTTGGCTTGAAACCTATCGCCGCTGATGATCAAAATTCAACTAACTTCCTAGTAGCTAGTTTTCGACTCCTATCTCCCTCATTGATCGACTACCACAACCCGTTTTTTTTCTCCATCGAACATTCTAGAAATTATATTTTTGCGTCAAGTGTTATTCTGTCCTTTGTATTCTGCTGTTTGTCCGTATGGCGTAAGCCATATCTTGTTCCCGTCCTTTTTAAACCTAAAAATCACAATTACCAATAAACATTAAACATGAATAACAATCACACAACACTTAAACAATTATTACCATACACACATCAAACACTCAAACCAATTTCTAGTAAGATGATTGCCTAAAATACCTATGCTTTTCCCATCACCATCAGTGTGCAACAAACTTTCATCACATCACGTGAGAAACATTTGCCATTCCAATTATTCCAGTCAAAGCAACATTGCAAATTTTTAAGCAGCTAACTGATATCACTGACAGATATCGGTCAGCAGGTTATTTTGTTCTCAAATCGTGTGTATGAATTTTTGTAGTTTGTTTACATTTTGTTTGTTTCGAATTGGACGTGGACGTAACAGGCTCGTCTCTATTTCATGAGTGGTCACGAGTGAAATATAACGTAAAGAGAAGGAAACGTACAACAAACGATCTTAAGCTTAGTACACACATACCTCCGGAAAGTCTCCGCGAGCACATTGCCTAACGTGGGGCAAGGCCTACTCCCTGAGATCATGCTCTAATTTATATTGCTTATGCTTATGTAGAATTGAGAAATTCTCAGTACAGATGGGATGTTATAAAATTTTATAACTACATTCAGAAAACCCTATCTTCATTAAATCAAAAATGCCATTAAGAGAATAATCTCTTAGATATTCCTAGAAATTACCAAGCGGCACTTAATATCTTTAAAGAAAAATTGCCAACTCATATGAGGACAATCCTCAATGCTCTAAAATCAGACACCATGGAGTTAGCACTGTAACAGTCTTTTGCTCGGGTGACGCTCGCCGGTCACCCAGGGTTCTTTCTCCTTCTCGCTCGTCGTTACAAATTAAAAGATTGTTGGTTTTCGATATAAAATTACAATTCTTCTTTATTTCTTGATCTCTTAGTCTATACGTACTTACATATAAATATACTTAAATAAACTTACGATACGTTGGTTTGTACGTACTCGGTACGGGGAAACCAGGGGAACTTGATTGCAGCCGAGAGTATTCGACTGCGGAAAAGGGGGTTGATGGGCGGCTTCTGCTCTTTAAGTGGTTGCTACTAGAGCACACGAGCAGCGTTCTACGGAACAGCGCGGTATAGTGAATTACTATACGAGTAAGCAAGCGAGGTCCGGGGGATAGCTACCACACTGGGAGCAAGCGGACTGCTTAGTGTCTTGTAAATTACAATATAGCGATACTACCTGGTTTTACAACCTCGATCGTTCGCTATACTGCAATAGACACAGTAAGTATGGGTGTACAACACAACAAAATTAGCCCGGTTTTACAACCTTGACAATTTTGTTATATTGACCTAGACAAAGAAAGTACGAGTATATAATGCAGCACAGTTGTCTGGTTTTACAACCTCGGCAACGTGTTACATTAATATGACTCGGCTAGCCTTGTCACCAAAAAAGGGGCTGTTCGTGGAGAACAGTAGTCAGCGAAAAGCTGTCGGTAAAGGGGGAATTTGCTGTGAACCACAACGCTTTCTTCCCTTTGAGTAGGTATAGCTGCCTTGCCGCAGTATAGTCTACTCTTGAATAGATTTTACTACCGTGCCGTAGTATATTCTATTCTAATTTTTGTTGATTGATTGGAGCATATAAGTGTGTCTTAATAGTTGAATTCCTTGGGAATTTTGTTTTCCCCTTTTTGGAAAAATTATTTGATTATAAATAATATCATTGATAAATTTCTATCATTCATTGGGCGAAAAACCCTTTTCCCGCAAAAAATAATTTCGTTGGTTCAACCGCCGGATTGAACCTTATACGTACTGCATACCGGCCGAGTACACTCGTATTGCGCTAAATTGATATAATGCAAAATAGGTTAATTTTGCATTATATATCGAGTGACTGGGTTTGTTTTTGTATAGCAATTACTTTAGACATATGGTTTGTAGCGAAGTGGTATTTAACCAACTTCGTTACATTCCCCCCCTACTTCGGGGTGCGAAAAAGTATAAGACACACTTATAGGCTAGCAATGGGGTTTTTTTTTTTTTTTTATATATATATACTGGTTGGATAAGTATAACTTATAACTATTATCGGTTTTCTTAATACAGTTTGTTTATATATCTATATATGTATATGTATATATCTGGTATTTTAAAGTAAAAAATGTTTATACATAAAAAAAATTTTCTCATATGGTGTGGTCACTTATTTTTTTCTGGTATATTTGGGGTGGTCTGCGACCTTTATTGTCTCGTGCCGACACCTATATGAGTTACAAAAAGATGTGTGTGTGTTTCAAAAAAAACTGTGGGTGGGTTTATTATTTTTTTCCTTTCTTTCTTTTTTTTTTCCCATTTAATAGTAATATGCTTAAGTTTATGTCTAGTGATAATAGTTCCATTTATACAGGGTTTCTCTTCTTTTTTTTTTGTGTGTGTGTTTTGTTGTTCTTTGTGTTTTTCTTTTCTGTGGTTTTGTATTTTTTCTTTTCTGTGGTTTTGTATTTTTTTTTTTTTTTTTTTTTTGTATTTTTTTTTTTTTTTTTTTATTTTTTTTGTATATTTTTTTTTCTTTTGAGCAAAAGTAACAATCGGTAATAAGTAGTTTAATAGTTTAATAAGTATGATAATAGTAATAAGTGTGATAATAGTAGTAAGTATTGTAATTTATAATAGTAATAAGTAGGTTTAATTAATAGTAATAAGTATAATAGTAGTAAGTAGAAAAATATATAGTAGTAATAAGTATTAATAAGTATGATAATAACAAAAAGATTTTATAATAAAAATATATGAACAGAAGGAATGCTGTCTTCTAATTGCTGTTTTTTAATTGTTGTTAATGTTGCTGGGCTGGTGGGCGTCATCTTGGATGATCGTCATGGCGCTCCCTGCGCATCTTAGCAGGATAGTGTGGTCTGGGTGGTGACTTCCGTAGATTCTTCCTCTGGGTCCGGTGATTCGAAATCTCTTGGGGGTTGTTGGAATGAGAACGCCCTCGAAGGCCTCAGGGTCGAAGTGATTACTCTTCTCGAGGGTTATGAACCTCGTCATTGGTAGTTTCTGTGTTGCTTTGGGGGGGTTTGTAGTGGTATTGGTGTTGGGGTTGGTTGTTTGGGTTGGGTTATCGGTAAGCGGTTGGGTGGCGTTGGAGGGAGGTTTGTTTAGGGTTAGGTTATCTGTAGGTGGTTGGGTGTTGTTGGAGGGGGGTTGGAGGGGGGTTGGTTTAGGGTTCGGCTTTGGGTTTTCTGGTTTAGGCTATTTTGTTGGATGGTCCGGTGGGCGATTCTGGGTCCTTTGGTGGTTTGAGCGGTGGTGGGTCGGGGTTTGCCCCACTGAAGCGGGGTGGCCGCATCATTCTTGATGCTGGGTGCCAATGCTGTCAGCCGCTGTAGCTCGTGTACTGTAAGTGGCCGGTTAGGGGGTGGTGGCCGTTTCTTCCACTTGATGTTTCGGAGCTGTTGTTTGGCGGTAGTTGTTGTTGTTGGTGGTGCCAATACAGGGCGTGGTCTGGTGCGGCGGTGGGCTCCCGGTTCCGGATTTTCGCCGAGAAATTTGGTGCGATGTTGTTCCGTTGCCATCGTGACTGGTACTGGTGTTGCTGAGTGGCCAGTGGTGTTGATCATACCTGAGGTTTGATCTTCGTCTATGGTAGGGGTATCGGGTAGTTGCTTTAAATCCTTCACATGGGCGGTTATTGTTTTGTTTTTTTCTCCCTCTAGGATGCATATGACGGGGGATGGTTTTTTGGAGACTCGGTACGGTCCAATAAATCGAGGTGCTAATTTAGCGGCGAAATTTTGCGTGGCTGAGGAGAGTGGTCGGTGTCGGTAATAGACCATTTCCCCGATTGCTGGTGTCCATGGGCGTCGACGGAGGTCATAATATTTTTTTTGTGTATTAAACGCTTTGGCCAGGTTATGCTTGACCAGGGCCAGGATTTCGTTTAGCATGGTGATGCGTTCTGGTGTGTCAGGTTCTTTGTTGAGTGGTATATCTGGGGTGGTAGGGAGCCGTAATTCGCGACCGAAATTAAGATAGGCTGCGGAATAACCGGTGGTTTCGTTGTGACTGGTGTTGATGGCTAACATAAACTCTGGTAGATATTCGTCCCATCGCCTGTGGTCGGTTCTGACGTACTGTGAGATCATTGTTTTTATCACACGATTCATCCGTTCGGTTGGGTTCGCTTGCGGGGTATACGGTGGGGTAAATCTTTGCTTAATTTGTAGTTGCAATAGTAGGGTCTGGAATTGTTTGCTCCGGTATTGCGTGCCATTATCGGTGATCAGGATTTTGGGGCAGCCATACCGGCTGAGTATACGTTCTTTGAATCCTTTGATGAGGGCAGGAGTAGTTGCGTCACGGAGAGCCAGGAATTCTGTCCATTTGGAAAACTTGTCGTAAAAGACCAGGATCATGGTGTTTCCTTTTGCCGATCGTGGGAGCGGGCCTATAAAATCGGAGCATACGATTTCCCATGGATGGCTTGCGGTGGTTACGTGCATCTCCCCTGCAGGTTTTCGGGTCGGGACTTTGTACTCGAGACACGTGGGGCACCGTCGAACGAATCGCGCGGTATCGCGATATAGCCCGGGCCAGTAATAGGTTTTTGCGATTCTGGTAATGGTTTTGGCAATTCCCATATGGCCTGCGGTCACATCCGTGTGATTTTCGTGCATGATCTGTCGGCGAAGTGGCTTGGGGACGCAAATTTTCCAGGCGGACGTGGTGGCTTCGGTATAACTGGTGGGGGTGAATATATGTCGGTAGAGGGTTTTTTCCACGACCTGATATTCCGGGTTTTCCTCGGGTTTCGTTGTGACGGATTTTATCTTGGCATCGTACCATGGGCATGTTTCGGTTATTGGTAGTATAAGTCTAAGGGGTTTTCCGTTTGGGTGTCGAGATAGTACATCAGCCACGGTGTTGGATGATCCCTTTCGGTACCGGATTTCATAATCGTGTTGCTGGAGTTCGATGGCCCAGCGTGCTAGTCGTCCTGAGGGGTTATCGATATTATGCAACCATTTTAGAGACTGATGGTCGGTATGTACTATAAAGTGGTACCCTTCTAGATATGGACGCATCTTTCGGATTCCCCAGACCACCGCTAGACATTCTCGCTCTGTGACCGAGTAGTTCCGTTCTGCGTCGTTGAGCGTTCGGCTGGCATAGGCGATTACCTTTTCCTGATTATTGATTGTTTGCCAGAGTACTGCACCGAGACCATCGGCACTGGCGTCTGTCTGTAGGACGAACGGGCGGGTGAAATCGGGGCAAGCAAGTATTGGTGCTTCGGTTAATTTTGTTTTTAACATTTCAAAGGCTTTCTTCTGGTCTTCTCCCCATGACCATTTCTGAGTTTTCTTTAACAATCTGGTAAGCGGTGCGGTTATGGTCGAGAAGTTCGGTACAAAACGTCGATACCAGGATGCTATGCCGATGATTCGCCGGAGTTCTTTTATATTTCGTGGTGCCATGAGGGTTTTTACGGCTTCAATTTTGCTTGGGTCGGTATGTATGCCATGTCTGTTCACCATATGGCCGAGGTAACGCATCTCGGTTTTTCCAAATTCGCATTTGTCGGGATTTATTTTAAGTTTTGCCATTCTCAGTCGTCGGAATACTTCTTTTAACGCTGCCATGTGTTCTGAGAAGGTGCGCCCGATGATGATAATGTCGTCTAGATAGGCGAAAGCGTGCGGCTCTAGCTCGGGGCTGATTATCTTGTCGAGTAGTCGTTGGAAAGTGGCAGGAGCGGAGTGAAGTCCAAACGGCATGACTTTCCATTGGAAAAGTCCTCTCCCAGGGACTGTAAAAGCGGTACACGGGCGGCTGGTTGGTTTTAGTGGTATTTGCCAATAACCTTGCTTTAAATCGATTGTTGAAATATATCTAGCTCCCTTTAGTTTGTCCAGTACGTGGTTGATTTGTGGTAGAGGGTATGCGTCTTTGATAGAGACTTCATTTAATTGACGGTAGTCTACGCATAGCCTCCACGTGCCTTGTTTTTTCTTTACTAGGACTATCGGAGAGCTATAGGGGCTATTTGATGGTTCGATTTTGTTTTCTGCTAATAGCTGGTCTATTTCTTGATTGATGATTGCCTGCATGGCGGGATTCCTTGGCAGGTATCGTTGCTTAAATGGGCGTTGATGCTTAAGTCGTATTTCATGTTCTGCGATGTCGGTTGGCCCTTTCAGCTTTTCAAACGTGGGTATTTCGGTTGCCAGGAGTTTCTTCAGTTGTTGTTCTTCGGAAAAGAGGCTTTGGATAACTGGTCGGCCAGGCTGGGTTCGAGCTGTTATTGTCTCATTACCGCATTTTATGGTAAATCCGAACTTGGACAATAAGTCGGTTCCTATCAGGATTTTGTCCATGAGTTCCGGTATGTACACGAACTCGTGCGTAAAGGTGCGTCCCTCCCATGTTAATTTTGTCGTATACGCCTGGTGGGCGGTAATAGTGGACTTATCGGCTAAAGCGAAAGTCATGGCTATCGGTCGGGCTGGTACTCGGTTAGCTTTACAGATTCGCTGTATGGTTTTTCCGATGCATGACCTTCCGGCCCCGGTGTCGATGACGGCGTTGTATTGGTGATTATAAAAGGATATGGGTAATGTATATGAGGCGTGGCTGAGGGTAGTCAAGGTGGGGGCGTCTAATGCCTCACAAGATTGGACGGCCCGTTGACGTTTTCCCGGTCTACATTGGCAGTGGCGGGTCTGTATCCCATGAGTGCCACAGTATGAGCAGAAAAGTAGGCGTGGTTGTCGACACTGCTTCCGCCGGTGTCCAGCCTGACTACATGCCCAGCAGTGGGTTCTTCGCTCGTATGCGCTGGTTGGGTTTGTGTTACTGGTGTGCGACGGGTGTAGGTGTGTAGAGTTCGTGGTCGAGGTCCGGTGGTTGGCATTGCTGGTGTGTGACGGGTATAAATGTGTTACATCGTTGGCCACTGGTTGATACGATGGTGTGACATTGCTGGTGTGCGACGGGTATAAATGTGTTACATCGTTGGCCACTGGTTGATACGATGGTGTGACATTGCTGGTGTGCGACGGGTATATTGTATTATTTGCCATTAGATCTAGTGGCAGAATTGGTCGAGCGGACTGGATGGGCAGCTGCTGTGATGTGGCTACGGGTTGCGGTGCTGGTTGACTGTATTGTACTTGTGGACGAAATGGCAGTGCGGTAGAACGAAATGGCGGAACGGCGGGACGGAGTGGCAATGGCCGATTTTGCGGTTGAGTGAGTCGTGAGACAGGTTGTTCTGCCATTAAACATTCGAAATCTTCGATCAGGATGGTTAACTCGGACAACGTGCTGAACTCCCTTCGCTTGATGTAATGTCGGTAGTCGGGTCGTAGATTGTCATAGATTCTATCGAGTTTCTCTTCAGCGGTCATGGTGGTATGCCATCGCATCAGGGCTTGAATCGATGTGAGAAATTCTTTGCCCTTTTCTCGGTGGTTTTGTGTACGACTCCGAATGCGATCCAGTAGTTGGGTGTAGAAACGTGGTGGTAAAAAAAACGGCGCAGTTCTTCGCTAAATGCTTTCCAATTAACTAATAGCTCTTTGCTATTCCGGTACCACACCAACGCGTTCCCTTTCAGCAACTCGGGAAGAGTCCGGACGATGCGATCGAGAGGTACTTGATAACACTCGGCCAATTCTTCAACACGTTCCAAGAACTCCAGTGGATTATTTGTACCGCCGTCGTACCTCACATTCCATTTTCGTACTTTGTCCATAATGTCTGCGTCGGATAATCGGTATGCGAAAGTTGGTGGAGAGCGCGCATCTACTGCTTGTGCGGTACTTGCATCTACTTCTGCGTACATCTTGGGCGAGGTTTCGTAAATCTGACCAGTCGGCTGTGCTACGCGCAATTCCTCTTTCATTTCGGTTTTCTTCTGTGAAGTACCTGTATCTACTTCTGGGTAGATGATGGCCGGTATTTCGCTTCCTTTTTTGGTCGGGGTTAATTTTTCGGTTGGTTTCGTTGTTTTGATCTCAGCGCTTAACCTTTTCCGTAGTTCATCAACAGTGCCTGTGGAGTCGATGCCACGACGCTCCAACTCGTTGACTAGTTCTTCTTTACGGAGAGAGTACACCGCAGAGGCATTAATCTCAGGCTCTAGTGTAGCCATTTGAAAGGTAGATGTGTTTAATTTCTGAATTTGGACACTCCCCGGTTGGTGTTCAGTCTATTGTCAGTGGTGACGCCTTCACCAATAAATTGTTACACCAATCTACTTTCGGCTACCTGGTGGGTGTCTCGGTTATCGGGTTGTCGGCTCGGGTATATATATATATATTTTATATGCTTAAATAGTTTCCAGTTAGACGGTAATACGATTTTTTTTCTAATCGTATGGTATTTTAGGCTTGTCTAGCTGCTGGTTGGACGGTGATACAACTATTCTAGTTGTCTGGTATTATATGCTTATCTAATACATATGCTTATCTAATTTCTGGTCGGACGGTGATACGACTATTCTAGTCGTCCCTGCTCGGGCGCCAAATTTGTAACAGTCTTTTGCTCGGGTGACGCTCGCCGGTCACCCAGGGTTCTTTCTCCTTCTCGCTCGTCGTTACAAATTAAAAGATTGTTGGTTTTCGATATAAAATTACAATTCTTCTTTATTTCTTGATCTCTTAGTCTATACGTACTTACATATAAATATACTTAAATAAACTTACGATACGTTGGTTTGTACGTACTCGGTACGGGGAAACCAGGGGAACTTGATTGCAGCCGAGAGTATTCGACTGCGGAAAAGGGGGTTGATGGGCGGCTTCTGCTCTTTAAGTGGTTGCTACTAGAGCACACGAGCAGCGTTCTACGGAACAGCGCGGTATAGTGAATTACTATACGAGTAAGCAAGCGAGGTCCGGGGGATAGCTACCACACTGGGAGCAAGCGGACTGCTTAGTGTCTTGTAAATTACAATATAGCGATACTACCTGGTTTTACAACCTCGATCGTTCGCTATACTGCAATAGACACAGTAAGTATGGGTGTACAACACAACAAAATTAGCCCGGTTTTACAACCTTGACAATTTTGTTATATTGACCTAGACAAAGAAAGTACGAGTATATAATGCAGCACAGTTGTCTGGTTTTACAACCTCGGCAACGTGTTACATTAATATGACTCGGCTAGCCTTGTCACCAAAAAAGGGGCTGTTCGTGGAGAACAGTAGTCAGCGAAAAGCTGTCGGTAAAGGGGGAATTTGCTGTGAACCACAACGCTTTCTTCCCTTTGAGTAGGTATAGCTGCCTTGCCGCAGTATAGTCTACTCTTGAATAGATTTTACTACCGTGCCGTAGTATATTCTATTCTAATTTTTGTTGATTGATTGGAGCATATAAGTGTGTCTTAATAGTTGAATTCCTTGGGAATTTTGTTTTCCCCTTTTTGGAAAAATTATTTGATTATAAATAATATCATTGATAAATTTCTATCATTCATTGGGCGAAAAACCCTTTTCCCGCAAAAAATAATTTCGTTGGTTCAACCGCCGGATTGAACCTTATACGTACTGCATACCGGCCGAGTACACTCGTATTGCGCTAAATTGATATAATGCAAAATAGGTTAATTTTGCATTATATATCGAGTGACTGGGTTTGTTTTTGTATAGCAATTACTTTAGACATATGGTTTGTAGCGAAGTGGTATTTAACCAACTTCGTTACAGCACTTTATGAGTTAAATTGTGCATGATTTGTCATAAGACAAAACAACGACATAGACAGTTACAATGAAAAACAAAAACACTATAATAAAAAATTAGAAAATAGGTATGAGCACAAAAATAGTAATAATTTTAAAAACCCCGGGGTTATTGGGAATTCAGGAATAATTACAATAGGGAAAATAATAATAACAACAAAAATAATAATAATAATTGGCAACCAAAAACGTACGTGCCAAACAATCAAAACAATTACCAAAGACCAAATAATAAAACTTGTGACAGAAACTATAACCCCAACAACTATAGACAACAACCCCAAAAATTTGATCCTATGGATGTAGATCCTACATCTTCTCAAATCCAAATACCAAAAGCTAATTATGCGGAAGATACAGGAGGTAATACAAATTTTCGGTATGCAGACTCGGAACAAGAAGCGGAATGCCCTTTATTAAATTAAAAAAAAGACAAACAACTTTTAGAATGCTCATTGATACAGGAGCAACTAATAGCCTTCTCAGAGAAGTAGATGCTCCAAAGAAATTTATTAAAATAAGAAGAAATCCTCTAATTATAAAAACTTGTGGGAACCCAGTAACTATAAATAAAGAAATTATTAAACCTAAGGATCAATATATTTTTTCAGTCATTGAAGATTGTGAATTCCAAATCCACACATTCAGTTCAGAGTACAACGGATTGAACGGTAATAGCATACCTTTCTTCCTCAACAGAAATGAAGAGGAAGAATATGAAAGTACAAACAGTTACTTTATTAATATTTCACCTCTTAATACAATTATTGATCATTCTTTTACAAATGAACTTAGGACTGAGCATTTGAACTCAGAAAAATACATTAATAAAATTTTTAAAAACTCACAAAAATTCTTTTTACCATAAGAAGACCACGCTGGTAATAAAGAGTGGCGAATCGTAATAGACTACAGAAAATTAAATAATGTTACCAAAGAAGATAAATATCCCATCCCAAACATGGATTCGATATTAGATAAACTAGGACAAGCAGTATACTTTACAACATTAGATAAAGATATTTTCTACGTAAAGAAACAGAATTTTTAGGGCATGTAGTGACTTCAAATGGTGTAAAACCAAACCCAAAGAAAATAGAATAGAAAATAGAAAAAACAGTAAAAGAAATCCAAAGCTTTCTAGGTTTAACAGGGTACTACAGAAAATTTATAGATGACTTTGCAAAAATAATTAAACCTTTAACTTTATGCCTAAAGAAAGATAGTAAAATAAATATAAACGATAAAGACTACAAAGAATCCTTTCATAAATTAAAAACATTAATGACAACTGATTTAATTAATAGACTTTTCAAAAGGATTTACACTAACAACTGATGCAAGCAATTTTGCTATTGGAGCAGTATTAAGTCAATCTCATGGTCCTCCTTTGTTTCGCTTCACACACATTAAACAAATATGAGTGCCAATATAGTACAATAGAAAAGGAATTATTAGCCACTGTCTGGGCTACCGCTCAATTCCGACATTATTTCTACGGGAGAAAGTTCGTCATTAATACTGACCACAGGCCATTAGTATGGCTTAGCAATTTAAAAGAACCAAACAGCAAATTACAACGCTGGAAAATAAACTCGAAGAGTACGATTTTGAGATACAATATATTCAAGGAAAAGAGAATAAAGTGACTGACGCCGTATCTCGAGTAAAAATAAATATGCTACAACAAGATGACTTACCAACCATCCACAGTGCTGAATCAGATAGTTCACATCTTATTCCTATTAGTGAAAAACCGGTTAATTTATTTAATCGACAAATAATACTTGAAATCAATGAAAATGATTATCAAGAAATTTTGTATCCACATGTTGGAAAAAGAGAATAATATTTAGTACAAAAGAATACAAAGAGAAAGATTTTTTAGAAATAATAAAAGAAGTGGACACAACATTGATAAATTCCATATATGTCAAAGATGATGTAATATTTAACAACTCCAAAAAAGTTTGGAAAAATGAAAATAAAGGTAAGAAAAATATTTTATATCCTAGCACAAAACTTTTAAATGACCTTAACACAATCGAAGCCGATGAGCTTATCCACAATATACACAAAAAATATAATAATATAGGAATAGAAAAAGTTTATTTAGAGATATCAAAAGAAAATTATATACCCAATCTAAAACTCATGATAAATAAAATTTTAAATAATTGTGCAATATGCTTGACCAAAGTTGATGGAAATCTTGTTAAACTACCATTTGAGAAGACACCCACACCAACAGGATTATAAATTATATATATAACAACATTAAATAAATAATATATATAAATATTGCACAAAATATCACGGGTAAATCTAAATCTAATATAAAATAATGCACATAAGCCTTAAATAAATATCACAGAAATTATGCAGTCGGTGAAATAAATACGAATATATCATTAAATGATAAATAATAAATAATGAATAATAAATAATAAATATAGTCAGCTTTCTAGGTACCCGAAACTAAGAGGCAAAGAGGTCTTTGGCATGAAAGATACCTACTTTTAGTCCTGAAGTGTTTCCTACCTCATATAGGGACTTTCCAATAGACCTTAAAATTATACTTTTAACGCACTTTGGAGCTAGCTTTGCATTGTAATTTGAAGCCTTATTGCTTTGCTTAAAATTTCGGCGATAGACAATTTGTCCGACTTTGTACTTTATCTCCCTACTCCTGGTATTATAAATCTTCTCGGCCTTTGAGTGAGCTACGTTTAAGTTCTTTGATACTTTGTCTCGTATAAGTTGCTGTTTGTCTTTTGTCTCAAGCAGATTGACGTCTGAGTCCTTTACGTCATTAAGGCGTCGCATGATATCAAAAGCGTTCCCGTTTTGTGCCATTTGAAACCCAAACACGACATAATACGGTTCAAGACCAGTAGACTCGTGAACAACACTCCTTAGGGAGAATGCAGAATTGCTCACGTGTCTGTCCCAATCTCTTTGGTCACCACCCAAATACGAGCGTATTTTTTCGAGCACACATCGGTTCACGCGTTCTGATGCATTTGCTTGTGGCGAGTAAAAAGCCGTCTTCACATGCTTGACCCCGTATCTTTTCAAAAAAGTGGCAAACAGTTCAGCAACGAACTGCCTGCCATTATCCGAATGTAAGTATTCGGGTACTCCAAACATATGGAACACAGATTCTTCTAAATACTTGACCACTTCGCTCGCAGTTGCCTTCCTTAGTGGTTTTAGGAACACAAATTTGCTAAAGTGGTCCAATATTAACAGAATCTGTGTGTTTCCATTTCTTGTCCTAGGGTACGGGCCAAGGAAATCTATGTAGAGCCGTTGAAACGGTCTCTCTGTTATTGTTTGTTGACCCATAGGGGGCCTGTTAATCTTGTTTGTACTCTTACTACATTTGCAAGTGTCACAGTCCCTAATTAGTTTCTGTACGTCAGTTGCCATTCCTGGCCAGAAATACTTCTGTCTTAGTCTATATAGCGTTTTGTGGATACCACCATGTCCAGGACGTTGGCGATTAATGCGCTGCTCTCAAAATACTCCCTCTGAGCTCCGACGGTACCCAAAGCTTCCATGCTCCGTGTTCTTGTACGGTGTCCCCTGTACGTATGTCCGTTCGCTTATATACATAATTATCTGAGATGCAGACATCTGGTAGTTTGTCTTGTCTTTCCTCTATTGTTTTTCTTACTCCTTTGTATTCTTCCGACGAAAAATATGCAGAGTCAAGGTAGACATCAAGACGTTCGACGTTCTCTATGATTTCTTCCATGTGCACACGAGAGAGGGCATCAGGGACCACATTTTGTGTGCCTTTTCGATGTTCAATAGAGAAGTCGAACGCCTGAAGTTTCAGACTCCACTTAGCTAGTCGTCCTGACAGGTCTTTTTGTGACATGAGCCACTTCAGACTAGCGTGATCGGTGATAATGGTGAATGGTAACCCTTCTACATATGCTCGAAATTTCTTCACACTCAAAACTGCAGCATAGCATTCTAGCTCAGTTACACTATAATTCTTTTGCGCAGACTTGAGTTTCTGAGACATATACGCAATTGGTCCCTCATTCCCTTCACTATCTACCTGGAACAGTACACTTCCTACACCTGTAGTGGAAGCGTCGCATTGAATGAAGAATGGTTTGGTAAAGTCTGCATTCGTTAAGATGGGTGCCGTAATAAGTAGTCTTTTTAATTCTTCGAATGCTTTTACTGCGTTATCTGTCAACTTGAAGTCCTTACCTTTTCTTAAACAGTCCGTCATTGGAGCAGTTAACGCGGAGTAATTGGAATAAACCGACGGTACCACCCTGTCATCCATAGGTATCGCCGAAGCTGTTTGGGGGTTCTTGGAGCCGGGAAGTCTTTTACTGCTGCTACCTTTTGTGGGTCTGTTTGTAGACATACGTTTCCTACTATATAGCCGAGATACTTAATGTCCCTGCAGCAAAACTAGCTTTTCTCGACATTTATTGTCAAACAAGCCTGTCGGAGACATCCAGCCACGTCCTCTAACAGATCCATATGGGTCTTGTAGTCCGGTGAACAGACAAGAAGATCGTCCAGGTAAACAAAGACATTATCTTTTAACCTTGACGGAATCACCTTGTCCATTAGGCGACACATTCTCTGGGCGGCATTACAGAGGCCGAATGGCATGACTGTATACTGGTACAGCGGCCTCCGAGGGACTGTGAACCTGGACTTCTTTTCCAGTGGGATCTGCCAGAAGGCGTCCTTCAGGTCTATCCCCGATATAAAACGAGTATCCTGGAGTCGGCTTAATAAACCCTCAATATGAGGCAGCGGATATGCATCCTTTTTTGTGACTTGATTCACCTTTCTCGAGTCCAAGCACAATCTGTTCTTGCCGGGTTTCCTCACCAACACAACCGGAGAACTCCATGCACTCTCGCTTTCCTCGATCACACCTAGTGAGAGCATGCGATCAAGTTTCTCAAAGAGAAGCTTCTGTATAGCTGGAGACACTGGGTAGTGCCTCTGTTTAACAGGCTCCTCTTCACCGGTGTCGATCACATTCTCTTCAAGTCTTGTTTTACCAAGACCTAAGGTAGCGAATGACGGAAATTTCGCTTTGACTGCATGTAGTGCCTCCGTCTGTGAGGGTGAGAGAATATGCATTGTAGGATCCAATGATGTTGTTGGCATCAGTTCAAGACCCGATATTACATTTGGGGCAACCTTAAATGCTTTCCAAAAGTTTATTCCTAAGTATAATTTTTGTTGTAGCGACGGTACCACATATAACCCTAAATATTCGGAAGTTCCATTCCAACTTACAGGAATGGACTAGGCCTTCGATATATTGTCTGCTACCGTCTGCTGTTTTGATGTCAGTCTTTATTTCTTTCATGTTTAAATTATTTTGTTTAATAAACTGTAAGGCTCCTTTATCTAAGCAACTCACTGATGCGCCACTGTCTAACAGGCCCATCACTTCGTTATTAAAAATGTTTACTTTAGCATAAGGCCTATTATCTCCGTCTTCATGTAAAACTGTTGCTTCTATCATTCTTAATCTATTTCTTGTTAGTGTACATTTTTCCCTAAGTTGTTTTATTTTGTTGAAGCGTTTATTCGATTTGTCTAAGTCGAGGCCTTCTGTGAATATTCTATCCCTAGCTTTCCCATATTCAACAATTCGCTGATGTAAGGTCTTGTTTAGCGGTTTTATTTGTTAAATTTTTGTTTCTTGTTTCTCAATCGTTGGTCGTTTTAGGATCGTTATGTCATTGCTACTAGTTACCTCGGGAGTTAAATTGCCGGACGGACACCCCCGAATGTCTCGTCCCCCTTTTGGTTTTCCGACATTTGACAGGTAGGACAGACAATAATTGGGACATTAGACTGACCACATTTAAAACAAGTCATAGAATGAAAATGGGACGTGCACTGGATTTTCGACAGGACATTACTACACATAGGTTTTATTGACTTTGCTAAGGCGGGATTGGGTTTCTTCGTAGTTATTGCACACAAATCTTCGTGTACTCCTTTATCGTCAAAAGGACTTTCTATAACTTCTTCTAGCTGAACTTCATTTATCTGTCGAATTCTTTGATGACTTTCTTTGGATGCCAGGTGATTTTCTGCCCGTCGACAAGCGGACCTGAGGTCAGATATGGAGAACAACTTACAGCCGAAAATAAGCGTTGCCACTTTGTCACTAACGTTTTGGCGGAGAATTTTGACGGTTTGAGTTCCATCTCAGGCAACTTGTTCTTCAGCTGAAAAACCAGTGCCATCACACTAGAATAAAACTCGTCAAAATTCTCGCCTGGCTTCTGTCTTTTGTCCATGATGGCTCTGAGCAACTCATGGTCGGAGCTAGCTGTACTGAACTGACGAAGTATCTCTCTCTTCAAGTCGAAGTAATCGAGCATGACATCGTTAGAGTGCTCCTCCATCCATTGTAAAACTTTCCACCGACATAGACCTTTTTGACCCATCATACTTTATGTTCCACTTATGCATATCGGAACTAGAATTATAACGCGTAGTTCTTGGGTGTGAAACATTTATGCTTTGGGACCGGTGACAGGACTCTCGAGTAGGTGGTGGCATCCGTGTTGAGCGATGCCCGGTAATTGATCGCGCTGCTTGGTCTATTTGAGGTTGTGGTGTATAGGACCTCTCACAACTTTGCTGCTGGGTCTCAAGTGCTGCGACCTTAGATGTCAGCAGCGATAGTTGTTGGGTCAGGCCTTTCGTGACCTCTTCTAGTTGGCGGGTATACTGGTCCCTAAACCTGACGTGTTCCCTTTCTAAAGCCCCAGATATGGCGACCTGTATTATCTGAGTCAGTTCTTGCCCGCCTAATGGCTGGCTTAAATAAACCTCTTGTTGACCACGGTTGTGTAATTCTAGTTTTTTGTTACAACCACTTTGGAAATGGCCTATAGCTAAATCTGATTCGTCATCAAAATTCATACTTCCTATTATATTTCCGAAAGAATTATGTACCTGGTGATTACCTACGTCTCCTGTTTCTACATGAATCGGTGGACCAGTCAAAGTCATTGAGGAGTTTGGCTGTTCACCTGCAGAAGGATCGACCTGAGCACTTGATGCTAATGGGCTTAGCAAACCGGAGTTGCCAAAGCAGAAATCTCCATGGATTGGCATGCCCATCACGCTACTGTTTTTGTCTACTTGATCTCCTTTCATCTAACCCCCCTTCGGGCTGACTGCCTCGTTGACATCCCTGATCCGAGATTTGCCAATCTGGCTGGCTGGCTGGCTAAATCTTGTGATCAATTTTTAACCGTCGTCGTTAAACCCACACCGCGACAAATTCTCGAAAGATCTGAAATCAAATTTGGAAATTTAGGCAGTCAATTTGAATGAAGACTAACGAAAATATGGCATGTTAAATAAATTTTTGGAAAAATTTAAAAAAATTTACCGTGTAGCAGTTTGGAATTTGGATTTGATACTCTCCGGCATCGGTCAACATCGTGTTAAGCAGTTCGGGCAGACCACTGAAAAAAATGGCTGTCGCAGTGGGCAATTTCTTTTAAGCGAATTTAATTCAAACCAATAAAAGTACTTTATTTCTTTTTTTTTAAAACGACGAGGACTAGTATAAATTATCCCCGTCGCGCGTTTTATTAATTATAAAAAAATTTAAATCGAGACAAATATAAATTTACTTACCTGTGCTTAAGCCACAAAAATGGCCGTCGTTAAACCTACGCCACGATAAATTCTCGAAAGATCTGAAATAAAAACAAAATTATCTGTGAATTAATGACGACTAAAGGAAATAAGAATGGAGTGGTCAACTATCGTGACGCATCAATTACCCTAAATTTTTTTTGCGCCGGTATTCTCGGCAGCGATAGCTAACCCTAATGATTAAATTTCTTTATATTGATACCTTTAACATTTAACAGTCAATTTAAGTAGAGCCAGGTTATTATTTATTACCTGTTGCGATGGATTTCTTCTTATATATAAATTTTTTTTATTCCAAAAAAAAATTTTTCCAGTTACATAAGTTTTTTTTATATATAGTTCTTTTATTCAGATAACTTAAATTTAATGTAGCAAACTTGAATTTGATTTTTTTTATATCAGTGAAAGAAAGCCCCTGTACCCTTCAGTCAGTCCTTAGATGATATTAAACCTAACCATTACCTCCACAGCTTCGTACCTCGACTTCGACAGCGCAGGCGACGACGACGTAGAACTACGTGGAACAAGAAGGTAATTTTTGAAAGATACATTGATATATTAAAAGAAATTTTTATGCTCACCTTGTAAATCCCGTCCTGCTCCTCTAAAGTATGTTGGAATTTATCCGGCCAGCCCCTTTCTTTCATCGATCGTAAATAAAGAAAAAAAAAAGGAACGAATGTAATAAGTTAGTCAAAAGTTGTCATTAACGTCCGTAAAAAGGGGAATAGAAACCCAAGTTTTTTTTGTTGTATAAATTAAGGATCTGGTATTAGTCTTAAAATTAGTTATTAAAGTCAGAAAGTAAATGGAATAGAAATCTATGTTTTTTTTGTTTTCCTTGATTTAAATAAAGAATAGTACTTATTAGTCCTAAAAATTATTACTTACGTCAGAAAAAAAATGAAATTATACTAATGAATTAATTGAATAGAAGAAATAAAAAAAAGGAAAAGAAAAAAACAAGTTTTTATTGTTTAGCTAAATAGCACAAAAAAAAATGTCTTATCATTAAAATGGACGGGTTCTTCTCTCTTCTCTCAGTCGAGTGCTCTCCTCCTCATATTTTGGGCCAGACCTCGATAGAAACCACCTGTCAGACGGTGGAATAATCTTCAAATTTGTTTTCCCTCTTCCCCATGACGTGCACGTAAATTTTTTTTTATGAAGAAGTGGGCAACGAATGGTGGTGCAAGAATACACCCATTTCGGCGAGCTAGACCCGAGCAAGGAGGCAAGACGTGCACCCCGCACCTTCCCATTCGATGCAAAATTGCGAAATAATATATATATATATATATTCATGCATACCTGTTGTCAAACAAACAGATAACACTTCGTTACAGAATGTTTTTGGTTGAGCGGCAAATATTAGCTGTATTTTATATGCCGAGAAATAAGGAATTACAACAACAATTGCACTGTCGTATTCCTTCTTAGGAATTGGAAAAGCTGCTGTTTGGCTGGCTTTGGCTGGTTTTGACATTCGAATTCCTTATTCGGATTCCAAATAAAATACAGCTTTTGTAGATTTGAGCTCATCCTTAAGTTCATTTTTAAATATGTTTAGTGCGTAGGTATCGTTCATCTTTGTTATGATTGACTTTTCGTTTTCCGTTTTTAGGGTTGTTGATTTGCAATCTATTTAGGTCGGTTATCAGGTTTGTTATTCTGTCCTTGTATACTGTGATGCAAAAATTCTTTGTGTGGTTTGTGTAAGGGAATGTGTGAATGTGTGGTATTGTTGTTATTGATTTGTATCTAGTTCTGAGTTCAGTGTTCAGAGTTTCTAGATTTTGTGGTTGTGTGTGTTAGGTTGATTTCACGTTTGGACTTAGTTTTACGTGAAAACCGAATTCTAACAAATCTGCCTTCGTGGTTTCTGTGAGAGTTTTATTTATCAATTCTATAATTTTCAAGAAACTATCTAACTCTTTGTAGTTTCCTGAGAATGTGGGAATGGCTTTTATTGCCGTGTCTAAATTAAATGATGCCATATTTATACTTTCCGTTTTAGGGCTATAATTTCTAAATTTTTATTTTCTACGTCAATGTATTTTAAAAATTCGTTTAAGATTGTAAAAGTGTTATTGTGTATTTCTTTAAATTGTGTTTTTATTTTGTGTATTTCTGTATGTTCTTTATTGAGGGGATTGTTTACTATTTCTCTGAATCTTTTCCAAGTGTTTCTAATTCTTCAATTTTTGTTAGTAGGGTCTCTTTTTTATACTTTCTATTAGAGAATTTTTTTGCGTTTATTTTTTTTTTGTTTTGGGGAAGGAGGAAAATCTTGAAAGAGACCCAATTTTTTTGCGTTTATGAATAATTTTTCTTCTAATTGTATTATCTCTTGTGCTATTTCCATTACCTAAGAAAATTTATATGGAGGGAAAAAAGTTTTTTTTTTGTATTTTATTTAAACATTTTGGGATTTATTTATCTTTTTGTGTATGTATGTTCTAAGATAAGTGTTAAGTTTTTTAAGAATATATATTGTCAAAACTATTGTTATGACTATAACTAAAGCTATCATTTCTGTGTTTGAGATGTGTGATGGTTTTTCAACGTTGCTGTTGTTGTTGTTGTTGTTGTTGAAGATTTTCTCCGACTCTATCTTCGTTTCCTTGAAAAACCAGTGTCCCATTGCGTTGTTTGTTCTTCTTCCTCTTTTTTAGGGTTTTCTTTTATTCGTCAATTTCTGCCCAGATCACGTTTGCTTTGTCCCAGGCTGTTGTATTTTTTTCGTCCTTCACTATTTTTATTAACCATTAAAAATTGAGTACTACTCCTAATTTAGGTTTAAAGAATACTGATTACTTTTATTGAAATTTCGTTCCTTTTAATACACAATTTGTTATATAAATTTACGTACTAAATGAATCTACATTCTATCAATGCATCGGGGTTGGGGGGCACCCATACAAATATTTTATAAAATTTATCCGATTTTCTTCAAACTTCTTCAAAACTTCTTGCACAATTTTTGGAAACCCCGGGCCCCAGGTCGTGGGGCCCCATACAAATTTAAAAAAAAATTAACCCGATTTTCTTAAAATTTTCTTTACATGTTTATCTTGATTTTCTTCAAATTTTATATACATGTGTATCTCCGATGGACAAAAAAAATTTTTTTTGTAAAATTGTAGGAGTGAACAGGGCCCTGAGGCACAAGGGGTGCCCACAAAAAAATATTAAAAATTAGCACGATTTCTTCAAATTTTAAACACATCTGTATGTCCGATAGACAAAACTGTTGTCAAATTTTTGGAGTGAACGGGACCTGAGGCCCGAGGGGTACCCATAAAATATTTTTAAAAATTAGCCCGATTTCTTCAAATTTTAAACACATGTGTATTTTCGATGGATTAAACTTCCTGTAAAATTTTTGGAGTGAACGGGCCCTGAGGCCTGAGATTGCCCATACATATTTATTAAAAAGATTTTGTGTATATGGGTTCAGAAGATGTAGTTCTACTCTCTGCACGGACACTTGTGCCTTTTGGTACCATTATCTGAAATTGGTCCAACAGCTTCTCATATTTATCCAATAAATCTTGAATACTAGTGTCATTTCATTGATGTGATATTTGGGGCTAAGATAAGAGTGTTATTTCTCCTATCTATCACGGCTTCTAACTTTTTAAGGGTATCGTCGACTATGATACCATCAAAGGATCTTAGGCCCGGAAGTTAAAAAAAATCAAAAGGGGTATTGTTACCGATGGATTCGAAGAATGGACCTATAACTTTATCAGTTATTCTTAAGTGTCCAGTGGCAGACTGTATCTTGAATGGGGAAGAAACTGGTTTACTGTTTTAGGCAATTCTTTCAGATATGCAGTTTTTGTTAGCTCCAGTGTTTATCAAGAATTTTAGTACTCCATCTCTAGTAACATACTATGGTATGCTAGAGAGGCTTCTGTTGTAAAACTTAGCTCAGCAAAATCCTCATCGTTATCATCCTCATACTCTACTTCTTGGTGAGCATAGAAATAGTCATTCAATTTTTTCCTCAGCATCCTCGTCCGTTATAACGTCTGTTGCAAGCAGACGTTGCTGTTTCCTCGAAAGCTTTTCAGAACCGTTGAAGCATTATTTGCCGGTCGATTCATTTGTCGGGCTTAAACAGATCGGTAAATTTCCATAGGCTGTGGAGGTTTTGACTTGGTTGGCCTAGGAGGTGGTCAGCTGTTCCATGTTGACCTTGGGTTTGTATAACGTTGGTTGTTATACATTTCGATCCTCTTCATTGGTGTCACCTGTGTATTGAAGGTTTTATTTGGTACCTCGGAGGAAACATTTGGTTTATTGGCCTGTGCTAGTGTTTTTAATGTTTCTCCGATGAATTAAGAAATTCCTCTATGTAAGATTTTGAAATTCCAAACAAGAGGTATAGTCCTCTGGTAGAGTTTGGGGTTTCAGAATCACGAGCATCTTGGAGACGTATCCGTTGAGACCTCTAATGAAAATGTCCAAGGCTCTGTTTCGCTAATTTTCCGTTAAGGAAAACGATTTCATGAGAGCAATCCTCAGTTTTAATTTTATCTTTGTCTTTGGGATCGATAAAAAGTTTGGAATATTTTGTGGGGGTTTGGAGTAGGCGATTATTTATAAGCTTAATTTGTTCGATTTGGGCGTCTACAGCCCCTGTAAGTTACTACGCCTGACCATTTATCTAAGGACATTATGAAGGCTAATTAGAGAAGGTACGGATTAGAGAATATAAGGAAGAATTTTGTTTAATTTGTTAGAAATATTGAAGTAACGTATTATAATTCAACAAAACTTTTTGAATTTTTCTTTAAAAAATTTGTATTCTTTCAAATTGAAAACGGTTTGCAATGATAGTATTTTCTGATTCATATATTTATTTTGTATTTTTCTTTAAATAGAAATTATCTTAAAAATTCTTGTATAACATTATTTAAAAAATTGTCTATTCTTTAAGCTTACAATATAAATATCCGCATGGTCGGGAGTCCGTGTTGTTCCTTTTTGCTGCTGCTATGCTACTACTCTGGTACGGGTTGGTCTACTGTTTATGGGTGGTTCCTCCAATGTTCGTTGGGTTGGTCCTACAATGTTCGTTGGGTGGTTCTTATTGATCACTTTATTTCCAATTTTAGATGTTTTAATGTTCCACGTTGCACTTGCACTTTATTTCAATTAGGTGCTTTTATTTTTTATTTCAGTTATGTGTTTTTAGTTGAGTGTTTTTAATTTTTTACCATGCACGAAATGCCATTTAATATTTGTGGGTGGTTCTTATGCGTCACCTTTGGTGTTTGGTTAAGTGGTTCTTATGTCTCACCTTCAAAACTTCACAAAAAAATAAAAAAATTTTGTTTCTTATTTACACGTTTTACTTTCGTCGGGCGGCTCTTAAGGTACGCCTTACACAAAAAAAGAAACTGTTTTAATGCTGGGTAGCAAATGCTCAGGCGCCAGTTATCGCGATGCGCGTATTCGCTGGTAAAAAACACAACTCAACAAGTCTGGTGGAATAACACTGAACAAACGTTATTATAACTTCTTACATTTATAGAATAATTTTTTACATGTCATAAAAAATATAATAAAAGTCAATAACTTTAAGAAACTAATTATCAAAAATTATTTTATACAAGTCAGCTAAAATATAATTTATTGTTTCGCAATAGTAAGTCAATTGAGAAACCAGTCATCAAAAAGGGCATAAAAATCAATAACAGATATTTCATACTAATCAAAAATCATGTGTAATTAATTCAATACAATTAATTCTTGGAATTATTGGATTTTATTAGGAACGCATGGTTAAGGAAAAGAAAGGAAAAAAATGGGAAAAGCCTAGGTAAGCAAATCAACTTTTGGGTGAAGCAATCTACATGCTATGCAGCAAAAGGTGTCGTGTTAACTCCCCCCTTTTGATTTAGGAAAAATGGAGCTTTATTGGTTCAAGTTTGGAAGTTTGCATTTTTTCATTATTTTGAGATTTATGTTTTACATAAGAAATTAGAATAATGTTTATTGTTACCCCTATGATTATAATAATAAGGTCCTAGAGATAGGATTTAACCTGTAATGGAAATAAATACGGTACCACCAGTTTACTATGTCTTTGAAATCTACAAGATTTTTGTGATTTTCCTTTGAGTTCTTCCAAAGAAAATATCAGCGGGTTTTTTCTTTGTTACCGAATGGATTGTAATGTTATACCTGCCTGTTGCAATGTTTATATTTTCTTTGATTGTAAAATTTGGGAATTCTTGTTGAAGACATCTTGTTATTTCGATGATTATTGAGTGGACTCTTTCTATTATTCCATTGACTTCACTTTTTTGTGGAGGAGCCAAATAGACGTTTATTCCAAGTCCTACTACTCTCATATCTTTTACCAAAATTTTAGGAGCAGTGAAAAAATCAAGCAATTTAATTATCTTATCTTGAATGTGTAGTACCATTTTATTTTTAATATGGAAGAATTTTGTGAATTTAGAGAATTTATCTACGCAGGTTATAAATTTCTCTCTTTTGATTTCTGTTATGTCCATGTGTAATATTTCTGTTGGGTGCGACGGAATTGGAGTAGGTTGTAAAAAAGGTTTAATAGGTTGTCGGTCATATTTGTTCGAACAACAAATGTCACAAAATTTGTCATGTGGGGAATGTAATACTTTTCAAAAAGTTGATTTTTATTTTCTATGTAATTCCTATGAGCTCGTCTGTGTTCGTCTTGGATTATTTTAAATTTGTTTTCTGTACAAACGTGCACATAGTAGGTAAGGTAAAAGTTTCGCCTTTAGGATTCTTCGCGGCCTCTGGTCGCAGCTCTAATAATACTAATTTGCAGCATACTTTCGGGCATGGTCGTAGCTGGAGAGCGGGCGAGAAAATCACTCAATAAGAGGAGTTTCATGCTCACTCCGACGAAATCGTTGTTCGGTTGAAGAGCGGACAGAAGTGTGTTCGCAGTGGTGCTGATTGGTAGAATTTAATCCTTTTAAATTAAATTAAAAAAAATTTAAATTGAACGTTGGCCAGATTGCCGATTCAGTGTGGTGAAAATTGTTTTGAATTGAGCTAAAAGAAAAATAGTTAAAATAATAAGGAAAAGGCGCCGCCACTCGAGGTAAATGGTTAACAGAACTATAGTGGTGTAGTGATTAATAATCCCTTATATTAGGTAGCCGTTGCACATTGCGCGCGGCGGCCGCACGCACATATATATATATGTGCACGCGTAGTGCCTCGAGCAAAAAAAAAAGATCTTGCTTAATATAAAAATTTTAATATTGAAGGCCGGTGATTACATACTGCACATCCACTTCTTTGACGTCATCAGCACGCTCATCGGCTTACGCGTGTATATATAAATGAACGGTCAAGTAGCTAAACAGGAGTTCCGCGCTGGTCATCACCCACTTTACAAAGGCATATGCAGAGCCCCTAGTGGAATCTCCTCTATAACAAATGGCGCCCAACGTAGATCACAATATTCTTGAAAATTGGGAGACAAGTATTGCTGTATTAAATTCATCATTTAATTTTAATTTTCCAATTTTTTTTACTTTCCAATCATCCTATTTGACATTGACTCAATATTTTAATAGATTTATATACGTTTTAACAAGAATAAGCAGGTATGTCAAAAGCAAAAGTATTTGAAATTCTTCATTTTCATTTGCGCTTGAATCAAGTTAATTATTAATAACAAGTTGGTCACATGCACAGTCCAGTATAGGGCTAGTTTCAAATACACTTGAGAATTTGAGTAGTTGTAAAGGGACAGATAATTCGCAAGACTTTTAGTTTTCTGAGATGGCGGCGGCGGGCTGCCGATACAAAGAGTGCTCAAAGTATGAGTATTTTGTGGGTTCGCCGCATTCTCGGATCACTAGGAATAAGCTCGTTTTCCTATCGATTCATCCTCGACATTAGAGCCTTTCGCTTTAGTTGAGCTGTGGATTGGTGAAGGGAACAGTGAAGTACGTCTTCATTTTCGCAAGCCAAAACAGACGGGCAGACAGGGATGGGCCGATTCGAATACTACCAGGAGGCATACTTGAAAGCCCCTGTACCCTTCAGTCAGTCCTTAGATGATATTAAACCTAACCATTACCTCCACAGCTTCGTACCTCGACTTCGACAGCGCTGGCGACGACGACGTAGAACTACGTGGAACAAGAAGGTAATTTTTGAAAGATACATTGATATATTAAAAGAAATTTTTATGCTCACCTTGTAAATCCCGTCCTGCTCCTCTAAAGTATGTTGGAATTTATCCGGCCAGCCCCTTTCTTTCATCGATCGTAAATAAAGAAAAAAAAGGAACTAATGTAATAAGTTAGTCAAAAGTTGTCATTAACGTCCGTAAAAAGGGGAATAGAAACCCAAGTTTTTTTTGTTGTATAAATTAAGGATCTGGTATTAGTCTTAAAATTAGTTATTAAAGTCAGAAAGTAAATGGAATAGAAATCTATGTTTTTTGTTTGTTTTCCTTGATATAAATAAAGAATAGTACTTATTAGTCCTAGAAATTATTACTTACGTCAGAAAAAAAATGAAATTATACTAATGAATTAATTGAATAGAAGAAATAAAAAAAAGGAAAAGAAAAAAACAAGTTTTTATTGTTTAGCTAAATAGCACAAAAAAAATGTCTTATCATTAAAATGGACGGGTTCTTCTCTCTTCTCTCAGTCGAGTGCTCTCCTCCTCATATTTTCAGGTTTGGCGATTGGCTGTTTTGGGCCAGACCTCGATAGAAACCACCTGTCAGACGGTGGAATAATCTTCAAATTTGTTTTCCCTCTTCCCCATGACGTGCACGTAAATTTTTTTTTATGAAGAAGTGGGCAACGAATGGTGGTGCAAGAATCCACCCATTTCGGCGAGCTAGACCCGAGCAAGGAGGCAAGACGTGCACCCCGCACCTTCCCATTCGATGCAAAATTGCGAAATAATATATATATATATATATTCATGCATACCTGTTGTCAAACAAACAGAACCAACACTTCGTTACAGAATGTTTTTGGTTGAGCGGCAAATATTAGCTGTATTTTATATGCCGAGAAATAAGGAATTACAACAACAATTGCACTGTCGTATTCCTTCTTAGGAATTGGAAAACCTGCTGTTTGGCTGGCTTTGGCTGGTTTTGACATTCGAATTCCTTATTCGGATTCCAAATAAAATACAGCTATTGTAGATTTGAGCTCATCCTTAAGTCCATTTTTAAATATGTTTAGTGCGTAGGTATCGTTCATCTTTGTTATGATTGACTTTTCGTTTTCCGTTTTTAGGGTTGTTGATTTGCAATCTATTTAGGTCGGTTATCAGGTTTGTTATTCTGTCCTTGTATACTGTGACAGCAAAAATTCTTTGTGTGGTTTGTGTAAGGGAATGTGTGAATGTGTGGTATTGTTGTTATTGATTTGTATCTAGTTCTGAGTTCAGTGTTCAGAGTTTCTAGATTTTGTGGTTGTGTGTGTTAGGTTGATTTCACGTTTGGACTTAGTTTTACGTGAAAACCGAATTCTAACAAATCTGCCTTCGTGGTTTCTGTGAGAGTTTTATTTATCAATTCTATAATTTTCAAGAAACTATCTAACTCTTTGTAGTTTCCTGAGAATGTGGGAATGGCTTTTATTGCCGTGTCTAAATTAAATGATGCCATATTTATACTTTCCGTTTTAGGGCTATAATTTCTAAATTTTTATTTTCTACGTCAATGTATTTTAAAAATTCGTTTAAGATTGTAAAAGTGTTATTGTGTATTTCTTTAAATCGTGTTTTTAATTTGTGTATTTCTGTATGTTCTTTATTGAAGGGATTGTTTACTATTTCTCTGAATCTTTTCCAAGTGTTTCTAATTCTTCAATTTTTGTTAGTAGGGTCTCTTTTTTTATACTTTCTATTAGAGCATTTTTTTGCGTTTATGAATAATTTTTCTACTAATTGTATTATCTCTTGTGCTATTTCCATTACCTAAGAAAATTTATATGGAGGGAAAAAAGTTTTTTTTTTTTGTATTTTATTTAAACATTTTGGGATTTATTTATCTTTTTGTGTATGTATGTTCTAAGATAAGTGTTAAGTTTTTTAAGAATATATATTGTCAAAACTATTGTTTTGACTATAACTAAAGCTATCATTTCTGTGTTTGAGATGTGTGATGGTTTTTCAACGTTGCTGTTGTTGTTCTTGTTGAAGATTTTCTCCGACTCTATCTTCGTTTCCTTGAAAAACCAGTGTCCCATTGCGTTGTTTGTTCTTCTTCCTCTTTTTTAGGGTTTTCTTTAATTCGTCAATTTCTGCCCAGATCACGGTTGCTTTGTCCCAGGCTGTTGTATTTTTTTCGTCCTTCACTATTTTTAGCCATTATTAACCATTAAAAATTTGAGTACTACTCCTAATTTAGGTTTAAAGAATACTGATTACTTTTATTGAAATTTCGTTCCTTTTAATACACAATTTGTTATATAAATTTACATACTAAATGAATCTACATTCTATAATGCATATTTTATAAAATTTATCCGATTTTCTTCAAACTTCTTCAAAACTTCTTGCACAATTTTTGGAAACCCCGGGCCCCAGGTCGTGGGGCCCCATACAAATTTAAAAAAAAATTAACCCGATTTTCTTAAAATTTTCTATACATGTTTATCTCCGATGGACAACACTTTTTGTACAAATTTTGGAGACCTCGGGCCCCGGGATCTTGGGGCCCCATACAAATTTTTTAAAAAAAAATTAACTTGATTTTCTTCAAATATTATATACATGTGTATCTCCGATGGACAAAAAATTTTTTTTTTGTAAAATTGTAGGAGTGAACAGGGCCCTGAGGCACAAGGGGTGCCCACAAAAAATATTAAAAATTAGCACGATTTCTTCAAATTTTAAACACATCTGTATGTCCGATAGACAAAACTGTTGTCAAATTTTTGGAGTGAACGGGACCTGAGGCCCGATGGGTGCCCATGTAATTTTTGTTAAAAATTAGCCCGGTTTCTTCAAAATTTAAGCACATGTGTATCTCCGATGGACAAAACTTTTTGTAAAATTTTTAGAGTGATCGGGCCTTGAGGCCCGAGGGGTACCCATAAAATATTTTTAAAAATTAGCCCGATTTCTTCAAATTTTAAACACATGTGTATTTTCGATGGATTAAACTTCCTGTAAAATTTTTGGAGTGAACGGGCCCTGAGGCCTGAGATTGCCCATACATATTTATTAAAAAGATTTTGTGTATATGGGTTCAGAAGATGTAGTTCTACTCTCTGCACGGACACTTGTGCCTTTTGGTACCATTATCTGAAATTGGTCCAACAGCTTCTCATATTTATCCAATAAATCTTGAATACTAGTGTCATTTCATTGATGTGATATTTGGGGCTAAGATAAGAGTGTTATTTCTCCTATCTATCACGGCTTCTAACTTTTTAAGGGTATCGTCGCCTATGATACCATCAAAGGATCTTAGGCCCGGAAGTTAAAAAAAATCAAAAGGGGTATTGTTACCGATGGATTCGAAGAATGGACCTATAACTTTATCAGTTATTCTTAAGTTTCCAGTGGCAGACTGTATCTTGAATGGGGAAGAAACTGGTTTACTGTTTTGGGCAATTCTTTCAGATATGCAGTTTTTGTTAGCTCCAGTGTTTATCAAGAATTTTAGTACTCCATCTCTAGTAACATACTATTGTACGCTAGAGAGGCTTCTGTTGTAAAACTTAGCTCAGCAAAATTATCTACTACTCTACTTCTTGGTGAGCATGGAAATAGTCATTCAATTTTTTCCTCAGCGTCCTCGTCCGTTATAACGTCTGTTGCAAGCAGACGTTGCTGTTTCCTCGAAAGCTTTTCAGAACCGTTGAAGCATTATTTGCCGGTCGATTCATTTGTCGGGCTTAAACAGATCGGTAAATTTCCATAGGCTGTGGAGGTTTTGGCTTGGTTAGCCTAGGAGGTGGTGAGCTGTTCCATGTTGACCTTGGGTATGTATAACGTTGGTTGTTATACATTTCGATCCTCTTCATTGGTGTCACCTGTGTATTGAAGGTTTTATATGGTACCTCGGAGGAAACATTTGGTTTATTGGCCTGTGCTAGTGTTTTTAATGTTTCTCCGATGAATTAAGAAATTCCTCTAAGTAAGATTTTGAAATTCCAAACAAGAGGTATAGTCCTCTGGTAGAGTTTGGGGTTTCAGAATCACGAGCATCTTGGAGACGTATCCGTTGAGACCTCTAATGAAAATGTCCAAGGCTCGGTTTCGCTAATTTTCCGTTAAGGAAAACGATTTCATGAGAGCAATCCTCAGTTTTAATTTTATCTTTGTCTTTGGGAGTAGGCGATTATTTATAAGCTTAATTTGTTGGATTTGGGCGTCTACAGCCCCTGTAAGTTTCTACGCCTGACAATTTATCTAAGGACATTATGAAGGCTAATTAGAGAAGGTACGGATTAGAGAATATAAGGAAGAATTTTGTTTAATTTGTTAGAAATATTGAAGTAACGTATAATTCAACAAAACTTTTTGAATTTTTCTTTAAAAAATTTGTATTCTTTTTGCTGCTGCTATGCTACTACTCTGGTACGGGTTGGTCTACTGTTTATGGGTGGTTCCTCCAATGTTCGTTGGGTTGGTCCTACAATGTTCGTTGGGTGGTTCTTATTGATCACTTTATTTCCAATTTTAGATGTTTTAATGTTCCACGTTGCACTTTATTTCAATTAGGTGCTTTTATTTTTTATTTCAGTTATGTGTTTTTAGTTGAGTGTTTTTAATTTTTTACCATGCACTTTCACGAAATGCTATTTAATATTTGTGGGTGGTTCTTATGCGTCACCTTTGGTGTTTGGTTAGGTAGTTCCTATGTCTCACCTTCAAAACTTCACAAAAAAATAAAAGAATTTTGTTTCTTATTTACACGTTTTACTTTCGTAGGGCGGCTCTTAAGTTACGCCTTACACAAAAAAAGAAACTGTTTTAATGCTGGGTAGCAAATGCTCTGGCGCCAGTTATCGCGATGCGCGTATTCGCTGGTAAAAAACACAACTCAACAAGTCTGGTGGAATAATACTGAACAAACGTTATTATAACTTCTTAAATTTATAGAATAATATTTTACATGTCATAAAAAATATAATAAAAGTCAATAACTTTAAGAAACTAATTATCAAAAATTATTTTATACAAGTCAGCTAAAATATAATTTATTGTTTTGCAATAGTAAGTCAATTGAGAAACTAGTCATCAAAAAGGGCATAAAAATCAATAACAGATATTTCATACTAATCAAAAATCATGTGCAATTAATTATTCAATACAATTAATTCTTGGAATTATTGGATTTTATTAGGAACGAATGGTTAAGGAAAAGAAAGGAAAAAAATGGGAAAAGCCTAGGTAAGCAAATCGACTTTTGGGTGAAGCAATCTACATGCTATGCAGCAAAAGGTGTCGTGTTAACTCCCCCCTTTTGATTTAGGAAAAATGGAGCTTTATTGGCTCAAGTTTGGAAGTTTGCATTTTTTCATTATTTTGAGATTTATGTTTTACATAAGAAATTAGAATAATGTTTATTGTTACCCCTATAATTAGAATAATAAGGTCCGGGGGATAGGATTTAACCTGTAATGGAAATAAATACGGTACCACCAGTTTACTATGTCTTTGAAATCTACAAGATTTTTGTGATTTTCCTTTGAGATCTTCCAAAGAAAATATCAGCGGGTTTTTTCTTTGTTACCGAATGGATTGTAATGTTATACCTGCCTGTTGCAATGTTTATAATTTCTTTGATTGTAAAATCTGGGAATTCTTGTTGAAGGCATCTTGTTATTTCGATGATAATTGAGTGGACTCTTTCTATTATTCCATTGACTTCACTTTTTTGTGGAGGAGCCAAATAGACGTTTATTCCAAGTCCTACTACTCTCATTATCTTTTACCAAAATTTTAGGAGCAGTGAAAAAATCAAGCAATTTAATTATCTTATCTTGAATGTGTAGTACCATTTTATTTTTAATATGGAAGAATTTTGTGAATTTAGAGAATTTATCTACGCAGGTTATAAATTTCTCTCTTTTGATTTCTGTTATGTCCATGTGTAATATTTCTGTTGGGTGCGACGGAATTGGAGTAGGTTGTAAAAAAGGTTTAATAGGGTGTCGGTCATATTTGTTCGAACAACAAATGTCACAAAATTTTTTAAAATTTTTTTACCAATTTTGTCATGTGGGGAATGTAATACTTTTCAAAAATTTGATTTTTATTTTCTATGTAATTCCTATGAGCTCGTCTGTGTTCGTCTTGGATTAATTTAAATTTGTTTTCTGTAAAAACGTGCACATAGTAGGTAAGGTAAAAGTTTCGCCTTTAGGATTCTTCGCGGCCTCTGGTCGCAGCTCTAATAATACTAATGTGCAGCATACTTTCGGGCATGGTCGTAGTTGGAGAGAGAGAGAGATATTATATACATGTGTATCTCCGATGGACAAAAAATTTTTTTTTTGTAAAATTGTAGGAGTGAACAGGGCCCTGAGGCACAAGGGGTGCCCACAAAAAAAATATTAAAAATTAGCACGATTTCTTCAAATTTTAAACACAACTGTATGTCCGATAGACAAAACTGTTGTCAAATTTTTGGAGTGAACGGGACCTGAGGCCCGATGGGTGCCCATGTAATTTTTGTTAAAAATTAGCCCGGTTTCTTCAAAATTTAAGCACATGTGTATCTCCGATGGACAAAACTTTTTTTAAAATTTTTAGAGTGATCGGGCCTTGAGGCCCGAGGGGTACCCATAAAATATTTTTAAAAATTAGCCCGATTTCTTCAAATTTTAAACACATGTGTATTTTCGATGGATTAAACTTCCTGTAAAATTTTTGGAGTGAACGGGCCCTGAGGCCTGAGATTGCCCATACATATTTATTAAAAAGATTTTGTGTATATGGGTTCAGAAGATGTAGTTCTACTCTCTGCACGGACACTTGTGCCTTTTGGTACCATTACCTGAAATTGGTCCAGCAGCTTCTCATATTTATCCAATAAATCTTGAATACTAGTGTCATTTCATTGATGTGATATTTGGGGCTAAGATAAGAGTGTTATTTCTCCTATCTATCACGGCTTCTAACTTTTTAAGGGTATCGTCGACTATGATACCATCAAAGGATCTTAGGCCCGGAAGTTAAAAAAAATCAAAAGGGGTATTGTTACCGATGGATTCGAAGAATGGACCTATAACTTTATCAGTTATTCTTAAGTTTCCAGTGGCAGACTGTATCTTGAATGGGGAAGAAACTGGTTTACTGTTTTGGGCAATTCTTTCAGATATGCAGTTTTTGTTAGCTCCAGTGTTTATCAAGAATTTTAGTACTCCATCTCTAGTAACATACTATTGTACGCTAGAGAGGCTTCTGTTGTAAAACTTAGCTCAGCAAAATTATCTACTACTCTACTTCTTGGTGACCATGGAAATAGTCATTCAATTTTTTCCTCAGCATCCTCGTCCGTTATAACGTCTGTTGCAAGCAGACGTTGCTGTTTCCTCGAAAGCTTTTCAGAACCGTTGAAGCATTATTTGCCGGTCGATTCATTTGTCGGGCTTAAACAGATCGGTAAATTTCCATAGGCTGTGGAGGTTTTGGCTTGGTTGGCCTAGGAGGTGGTGAGCTGTTCCATGTTGACCTTGGGTATGTATAACGTTGGTTGTTATACATTTCGATCCTCTTCATTGGTGTCACCTGTGTATTGAAGGTTTTATATGGTACCTCGGAGGAAACATTTGGTTTATTGGCCTGTGCTAGAGTTTTTAATGTTGCTCCGATGAATTAAGAAATTCCTCTAAGTAAGATTTTGAAATTCCAAACAAGAGGTATAGTCCTCTGGTAGAGTTTGGGGTTTCAGAATCACGAGCATCTTGGAGACGTATCCGTTGAGACCTCTAATGAAAATGTCCAAGGCTCGGTTTCGCTAATTTTCCGTTAAGGAAAACGATTTCATGAGAGCAATCCTCAGTTTTAATTTTATCTTTGTCTTTGGGAGTAGGCGATTATTTATAAGCTTAATTTGTTGGATTTGGGCGTCTACAGCCCCTGTAAGTTTCTACGCCTGACAATTTATCTAAGGACATTATGAAGGCTAATTAGAGAAGGTACGGATTAGAGAATATAAGGAAGAATTTTGTTTAATTTGTTAGAAATATTGAAGTAACGTATAATTCAACAAAACTTTTTGAATTTTTCTTTAAAAAATTTGTATTCTTTTTGCTGCTGCTATGCTACTACTCTGGTACGGGTTGGTCTACTGTTTATGGGTGGTTCCTCCAATGTTCGTTGGGTTGGTCCTACAATGTTCGTTGGGTGGTTCTTATTGATCACTTTATTTCCAATTTTAGATGTTTTAATGTTCCACGTTGCACTTTATTTCAATTAGGTGCTTTTATTTTTTATTTCAGTTATGTGTTTTTAGTTGAGTGTTTTTAATTTTTTACCATGCACTTTCACGAAATGCTATTTAATATTTGTGGGTGGTTCTTATGCGTCACCTTTGGTGTTTGGTTAGGTGGTTCCTATGTCTCACCTTCAAAACTTCACAAAAAAATAAAAGAATTTTGTTTCTTATTTACACGTTTTACTTTCGTAGGGCGGCTCTTAAGTTACAAAAAAAGAAACTGTTTTAATGCTGGGTAGCAAATGCTCTGGCGCCAGTTATCGCGATGCGCGTATTCGCTGGTAAAAAACACAACTCAACAAGTCTGGTGGAATAATACTGAACAAACGTTATTATAACTTCTTAAATTTATAGAATAATATTTTACATGTCATAAAAAATATAATAAAAGTCAATAACTTTAAGAAACTAATTATCAAAAATTATTTTATACAAGTCAGCTAAAATATAATTTATTGTTTTGCAATAGTAAGTCAATTGAGAAACTAGTCATCAAAAAGGGCATAAAAATCAATAACAGATATTTCATACTAATCAAAAATCATGTGCAATTAATTATTCAATACAATTAATTCTTGGAATTATTGGATTTTATTAGGAACGAATGGTTAAGGAAAAGAAAGGAAAAAAATGGGAAAAGCCTAGGTAAGCAAATCGACTTTTGGGTGAAGCAATCTACATGCTATGCAGCAAAAGGTGTCGTGTTAACTCCCCCCTTTTGATTTAGGAAAAATGGAGCTTTATTGGCTCAAGTTTGGAAGTTTGCATTTTTTCATTATTTTGAGATTTATGTTTTACATAAGAAATTAGAATAATGTTTATTGTTACCCCTATAATTAGAATAATAAGGTCCGAGGGATAGGATTTAACCTGTAATGGAAATAAATACGGTACCACCAGTTTACTATGTCTTTGAAATCTTCAAGATTTTTGTGATTTTCCTTTGAGATCTTCCAAAGAAAATATCAGCGGGTTTTTTCTTTGTTACCGAATGGATTGTAATGTTATACCTGCCTGTTGCAATGTTTATAATTTCTTTGATTGTAAAATCTGGGAATTCTTGTTGAAGGCATCTTGTTATTTCGATGATAATTGAGTGGACTCTTTCTATTATTCCATTGACTTCACTTTTTTGTGGAGGAGCCAAATAGACGTTTATTCCAAGTCCTACTACTCTCATTATCTTTTACCAAAATTTTAGGAGCAGTGAAAAAATCAAGCAATTTAATTATCTTATCTTGAATGTGTAGTACCATTTTATTTTAAATATGGAAGAATTTTGTGAATTTAGAGAATTTATCTACGCAGGTTATAAATTTCTCTCTTTTGATTTCTGTTATGTCCATGTGTAATATTTCTGTTGGGTGCGACGGAATTGGAGTAGGTTGTAAAAAAGGTTTAATAGGGTGTCGGTCATATTTGTTCGAACAACAAATGTCACAAAATTTTTTAAAATTTTTTTACCAATTTTGTCATGTGGGGAATGTAATAACTACTTTTCAAAAATTTGATTTTTATTTTCTATGTAATTCCTATGAGCTCGTCTGTGTTCGTCTTGGATTAATTTAAATTTGTTTTCTGTACAAACGTGCACATAGTAGGTAAGGTAAAAGTTTCGCCTTTAGGATTCTTCGCGGCCTCTGGTCGCAGCTCTAATAATACTAATGTGCAGCATACTTTCGGGCATGGTCGTAGTTGGAGAGCGGGCGAGAAAATCACTCAATAAGAGGAGTTTCATGCTGACTCTGACGAAATCGTTGTTCGGTTGAAGAGCGGACAGAAGTGTGTTCGCAGTGGTGCTGATTGGTAGAATTTAATCCTTTTAAATTAAATTTAAAAAAATTTAAATTGAACGTTGGCCAGATTGCCGATTCAGTGTGGTGAAAATTGTTTTGAATTGAGCTAAAAGAAAAATAGTTAAAATATTAAGGAAAAGGCGCCGCCACTCGAGGTAAATGGTTTACAGAACTATAGTGGTGTAGTGATTAATAATCCCTTCTATTAGGTAGCCGTTGCATAGGCTGTGGAGGTTTTGGCTTGGTTGGCCTAGGAGGTGGTGAGCTGTTCCATGTTGACCTTGGGTATGTATAACGTTGGTTGTTATACATTTCGATCCTCTTCATTGGTGTCACCTGTGTATTGAAGGTTTTATATGGTACCTCGGAGGAAACATTTGGTTTATTGGCCTGTGCTAGAGTTTTTAATGTTGCTCCGATGAATTAAGAAATTCCTCTAAGTAAGATTTTGAAATTCCAAACAAGAGGTATAGTCCTCTGGTAGAGTTTGGGGTTTCAGAATCACGAGCATCTTGGAGACGTATCCGTTGAGACCTCTAATGAAAATGTCCAAGGCTCGGTTTCGCTAATTTTCCGTTAAGGAAAACGATTTCATGAGAGCAATCCTCAGTTTTAATTTTATCTTTGTCTTTGGGAGTAGGCGATTATTTATAAGCTTAATTTGTTGGATTTGGGCGTCTACAGCCCCTGTAAGTTTCTACGCCTGACAATTTATCTAAGGACATTATGAAGGCTAATTAGAGAAGGTACGGATTAGAGAATATAAGGAAGAATTTTGTTTAATTTGTTAGAAATATTGAAGTAACGTATAATTCAACAAAACTTTTTGAATTTTTCTTTAAAAAATTTGTATTCTTTTTGCTGCTGCTATGCTACTACTCTGGTACGGGTTGGTCTACTGTTTATGGGTGGTTCCTCCAATGTTCGTTGGGTTGGTCCTACAATGTTCGTTGGGTGGTTCTTATTGATCACTTTATTTCCAATTTTAGATGTTTTAATGTTCCACGTTGCACTTTATTTCAATTAGGTGCTTTTATTTTTTATTTCAGTTATGTGTTTTTAGTTGAGTGTTTTTAATTTTTTACCATGCACTTTCACGAAATGCTATTTAATATTTGTGGGTGGTTCTTATGCGTCACCTTTGGTGTTTGGTTAGGTGGTTCCTATGTCTCACCTTCAAAACTTCACAAAAAAATAAAAGAATTTTGTTTCTTATTTACACGTTTTACTTTCGTAGGGCGGCTCTTAAGTTACGCCTTACACAAAAAAAGAAACTGTTTTAATGCTGGGTAGCAAATGCTCTGGCGCCAGTTATCGCGATGCGCGTATTCGCTGGTAAAAAACACAACTCAACAAGTCTGGTGGAATAATACTGAACAAACGTTATTATAACTTCTTAAATTTATAGAATAATATTTTACATGTCATAAAAAATATAATAAAAGTCAATAACTTTAAGAAACTAATTATCAAAAATTATTTTATACAAGTCAGCTAAAATATAATTTATTGTTTTGCAATAGTAAGTCAATTGAGAAACTAGTCATCAAAAAGGGCATAAAAATCAATAACAGATATTTCATACTAATCAAAAATCATGTGCAATTAATTATTCAATACAATTAATTCTTGGAATTATTGGATTTTATTAGGAACGAATGGTTAAGGAAAAGAAAGGAAAAAAATGGGAAAAGCCTAGGTAAGCAAATCGACTTTTGGGTGAAGCAATCTACATGCTATGCAGCAAAAGGTGTCGTGTTAACTCCCCCCTTTTGATTTAGGAAAAATGGAGCTTTATTGGCTCAAGTTTGGAAGTTTGCATTTTTTCATTATTTTGAGATTTATGTTTTACATAAGAAATTAGAATAATGTTTATTGTTACCCCTATAATTAGAATAATAAGGTCCGAGGGATAGGATTTAACCTGTAATGGAAATAAATACGGTACCACCAGTTTACTATGTCTTTGAAATCTTCAAGATTTTTGTGATTTTCCTTTGAGATCTTCCAAAGAAAATATCAGCGGGTTTTTTCTTTGTTACCGAATGGATTGTAATGTTATACCTGCCTGTTGCAATGTTTATAATTTCTTTGATTGTAAAATCTGGGAATTCTTGTTGAAGGCATCTTGTTATTTCGATGATAATTGAGTGGACTCTTTCTATTATTCCATTGACTTCACTTTTTTGTGGAGGAGCCAAATAGACGTTTATTCCAAGTCCTACTACTCTCATTATCTTTTACCAAAATTTTAGGAGCAGTGAAAAAATCAAGCAATTTAATTATCTTATCTTGAATGTGTAGTACCATTTTATTTTAAATATGGAAGAATTTTGTGAATTTAGAGAATTTATCTACGCAGGTTATAAATTTCTCTCTTTTGATTTCTGTTATGTCCATGTGTAATATTTCTGTTGGGTGCGACGGAATTGGAGTAGGTTGTAAAAAAGGTTTAATAGGGTGTCGGTCATATTTGTTCGAACAACAAATGTCACAAAATTTTTTAAAATTTTTTTACCAATTTTGTCATGTGGGGAATGTAATAACTACTTTTCAAAAATTTGATTTTTATTTTCTATGTAATTCCTATGAGCTCGTCTGTGTTCGTCTTGGATTAATTTAAATTTGTTTTCTGTACAAACGTGCACATAGTAGGTAAGGTAAAAGTTTCGCCTTTAGGATTCTTCGCGGCCTCTGGTCGCAGCTCTAATAATACTAATGTGCAGCATACTTTCGGGCATGGTCGTAGTTGGAGAGCGGGCGAGAAAATCACTCAATAAGAGGAGTTTCATGCTGACTCTGACGAAATCGTTGTTCGGTTGAAGAGCGGACAGAAGTGTGTTCGCAGTGGTGCTGATTGGTAGAATTTAATCCTTTTAAATTAAATTTAAAAAAATTTAAATTGAACGTTGGCCAGATTGCCGATTCAGTGTGGTGAAAATTGTTTTGAATTGAGCTAAAAGAAAAATAGTTAAAATATTAAGGAAAAGGCGCCGCCACTCGAGGTAAATGGTTTACAGAACTATAGTGGTGTAGTGATTAATAATCCCTTCTATTAGGTAGCCGTTGCACATTGCGCGCGGCGGCCGCACGCACATATATATATATGTGCACGCGTAGTGCCTCGAGCAAAAAAAAAAGATCTTGCTTAATATAAAAATTTTAATATTGAAGGCCGGTGATTACATACTGCACATCCACTTCTTTGACGTCATCAGCACGCTCACCGGCTTACGCGTGTATATATAAATGAACAGTCAAGTAGCTAAACAGGAGTTCCGCGCTGGTCATCACCCACTTTACAAAGGCATATGCAGAGCCCCTAGTGGAATCTCCTCTATAACAAATGGCGCCCAACGTAGATCACAATATTCTTGAAAATTGGGAGACAAGTATTGCTGTATTAAATTCATCATTTAATTTTAATTTTCCAATTTTTTTTACTTTCCTATCATCCTATTTGACATTGACTCAATATTTTAATAGATTTATATACGTTTTAACAAGAATAAGCAGGTATGTCAAAGCAAAAGTATTTGAAATTCTTCATTTTCATTTGCGCTTGAATCAAGTTAATTATTAATTACAAGTTGGTCACATGCACAGTCCAGTATAGGGCTAGTTTCAAATACACAATTTGAGTAGTTGTAAAGGGACAGATAATTCGCAAGACTTTTAGTTTTCTGAGATGGCGGCGGTGGGCTGCCGATACAAAGAGTGCTCAAAGTATGAGTATTTTGTGGGTTCGCCGCATTCTCGGATCACTAGGAATAAGCTCGTTTTCCTATCGATTCATCCTCGACATTAGAGCCTTTCGCTTTAGTTGAGCTGTGGATTGGTGAAGGGAACAGTGAAGTACGTCTTCATTTTCGCAAGCCAAAACAGACGGGCAGACAGGGATATGCCGATTCGAATACTACCAGGAGGCATACTTGACAGCACACCATCTAAAAGCACACCATTAAATTTAATATATTTTTTTATAACATTTTTTTTTTGTGAAGAAAACAAAATTTGTTAGGAATTGAAGTAATTTTTAAGTATTAAGTATATTGAAACAACCACGGTAATAAATAATAATCAACAGCATAGAAAGTGATTCAACCAGGGAAAAAAATGATTTTACTTTGCTATGAGAGGCCAGAATAAAAGAACTGGTGCTGTCCCTAAGAGGTTAGCAAATCTCGGGTCAGGTCAACGAGACAGTCAGCTCGAAGGAGGGTCCAGTTGGACAGTGGGAATAATGCAGAGGGTATACCGGACCAACCTGAAAATGTTTGCTTTGGCAGTGCCGGTCTCTTGAGCCCACTAGCTCCAGATATACAGGTCGACCCTATTACAACGGGCCGTGTAAATACATACACAATACAATACATTGAAATTCAAAAAATGATCATGCGTCAAATTTATTTGAAAATTTCTTAGGAAACATGAATTTTGATGATGAATCTGATGTGGCTTTTGGACCATGTATTTCTCGGACGACCCGTTCTTCTACCATCCTGAGATAACGGGTTCCATTGTATTGTGTAGTTTGCTATGGAACTGTCGCCTTTTCGGACACTTCCGTCGTTGGATGGTTGTGCCTATTGGTTCCTGACCCGTTCTCTGGTAAAGATGTTCGTTAGAAATACGGTTAGGCCAGAAAACCCTTAAAATGTTCCGTAGGCATCTATTTACAAACGTTTGTAATCTTTTTGTGATAGTAGCGGTCACCTTCCAAGTGCTGCACCCATACAACAGCACAGATTCAACATTTGAGCGGAACAGTCGCAGCTTGGTGTTTAAGCTGATCGCATTGCTTCGCCATATCATGGACATCATTCCAAACACCGATTTTGCTTTGCCGATTCGGTTGACAATGTCCTGTTTGGTTCAACCTTCGGTCGAGACAATACTCCCAAGATATTGGAAACTCTCTACTCTCTCTACCGACTGTCCAGCAATGTTGATTTGAGTTACTGAGTTAGTGCCGAGGTTAATGATTTTGGTTTTGACAGTATTAATCTTCAAACCCGCATTTGCCTCTCTCTCCACATTTGTTGTCATTTGGTGCAGCTCCATAATTCTGTGTGAGAGTAAACAAACGTCGTCAGCGTAATCCAGATGTTTGAGTTGGGATGTAAGAGTCCAACGAATTCCTCCGTTTCCAGTAGATAAAGTTGCGCGAAGTACATCGATAATCACCAACAAAAAAAATATCGGCGAAAGAATGCAACCTTGTCGTACCCCACTTAGGATCTCGAATTCCTCTGACAGCTTTTCTCTATGCAGCAAATGACATTTAGAGCCATCATAGGTTGCTTTAATAACAGCTATTAGTTTATCGGGTATACCTCTCCTGCGCAAGGCGAGCTAGATAAACTGTCTGTTGACACTGTCAAACGCCTTCTCAAAATCGATGAACAGCAGGTGCAGTGGTGACCGGAATTCAACGCTCTGTTCAATAATGATCCGCAGGGTGTTTATTTGGTCTACACAAGAGGATCCAGTGCGGAAACCAGCTTGTTCGGCATCGAGTGTATTTTCCAGGTGTTCCTTAATCCGCTCAATTACAACTTTGGCTATTACGATTGCAACTGCAGGGAGAACGCAAATACCTTTCCAGTTTTCGCACTCCATAAGACTACCTTTTTTAGGGAGCTTGACAATCATTCCCTTCTTCCAAGCGTCGGGGAAACTTTCTACCTCCCAAGCTCTCTCTATAAGAGGATATAAAAGCGCTGCTGATGTCGTTGGAGCTGCACGCAGAAGTTCTGCGGGTATACCATCTAGTCCTACCGACTTGTTGTTCTTTAGTGCGTTAATCGCGGTAGCGATCTCATTTTTACTGGGAGTTAAGGTGCGAATTGGCGGTCAGCCATCAGCAGAAATAGGGGGAATAACACAGAATGTTCTAGAATTGCATGTGGCCGTAACCATCTCTGACTGGTCGCTGGTAATTTTCCTCCAATGCAGGAAAAGCTGAATGATCGGGCTAGTCCCTTCACAGTAAGGTTGGCGCGAGGCCAGTAACCTCGCCTGTAAAAAATTATTATTATAGAACCCAAAATCAGCCTCGGATACACTGATGAACGACGACGACCACGGCAACGAAAACGGCTAAACGATTTAAGAATTTTCTCATGGAACGTACGCTCACTGTATAGACCCCGGGCTGCACAGCAGCTGTTCGATACCCTGTCCAAATATAATGCTGACTTAACAGCAATTCAAGAAATGCGGTGGACAGGGAATGGTGTCTTACAAAAATTAGAATATGACATTTTTTACAGCTGTCATGAAAGACAGCATGTGCTCGGGGTGGGGTTTCAAGTCAGCAAAAGAATGAAACCCACCGTTATCAACTTTAATGCAGTAAATGAAAGGCTATGCACCCTTCGCGTGCGGGGCAAATTTAAAAACAAAAGCCTCATAAACGTTCACGCACCTACAGAGGATTCCCCAGATGATGAAAAAGAATAATTCTTTGAATCAGTCGAACGGGAACTCCATGCCTGCCCTCACTATGATGTAAAAATCATTCTGGGAATATGAATGCTAAAATAGGTAGGGAGCCAGTATTCAGGCAGTACATTGGCACCCATAGCTTACACGAGAACACTAATGAAAATGGACAACGAGTCATAGAGATTGCAGCAATCAATAATTTGGTCATTGCGAGTACAAGGTTTGCGCGTAAAAATAACCACAAAGCCACCTGGGTATCTCCCGATGGAGCCACTCGCAACTAGATAGCCCACGTGTTGATAGACCGCCGCCACAACCCGAACCTGATGACGGTACGAACGTACCGAGGTGCCAACGTAGACTCGGACCACTATCTTGTTGGTATGGTGATCCGAGCGCGGATTGCATCATCACGGAAGACTGCATCCGTGAATCAGAATCGAGTCAACACGTCTGCCCTTCGCAGTGAAGAGACCAGAAACAACTACGGTCAAGCGATAGGACTCGCCCTAAATGCAGGGAGAGAGAGTCCTGGGGCTGAGATGTCGGGCGTAGAAGAGAAATGGACACGCCTTAAGAATACTGTCATTAGTACTGCGGACTCCATCTTAGGCAGTAGTCGTAGAGATCGAAACGACTGGTTCGATGACGAATGTAAGCTAGCGGGCGGGCACGCGAAGATGAATATAAAAAGCTCAGAAGATATGAAAAAACAGTTTACCGGCGAAAGAAAGCAGCTTGGGAGAAGAATCTCGTCCGTGAACTGGAACAGTACAGAGAGCAAGGACCGGGCGCGGAAGTTCTACCAAAGGGTCCGCGGTATGACACAATATACACCGCGTTGCACATACTGCAAGGACAAAGAGGGTAATCTGATCGCCGATCTTAAAGGCATCGTAGAGCGATGGGAAGAGCACTTTCATGAGAGCGAATTGGAGGCTCCACCAATGACCGAAGATCATACTATGCTGCTGCCACCAAGCATAGTCGAAGTTAGCAGAGCGATAAATCGGCTCAAAAATAATAAGGCCCCGGGATCTGATGGGATCCCAGCGGAACTGATAAAAATAGGGGGCCCCACAATACACCAAGCAATTCATGAAGTAATAGTGCAAGTATGGGAAGAAGAAGTTATGCCAGAAGACTGGCGAAGAGGCATCCTGTGCCCCATACATAAGAAGGGAGATATCAAAAAATGCAGCAATTATCGTGGTATAACGTTGTTGAGTACCGCGTATAAGATTTTCTCCTCTATCCTTCAAGACAGGATAGCCCCATACACTAAAGTCATCATTGGTCCATACCAGTGCTGCTTCATCCCAGGCGAATCAACAACTGATCAGATTTACACCCTAAGGCAGGTGATCGAAAAATGTCTAGACTTTCAAAACTCACAAAACCATCTTTTTAAAGCCGCCTATGATAGCATAGCTAGAGTAGAATTTTATAAAGCCATGAGAGAATTCGGCATCCCAAATAAACTGACACGACTATGTAGATTGACCTTGACCAATGTTATAAGCCAAGTAAAAATATCCGGATCACTATCAAGCCCATTCAACATCTATAACGGGCTCCGACAAGGGGATGGACTGGCCTGCGTCCTCTTCAACCTAGCGTTGGAGAAAGTGATCAGAGACTCTGACGTAACGGCGAGAGGAACAATACTCTAGAAGTCCATTCAGTTACTGGCTTACGCAGACGATCTTGACATCGTTTTTTTTTTTTTTTTTTTTATAATGTACACACGCTAAAGGGGTTTGCAGCCTTATAATGCTTAGCACAGCGTGGGCGTTAGGAAATTAGGGAGAGGAAAAGATGAGATGTTTATGCACGCGTGTCTTAAACGACTGCAGATCATATAAATGCGGAAACACTGAATCAGGCAATTCATTCCACATAACTATCGTGCGGCTAAAGAAGGAATGTCTGAATTGGTTAGTACGTCCGAAGATAGGCTTAATGGTGGACCCATGAGCTTGAGTTGAGGCACGGGTATTACGGATGGGTTAGAGAATGGGCGGGATGCATCTGGATATTTCTTTTGAACACCGCTTGTGTTCAAAAAAGCGATAAAACAGTGACAGGCAGGAAACATTCCTACGATGTTCGAGCGATTCGATTGTTTTCGCGATATGTACGTCACCAATAAGTTATAACGCGCGGTTCTGAACTCTCGTTGGTAGAAACCAAAGAGCTGTACAGGAAGCTTTCATCCAGATAGAGCAGGCGGCACAAAATCTGGGGCTGCACATAAATGAGAGCAAAACAAAGTACATGGTGGCCACGTCTGCGAGTAGAAGATCCAACATTGGTCCCTCAATTCAGAAAGTGGAGCGCGAATTTGAAGTATTGCAATCCTTTAACTATCTCGGGTCAACTTTAGCAGCCGATAACAGCACGGATCCAGAAATACGCGCACGGTTGCTTAAAGCCAATAAAGCCTACTATAGCCTGTCAAGACTCTTCAAACCCAGGAACTTAACCATAACATCCAAGCTGCTGATATATAAGACAATGGTCATACCAGTACTTACATATTGATCCGAGACTAGGGTGCCTAGCAAAAAGCATTGTAACGAGGTTTTTCCCAGCCGGGGTATCCTCAATGTGACCAGGGTTCGTTGTTATAAAGGGTCGTTACAATAAAAGATTTATTTTTGTTTAGGAACTCTGAATTCAATGTTTTTACTTTCCTTTCGTTTTGAAAACAGATGAAAATTGATTTTTGAAATAATTAATTTGACTTAGGTCTAAGATGTTACGCAGTGTGTCCTGTGGTTTTGATGCCTTGGTCTAGCGGGATCGAAGTAAATCGTCTGCGTTTCGTCCAAGTGCTGACCAGCGAAAAGAGGATGCTACGCTCAATTCGTTGCCAAAGAATTGGTACGTTTTCGTGTGTTGACCAGCGAAAAGAGGATGCTACGCTCAATTCTTTGCCAAGGAGTTGATACGTTTCCGTGTGTTGACCAGCGAAAAGAGGATGCTACGCTCAATTCGTTGCCAAAGGATTTCTATGTTTTCACGTAGTTTGATCAGCGAAAAGAGGATGCTACGCTCGATTTACTATCAGACGTCGCTGTGTCTATGTAGTTTGATCAGTGAAAAAAAGATGCTATGCTTGATTCACTATCAGGAGTCTTTGTCCAAGTATTTTGATCAGTGAAAGAGGATGCTACGCTCAGTTCACTATCAGGAGTCTCTGTCTTAGTATTTTGATCAGTGAAAGAGGATGCTACGCTCAGTTCATTATCAGAAGTCGGTCAGATGACGAAGAGACTGTATGCTGGGCTTGTGTCCCCTTTTATAGCCCGTGAAACGGTTTAAAACTTCGAACCGGGCTGTTCCGTTTCCATGATTTTCGTTCGGTGAATTACCGTTGTTGCTATGCCGATTGATTTTTCTTTAGTAGAGTTAATTTCCTCGGAACTGCAGTGCGCATGCGTTATTCATTGTTGTTGTTCTCATTATTGTCGCTTGTATATGTGCTGCTGGTGGGTGCCGTGGCTCAGTGGTAATGCACATGGCTGCTGCGCAGGAGGTTCAGGTTCGAATCCCAGCAACACCAAAAGTATTTTTCACGGTGTCCCACCTCTCGCGAATGGGTGACAAACGTTCCGAGAGTAATTAATACCTTGTCACGGAAAGCTTCTCATTTCGCCGTTCGGATCCGGCCTTAAATTGTAGGTCCCTTCCAGTTGTGTCCAAAACTTAACATGTGCAGCACAAATGGTCGCGAGAAGTTAGGCCTTGGACCGCAATGGTCTGTCGCGCCAAATATTATTATTATATGTGCTGCAGAATGTTGATGGAATTCCCTGTGTGTTTTGTTGTTGCATTTTTGCTTTTCGATTTGTCTACTGTCGTTGTTCAGAAAAATGTTGACGACATCCCTTTTGCAATTTGTTGTTGTAGGGGATTCCGTTGGTCTACGATGACTATTCTGTTGGTCGTAGCATTGTGGTATCGTTGTACATATTGCCTTTGGGCAACGCTTCTCGGTCGTTGACCTCATCGGTTGGGTGTTTTGATCATTCGTTTGTAATGTGTTGGTATTGTGCATGCGTTTATTGTATGTTGGTTTTCTGCCTACGCTTCTGTGCTCCTGACTGCACACAGAAATTTGTATGTAGTATGCGCTATTTCTTTCTTTCTCCCATTGCTCCCTTATGGTAATTGCAGTGGAGGCGCGGCTACTCAGTACTCATAATGTGTTTTCTGTCGATTGCGATCAGTGCCCCAAAAATGGAGGTGTGGCCTACTGATCGCAATCATGCATTGGAGAAGTGCAGTCGACCTGAGCAGAGATGCCGTCGGTGTTTTCAGTTTTTCATAAACGTTGATAAAAATGATCTAATAACTTTTGCATGTGGGGTTTATTATTATTTTTGTTTATTGAACAATAAAATATATGTATGTAAAAATTTGTGTGGGGTAAATTCATCGCCGAAATTACTCCTTACACTTCCCGGTCACGTCGGACGACGCTGATTCTTCCCGTGTTTGTTACGATGACTGTGAATAAGGTGTTGTCCTGGTGGTGCGAGAACTTTATTCTCCGCCACCCTTTTGTCACGATGTTCCCTTTTGCCTGTTCGACCTTCTCTTGTAGTCCTTGGGGCCAGTCTGCTGTGGTGACTTCTCCGTTGGTTTGGACATTACCTTTGGTTCGGGTGCCTCTTGCCGTGTCCTCTCTTTTCGGAGTCTCTTTCTGCCGTTTTGGTGCCGGCTGATGTTGGCGGTCGCCGGGGCGTTTTCCGAGGCTCGTACGGAAGAGTTCGTTGTCTTTGCTGCTGGTGTTGCTGCGTCTGTTGTCGTCGGTTTTGTTGTCTCTGGCGCTGCCGCTGCTAGTGTTGTTGTGCTGTTGGCTGTCACCACTGTTGTTGTCGTTTCTATGGCTGTCGCTGCTATTGTGAGGGCTGTTGTTACCGTTGCTGCTGCTGTTGCTACTACTCCGATCGCTGCTGCCACTGCTACTACTACTACTACTGCTGCTACTGCTACTACTGCTAGTGTGTCTGTTGCGCCGATGGGTGCGTCTATGAATGCCTTGGGCTTCTATTACCGGCGGATGGTCTTCGCCGAAAACCAGCTCGGGGAAACTGGCCTCCGGGTTGGCGAACTTCTTCGGCCAACCGCCTCCTCATACTCATGACTCTTTGGTGGGACATTTCACCGCCTACGAAGTCGAGTTTGGATGTTTGGCAAGTCATCACCTTTTCGGCTGCCTCCAGCATGTATAGCCCGCAGTCCGTAAGATTCAACTGCTGTAGCGTGTTGGCGTGGTGGCCAGGGTAGAACTTTTGGAGCTCCTGCCAGCTCCCCGGGTGTCCCTTTGTGCGCAGCCCTTGGATGCAGTATCCTTTCACTAGAACTATGGCGTGATTCCGTGCTTCCGTGGCTAATGAGTCATAGATGGCTATGGCTGCCCGGTCGGGCCTTCCATGATGACTGACTAAGACTAAATACCAATGTTCCCGTTCACATACTGGGATCAGCGCCACTTCGCTCCGCACTCTCCTTTTCTGTCCCACAGTCGGACTTGGGCGTGGCGGGCGATGGCCACATCTTCGTCGCTGCCCGCTAGTGTGGATCTAACTTTCGCCATCTGTGAGAACAGGAATGGGCTGCACACCTTGATCTGGCTCCGCCGTTCTGCCGTCAGATTCCTCAGCAGCCACTCCATTCCTACCTCGACCAATACGTCGTTGAGGAACCTGCCCTGTTCGAAACGACGATAGTCGGAGGCTCGCAGGTCGTGGCTTTTGGGTCCTGGAGGATACCTACATAGTACCCGCGTGTTGTCCTCTTTCTCGGGCTTTGGAGTTACTTTCCATGAGTCCGCCGAGCGTGCGATGATGAGCCGCTGGTGATATCCAGCATCCACGATCTCCTGGGAGCTTTCCTGTTGTTTGTTGTTGCCTTGGAACATTGTTCTTGCTTGGAGATCAAAGTTTTCCTTTTTCGTAAATTCGACTTTGTAACTTGAGCGTTTATTTTCGAATACTTTATTTGGGTGACGTTACTTTAAAAGAAACCTCGGTTCGTCGATCAGTACGGTTATTCGATAGCGTTACTGTTTTCTTCGGTCGTCTATTGTTAGTTTTCAAAGTGTTATTACATGTTGGGTGTCTCTGTCGGTTCTAGGATGTTGTTGTTGCCTACAAAGTTTTGGTTGTTGATGACACATTGTGTCTGCTTACTTACGTCGAAACTTGTTTCAGGACTTTGTTGCCGTCCTGATGTAGCCGAACATGTTTCCGTTCGGTTGTTGGTGGATCCCTGTGTGGATGGTGTTCCCTATTGTAGACACCTTTGCTTGTGTCCATTTGGGGGTTTTGGTGGAACTGCTTCAGTTCTCCCACGTAGTTTCTCGTCCCATGTGCGCTGTTGTGTGCCGGACAGTTGCGCGATAATCATTTTGACGGTACGGTTTGCCCTTTCGGTCGGGTTTTCTTGCGGGGTGTATGGGGCGGTGTACTGATGTCGTACTCCAATGCTCTGGAGAAATCGTCGAAATGCCCTACTTGTAAACTGGGCGCCGTTTTCGGTGATGAGGACTTTGGGTACCCCATATCGTGCAAGTATGCGTTCGCGAAACGCTTTTTGTAGTCCGTCGGTGGTTGCCCGTCTCATTTGCACTAGTTCGACCCATTTCGAGAAACGGTCGAAGAATACTAATAACATGGTATTCCCATGTTTCGATCGTGGTAGTGGCCCTACGAAGTCAGAACATAGCATGGCCCATGGTTCTTGTGCCACCTGAGTGAGCATCTTCCCTGCCGCCTGCTGCTGATTCGGCTTGTAGCGTTGACAATTCTCGCAACGTTTGACGTGCTTGTGGATATCGCGGAACATCCCTGGCCAGTAATAACGGGCACATATCCGCGCAGTTGTCTTCATAAATGCCTAGATGTCCTGCCGATGGGTTATCGTGATTCTCCCTGAGAACTTGGTCACGAAGTGCGATCGGAACACAAAGTTTCCAAGGCGTTGTGTCTTCGTCTCCAGCTCGCTGTTCTATGTGGCGATATAGCTGCCCTGCTTCTATCACGTAGTCGGGATACTTCTTGGGGTCTTCTTTGATCTGGTTTACCTTTCTCTCCAGCCATCTACACTTGGAACTTAGTGTGTTGTCGTCGGAACTTGCCATCAGTAAGTCGTGTGGTTGTCGTGACAATGCATCTGCTACGACGTTCAATTTTCCACGTCTGTATTGAACGTCGAAGGTGTATTGTTGAAGTTCGAGCGCCCAACGCGCAATGGAATTTAACCATTTAAGAGAAAGGTGGTCTGTGATCACAGTGAAGCGATACCCTTCTATGTATGGCCGCATTTTCCTTATTCCCCAGACTATCGCTAGGCACTCCTTCTCAGTCGGGGAATAGTTTTTCTCGGCTTGGTTGAGATGTCGGCTGACGTATGCTATTACGCGTTCGTTGCCGTCTAATTCCTGTGTCAGCACTGCTCCTAAGCCATAGTCGCTGGCCTTTTTCAGCAAGGCGGTCGTGTGGTTTCCGAGAAGTCAGAGACGAAACGGCGATACCACGAAGCGATTCCCAAATATCGTCGTACCTCTCCACGTTCCGTGGGGGCTGCAGTTCTTTGATGGAGGTGACCTTTTCTGGATCAGTATGGATTGCTTCTCTACTGACTACGTGTCCCTGGTATTTCAGTTCCGTCTTGCAGAATTCGCACTTTTCTGGATTGATCTTTAAGTTTGCCGCTTGTAGTCGTCTGAATACCTCGCGTAGATTCGCCAAGTGTTCGCTGAAAGTCCTCCCGATGATGATGATGTCATCGAGGTATGCAAAAGCGTGTGGCTCCATCTCTGGTCCGATAACCCGATCGAGTGTCCGTTGAAATGTAGCCGGTGCAGAGTGCAACCCAAATGGCATCGCTGGCCACTGAAATAGGCCGCGGCAGTGTATTTCTTGCTGTTTGCCTCCATGGGTATTTGCCAGTACCCGCTCTGTAAGTCCAGGCTGCTTATAAATTGAGCGCCTCGTTGTCGTTCCAGAATGTGCTGGATTCGGGGCAACGGGTATGCGTCGGGGGTTGACCGTGCATTGAGTTCACGATAGTCTACGCAAAGCCTCCATTTTCCCGTCTTCTTCTTGACGAGCACACTAGGTGCGCTGTGAGGGCTGTGCGAGGGTTCGATGCAGCCTTTTGCTAGCGGTTCGCCTATCTCTAAGTTGATTATTTCCTGCATTACTGGGTTGCGGGGAAAATATCGTTGCCTGATTGTTCGCTCATCGTGCATCAGGATCTTATGTTCAGTGATGTTAGTCACCGTGGTAGTTTGTCAAACTTTTGGAATTCGTCTTGGAGCAAAGCTGCTAGTCTCACTTGTTCCGTTTGTATTTCCGTTTGTATTTCCGGTTGTACCCTTATACCACGCAGAGTTTCAGATCGCTGTTCCGCTCTTTCGTGAAGTTGTAGTGTTTGGCAGCCACAGCTCAATTGGGCTTTCACTTTTAAAAGGAAGTCTAGTCCGAGGACGATATTGTCCACGGCTTCCGGGAGTACCAAAAAGTTGAGTCGGGTGTGTTTTCTTCCAATTCGTACGTCAAAGGTTAGGGCTCACCTTGTCTCACCAGTGTCGATCGTGGCTTTGACAACTTCGTTCTCCAGGGTGATGGTGGCGTAGACTCGAGTTGCGTCGAAGTGTAGACAATTTATTGGGTTTGAGGTATCGTCATCTGGGGCCCCGCCACACCTCTGTTCCGACGGTCCCCGCGGTCGTTTCCCGCTTGTCTCTGACAACACTCTGTCGTTCTTATGTTTCGGCGGACGCATTCCCAGCAGAAGAAAATCTGTTGATTTTGGCAATCTCGTCTCCTGTGCCCGTCCAGGCCGCATCGCATGCAGGCTGTCCTCACGTTTATGCGTTTCTCGCCATCGTGTGCTACCATGCAGTTTCTCTCCATCGGTTTTGGTCGGTGGGTGGGTCTATTTGGTCCTGCAATTCCAGCTATACTCTCGAAATCCTCTGCTAGTTCGATAAGGTCGTTCAGTGAATTGAAATCTTTTCGCTTGATATAGTATTGATATTCCTGGCGACAATTTCTAAATATCCTTTCTACCTGCTGTACCGCTGTGTAGTCTGCGTGCCTCATAAAGTTTTGCATTGTTATCACGAAATCTTTGAAACTTTCGTTTCCTGTCTGGCGTCGTTTGCGGATTTCGTCGTCCAGATGTTCCCAATATCGGGTGGGCAGAAAGAATTTCAGGAAGTTTCCCTTAAATGTCCTCCAGCTATGCCATCTCTGGTTGTTACTCCGGAACCACATCAGTCCACGGTCCTGAAGCAATTCGGGCATGGTTCTCGGGAGCAGATCCTTGTCTAAAGAGTATGCGTCGGCCAGCTCCTCAAGTCTTTCGACAAATGACAATGGATATTTGCCTCAGTCGTAACGAACTGACCATTTTCTGACTTGGTCGATCACCATCGCGTATGATGTACCAGGTGTTACCGTTGTTCCTCGGTTCGATGCTCGGTCTGTGAACGCTGAAGTGTGATTTGATGGTGGGATTGTTAACCCCGGTGTTTTGACTTTCTCGCCTTCTATCGCGTCATATAGATTTAATAGTGGTGTGGGCGTTGGTGATGGGTTGCGTTGGTGTCTTGCTTCCAGTTCCGCCAGGCGAAGTTCGTCGTCTGAGGTCACATCTCGTCCCGTGATGAACGTCGTGAAACGCTTCCTCAACGTATCTACTCCGCCGTTTACGTCCAGCCTAAATTCTGCCTACAGTTTAATTTTTTAGCCACCTACAATAAACAATAACTTCGCCTGATCTTTGGCTGCTAGATATTGGTCAGTCCCACCCCCAAATAAAGTAGGAGGGTTTAAGGTAACAGAGCAGTTCAATCCTCAGTAAGCCAAAGTGAGCTATCTGGATTCGAATGCTCTTTTATCCGATGTTCAGTATGGATTTCGAAAAAATCGATCTTCAGGTGAACTAATGTCGTGCATGACTCATTGTTGGGAGCGAAGCATTGAAAATCTAGGCGAATCAAGCGTTGAGTTTGGCATATTTGTCTTATTAATAAGATTCGTGCCTTCAACTTAACCCCTCTCTCATTACATGGATTGAGGATTATTTATGGAACCGCAAAATAAAAGTGGTATTGAATGGTTTTTCCTCATCTTCGCATGAGATCAATGCTAGCGTTCCTCAAGGGTCATCCATATCGCCAACATTATTCTTAATATATATCAATGACTTGTTGTCTTCTACAACATGTGATATCCACTCATTTGCTGATGATACGACGTTATCGGCTTCCATGGAGTTTGTTAGTCAAAAAGAATGCAATTCTCGCTTGATTGGTTCGCGTGAATTAATGAATTCGACAATTCTGTCGAACATTCAAGTTATTCTTGATTGGGGCAGATCTAATAGGGTGGAATATAACCCAAATAAATTCCAGGCTTGTCTTTTTTCTCAAAAGGCAATTCAACATTACGTAGCACCAGTAATTAATGGTGCCACTATTGCGAGATCAGTTTCACTTAAGATGTTAGGTTTGAAAATTTCTAGTGAACTTTCCTGGAAGGAACATATTTATGAAATCTCAAAAAGAGCGAGCCAATGCTTGGGCTTTATAAGACGTTGTAATTTTTACTTCAGCCCCTCTGAAGTATTAAGATCATGTAAATCTTATGTTAGATCAATTTTAGAATTTAATTCATTTGTGTGGGGTGGGGCTCCAAGATCGCATTTGGTTCATATTGATGGAATTCAAAATAGAGTTATCCGTTTGATAAACGATGTAACAATTACTTCATCTCTTGATTCTTTGGAGCATAGACGTAATGTTGGAGCTTTATCTGTTTTCTACAAATTTTACAACGGTAGATGTTCTTCAGAAACCCGTTCTCTATTCCCAGGTCCTTTTGTCAGCAACGTTAACAGTCGTTTGAGGTCTAATCAACATAGGTTTGCTTTAAAACCGTTCTCATGTTGAACCCAACACTTCAAATCGTCCTTATATCCGAGAGTGACTTCGATGTGAAATCAATTGGTCGACTCCGTATTTCCCGAATCTTATAATTTACAGGCCTTCAAAATAGCTGTAAACAACTTCCTGAAGGACGACCGTAGTTTTCATTAGAGGATAAGATTAATTTAATTAAAAAAATTATTATTTTTTGTATTATTTATAATATTTGTTGTTTATTTTGTAATATTTTTTTGGTTAAGGTTTTTGTCGTTTTCCCAGACCATGATTCATTGATAAAAGTATTTGAACTCGCGTCGTTTTAGTTTCGTGTTCGTTATTTCGTATTGCTTTTTTCAATGAATCAGAGATAATTCTGAGAAAATAAATTGAAACCGGCTACAAACGTGAGGAATGTATTATATTGTAAATCACATTCCTTCGAAATTTTTTATTTTTAATTTTAATAAAGGGCATAGCCCAACTTATTGCCGTGACGAAAGTCATTCAGGGTCTTATCCCTTGGCAATGAGTCTTAAAAAAAAAAAAAAATAACTTTGTAGGCTGTCCTTCGTGAGGTTATAGTCCCAACTAGTTTTTACCATCTTGGCTAATTTAGTTTTCTTCGTTTGTTACTTATTTTTCCAGAGTCCCTGCTCGGGCGCCAATTGTAGCGAGGTTTTTCCAAGCCGGGGTATCCTCAGTGTGACCAGGGTTCGTTGTTATAAAGGGTCGTTACAATAAAAGATTTTTTTTTGTGTTTAGGAACTCTGAATTCGATGTTTTTACTTTCCTTTCGTTTTGAAAACAGATGAAAATTGATTTTTGAAATAATTAATTTGACTTAGGTCTTAGATGTTACGCAGTGTGTCCTGTGGTTTTGATGCCTTGGTCTAGCGGGATCGAAGTAAATCGTCTGCGTTTCGTCCAAGTGCTGACCAGCGAAAAGAGGATGCTACGCTCAATTCGTTGCCAAAGAATTGGTACGTTTTCGTGTGTTGACCAGCGAAAAGAGGATGCTACGCTCAATTCTTTGCCAAGGAGTTGATACGTTTCCGTGTGTTGACCAGCGAAAAGAGGATGCTACGCTCAATTCGTTGCCAAAGGATTTCTATGTTTTCACGTAGTTTGATCAGCGAAAAGAGGATGCTACGCTCGATTTACTATCAGACGTCGCTGTGTCTATGTAGTTTGATCAGTGAAAAAAAGATGCTATGCTTGATTCACTATCAGGAGTCTTTGTCCAAGTATTTTGATCAGTGAAAGAGGATGCTACGCTCAGTTCACTATCAGGAGTCTCTGTCTAAGTATTTTGATCAGTGAAAGAGGATGCTACGCTCAGTTCATTATCAGAAGTCGGTCATATGACGAAGAGACTGTATGCTGGGCTTGTGTCCCCTTTTATAGCCCGTGAAACGGTTTAAAACTTCGAACCGGGCTGTTCCGTTTCCATGATTTTCGTTCGGTGAATTACCGTTGTTGCTATGCCGATTGATTTTTCTTTAGTAGAGTTAATTTCCTCGGAACTGCAGTGCGCATGCGTTATTCATTGTTGTTGTTCTCATTATTGTCGCTTGTATATGTGCTGCTGGTGGGTGCCGTGGCTCAGTGGTAATGCACATGGCTGCTGCGCAGGAGGTTCAGGTTCGAATCCCAGCAACACCAAAAGTATTTTTCACGGTGTCCCACCTCTCGCGAATGGGTGACAAACGTTCCGAGAGTAATTAATACCTTGTCACGGAAAGCTTCTCATTTCGCCGTTCGGATCCGGCCTTAAATTGTAGGTCCCTTCCAGTTGTGTCCAAAACTTAACATGTGCAGCACAAATGGTCGCGAGAAGTTAGGCCTTGGACCGCAATGGTCTGTCGCGCCAAATATTATTATTATATGTGCTGCAGAATGTTGATGGAATTCCCTGTGTGTTTTGTTGTTGCATTTTTGCTTTTCGATTTGTCTACTGTCGTTGTTCAGAAAAATGTTGACGACATCCCTTTTGCAATTTGTTGTTGTAGGGGATTCCGTTGGTCTACGATGACTATTCTGTTGGTCGTAGCATTGTGGTATCGTTGTACATATTGCCTTTGGGCAACGCTTCTCGGTCGTTGACCTCATCGGTTGGGTGTTTTGATCATTCGTTTGTAATGTGTTGGTATTGTGCATGCGTTTATTGTATGTTGGTTTTCTGCCTACGCTTCTGTGCTCCTGACTGCACACAGAACTTTGTATGTAGTATGCGCTATTTCTTTCTTTCTCCCATTGCTCCCTTATGGTAATTGCAGTGGAGGCGCGGCTACTCAGTACTCATAATGTGTTTTCTGTCGATTGCGATCAGTGCCCCAAAAATGGAGGTGTGGCCTACTGATCGCAATCATGCATTGGAGAAGTGCAGTCGACCTGAGCAGAGATGCCGTCGGTGTTTTCAGTTTTTCATAAACGTTGATAAAAATGATCTAATAACTTTTGCATGTGGGGTTTATTATTATTTTTGTTTATTGAACAATAAAATATATGTATGTAAAAATTTGTGTGGGGTAAATTCATCGCCGAAATTACTCCTTACACTTCCCGGTCACGTCGGACGACGCTGATTCTTCCCGTGTTTGTTACGATGACTGTGAATAAGGTGTTGTCCTGGTGGTGCGAGAACTTTATTCTCCGCCACCTTCTTGTCACGATGTTCCCTTTTGCCTGTTCGACCTTCTCTTGTAGTCCTTGGGGCCAGTCTGCTGTGGTGACTTCTCCGTTGGTTTGGACATTACCTTTGGTTCGGGTGCCTCTTGCCGTGTCCTCTCTTTTCGGAGTCTCTTTCTGCCGTTTTGGTGCCGGCTGATGTTGGCGGTCGCCGGGGCGTTTTCCGAGGCTCGTACGGAAGAGTTCGTTGTCTTTGCTGCTGGTGTTGCTGCGTCTGTTGTCGTCGGTTTTGTTGTCTCTGGCGCTGCCGCTGCTAGTGTTGTTGTGCTGTTGGCTGTCACCACTGTTGTTGTCGTTTCTATGGCTGTCGCTGCTATTGTGAGGGCTGTTGTTACCGTTGCTGCTGCTGTTGCTACTACTCCGATCGCTGCTGCCACTGCTACTACTACTACTACTGCTGCTACTGCTACTACTGCTAGTGTGTCTGTTGCGCCGATGGGCGCGTCTATGGATGCCTTGGGCTTCTATTACCGGCGGATGGTCTTCGCCGAAAACCAGCTCGGGGAAACTGGCCTCCGGGTTGGCGAACTTCTTCGGCCAACCGCCTCCTCATACTCATGACTCTTTGGTGGGACATTTCACCGCCTACGAAGTCGAGTTTGGATGTTTGGCAAGTCATCACCTTTTCGGCTGCCTCCAGCATGTATAGCCCGCAGTCCGTAAGATTCAACTGCTGTAGCGTGTTGGCGTGGTGGCCAGGGTAGAATTTTTGGAGCTCCTGCCAGCTCCCCGGGTGTCCCTTTGTGCGCAGCCCTTGGATGCAGTATCCTTTCACTAGAACTATGGCGTGATTCCGTGCTTCCGTGGCTAATGAGTCATAGATGGCTATGGCTGCCCGGTCGGGCCTTCCATGATGACTGACTAAGACTAAATACCAATGTTCCCGTTCACATACTGGGATAAGCGCCACTTCGCTCCGCACTCTCCTTTTCTGTCCCACAGTCGGACTTGGGCGTGGCGGGCGATGGCCACATCTTCGTCGCTGCCCGCTAGTGTGGATCTAACTTTCGCCATCTGTGAGAACAGGAATGGGCTGCACACCTTGATCTGGCTCCGCCGTTCTGCCGTCAGATTCCTCAGCAGCCACTCCATTCCTACCTCGACCAATACGTCGTTGAGGAACCTGCCCTGTTCGAAACGACGATAGTCGGAGGCTCGCAGGTCGTGGCTTTTGGGTCCTGGAGGATACCTACATAGTACCCGCGTGTTGTCCTCTTTCTCGGGCTTTGGAGTTACTTTCCATGAGTCCGCCGAGCGTGCGATGATGAGCCGCTGGTGATATCCAGCATCCACGATCTCCTGGGAGCTTTCCTGTTGTTTGTTGTTGCCTTGGAACATTGTTCTTGCTTGGAGATCAAAGTTTTCCTTTTTCGTAAATTCGACTTTGTAACTTGAGCGTTTATTTTCGAATACTTTATTTGGGTGACGTTACTTTAAAAGAAACCTCGGTTCGTCGATCAGTACGGTTATTCGATAGCGTTACTGTTTTCTTCGGTCGTCTATTGTTAGTTTTCAAAGTGTTATTACATGTTGGGTGTCTCTGTCGGTTCTAGGATGTTGTTGTTGCCTACAAAGTTTTGGTTGTTGATGACACATTGTGTCTGCTTACTTACGTCGAAACTTGTTTCAGGACTTTGTTGCCGTCCTGATGTAGCCGAACATGTTTCCGTTCGGTTGTTGGTGGATCCCTGTGTGGATGGTGTTCCCTATTGTAGACACCTTTGCTTGTGTCCATTTGGGGGTTTTGGTGGAACTGCTTCAGTTCTCCCACGTAGTTTCTCGTCCCATGTGCGCTGTTGTGTGCCGGACAGTTGCGCGATAATCATTTTGACGGTACGGTTTGCCCTTTCGGTCGGGTTTTCTTGCGGGGTGTATGGGGCGGTGTACTGATGTCGTACTCCAATGCTCTGGAGAAATCGTCGAAATGCCCTACTTGTAAACTGGGCGCCGTTTTCGGTGATGAGGACTTTGGGTACCCCATATCGTGCAAGTATGCGTTCGCGAAACGCTTTTTGTAGTCCGTCGGTGGTTGCCCGTCTCATTTGCACTAGTTCGACCCATTTCGAGAAACGGTCGAAGAATACTAATAACATGGTATTCCCATGTTTCGATCGTGGTAGTGGCCCTACGAAGTCAGAACATAGCATGGCCCATGGTTCTTGTGCCACCTGAGTGAGCATCTTCCCTGCCGCCTGCTGCTGATTCGGCTTGTAGCGTTGACAATTCTCGCAACGTTTGACGTGCTTGTGGATATCGCGGAACATCCCTGGCCAGTAATAACGGGCACATATCCGCGCAGTTGTCTTCCTAAATGCCTAGATGTCCTGCCGATGGGTTATCGTGATTCTCCCTGAGAACTTGGTCACGAAGTGCGATCGGAACACAAAGTTTCCAAGGCGTTGTGTCTTCGTCTCCAGCTCGCTGTTCTATGTGGCGATATAGCTGCCCTGCTTCTATCACGTAGTCGGGATACTTCTTGGGGTCTTCTTTGATCTGGTTTACCTTTCTCTCCAGCCATCTACACTTGGAACTTAGTGTGTTGTCGTCGGAACTTGCCATCAGTAAGTCGTGTGGTTGTCGTGACAATGCATCTGCTACGACGTTCAATTTTCCACGTCTGTATTGAACGTCGAAGGTGTATTGTTGAAGTTCGAGCGCCCAACGCGCAATGGAATTTAACCATTTAAGAGAAAGGTGGTCTGTGATCACAGTGAAGCGATACCCTTCTATGTATGGCCGCATTTTCCTTATTCCCCAGACTATCGCTAGGCACTCCTTCTCAGTCGGGGAATAGTTTTTCTCGGCTTGGTTGAGATGTCGGCTGGCGTATGCTATTACGCGTTCGTTGCCGTCTAATTCCTGTGTCAGCACTGCTCCTAAGCCATAGTCGCTGGCCTTTTTCAGCAAGGCGGTCGTGTGGTTTCCGAGAAGTCAGAGACGAAACGGCGATACCACGAAGCGATTCCCAAATATCGTCGTACCTCTCCACGTTCCGTGGGGGCTGCAGTTCTTTGATGGAGGTGACCTTTTCTGGATCAGTATGGATTGCTTCTCTACTGACTACGTGTCCCTGGTATTTCAGTTCCGTCTTGCAGAATTCGCACTTTTCTGGATTGATCTTTAAGTTTGCCGCTTGTAGTCGTCTGAACACCTCGCGTAGATTCGCCAAGTGTTCGCTGAAAGTCCTCCCGATGATGATGATGTCATCGAGGTATGCAAAAGCGTGTGGCTCCATCTCTGGTCCGATAAACCGATCGAGTGTCCGTTGAAATGTAGCCGGTGCAGAGTGCAACCCAAATGGCATCGCTGGCCACTGAAATAGGCCGCGGCAGTGTATTTCTTGCTGTTTGCCTCCATGGGTATTTGCCAGTACCCGCTCTGTAAGTCCAGGCTGCTTATAAATTGAGCGCCTCGTTGTCGTTCCAGAATGTGCTGGATTCGGGGCAACGGGTATGCGTCGGGGGTTGACCGTGCGTTGAGTTCACGATAGTCTACGCAAAGCCTCCATTTTCCCGTCTTCTTCTTGACGAGCACACTAGGTGCGCTGTGAGGGCTGTGCGATGGTTCGATGCAGCCTTTTGCTAGCGGTTCGCCTACCTCTGAGTTGATTATTTCCTGCATTACTGGGTTGCGGGGAAAATATCGTTGCCTGATTGTTCGCTCATCGTGCATCAGGATCTTATGTTCAGTGATGTTAGTCACCGTGGTAGTTTGTCAAACTTTTGGAATTCGTCTTGGAGCAAAGCTGCTAGTCTCACTTGTTCCGTTTGTATTTCCGTTTGTATTTCCGGTTGTACCCTTATACCACGCAGAGTTTCAGATCGCTGTTCCGCTCTTTCGTGAAGTTGTAGTGTTTGGCAGCCACAGCTCAATTGGGCTTTCACTTTTAAAAGGAAGTCTAGTCCGAGGACGATATTGTCCACGGCTTCCGGGAGTACCAAAAAGTTGAGTCGGGTGTGTTCTCTTCCAATTCGTACGTCAAAGGTTAGGGCTTCTCGGATAACTCAGGGTGTGCCCTCAGCCATCCTGACCGTCATGTTGACGGGTACGCTATTCGACGCATTCCTCCTGTCTTCCGCATACTGCTCGCTGATGAAGCTCTTTGTCTCACCAGTGTCGATCGTGGCTTTGACAACTTCGTTCTCCAAGGTGATGGTGGCGTAGACTCGAGTTGCGTCGAAGTGTAGACAATTTATTGGGTTTGAGGTATCGTCATCTGGGGCCCCGCCACACCTCTGTTCCGACGGTCCCCGCGGTCGTTTCCCGCTTGTCTCTGACAACACTCTGTCGTTCTTATGTTTCGGCGGACGCATTCCCAGCAGAAGAAAATCTGTTGATTTTGGCAATCTCGTGTCCTGTGCCCGTCCAGGCCGCATCGCATGCAGGCTGTCCTCACGTTTATGCGTTTCTCGCCATCGTGTGCTACCATGCAGTTTCTCTCCATCGGTTTTGGTCGGTGGGTGGGTCTATTTGGTCCTGCAATTCCAGCTATACTCTCGAAATCCTCCGCTAGTTCGATAAGGTCGTTCAGTGAATTGAAATCTTTTCGCTTGATATAGTATTGATATTCCTGGCGACAATTTCTAAATATCCTTTCTACCTGCTGTACCGCTGTGTAGTCTGCGTGCCTCATAAAGTTTTGCATTGTTATCACGAAATCTTTGAAACTTTCTTTTCCTGTCTGGCGTCGTTTGCGGATTTCGTCGTCCAGATGTTCCCAATATCGGGTGGGCAGAAAGAATTTCAGGAAGTTTCCCTTAAATGTCCTCCAGCTATGCCATCTCTGGTTGTTACTCCGGAACCACATCAGTCCACGGTCCTGAAGCAATTCGGGCATGGTTCTCGGGAGCAGATCCTTGTCTAAAGAGTATGCGTCGGCCAGCTCCTCAAGTCTTTCGACAAATGACAATGGATATTTGCCTCAGTCGTAACGAACTGACCATTTTCTGACTTGGTCGATCACCATCGCGTATGATGTACCAGGTGTTACCGTTGTTCCTCGGTTCGATGCTCGGTCTGTGAACGCTGAAGTGTGATTTGATGGTGGGATTGTTAACCCCGGTGTTTTGACTTTCTCGCCTTCTATCGCGTCATATAGATTTAATAGTGGTGTGGGCGTTGGTGATGGGTTGCGTTGGTGTCTTGCTTCCAGTTCCGCCAGGCGAAGTTCGTCGTCTGAGGTCACATCTCGTCCCGTGATGAACGTCGTGAAACGCTTCCTCAACGTATCTACTCCGCCGTTTACGTCCAGCCTAAATTCTGCCTACAGTTTAATTTTTTAGCCACCTACAATAAACAATAACTTCGCCTGATCTTTGGCTGCTAGATATTGGTCAGTCCCACCCCCAAATAAAGTAGGAGGGTTTAAGGTAACAGAGCAGTTCAATCCTCAGTAAGCCAAAGTGAGCTATCTGGATTCGAATGCTCTTTTATCCGATGTTCAGTATGGATTTCGAAAAAATCGATCTTCAGGTGAACTAATGTCGTGCATGACTCATTGTTGGGAGCGAAGCATTGAAAATCTAGGCGAATCAAGCGTTGAGTTTGGCATATTTGTCTTATTAATAAGATTCGTGCCTTCAACTTAACCCCTCTCTCATTACATGGATTGAGGATTATTTATGGAACCGCAAAATAAAAGTGGTATTGAATGGTTTTTCCTCATCTTCGCATGAGATCAATGCTAGCGTTCCTCAAGGGTCATCCATATCGCCAACATTATTCTTAATATATATCAATGACTTGTTGTCTTCTACAACATGTGATATCCACTCATTTGCTGATGATACGACGTTATCGGCTTCCATGGAGTTTGTTAGTCAAAAAGAATGCAATTCTCGCTTGATTGGTTCGCGTGAATTAATGAATTCGACAATTCTGTCGAACATTCAAGTTATTCTTGATTGGGGCAGATCTAATAGGGTGGAATATAACCCAAATAAATTCCAGGCTTGTCTTTTTTCTCAAAAGGCAATTCAACATTACGTAGCACCAGTAATTAATGGTGCCACTATTGCGAGATCAGTTTCACTTAAGATGTTAGGTTTGAAAATTTCTAGTGAACTTTCCTGGAAGGAACATATTTATGAAATCTCAAAAAGAGCGAGCCAATGCTTGGGCTTTATAAGACGTTGTAATTTTTACTTCAGCCCCTCTGAAGTATTAAGATCATGTAAATCTTATGTTAGATCAATTTTAGAATTTAATTCATTTGTGTGGGGTGGGGCTCCAAGATCGCATTTGGTTCATATTGATGGAATTCAAAATAGAGTTATCCGTTTGATAAACGATGTAACAATTACTTCATCTCTTGATTCTTTGGAGCATAGACGTAATGTTGGAGCTTTATCTGTTTTCTACAAATTTTACAACGGTAGATGTTCTTCAGAAACCCGTTCTCTATTCCCAGGTCCTTTTGTCAGCAACGTTAACAGTCGTTTGAGGTCTAATCAACATAGGTTTGCTTTAAAACCGTTCTCATGTTGAACCCAACACTTCAAATCGTCCTTATATCCGAGAGTGACTTCGATGTGAAATCAATTGGTCGACTCCGTATTTCCCGAATCTTATAATTTACAGGCCTTCAAAATAGCTGTAAACAACTTCCTGAAGGACGACCGTAGTTTTCATTAGAGGATAAGATTAATTTAATTAAAAAAATTATTATTTTTTGTATTATTTATAATATTTGTTGTTTATTTTGTAATATTTTTTTGGTTAAGGTTTTTGTCGTTTTCCCAGACCATGATTCATTGATAAAAGTATTTGAACTCGCGTCGTTTTAGTTTCGTGTTCGTTATTTCGTATTGCTTTTTTCAATGAATCAGAGATAATTCTGAGAAAATAAATTGAAACCGGCTACAAACGTGAGGAATGTATTATATTGTAAATCACATTCCTTCGAATTTTTTTATTTTTAATTTTAATAAAGGGCATAGCCCAACTTATTGCCGTGACGAAAGTCATTCAGGGTCTTATCCCTTGGCAATGAGTCTTAAAAAAAAAAAAAAATAACTTTGTAGGCTGTCCTTCGTGAGGTTATAGTCCCAACTAGTTTTTACCATCTTGGCTAATTTAGTTTTCTTCGTTTGTTACTTATTTTTCCAGAGTCCCTGCTCGGGCGCCAATTGTAGCGAGGTTTTTCCAAGCCGGGGTATCCTCAGTGTGACCAGGGTTCGTTGTTATAAAGGGTCGTTACAATAAAAGATTTTTTTTTGTGTTTAGGAACTCTGAATTCGATGTTTTTACTTTCCTTTCGTTTTGAAAACAGATGAAAATTGATTTTTGAAATAATTAATTTGACTTAGGTCTTAGATGTTACGCAGTGTGTCCTGTGGTTTTGATGCCTTGGTCTAGCGGGATCGAAGTAAATCGTCTGCGTTTCGTCCAAGTGCTGACCAGCGAAAAGAGGATGCTACGCTCAATTCGTTGCCAAAGAATTGGTACGTTTTCGTGTGTTGACCAGCGAAAAGAGGATGCTACGCTCAATTCTTTGCCAAGGAGTTGATACGTTTTCGTGTGTTGACCAGCGAAAAGAGGATGCTACGCTCAATTCGTTGCCAAAGGATTTCTATGTTTTCACGTAGTTTGATCAGCGAAAAGAGGATGCTACGCTCGATTTACTATCAGACGTCGCTGTGTCTATGTAGTTTGATCAGTGAAAAAAAGATGCTATGCTTGATTCACTATCAGGAGTCTTTGTCCAAGTATTTTGATCAGTGAAAGAGGATGCTACGCTCAGTTCACTATCAGGAGTCTCTGTCTAAGTATTTTGATCAGTGAAAGAGGATGCTACGCTCAGTTCATTATCAGAAGTCGGTCAGATGACGAAGAGACTGTATGCTGGGCTTGTGTCCCCTTTTATAGCCCGTGAAACGGTTTAAAACTTCGAACCGGGCTGTTCCGTTTCCATGATTTTCGTTCGGTGAATTACCGTTGTTGCTATGCCGATTGATTTTTCTTTAGTAGAGTTAATTTCCTCGGAACTGCAGTGCGCATGCGTTATTCATTGTTGTTGTTCTCATTATTGTCGCTTGTATATGTGCTGCTGGTGGGTGCCGTGGCTCAGTGGTAATGCACATGGCTGCTGCGCAGGAGGTTCAGGTTCGAATCCCAGCAACACCAAAAGTATTTTTCACGGTGTCCCACCTCTCGCGAATGGGTGACAAACGTTCCGAGAGTAATTAATACCTTGTCACGGAAAGCTTCTCATTTCGCCGTTCGGATCCGGCCTTAAATTGTAGGTCCCTTCCAGTTGTGTCCAAAACTTAACATGTGCAGCACAAATGGTCGCGAGAAGTTAGGCCTTGGACCGCAATGGTCTGTCGCGCCAAATATTATTATTATATGTGCTGCAGAATGTTGATGGAATTCCCTGTGTGTTTTGTTGTTGCATTTTTGCTTTTCGATTTGTCTACTGTCGTTGTTCAGAAAAATGTTGACGACATCCCTTTTGCAATTTGTTGTTGTAGGGGATTCCGTTGGTCTACGATGACTATTCTGTTGGTCGTAGCATTGTGGTATCGTTGTACATATTGCCTTTGGGCAACGCTTCTCGGTCGTTGACCTCATCGGTTGGGTGTTTTGATCATTCGTTTGTAATGTGTTGGTATTGTGCATGCGTTTATTGTATGTTGGTTTTCTGCCTACGCTTCTGTGCTCCTGACTGCACACAGAACTTTGTATGTAGTATGCGCTATTTCTTTCTTTCTCCCATTGCTCCCTTATGGTAATTGCAGTGGAGGCGCGGCTACTCAGTACTCATAATGTGTTTTCTGTCGATTGCGATCAGTGCCCCAAAAATGGAGGTGTGGCCTACTGATCGCAATCATGCATTGGAGAAGTGCAGTCGACCTGAGCAGAGATGCCGTCGGTGTTTTCAGTTTTTCATAAACGTTGATAAAAATGATCTAATAACTTTTGCATGTGGGGTTTATTATTATTTTTGTTTATTGAACAATAAAATATATGTATGTAAAAATTTGTGTGGGGTAAATTCATCGCCGAAATTACTCCTTACATTTCCCGGTCACGTCGGACGACGCTGATTCTTCCCGTGTTTGTTACGATGACTGTGAATAAGGTGTTGTCCTGGTGGTGCGAGAACTTTATTCTCCGCCACCCTCTTGTCACGATGTTCCCTTTTGCCTGTTCGACCTTCTCTTGTAGTCCTTGGGGCCAGTCTGCTGTGGTGACTTCTCCGTTGGTTTGGACATTACCTTTGGTTCGGGTGCCTCTTGCCGTGTCCTCTCTTTTCGGAGTCTCTTTCTGCCGTTTTGGTGCCGGCTGATGTTGGCGGTCGCCGGGGCGTTTTCCGAGGCTCGTACGGAAGAGTTCGTTGTCTTTGCTGCTGGTGTTGCTGCGTCTGTTGTCGTCGGTTTTGTTGTCTCTGGCGCTGCCGCTGCTAGTGTTGTTGTGCTGTTGGCTGTCACCACTGTTGTTGTCGTTTCTATGGCTGTCGCTGCTATTGTGAGGGCTGTTGTTACCGTTGCTGCTGCTGTTGCTACTACTCCGATCGCTGCTGCCACTGCTACTACTACTACTACTGCTGCTACTGCTACTACTGCTAGTGTGTCTGTTGCGCCGATGGGCGCGTCTATGGGTGCCTTGGGCGTCTATTACCGGCGGATGGTCTTCGCCGAAAACCAGCTCGGGGAAACTGGCCTCCGGGTTGGCGAACTTCTTCGGCCAACCGCCTCCTCATACTCATGACTCTTTGGTGGGACATTTCACCGCCTACGAAGTCGAGTTTGGATGTTTGGCAAGTCATCACCTTTTCGGCTGCCTCCAGCATGTATAGCCCGCAGTCCGTAAGATTCAACTGCTGTAGCGTGTTGGCGTGGTGGCCAGGGTAGAACTTTTGGAGCTCCTGCCAGCTCCCCGGGTGTCCCTTTGTGCGCAGCCCTTGGATGCAGTATCCTTTCACTAGAACTATGGCGTGATTCCGTGCTTCTGTGGCTAATGAGTCATAGATGGCTATGGCTGCCCGGTCGGGCCTTCCATGATGACTGACTAAGACTAAATACCAATGTTCCCGTTCACATACTGGGATCAGCGCCACTTCGCTCCGCACTCTCCTTTTCTGTCCCACAGTCGGACTTGGGCGTGGCGGGCGACGGCCACATCTTCGTCGCTGCCCGCTAGTGTGGATCTAACTTTCGCCATCTGTGAGAACAGGAATGGGCTGCACACCTTGATCTGGCTCCGCCGTTCTGCCGTCAGATTCCTCAGCAGCCACTCCATTCCTACCTCGACCAATACGTCGTTGAGGAACCTGCCCTGTTCGAAACGACGATAGTCGGAGGCTCGCAGGTCGTGGCTTTTGGGTCCTGGAGGATACCTACATAGTACCCGCGTGTTGTCCTCTTTCTCGGGCTTTGGAGTTACTTTCCATGAGTCCGCCGAGCGTGCGATGATGAGCCGCTGGTGATATCCAGCATCCACGATCTCCTGGGAGCTTTCCTGTTGTTTGTTGTTGCCTTGGAACATTGTTCTTGCTTGGAGATCAAAGTTTTCCTTTTTCGTAAATTCGACTTTGTAACTTGAGCGTTTATTTTCGAATACTTTATTTGGGTGACGTTACTTTAAAAGAAACCTCGGTTCGTCGATCAGTACGGTTATTCGATAGCGTTACTGTTTTCTTCGGTCGTCTATTGTTAGTTTTCAAAGTGTTATTACATGTTGGGTGTCTCTGTCGGTTCTAGGATGTTGTTGTTGCCTACAAAGTTTTGGTTGTTGATGACACATTGTGTCTGCTTACTTACGTCGAAACTTGTTTCAGGACTTTGTTGCCGTCCTGATGTAGCCGAACATGTTTCCGTTCGGTTGTTGGTGGATCCCTGTGTGGATGGTGTTCCCTATTGTAGACACCTTTGCTTGTGTCCATTTGGGGGTTTTGGTGGAACTGCTTCAGTTCTCCCACGTAGTTTCTCGTCCCATGTGCGCTGTTGTGTGCCGGACAGTTGCGCGATAATCATTTTGACGGTACGGTTTGCCCTTTCGGTCGGGTTTTCTTGCGGGGTGTATGGGGCGGTGTACTGATGTCGTACTCCAATGCTCTGGAGAAATCGTCGAAATGCCCTACTTGTAAACTGGGCGCCGTTTTCGGTGATGAGGACTTTGGGTACCCCATATCGTGCAAGTATGCGTTCGCGAAACGCTTTTTGTAGTCCGTCGGTGGTTGCCCGTCTCATTTGCACTAGTTCGACCCATTTCGAGAAACGGTCGAAGAATACTAATAACATGGTATTCCCATGTTTCGATCGTGGTAGTGGCCCTACGAAGTCAGAACATAGCATGGCCCATGGTTCTTGTGCCACCTGAGTGAGCATCTTCCCTGCCGCCTGCTGCTGATTCGGCTTGTAGCGTTGACAATTCTCGCAACGTTTGACGTGCTTGTGGATATCGCGGAACATCCCTGGCCAGTAATAACGGGCACATATCCGCGCAGTTGTCTTCCTAAATGCCTAGATGTCCTGCCGATGGGTTATCGTGATTCTCCCTGAGAACTTGGTCACGAAGTGCGATCGGAACACAAAGTTTCCAAGGCGTTGTGTCTTCGTCTCCAGCTCGCTGTTCTATGTGGCGATATAGCTGCCCTGCTTCTATCACGTAGTCGGGATACTTCTTGGGGTCTTCTTTGATCTGGTTTACCTTTCTCTCCAGCCATCTACACTTGGAACTTAGTGTGTTGTCGTCGGAACTTGCCTTCAGTAAGTCGTGTGGTTGTCGTGACAATGCATCTGCTACGACGTTCAATTTTCCACGTCTGTATTGAACGTCGAAGGTGTATTGTTGAAGTTCGAGCGCCCAACGCGCAATGGAATTTAACCATTTAAGAGAAAGGTGGTCTGTGATCACAGTGAAGCGATACCCTTCTATGTATGGCCGCATTTTCCTTATTCCCCAGACTATCGCTAGGCACTCCTTCTCAGTCGGGGAATAGTTTTTCTCGGCTTGGTTGAGATGTCGGCTGGCGTATGCTATTACGCGTTCGTTGCCGTCTAATTCCTGTGTCAGCACTGCTCCTAAGCCATAGTCGCTGGCCTTTTTCAGCAAGGCGGTCGTGTGGTTTCCGAGAAGTCAGAGACGAAACGGCGATACCACGAAGCGATTCCCAAATATCGTCGTACCTCTCCACGTTCCGTGGGGGCTGCAGTTCTTTGATGGAGGTGACCTTTTCTGGATCAGTATGGATTGCTTCTCTACTGACTACGTGTCCCTGGTATTTCAGTTCCGTCTTGCAGAATTCGCACTTTTCTGGATTGATCTTTAAGTTTGCCGCTTGTAGTCGTCTGAACACCTCGCGTAGATTCGCCAAGTGTTCGCTGAAAGTCCTCCCGATGATGATGATGTCATCGAGGTATGCAAAAGCGTGTGGCTCCATCTCTGGTCCGATAATCCGATCGAGTGTCCGTTGAAATGTAGCCGGTGCAGAGTGCAACCCAAATGGCATCGCTGGCCACTGAAATAGGCCGCGGCAGTGTATTTCTTGCTGTTTGCCTCCATGGGTATTTGCCAGTACCCGCTCTGTAAGTCCAGGCTGCTTATAAATTGAGCGCCTCGTTGTCGTTCCAGAATGTGCTGGATTCGGGGCAACGGGTATGCGTCGGGGGTTGACCGTGCATTGAGTTCACGATAGTCTACGCAAAGCCTCCATTTTCCCGTCTTCTTCTTGACGAGCACACTAGGTGCGCTGTGAGGGCTGTGCGAGGGTTCGATGCAGCCTTTTGCTAGCGGTTCGCCTATCTCTGAGTTGATTATTTCCTGCATTACTGGGTTGCGGGGAAAATATCGTTGCCTGATTGTTCGCTCATCGTGCATCAGGATCTTATGTTCAGTGATGTTAGTCACCGTGGTAGTTTGTCAAACTTTTGGAATTCGTCTTGGAGCAAAGCTGCTAGTCTCACTTGTTCCGTTTGTATTTCCGGTTGTACCCTTATACCACGCAGAGTTTCAGATCGCTGTTCCGCTCTTTCGTGAAGTTGTAGTGTTTGGCAGCCACAGCTCAATTGGGCTTTCACTTTTAAAAGGAAGTCTAGTCCGAGGACGATATTGTCCACGGCTTCCGGGAGTACCAAAAAGTTGAGTCGGGTGTGTTCTCTTCCAATTCGTACGTCAAAGGTTAGGGCTTCTCGGATAACTCAGGGTGTGCCCTCAGCCATCCTGACCGTCATGTTGACGGGTACGCTATTCGACGTTTCCCGCTTGTCTCTGACAACACTCTGTCGTTCTTATGTTTCGGCGGACGCATTCCCAGCAGAAGAAAATCTGTTGATTTTGGCAATCTCGTCTCCTGTGCCCGTCCAGGCCGCATCGCATGCAGGCTGTCCTCACGTTTATGCGTTTCTCGCCATCGTGTGCTACCATGCAGTTTCTCTCCATCGGTTTTGGTCGGTGGGTGGGTCTATTTGGTCCTGCAATTCCAGCTATACTCTCGAAATCCTCCGCTAGTTCGATAAGGTCGTTCAGTGAATTGAAATCTTTTCGCTTGATATAGTATTGATATTCCTGGCGACAATTTCTAAATATCCTTTCTACCTGCTGTACCGCTGTGTAGTCTGCGTGCCTCATAAAGTTTTGCATTGTTATCACGAAATCTTTGAAACTTTCGTTTCCTGTCTGGCGTCGTTTGCGGATTTCGTCGTCCAGATGTTCCCAATATCGGGTGGGCAGAAAGAATTTCAGGAAGTTTCCCTTAAATGTCCTCCAGCTATGCCATCTCTGGTTGTTACTCCGGAACCACATCAGTCCACGGTCCTGAAGCAATTCGGGCATGGTTCTCGGGAGCAGATCCTTGTCTAAAGAGTATGCGTCGGCCAGCTCCTCAAGTCTTTCGACAAATGACAATGGATATTTGCCTCAGTCGTAACGAACTGACCATTTTCTGACTTGGTCGATCACCATCGCGTATGATGTACCAGGTGTTACCGTTGTTCCTCGGTTCGATGCTCGGTCTGTGAACGCTGAAGTGTGATTTGATGGTGGGATTGTTAACCCCGGTGTTTTGACTTTCTCGCCTTCTATCGCGTCATATAGATTTAATAGTGGTGTGGGCGTTGGTGATGGGTTGCGTTGGTGTCTTGCTTCCAGTTCCGCCAGGCGAAGTTCGTCGTCTGAGGTCACATCTCGTCCCGTGATGAACGTCGTGAAACGCTTCCTCAACGTATCTACTCCGCCGTTTACGTCCAGCCTAAATTCTGCCTACAGTTTAATTTTTTAGCCACCTACAATAAACAATAACTTCGCCTGATCTTTGGCTGCTAGATATTGGTCAGTCCCACCCCCAAATAAAGTAGGAGGGTTTAAGGTAACAGAGCAGTTCAATCCTCAGTAAGCCAAAGTGAGCTATCTGGATTCGAATGCTCTTTTATCCGATGTTCAGTATGGATTTCGAAAAAATCGATCTTCAGGTGAACTAATGTCGGGCATGACTCATTGTTGGGAGCGAAGCATTGAAAATCTAGGCGAATCAAGCGTTGAGTTTGGCATATTTGTCTTATTAATAAGATTCGTGCCTTCAACTTAACCCCTCTCTCATTACATGGATTGAGGATTATTTATGGAACCGCAAAATAAAAGTGGTATTGAATGGTTTTTCCTCATCTTCGCATGAGATCAATGCTAGCGTTCCTCAAGGGTCATCCATATCGCCAACATTATTCTTAATATATATCAATGACTTGTTGTCTTCTACAACATGTGATATCCACTCATTTGCTGATGATACGACGTTATCGGCTTCCATGGAGTTTGTTAGTCAAAAAGAATGCAATTCTCGCTTGATTGGTTCGCGTGAATTAATGAATTCGACAATTCTGTCGAACATTCAAGTTATTCTTGATTGGGGCAGATCTAATAGGGTGGAATATAACCCAAATAAATTCCAGGCTTGTCTTTTTTCTCAAAAGGCAATTCAACATTACGTAGCACCAGTAATTAATGGTGCCACTATTGCGAGATCAGTTTCACTTAAGATGTTAGGTTTGAAAATTTCTAGTGAACTTTCCTGGAAGGAACATATTTATGAAATCTCAAAAAGAGCGAGCCAATGCTTGGGCTTTATAAGACGTTGTAATTTTTACTTCAGCCCCTCTGAAGTATTAAGATCATGTAAATCTTATGTTAGATCAATTTTAGAATTTAATTCATTTGTGTGGGGTGGGGCTCCAAGATCGCATTTGGTTCATATTGATGGAATTCAAAATAGAGTTATCCGTTTGATAAACGATGTAACAATTACTTCATCTCTTGATTCTTTGGAGCATAGACGTAATGTTGGAGCTTTATCTGTTTTCTACAAATTTTACAACGGTAGATGTTCTTCAGAAACCCGTTCTCTATTCCCAGGTCCTTTTGTCAGCAACGTTAACAGTCGTTTGAGGTCTAATCAACATAGGTTTGCTTTAAAACCGTTCTCATGTTGAACCCAACACTTCAAATCGTCCTTTTATCCGAGAGTGACTTCGATGTGAAATCAATTGGTCGACTCCGTATTTCCCGAATCTTATAATTTACAGGCCTTCAAAATAGCTGTAAACAACTTCCTGAAGGACGACCGTAGTTTTCATTAGAGGATAAGATTAATTTAATTAAAAAAATTATTATTTTTTGTATTATTTATAATATTTGTTGTTTATTTTGTAATATTTTTTTGGTTAAGGTTTTTGTCGTTTTCCCAGACCATGATTCATTGATAAAAGTATTTGAACTCGCGTCGTTTTAGTTTCGTGTTCGTTATTTCGTATTGCTTTTTTCAATGAATCAGAGATAATTCTGAGAAAATAAATTGAAACCGGCTACAAACGTGAGGAATGTATTATATTGTAAATCACATTCCTTCGAATTTTTTTATTTTTAATTTTAATAAAGGGCATAGCCCAACTTATTGCCGTGACGAAAGTCATTCAGGGTCTTATCCCTTGGCAATGAGTCTTAGAAAAAAAAAAAAAAAACTTTGTAGGCTGTCCTTCGTGAGGTTATAGTCCCAACTAGTTTTTACCATCTTGGCTAATTTAGTTTTCTTCGTTTGTTACTTATTTTTCCAGAGTCCCTGCTCGGGCGCCAATTGTAGCGAGGTTTTTCCAAGCCGGGGTATCCTCAGTGTGACCAGGGTTCGTTGTTATAAAGGGTCGTTACAATAAAAGATTTTTTTTTGTGTTTAGGAACTCTGAATTCGATGTTTTTATTTTCCTTTCGTTTTTAAAACAGATGAAAATTGATTTTTGAAATAATTAATTTGACTTAGGTCTTAGATGTTACGCAGTGTGTCCTGTGGTTTTGATGCCTTGGTCCAGCGGGATCGAAGTAAATCGTCTGCGTTTCGTCCAAGTGCTGACCAGCGAAAAGAGGATGCTACGCTCAATTCGTCGCCAAAGAGTTGATACGTTTTCGTGTGTTGACCAGCGAAAAGAGGATGCTACGCTCAATTCTTTGCCAAAGAGTTGATACGTTTCCGTGTGTTGACCAGCGAAAAGAGGATGCTACGCTCAATTCGTTGCCAAAGGATTTCTATGTTTTCACGTAGTTTGATCAGCGAAAAGAGGATTCTACGCTCGATTCACTATCAGGAGTCTCTGTCTAAGTATTTTGATCAGTGAAAGAGGATGCTACGCTCAGTTCACTGTCAGAAGTCGGTCAGACGACGAAGAGACTGTATGCTGGGATTGTGTTCCCTTTTATAGCCCCGTGAAACGTTTAAAACTTCGAACCGGGCTGTTCCGTTTCCATGATTTTCGTTCGGTGAATTACCGTTGTTGCTATGCCAATTGATTTTTCTTTAGTAGAGTTAATTTCCTCGGAACTGCAGTGCGTATGCGTTATTCATTGTTGTTGTTCTCATTATTGTCGCTTGTATATGTGCTGCAGAATGTTTATGGAATTTTCTGTGTGTTTTGTTGTTGCATTTTTGCGTTTTGTTTTGCAATTTGTTGTTGGAGGGGATTCCTTTGGTCTACGATGACTATTCTGTTGGTCGTAGCATTGTGGTATCGTTGTACATATTGCCTTTGGTCAACGCTTCTCGGTCGTTGACCTCATCGGTTGGGTGTTTTGATCATTCGTTTGTAATGTGTTGGTATTGTGCATGGGTTTATTGTATGTTGGTTTTCTGCCTACGCTTCTGTGCTCCTGACTGCACACAGAATTTTGTATGTAGTATGCGCTATTTCTTCATCTAGGCCTTTCACCGGATGTTGGCTAGAGCGTTGACCACCTGTCAGCTCTTTGGTGATTCTGTAAACGGTTCTGCTATCGCACCTGCTCGCTGCTTCCTCTGCTTCTGAGGCCAGGTTGTTAATATAGTTACGCTTGTCACGTCTTACACTACGCTGCACTTCTCTCATTTTTCTTCGATACATGGACTCTTACTCGATCCTCGCTGCTGCTGGGATATCTACAATACGAGCTTTAAGTAAGCTTACGATCTTCAATCCGCCTCCAGGTATCTTCGGTTAGCCACGTGCTGTGCCTTGCTCGGCTTCTACCAACAATACTTTTCGCTCCAGATGTGAAAACATTTTTCACAGCCTTCCAATGTTCCTGGATGTGAGCTGCTGATTGCTTCCACTCCTTGCGATAAATGATCACTTAATTATGTGCGTACTGAGGGGATCTTTAGCCGGTCGATGTTATACCTAGACATCCGGATGATATTGCGGATTCTTTGAACTGATGCATTACGTAACTGGACAGTAGCTACCATAAGGTGATGATCCCGCACCATACCCATGTCGGCTCCTCGTCTGTTTCGGACGTCTAACAGACAGCTCCTAAAACGTCGGCTAATCGCCACATGGTCGATTTGGTTGGATAATGATTGCCTGTCAGTTGACACCCAGCTGACCTTGTGGAAAGTCTTATGCCCAAACATGGTGCCTCCTATAACAAATTTGTTGGTGTTGCAGAAGTCAACAAATCTTTTACCATTGTCATTTCGTTCGCCGAGGTCGTGCTTCCCAATCACATGTTTGAGTCCCTCATTGTCGTTGCCAACATTGGCATTCAGGTCCCCCTTCACTATGACTATATCTCCGTTTGGCGGTGCGTTTAATAAAGCGCTTAGTTGATTGTAGAAGTTGAAAAGCGGCTTTTCGGCTGCGTGTTGTCCGTCCCATTTCCATCATATGGTTTGTTTTAGATGCGGGTAACAAAATATGCTCTGTCCATCCTGAAAATCGCCATAGGCGGAAAACCAATTCCAGGACAAAGCAGTCGGGAGTGCTCGCCCTTTAGAAAGATTCCCGGCCGAACAGAATCTGAAACAACCAGAAAAATAGAAATTTTAAAGAGACCAGATAATATAAAAGATAGTACTGAGGTACCACCCAAAGATCAGCATACCAAAAGTCTACACCAACGCTTTTTAGATTATGAATCAGCTAGAAGTAGGATATTTGCTGAAGGATTAGCCACTAAAAGGAAAAAAATAATGCGATTACGAGAAAGATTTAAAATTAGGAAAATTACCAGGCGTGAACTAGAGGCTACCATACTAACTATGGACGACGACAACAGGCCATATGCGAAAGTCCGTTTAGATAGTGTTCAAATGCTTGGACTGTTAGATAGCGGCGCTTCAGTGAGTTGTTTAGGCCAAGGGGCAATGCAATATAAAAGAAAGAAAGTTTAAAATGACAAAGTTTGACAAATGCATAAAAACAGCTGACGGAAACTCAAAGGAAGTAAAAGGACGTATAAAAATTCCAGTATCCTGGAATAATATGAAAGAGGACTTGGATTTCTATGTAGTCCCAACTTTAAATCAGACGCTCTACCTAGGAGTAAACTTTTGCAAAAGTTTGCAAGTAGCCCCAAACGTCATAGGGAAAATTAATATCACTTCAGACCAAGTACATGACCCGACAATGAGAGTTCTGACACCTGCACAACAGAAGGTTCTCCAGGGGGTCAAGGCGAAATTCCCATCGTAAGCTACCCTAGGCTTGGGTAAAACCAAGTTGGAGGAACATGTGATCGAAGTCCCGCCTGAAGTGGAACCAATTAAGCAGAGACACTATCCAGTGTCCCGGGTTTAAGAGGAACTACTTTTTGCGGAGCTCGATCGCATGCTCGCTCTAGGGGTGATCGAGGAGAGCAAGAGCGCCTGGAGTTCCCCTGTTGTGTTGGTTCAGAAGCCAGGCGAAAACCATCTCTGCTTAGACTCCCGCAAGGTAAATGCGGTCACAAAAGGGATGCTTATCATCTACCCCATATAGAAGGACTGTTAAGTCGGCTGCAGGAAACAAGATTTATTTCCGGAATAGATCTTAAGGATGCCTTCTGGCAGATACCTTTGGAGCCAAAGTCTAGAGAGAAGATAGCCTTCACAGTCACTGGGCGACCATTGTACCAGTATACGGTTATGTCGTTTGGCTTGTGCAATGCCGCTCAGAGAATGTGTCGGCTGATGGACAAGGTGATACCTTCCAAGATGAGGCAGAATGTGTTTGTATATCTGGATGATCTCCTTGTCTGCTCTCCGGACTTCGACAGACATGTGGGTCTGCTAGAGGACATTGCCAGATGTTTACGAGAGGCCAGCTTAACTATAAATGTTGAGAAGAGTAAGTTATGCCAAAAGGAAATAAAATATCTAGGCTACATAGTAGGAGACGGGTGTCAACGTAGCGAGAAAGACAAGGTAGCTGCCATAGAGCAATTCCCGACACCTAAGACTCCAGGAGATTTCGGATGACTGGATGGTACCGGAGGTGCATCCCAAATTTTTCAGGGACATCGGCCCCATTGACAGATTGCCTGAAAAAGGGCCGAATGTTTGTGTTGACCGACGAAGCGCTTGAATCATTTTTAAAGCTCAAAGCACTTCTGACGTCAGCTCCAATATTGACAAACCCTAACTTCAAAAGGCATTTCTATATCCAGTGCGACGACAGTTCTACGGGCGTAGGAAGCGTCTTATTCCAGAAGAATGATGATGGTGCGGAACGACCCATAGCATTCCTATCGCAAAAGCTGAATAAAACTCAGCGAAAATACAGCGTGACTGAGCTTGAGTTCTATGCGGCCGTCATCAGTGTGATGAAGTTTAGAATATATGTGGAAGGATTACCCTTCACCATCATCACGGACCATGCTAGTCTTAAGTGGTTAATGTCCAAAAGGATTTAGCAGGCAAATTCGCGAGATGGAGCTTGAAGCTTCAGGCTTTCGAATTCAATATCGAACACCGCAAGGGTGTTCAAAATGTCGTTCCTGATGCTCTTTCGAGAGTACACATAGATGCAATTGAGAAGAGGCCAGACTTCATTGAGGACCCCATTAATTCACCATGCTTTACCTCGAAGGAGTATCTAGACCTCAAAAAGACTGTCGAGGAACGTGAAACTGCCTTACCGGAACTCTGTGTGTCGGACGGTTTTCTGTACAAACGTACTGAAGTCCGCACAGGAGATCTTATTCAAGAAGACCGTGTCTGGAAGTTCTGGGTGCCAACTGACTTGCTGGGGAGTTTGTTTGCCACAGCTCACCATGCAGAAGAATCTGGACATGGTGGAATCCACAAGACACTACAAAAACTAAGACAAAAATATTATTGGCCTAACATGATAGGGGACGTGCAAGAGTTAATTAAAACATGTGATATTTGTAAAAGTACAAAAAGCCCGAACCGTTTAAACAGACCTCCACGGACGAAGAACAGAAACACTAAAATGTTCATAGTACTTGACCATAATTCCAAATATGTATTTTTAAAACCCCTAAGAAAGGCAACAGCAGAAGCAGTAGTTGACTTTTTAGAGAAAGGCATTTTTCATATATTAGGTGTACCTGAATTTTTGCATTCAGAAAATGTTAAACAATTTACCTCAGAATTGTTTACCGGCTTTTTAAAGACTTACGGTGTCAAATATATTAGGATTGCGGTGAATTCGCCACAAGCCAACGCCTCACAGCGAGTCAACCGCTCTGTGTTATCCAAGATCAGGTCATACATAGGCAATGATCAACGCAACTGGGACATGGGACGTGGACATACAAATAATTGACACCAAGGACAAGCAACAATTGATGCGTAATTAAACGTTTGAAGAACTCAAGAAAGCACATGAAAAAGCTGAAAAGGTATATAACACCAGATGCCGCGAAATAAAATACAAAGTAGGACAGATCATTTATCGACGAAATTTCCGACAGAGCAATAAGGCCCTTAATTATAATGCCCAGCTAGCTCCTAAGGCCATCCAAAGCTTTGCCGCTCCCGCTGAAAAGCTGCAAAGTGGTTGCATCCAATTTTTCAAAGACGAGGGGTTTGGATTGACCCCCAGTCTTCCCGGCACATAAAAACAAGTACACATTTTTCTTGAAACACTAACTCGCGACCGAATTAAGTTAAACAAAAATTACAGAAACTAAAAAAAAAAAGAGTGCGTGTAACTTTTACGCGCGTTTGAAGTGAAACCTTTTTTTACCTTGTGGCCGATATTACGATTACAGATGAGATGAGATGACGATGAGAAATGGCTTAGTTCAAAAAATTCCAGACCCAATTGGCCAGATCCCAGAATTTCCATAGGACCAAGTCTTATAGTCGGATCTAAGTCCTATATTCCGAGTTTCATACGAATCGCTTGAGAAATGGCTTGGTTCCCAAAATTCCAGACCCTTTTGGCCAGATCCCCGAATTTCCATAGGAATAAATCTTATAGTCGCATATTAGTCCTACTTTCCGAGTTTCATACGAATCCCTTGAGAAATGGCTTGGTTCCATAAATTCCAGACCCCATTGTCCAGATCCCTGAATTTCCATAGAAACAAATCTTATAGTCGCATATTAGTCCTACATTCCGAGTTTCATACGAATCTCTTGAGAAATTTCTTGGGTCCCAAAACTCCAGACCCTATTGGCCAGATCACAGAATTTCCATAGAAACAAATCTTATAGTCGCATATTAGTCCTACATTCCGAGTTTCATACGAATTGCTTCAGGAATGGCTTGATTCCAAAAATTCCAGACACTATTGGCCAGATCCCAGAATTTCCATAGGAACAAATCTTATAGTCGCATATTAGTCCTACATTCCGAGTTTCATACGAATCCCCTGAGAAATGACTTGATTCCAAAAATTCCAGACCCCATTGGCCAGATCCCAGAATTGCCATAGGAACAAATCTTATAGTCGCATATTAGTCCTACATTCCGAGTTTCATACGAATCTCTTGAGAAATTGCTTGGGTCCCAAAACTCCAGACCCTCTTGGCCAGATCCCAGAATTTCCATAGGAACAAATCTTATACTCGCATATTAGTCCTGCATTCCGAGTTTCATACGAATCGCTTGAGAAATGGCTTGGTTTCCAAAACTCCAGACCCTATTTGCCAGATCCCAGAATTTCCATAGTAATAATTCTTATAGTCGCATATTAGTCCTACCTTACGAGTTTCATACGAATCCCTTGAGAAATTTCTTGGGTCTCAAAACTCGCATATTAGTCCTACATTCCGAGTTTCATACGAATTGCTTCAGGAATGGCTTGATTCCAAAAATTCCAGACACTATTGGCCAGATCCCAGAATTTCCATAGGAACAAATCTTATAGTCGCATATTAGTCCTACATTCCGAGTTTCATACGAATCCCCTGAGAAATGACTTGGTTCCAAAAATTCCAGACCCCATTGGCCAGATCCCAGAATTGCCATAGGAACAAATCTTATAGTCGCATATTAGTCCTACATTCCGAGTTTCATACGAATCTCTTGAGAAATTGCTTGGGTCCCAAAACTCCAGACCCTCTTGGCCAGATCCCAGAATTTCCATAGGAACAAATCTTATACTCGCATATTAGTCCTGCATTCCGAGTTTCATAAGAATCGCTTGAGAAATGGCTTGGTTTCCAAAACTCCAGATCCTATTTGCCAGATCCCAGAATTTCCATAGTAATAATTCTTATCGTCGCATATTTATCCTACCTTACGAGTTTCATACGAATCCCTTGAGAAATTTCTTGGGTCCCAATACTCCAGACCCTATTGGCCAGATCACAGAATTTCCATAGGAACAAAGCTTATAGTCGCATATTAGTTCTACATTCCGAGTTTCATACTCTTGTGAAATGGTTTGGTTCCCAAAATTCCAGACACTATCGGCCAGATCCCAGAATTTCCCTAGGAACAAATCTTATAGTCGCATATTAGTCATACATTACGAGTTTCATACGAATCCCTTGACAAATGTTTTGGTTCCAAAAATTCCAGACCGTATTGGCCAGATCTCAGAAGTTCCAAAGGAACAAATCTTATAGGCCCATATTAGTCCTACATTCCGAGTTTCATACGAATCGCTTGAGAAATGGCTTGGTTCCCAAAATTCCAGACCCTATTGGCCAGATCCCTGAATTTCCACAGGAACAAATCTATAGTCGCATATTAGTCCTACATTCCGAGTTTCATACTTATCCCTTGAGAAATGGTTTGGTTCCAAAAATTCCAGACCCAATTGGCCAAATCCCAGAATTTCCATAGGAACAAATCTTATAGTCGCATATTAGTCCTACATTCCGAGATTCTTACGAGTCCCTTGAGAAAGTGTTTGGTTCCAAAAATTCCAGACCCCATTGGCCAGATCCCAGAATTTCCATAGGAACAAATCTTATAGTCGCATATTAGTCCTACATTCCGAGTTTCATACGAATCGCTTGAGAAATGGCTTGGTTCCCAAAATTCCAGACCCTATTGGCCAGATTCCAGAATTTCCATAGGAACAAATCTTATAGTCGCATATTAGTCCTACATACCGAGTTTCTTTCATATGAATCCCTTGAGAAATGGTTTGGTTTGTAACGTCCACATCCAACACGTCGTTACGTCCACGTAAAACACAAAATTAACAAAAAAAACATATTTAATATTTAATAAACACTCACCCCTTTTTTAATCCTAACAAGTTGACGTTGGCAGCGACGCAGCATTGTACCGATGGCATCTGAAAAAGAAAACAAAAGCAGAAGTGTTTAATTGTCGCTTTACTAATGCAATTATAATTCGCTTTTCAGGATTAAATTGTCGCTTTATTTATTTCAGTTATATTTTCACAAATTATTACTTTAAAAGATAAAAATGAATGTTTAATTATTAACTCGTAGCAATTATGTAATTTGCTCTTTTACATCCTTAATTTTATGTTAATCAAATTTTAACAAATTACAAAAAGAAAGAAATTGGTGCAAGTTTCTATTAATATAACTTATTTTACAAGAATACATTAGAGCAAGTTTTCTATGAGGCACATTTAAAATGAATTGCCATACGAGACTTATTCGTTGAAGCTAGCTGAGATTGATGCTATATAGGCACATTAATTTAGGCGCGATCGATGATATGCCAGAAATCGAAACTCAACTTTTAATTGTTCCGATTTCCATGTTTAATTTAATGACGTTTCGCCCTAACATACTCCCGGCCTTAACGGACACCGTTTATTTATCTCGCTGGTTGGAAGTAAGCACAGCTTTACAATAGGCCGCTTTAACGTGGAGGTTGCCGTCTTTATTGTTGCTGCTCTGATGTTCCCATCATCGCCATGATGAACTTGTGTGATTCTTCCTAAAGACCAATTACATGGATGTAAGGTTTGGTCCTTTATAAACCCGACATCTCCAGGTTTCAAGTTTTCTCCTTTTGGCCTTTCCATTTGTGACGCTGTTGAAGATGTGTGATATATTCCAATTGATATCTTTTCCAAAAGCCTTGCAGTCGTATTTGACTTCATTAAATTCTTCATCAGGAATGGAGTATGGAGTTGAACCAAATAAAAAATGGCCAGGTGTTAAGGCATCGATGTTGCATTCTTCTTCACCGATTGAATACAGAGGCCTGGAATTTAGTATTGCCTCTATTTGGCATAATAGGGTAGCCATCTCTTCGAACGTAAGGTGGGCATTTCTTGATGCGACCCAGAGATGACTCTTCACTGATTTGACCAGCGCTTCCCATATACCCCCCAAATGAGGTGCAGCTGGTGGAGTATTATGCCATTGTATGCATTGGATAAATGCTGTGAAATTTCATTTTTGAAGTCATTTCTCGCCAATAATTGCGTAATCTCATCAAGTTTGCTTTTGGCTCCCACGAAGTTGGTCCCGTTATCGCTGAATATATAAGCAGTAACTCCCCTTCTTGCCGAAAACCTTCTAAGCGCTGCAATAAACGCGTCTGTGGTAAGATCGCTTACAAGTTCCAGATGCGCACCCTTCGTGGCCATACACACAAAGACAGCGATGTAGGCCTTGATAAGTTTCGCTCCTCTTCCTCGTTCGCTTACTATGGTAATGGGCCCCGCGTAGTCCACGCCGCATCTACACAACGATCTGGAAGGATTAACTCGCTCTGCTGGTAGGATTGCCATGATTTGTTGGCTAGTTTTCGCTCGCCTTCGGACACAGATTACACAGTTTCGCAGTATATGTCGCACCATATTACTACTATTAAATATCCAATATTGTTGTTTGACTAGATGCGCTGTCAAAGAAGGACCAGTATGGAAATTCCGATCATGAGTGTGCGAGATAATCAGTTTACTCAACTCATGAGATTTAGGTAAAATAATTTGATGCGTATCCGATATTCGCCTTCTCCAGTCGTCCACCAACTCGCAGGATACCACTTGAATCTATGAATGGGCTTAAAGACTCCAGTTTGCTTCCTTTGGGGACACAGCCATATTTGTATAAATTGTTTAATTCGCATTTAAAATGTTGCTCTTGGACGCATTTGAGGCATGCGTTGGTCGCTTCTCTCAACTCTTGCACTGAAAGGACACCAGATTTTCTTTGAGACTGATTTGACCTGGCATTATAGATGAATCGGAACACGTAGGCTAGAACTCTTCGCAATATTGAGAAATTGACTGCTCAATTAACCCCTTTGCAACTGTTGCGTGTAAGGACGCCAATGGATATGATTTTCGCTGTTCTTGATGCAAGTCGACATGTAATTTATTTATAATTGGCCATTTCTTTTGATGCTACGTAGTTCCAGTTGGCCAAAGGTACACTTTCATGAATTTCGCTGACTCTATTTGCCACAAATGTCTTCCATCTTGACGGATAGTCGGCTAGCCATGCCAGGACAATTTGGGAGTCTGACCAAGCATACACTTTTGTCACATTTGTAGTAATGGCCATAATGGTTTTTAACAGCTTCGCCAGTAAAACCGCCGCACAAAGTTCATGCCTCGGTAGAGTTATTTGCTTTAATGGTGCTACCTTGGTTTTCGCCGCTACGATGTTAGTCTGCACATGTCCATTTTCATCAATTGACCTCAGATAAACTACTGCTGCATATGCTCTCTCACTCGCATCGCTAAACCCATGCAGTTGTACTTATTCGCCATAAATGACACGTCTCGGTATTTTGATCTCTTCTAGCTCGTTCATATCACGTCGCACTTCAGCCCATCGTTTCATTGTTTCATCTGGTAAGAGATCGTCCCAGTCAAGCCTTGCCAACCACAACTGCGGGAATATTATTTTTAGTATAATTGTAACTGGTGATAGAAATCCAAGTGGATCGAAGATTTTCGAAGACTCTGACAGCATTTTCCTTTTCGTAGGTGCTGACTCAGTTAACAAATTCACCTTAAATGAAAACACATCTAGTAATGGATTCCATTGAAGTCCCAGAACTTTGATTGTGGATGAATCATCCATCGTTATTGTCTTATCAGTAGCAGATTCTGATAATTCAGGCAGATTTGATTTCCATTTTCGAAGATGAAATCCACCCTCCTTCATTACTTTGGTCATTTCACTTTTTAGACTTCGTATTTCATTAACATGATCAGTGCCGGAGAGAAAATCTTCCACATAGAAATCACTTTTTACAGCAGACGAAGCCAGAGGATGTGTGTGCTGAATATCGCTCGCCAACTGATGCAGTGTCCTTACCGCCAAAAATGGTGCTGACGCTGTACCGTATGTCACCGTAGTCAGTTTGTGTATCGCCACTTCTTGATTGACTTGACCGCCACAAAACTCACTGATAGTTCTGGTGGCGTTCTGCAATTTTAATCTGCCGAAACATTTTTTCGATGTCTGCAGTTAACACAAATCTATAAGCTCGAAATCTCGTCAGTATGACCCACAATGTTGGTTGTATTGTTGGTCCCACTCTCAATTTTTCATTTAAGGAAACACCAGTAGTAGATTTGGCCGATCCATCAAAAACCACTCTTATCTTTGTTGTTTCTTTGTCTTCCCTTATAACGGCATGATGCGGTAGGTAGTAACATTCTTCTTCACGTATGAAGACCTCATTCACGTCAATTCGCTTCATATGACCCATATGTGTATATTCATCCATAAAGAGTTTGTATTCCGACTTCAGTTTTGGATTTAAATTCAGTCTTTTCTCCAAACTGTAAAACCTCCGGAGGGCACCATGGTACGAATTGCCTAACTTTGGAGAGTTTTCTTTAAACGGCAATAGTACAGTGTATCTACCGGCATTGTCTCGTGAAACGGTTGAAGCAAAATCTTTTTCGCATGCAAGTTTATCAGGAGCGTAAAGTTGTTCCTTTTTTGGTTCGTCGAGTTCCCAAAATCTTCGAAGAGTTTCATCAATGTTTGCATCTAAATCGACTTCAAACTTAGTCACTAACCCATAGGTTTTTTCTGCATTTGTCGAAAATCCTGCAAGTACCCAGCCGAACATAGTATTCTGTGCTACTAGTTGATTGTAACAGCCGACGTTTTTGACTTGTCCTTTTCTTAAAATTTGGAGAAATGTATCGGCTCCAATGCGGATATCTATTTCCCTGAGACAATTGAAACAACACCGATTCTCGGCAATAAATCCTCGCCTTTGGTCGACAGATAGCTGCTTGAAATCCGGACACTCGTACACGTAATGTTCTTGACTGCATCGCTTTCACTTGAAATCTTCTTTTGTGGTTGATGAATTATGCTTACTCGATGTTGCACAATTTTCCCAAGCCTGGCTATGCCTCCCAAGAAACTTTATGAGTGCATCGAATTTAGGAAAGTCTTCTTTGTTAAAGTAGGCCCACGCAAGTTTAGTCTCTTCATCCATCCATGGATCACGAGATTCAGCATCCTCGCCCAGGACTCTCAATCCTCGCACTACTTCATCGCAGGTATCACATAACTGAATTAATTGACTGGCTGATCCCCCTTTTACTCGTGACTGCTGAGTGAATTGATCAAGTAGCTGCTTCCAGACTTGGTTTTTTTCTTTCGTATCGCGTTTTTATTTTGTCCCAAGCTTCATCGTAGTTACTTTCAGTTATCTCGAAATGTTTTACTAATTGAGCTGCATCATCTTTTAGAAGACTCTTCAAATATTGTAGTTTTAAACCTTTGGAATTTTGGGGTTATTATGTATCGAAGTTTCGAATAAATCTTTGAATGATGGAAAATCCGTACAACACCCAGAAAACATAGGAATGTTAACTTTTGGTAACCGCACTTCAGTTTCACCTGCTTTCCTTATAGTCATCATCTCTTTCAAGAACGATTTCTGATTTTCAAAAAAATCTACCATTGACATATTATTGGTGTCATTATTACGTGACTGCGACTGTCGTGTTTGTTCTGCTAATAAAAGAGAGTTTTTTAGATTAAAGTAGCTATCTTCAATTTTATTTTGGACTTCAAGGTTTTTTTCAGATTCCTGGATATTATCACACATGTTCGATATTCGCTCCATTCATCTTGTACCATTACATCTTCGATCGCAGTTTCACCTTTCAGTTTGTTCACAAATTCGCTAATTTTCAGAATGTTTTTGTACATACGTTTAAGGCTTCGCAATTCAGCCATCTTTTCGTATGAACAAGACTCACAAATTCGTGCAAATATTTTCGGAAAGTCACACAGTAGTTTTGAACTTTAATATATATGCGCCAATATCACATGAACAGCACACATTTGCATTTATTTGTTAATCACAATCGCATTTATGTGTAATCACATTCGCATTTATTTGTTATCACAATCGCAATTATTTGTTAATACATTCGCATGTATTTGTTAGTCACAATCGCATTTATTTGTAATCACAATCACAATTATTTGTTAATACATTCGCATGTATTTGTTGGTCACAATCGCATTTATTTGTAATCACAATCACTTACAAAGTTTTCGCAAAATTTAATTGTAAAACTTATGGATTTTTACAAATATGTGCCAATATCGCAAAGTTGCAGAATTTTTCGCAAAATCCGAATCGAAGGACCATGTTTAATTGTCGCTTTACTAATTCAATTATAATTCGCTTTTCAGGATAAAATTGTCGCTTTATTTATTTCAATTATATTTTCACAATTTATTACTTTAAAAGATAAGAATGAATGTTTAATTATTAATTCGTAGCAATTATGTAATTTGCTCTTTTACATCCTTAATTTTACGTTAATCAAATTTTAACAAATTACAAAAAGAAAGAAATTGGTGCAAGTTTCTATTAATATAACTTATTTTACAAGAATACATTAGAGCAAGTTTTCTATGAGGACTTTTTCACAATGAATACCATACGATACTTTTTCGTTGAAGCCAGCTGCGATTGATGCTATATAGGCACATCAATTTAGACGCGATCGATGATATTCCAGAACTCGAAACTCAACTTTTAAATGTTCCGATTTCTATGTTTAATTTAATGACGTTTCGCCCTAACAAGATGCCTCAACTTCATAAAAATAAATTTCACTTACCTGTAAAATGGATTCCATGACATTTTCTAGAAAAACATTTGCTAGAAAAACATTTTCTCGAAAAACATTTGCTCGAAAACATTTTCTCGAAAAACATTTGCTCGAACGTAATTTTTTGGTAAAATAAATAACCGAAAAATTTAAAAAAAAATCACGTTTCGCGAACAAAAATTACTCGCGATAGTTTTTAGAAGGATGAAAACATAGACTATTTAGTTTTCGAGAAAATGTTTTTCGAGCAAATGTCGTTTTATACATTTTCTAGCAAATGTTCTTCGAGCAAATGTTTTTCGAGAAAATGTTTTTCTAGCAAATGTTTTTCGAGTAAGTGTCTGGATACCGTAAAATGAGACAATCCTCAGCTGACGCCGACGTCGAATGCGTGAGCCGAGAAAGTAAAACCAAAAACATGGAAATAGTATTTTATACGGCATACATTAAAAACTGAAACGCGATATCTATTTCCCAAATAGTTTTTCTTTTTGGTAAAGGCAGAAATCGCGCCTCTATATTATAGATTTACACTTACCTGTTGATTTTGCACAGCAGCAAGTTCCACTACTTCTGCTTGCATGTAAATTGCATTGCATTTATATGTCCTATTGATTTCAGGGCTAGGGGCCGGATATTCCTCAGCACTATCGACACTATATTTTACAAATTTTACAATCCCGATATAATTAATAAAATAAAAGAACAAACAAAGAAAAAGAAAAACAAACGAAATGTAAACGAACTACAAAAATCAAAATCCACACATAAGATTTGACATCATTTGACAGCTGTTTAAAATTGACTGGAATAATTGGAATGGCAAAGGTTTCCTACATGGGGGTCGATTATGTAAGCATTTCGAGTTTCGAATGACGTCACTTTTGTCGCAATTACGACTAAACGCGATTATTGAGACACACGACTAGTCGTAGTTTCGACTTAATTGTTGGTGTTTCAGTCGGACACCATTTGGATTTCGGCTGGGAAATAAATATGGACTTCAAATTCCAGCGGCTTGTAGAAATCTGGAGAATAACGAAATTGATGATGCTATCAAAAATTTCGAGACTTCAGTAAGCACAGCCATAGATCGGCAGAAAACTGTTCGCTCTAGCAGGGATCGTTTTCAACATCTACCTGAGAATATTCAGGCAATATATGCCCACAAGCAAAGGCTAAAGAAACGCCTTCAGAGGATCTTCAACAGGACTCTAAACACAGTTAATGACAAATATCAGTCTGTATTTTCGAAACTGCGTTGTACAGTAATCATGCTTCGTCAAGCTGTGTGAAGTTACCAGGAAGATGAACTGACCAAACGACTTCAGAACATCAATCCAGGCCCGGATGCTTTTAAAAAGCTAAATTCTGTGATCGGAAAACGTATTTATATTCCAGAAATTATCACTTTTAGAGAGCAACTAGCATCCAGTTCTGTTGAAAAAGCCGAAGCCTTTGCCTGTCTTTCGAAAGGAGCTTTACAGACCGACCACCAACTCATCTTCCAGAATTCATAGAGCAAGTTGAAAGTCTTGTGGAAGACACCACTTTCCCAAGAAATTTTGAAGTGCAATTCAGCGAAGACAATCCCGCAAACGCAACCGTTGACGTGGATATGTTTACAGGGACAGCTGTTGTAAATGATTTAATTATGAGTGGAAACTCTTAAAAATCATCGGGCACTGACGGGATTTCAAATTTTCTGCTTAAAAAGCTGCCGGGTATGGCAATTTTTATGTTAACCATCATATTCAACAATTGCCTTAACAACGGATACTTTCCAGACAACTGGAGGTAGCCAAAGTAGTACCTAGTCCTTCCTTTCAGTTCGGCTTTCGAAAAAAGCACTCTACGCTGCACCCTCTGATGAAGCTTCACAGTAACGTCACTCGAGGACTGAATGTCAAAAGTAGACATCGAAAAAGCTTTCGATAGCGTCTGGACAAACAGGCTTCTGTACAAACTTATTAGATTTGGTTTCCCCAATTATATTGTGAAAATAAAGGGTGTTTTTTTAGGAGGTTTGTTTTTCCGATAGATGTCGTTTTATTTTATGACAGTTGTTTTGACAGCTCAAAGTGGCATTTCTACTCAGTATTGTTTGGCAAATCATTATGAATAGGTTAACTCCAGAACAACGTTTTCAAATCGTGGAAATTTATTTTCAAAATCAGTGTTCAATTAAAAATGTTTATAGAGCACTTCGTGAATTTTATGGTGCACATAATCGTCCGTCAGAGACCACCATAAAGAACGTAATTACCAAATTTCGGTCTACATTCACTCTTTTGGATGCCAAGCCACCGACAAGAATGAGAAGAGTTCGTACAGAAGAAAATATTGCTGTCGTTGAGGCCAGTGTCGAAGAAAACGACAATTTATCGATTCGTCGTCGTGCTCAGCAAATTGGACTTTGTCCATCGACTTTATGGAAAATTTTACGTAAAGATTTGGGTTTGGTGCCATACAAAATTCAATTGGTGCAAGAATTAAAGCCACACGACCATCGTTTGCGCCGTGAATTCAGTGATTGGTCGTTAAATCAATTGAACGAAGATCCATTTTTTTACCGTAAAATTCTCTTCAGTGATGAGGCGCATTTTTTGTTAAATGGATACGTCAACAAACAAAATTGTCGCATTTGGAGCAAAGATAATCCACACGCCGTTCAAGAATTACCAATGCATCCTGATAAATGTACTGTTTGGTGCGGTCTATGGGCTGGTGGGATCATCGGTCCATATTTCTTTAAAAATGAGGAAGGACGACGCGTTACCGTGAATGGAAATCGATACAGAACCATGTTAAATGAGTTTTTGTTGTCAAATCTTGAAGATATGGATATGGATGAAATGTGGTTTCAACAAGATGGTGCCACTTGCCATACAGCACGTGAAACAATTGACTTATTGAAAGAAACTTTCAACGACAACATTATTTCGAGAAATGGTCCGGTGAATTGGCCTCCGCGTTCGTGCGATTTGACGCCACTCGATTACTTTTTGTGGGGATACGTGAAGTCATTGGTTTATGTGGATAAACCTCAATCGATTGACGCTTTGGAAACCAATATTCAACGTGTCATTGCTGACATACGCCCTCAAATGCTTGAAAAAGTGCTGGAAAATTGGACCTCCAGAATGACATTTGTGAAAAATAGTCGTGGTAGCCATATGCCAGAAATTGTGTTTAAATGTTAAATGCCAAAAAATTATCTACCAAATAAAAAAAAATTTTGGTCATTTCATAATTTTATATGTGTTTTATTCAAAAAAAAATCGGCAACCTCTTAAAAAAACACCCGTTAATTAAAAAATTTCTTTTTAACAGGGTCTTTTTTGTACAGGTGTATGGCAGCCTATCGACAAGGAAAAGGATTAAAGCCGGAGTTCCCCAAGGCTCCAGACTTGGACCAGTCCAATTTAGCATCTTCACGGCGGATCAACCCACCAATACAGCCGGAACAAGGACCATGCTTTTCTCGGATGACTCCATACGTATGCCGTTTCCCGCTCTCCTGAGATAGCTGCCGCGAAGAGTGGAGGAACACCTCCAAAATCTTTGGGAGTACTACCTGAAGTGGGGACTGAAGATCAACGCCAACAAAACTCATCTGATTCCGAGTACCAGCAACTCGACTGTTAATCTACCTTCTCCGATCTCCAGAAGTTTTTTGAGAAAATTTGAGCGCTGTCGCCCTCCAGATTTTCTCTCATGTTCTGATTTAGACAGGTCCTTTGCACATGTTTCCACAAAAATGAATGTTTAAAACATGCGTGGATTTCATCGGCCGGTGTTGATTTTGGAATGACGGGCAGAGTTTGACGAAAGTCTCCACAAAGGAGTACCAAAGCTCCTCCCATCAGGTTATCGTTTCTCCTTAGGTCTCTCAGAGTGGCGTCAAGTGCCTCGAAAGCTTTCTTATGAGCCAAAGTGCATTCATCCCATACGAATATTTTACATGTCCTGAGCACTTGCGCCCGACCACTTGTTTTGCTAATGTTGCAGGTAGCGTTTTCCTGCCTGGCGATGTCAAGTGGCAACTTAAGTGCAGAATGGGCTGTCCTCTCTCCTTCCAATGGCAAGAGCAACTTCTCCGTGAGTCCTGATTTCAGCAAGAATTAAATTGGTTAAAAATGTTTTTCCTGTGCCCCCAGAAGCATCTAGAAAAATTATACCACCTTGTTGTTTCGCTATCTGATCCATGATAATTTGATATGTTTTTTTTATCTTGAGTTAAAAGTGGCTTCTTTTCCGCAACGTATGCACTTAGTTCTTTGGTGTTGTAGTTCTTTTCACGTATGTAATCTGCGTGAAGTAGGTCTTGGCGGTCTCGTTTTGGTGCAGGTAGGCTGAGCTGCAGTAATGTTTTATTGATCATCGACATACATTTGTTCTCAAGGATAATCAAAGTTTTGTTGTAAATGTCCGGACCAAACGTGATTTCCAGTGTCGGATTATCTCTCCGGACTTTTGCAAGTATATCCTCACTTAGGGCTTCCTTATATTTTTTCCATAAAGTATTTGGATTCGATGGACTGCATAAAGTTAATATTATAGCAAACAAATTTCTTATTTGCTCTGGAAGAGATATCATTTCGGCTTCTCGCAATGTAAGATCCCAGTGCTGGTCTCCTTCCATTAAACCAAATTTCTGACAGGCTTCTCCAAATGTCTGGCATACTTCTCCGTTTACAATTTTTACCTCTGCGAAAGATCTTGGTCCTCGGATTGTGTAAAGAAGCATCCTTAAGAAATAACATTCGGCGTTATTGGGGTGAACTGTGTACACTCGACCCAAAGCTTCACTCGCGACTGCATCATGTCCAGGAACGGGCTGTCCAACTTTTCTTCTATAGAAAACTTTTCTCGATTGACTCCATGTGTAATATCAAGGTATCTCAGGATCCAAAAAAGTCTTTGCGAAAGGATCCTGCTGACAGAGTTTAAAAAATGTTGTTAATGTTGTGTTTGGTGGCTGATCAACCACTGCACGGTGCTTTCGTGAATCGTAAATCCAAGGTTTCGCCAAACTTCTTCGTTGCTACTAATGTACCTTCCCAACTGATAACGCATCACTTCATCGTTTGCTCTCTCGTTGCTTATGCCGAAAACAGCCATATCACTACCCTTGTTGACATACTTGCACACGTATTTAATCGACTTCACACTGTTACAATACTCTACGTTAATGTGTGCCTGGAACATTTTTGACAGCGACGGTGAAAATGGGACAACCCACCTATTATCGATTTCTATTTCTGTATTATTGCCTTTCTTTATTTTCGTCGTGATCCCTCCATCCTCTGGAGCACGTCGTCTATATAAAGGATAACCATAATTTCCTGTTCGTGTCTCTTTAAGCAGTTTTCTTGGGTACTTCTTGGTACACTTTCCATCCTTCATACACGGCGAATTGGGATTAAGATTTCCACATGGTCCATGAATCATGTTTTTCTTAATCACTTCAAAAAGTTCAGGCTCTTTTGTTGGGTCAGGCAACTCAGCCGATATAACTTCAACGATTTTTGTGGGTTGAATTTTTTCCACTAACCAGATTAAATTGTGTGAGTGTGGCAGTCCTCGCTTTTGCCATTCAATCGTGTACATCCAGCATCTTGGCACTCCAAAGACATGACTTTTTGTTATAATTTCAATTAGTTTAAACTGCTTCCGTTTGAATACTCTCGCAATCAAGTCGTGGCGCTCATTCAGTAATTGACCATTGGTAAGCATCTCTTGATCTGGTCTTCCGTACGTCTCTACGTACGTCATAGCATCTTGAGTGTATTCGTGCATGTGTCTGGGACTGCCTGTACACGTAGCTGGTAATATGACAAAGGCACCAAGATTTTCAACATTAACGTCATTTACCACAGCATCTCTCAGGTGAATATATTCTTCAACTCTCAGTTTAAGTTGATTTAGACGAATGTAAAGAAGACGCTCACTTTCGATTTTTGCATACATATCAACGATGAATTGATGAAACAATTGTCTGCAGTTTAATATGTGGTTCTGTTCATCTCGAACCATTAGTCTGTATGCATAGAAATCCATCACTGAAACTTTTTTGCTAGTTGTGTTACCTGTAATTGGGCTGACCTGCCTCAGATTAAAATGATATCCATCTTCACCACGGGGAAACATCACTGGGTACTGGAGACCATCATAAGATCGATGTGTTTCTGAAATGCGCTGCAATGATTCGCTTCTTCGTTGAATTACGATATCCCGTTGATCAAACTCATCACCTGATATAAACACCGCGACTTCATCTACCTGAGGAGCATTGAAGCGGCGTTCGTGTTCGCCTGCTGGTCTTCGGTCTGCTCTTATGACAACTTTATATTCATCCGTTGGCATACGTTCCAATGATGTTTTAAAAGTTTTAATCAAATCATTGTGCTCATGAAACATTTTCTGTAAGTTTGACACTATCGGACGTCTTATTCCAGAGATATAAGTACACATCTGGCAGTTTACATTTGTTCGTTTCCAATAAAATAAAATTGTAGAAATTTTGGTGGTTGTTCTGGTAGCGGAAGCAGCGATCCCGCCTTATGGTAAATCTGTCTCTGCACCGTAAATGTTGATGAAAATCCGGGCTGATGAATTACTGTTGTGGCGTCGAACGATGTCATTTGGAAACATGAATTGTATTTTCTGATGTTACTAAGAAAATGCTTTGACTCCGACGTGGCTCCTGATGTGTAACTCAAAAGTTCTTCTGGTGGTGATTCTAATGGAAAGAGTTTCACTTTTCCATTTTTGCAGCAAATACCAGGTGACTCTGATTTAAACTTTCTTGCTTGACGGTAACTAGAAATCATTTCCATTTTTCCGATGGTAACACTTTCATACTGTGAGTAGTCTAGTGAAATCCTTCCAATGCTAAGCTCAATTGTTGTGCAGTCCATAATCGTCTGCGTCTATGCCTCATTGCCTGTACTCGGGTCCCCCGCTGTTGTACTGTCTCTAAAGCTCTGAATGTAGTAGCTCTTTCTCTCTGATCCTCTAGATCCTCTAGATGTAGTAGTTCTTTCTCTCTGATCATCTAGTCGGGCTTCACGCTGTTGTCTGGTCTCTGAAGCTCTAGATGTAGTAGCTCTATTTTTCAGATCATCTAGTCCGGCTTCACGCTGTTGTTCGGTTTCTGAAGCTCTAGACGTAGTAGCTCTAACTCTCAGATCATCTAGTCGGTCCTCACGCTGCGTTGCAAGTCTTCTATTAGTTTCCTCGGGAGTTTCTTGTCTTCGCTGTTGTTTAATTTGTTTAGCCTTTGCTTGCACTTGGCCATTCCCTACGTTTCCTTGGCGGCATTTTAAAAAAAGGCACACTCTAACTGATGGAATTTATTATAGAAAATAAAAAAAATTATAAACAACAGAAAAAAAGGAAATTTAAAAATTATAATGTTCTTACATACGTGTAAAAATATAAAACCGTTACAAAACCAAAAAAGTAATCAACTTTATTTTAAATTAGTAAAATACACATTCTCAAATAAAGTAAAAAGCACAAAAAATTATATCAATAACTTTTTTTACAACATGTAAACAGTTATCATTATACAATTTATTAAAACTTCAATATAATTGCGTATTTGTTGTAGCACACTTGAATTATATTTAAGAACTGTTTTTATTTTTTAAAGATTTGTGTTTATATACACAATTCTTACAATAGTCATCCTCAATATAAGGAAGGGTAGAATAAATATTTATGTATACATTTTAAGGTAAAAGTAATTAATAGTAATAAAAGTTCATGTGTCTTGCAGTGGTACGGATTTATTGACACGACTGCTCTTATTTGGGTTTTACCAGCATATGCTAAAAATACATATTGAATTTGTATATGTACATTAGTAAGTAAAAATAATTAGTAGGTAATAAAGTTGATGTGTTCTGCAGTGCACAAATCTGGGCTTTACCAGAATACCCATTTATATAAAAAATGTTCATTAGGTAAAAAAAATAATTAGTAGTTTAAAAAAGTTCATGTGTAGACAGCAAAAACATATTTGGGTTTTACCAGCATATGTAAAACAGACAATTCATCAGGTATACATATATTTTATGACAGCGTTTTCTGTTTACCAAGAAATGTAAAACATAGTATAATATTAATACAATATTATAATTTTTCCTTTTAGTTGACTGTATAAAATACTTTTTATTGACTGTATTACAAAATTTTACAGTTATCATCTGTGTATAAATATAAAAACTCTTCAGAGAATTAAAAAAGATAAGACACGCATTAGACACGTCTGTATTGTATTCTTTATAATAATATTTGGCGCGACAGACCATTGCGGTCCAAGGCCTAACTTCTCGCGACCATTTGTGCTGCACATGTTAATTTTTGGACACAAATGGAAGGGACCTACAATTTAAGGCCGGATCCGAACGGCGAATTGAGAAGCTTTCCGTGACAAGGTATATTAATTACTCTCGGAACGTTTGTCACCCATTCGCGAGAGGTGAAAAATACTTTTTTTTTGTGTTGTTGGGATTCGAACCTGAACCTCCAGCGCAGCAGCCATGTGCACTACCACTACACACCACACTACCATTTAACTCAGCGACCTGGAAAACCATAAAATCGACACTAATATCGGTCACCCCCTCACCCCTCCGTTAACGACCCCATCCCCCTAGAGCTGTCTTACCATCACCATTCAACTCAGCGACCCCGAAAACCATAAAATCGACACTAATATCGGTCACTCCCTCACCACTCCGTTATCGACCCCATCTCCCTAGAGCTGTCTTACCATCACCATTCAACTCAGCGACCCCGAAAACCATAAAATCGACACTCATATTGGTCACCCCCCACCCCCTCCGTTATCGACCCCATTCCCCTAGCGCTCTCTTACCATCACCATTTAACTCAGCGACCCCGAAAACCATAAAATAAACACTAATATCGGTCACCCCCCCCCCTTCGTTTTCGACCCCATCACCCTAGAGCTGTCTTACCATCACCATTCAACTCAGTGACCCCGAAAACAATATAATCGACACTAATATCGTTCACCAACCCCCACCCCCCGGTAATCGACCCCATCCCCCTAGAGATGTCTTACCATCGCCATTCAACTCAGCGACCCTGAAAACTATGAAATTACACTAATTAGATCGCCCACCCCCCTGCGGAGATACATAACTCACCCATAGGAGTGTACTACCAGCACTATTCGTCTCGGCGACGCCGAAAACGGTGGGTCCGACACTAATATCGGCTGCCACGCCTCCCCCAACCAAAAAACGTGCTACCCCTCACCACCTATGTTTGATTCCACATAGTAACTAATATGTATACCAAGTTTGGTTGAAATTGGTCAAGGCGTTCCAGAGCTAATTAGGCACAAATATATACATATACAAATATATATACAAATAAATTCTCTATTTTATATATATAGATAGATAGTTATAAGTTTAGTTTTAAGTCAAAATTATAAATTAATTAAATGTTTAATAAAATATCTTAATCTAAATCTGGGAAATAAATGTAATTAAAATGATTATTTCTGAATGAAATCAACCGCGTAAATAACTTTTAAGTGATATTTTTTAACTTTTTTTAATGTTATTTATAAAATTATCACTAAAAAAAACACATATTTAGAACTTTAAATATATTATGCTGCTACATTCATAAGAGTGACGCAAGCAGCGCCGACCGTTTGGCGTTTTTTTAGTAACTACGTATTTGTAATTTTGTCTATTTTTTTTATATATATATTTAAACTTATTGCCAAGGGAATACTCCCTAAATGACTTGCGCCACGGCAATAAGGTGAGCTAAGCCCTTAATAAAATTAAGAATTAAATCGGAGAAATGTGATTTACAATATATCACATTTCTCACGTTTGTAGTCGGTTTCAATTTTATTTTCTCGGGATTCTCCTTGATTCATTGAAAAAAGCAATACGGAAAAAACGACGCGAATGCTTTAATGAATGGATCATGGTCAAGGAAAACTACAAAAAACCTTGACCAAGAAAATATTACCAAAAAAACAAAAAAAAAATAAATACGTGATCCTTCAAAATTCTTGGAGCCTCTTTTGAAAAATTCGGTCTTTCAGGAACTAGCTGACTTCTTTCTTGAATGCCCACAACTCGACAGTTAATTGTACCAGACTCGTTTGGAGTAACAGGCCTAACAAACGAAAAAGGCACGCACAACTATCGAGCCGATAAGCTCCAACGCCAAACACCACATCAAGGATAAGCGAAAAATCTTGACTCAAATTGAGCTCTTGATAATTCTCTGCGGTTCCTCGCAACCTCCTCCAATTCAGGCCTTTCATGATGATTTGAAATTTGATTCTTTTCTTTTAAATTTATATAATTTTACAAAGTAAATCAGTATAAACAACAACAAAACATGCAATTGAAATGGCGATATCGGGCAATAGCTTTAGTTCGAAAAAAATTTGTCGTACATGCTTACATAATTGCGTTATGTCGAAACTACGACTTTGAGCATTTCGACTTGTCGTAAGTCGGAAGTCGAAATACGACAAATACATGATAGGCCCCATGATGTGATGAAAGTTTTGGTGCTGGGGAAGCATAGGGATTTTAAATAATTATCTTACTGGAAATTGGTTTGAGTGTTTGATGTGTGTGTTAATATTTGTTTAGGTGTTGTATGATCGTTATTCATGTTTAACGTTTATTAGTAATTGTGATTTTTTTAGTTTACGCGCTATTTTAATACTAACAAAAAGGAGAAGACAAATCACAGAATAATATTTGACGCATAAATTATTTCTAGAATGTTCGATGGCGAAAAACGGGTTGTGGTAGTCGGTCGATGACGATATGGGAGAGTCGAAGATTAGTTACTAGGAAGTCAGTTGGAAATTTATCATCGATAAGAATAGTCTACTCGAGAATTAAATTCGAAAAATTTTGCTAGAAAAGTTTTTTTTGCATTAAAGAAAAGGAAATTTTAAATTCCAAATATTTTTTTTTATCAACAAGGATAGTCTACTTTGGCATTCAAATCGAAAAATTTTGTTAGAAAAGTTTTTTTTGCATTAAAGAAAGGGAAATTTTAAATTCCAGAGATTTTTTTTTGCGGAAATAATAAGTGAATAGTAGTGTGCGTAAAATCAGTTTTTTTAAAAAGGCTCGGGTTAGTGCGCTAGACTGTTTAGCAGGGTGATATATCGCCACAGTTCCTCAAAAATAATTCACGATAGTGAAAAGGTGCGAACGCACTTTACAAGTGCAGAAATAATTGAATCCTCAGTACATCAAAGACATCGAGTATTAAAAAAAACTTGATCGAATATATAACTCAAGCAGAGTTCTACATTCAGAAAGGAAAAAGGGGGAAATCTTCTCGAACCGCGAATTGAGTTTTTTTTTTCGTTCCTGAAATTGAGTTTTATTATATTAAAAGTTTTTACCTTTTTTTAGTTTTTATTGAGTTTTATTTAATTTAAAATTGAGTTTACCTCTTTTTGAGTTTTTTTTTAATTGAATTTAATTTAATTGAATTTTTTACTATTTTGAGTTTTTTTGAATTTTAACTTACATTTACATAATTTTGTTTAGTGTAAACTGTATTTAGTAGTTGCCAATAATTCATTAACCAACTTTGCAACAGGTAATTTCAACGAAATCATGCCGGCAGGATATCTTTGAATGAATCCAAGTAAGTGCACTCCCATGTTATTTTTATACACCCTCTTGGCTACTAAGAGCAGTAGTAAATATTTACTCATTCGTTTTTTTTTTAATTTTGATTTTCTTATTGAATTTTCTGATATATGTTATTGCAATATAGTAGCAACAACAGTTAACTTTTTTTTACAAATGAATTTTAAATTTTTTAACTACAAATAAATTATATGTTTCTCTTAAGTACATTTGTATATATAAACATTTGAATTTTTTTTAACAGTAAAGATTCATATAAACCTTTTTGAACTCAGAGGACAAATTAACATTTCACAATAATAATTAATTTGCAATAAAAAAAAGAGGATTTATAACGTTTAAATGAAGAAAACTTGAATTTGAATTTTGTTTAACCTTTGGGTTAGAGGTACTTGTTTCCTTTTCCTTGCTCGTACATGATGTTGGACATGATGCGTGAGTAGAGTACGATGGCTGAAGGTGTGTGGCTGGGATCGATGATCCCGTGGTGGTTTTCTCCGGCGCTTTTCAGAGCATGAGATAAAAATTTTAATATAGGTTAACATAGAGTAGTTTAGTCATAGGTTTTATGTAAAGAAAGGAAGGAACGACCTGACTGCAACTGGACTGAGAGGATATCCTTCCCTTTTCCCACCTACCTTGTTTCCAGCTTCTTTTTTTTATAATACGACACGATGAAATATTTTTTTTGTTCATGAGGAGGTGTCACTGGCAAGAGACAAGAACCGCCCGTCCGACGAGCTAGACTGAACAACCGCGAGCGTGTCGTGATGTCCTTGCTAGTGGCAGAACCCCTAGGGGGACCCTCTCCATAACAAATTAAATGTTTCATCGTGTCGTATTATAAAAAAATAAAAAATGAGCTTGAAAACGTCTGTCCGGGACGAAAGAAAAGAAAACAAAGATCTTGTTGTCTGTGGGACATAAACACGGACGGATATATTAAAATTTTTTTCAATACTAAATACAAGTCCTACGACTTGCACCGTGGCTCATCACATACATCATCATCACATCACATTATATATAAATTATTTATAAGCGAATTTTAATGTTCATAACCACTAACTGTGAAGTTCCTGCATATTGCACATTACTGCCCAAACACATTCAACTCATAAAAAATTTGAGTAGTTTTAAATTAAATTAGAAGAGAAAAGTAGCGAGTAGTGCTGCCCATGCTTCGAATTGGTATGGTAAGAATGTCGCTTTGAAACATGCAGGCCAATTATTTCTCATTAAATATCTTTTGCATTGTTCTCTTATTTCTGTAATTGATCGAATAGTTATTTTGAACCGATGCTTAATGGCATGTATGATGTTTGATGGTTGACTCAATGGTCGATGGTAGATTCGTTGTTTAGTGGCAGACATCCAACTTACGATCGAACATCAAACCAGCAATCGAACTTCACTATAGTTACTGTATACATAAGTAAGGATAAGATAAGCCAAAAGGAAAAAAAATGGCAGGCAGTCGGTATGCACGAAATTGCGGCTATATTTTAAACCGACTTACAGTCAGTCTGCTTTTAGGGTGACAATTTGACATTTACATTTTCTTATTTGTATCAAATAAAAGTGGCTGCTGAAAAGTGAATTGTTGACCAACATGCAGCATAAACTGCGCAACGGCTGAATTCTTGACCGCAGCCTACTACTGCATATGTTTGTTTCGTTCTGCTCAAGCTATGAGCTTGATTGTATGTTATTGAAGCCACATACATGATCATCAAACACATCACATAAAACAGAATAAATAATTTAAAAGCTGATTTAAATGTTCATAACAGTTAGAGGGTTTTGACCAAAAAAAATTTGTGTGTCTACTACAACTTTCGTTTCCTGCTGATTCATTATCAATGCTCAATAATTTGAATGATGAAAATCATAGCAATGATGATTTTATTTACACTTAGTAATGTAGAAATGATTAAAGAGGTTTTTTTTTTATACTAAATACAAGTCCTACGACTTGCACCGTAGCTCATCACATACAACATCATCACATCACATTATATATAAATTATTTATAAGCGGATTTTAATGTTCATAACCACTAACTGTGAAGTTGCTGCATATTGCATATAACTGCCCAAACACAGTAATGCAGCTTTTGGTTTCAAGTCATAAAAAATTTGAGTATGTACTAGAAAATATCAAAAATGGAATGAATTCAAAACAGATCTTTTACTTTTGGTTGCTTTATTCAATCTGTTTAAGATATTAAAATAATTTCGGCGGCACAGCCGCTTGTCCTTGCTGCGGTGCTCGCAGCCTACGTAGAGAATATCCAGGTGTATTGTTAATTCAGAATAACGTCAGGCAGGCGCAGCCACTTGTGCTTATGAAAGTACTCATCCTATGTAGAGTATGTACAGGTGCATGTACTATCGTCAATTCAACATAATTTCAGTAGTCGCTGTCTGGGGTGTCCTATTGCCGTTTGCATAAACACCAACGATGATGATGATCAGTGTGGGAATGGAATGCTTCTGACATGCACTAATGTACACTACGATGATGATGATCGGTGTGGGAATGGAATGCTGCTGACATGCACTAATTTACACTACAGTCGAACAAGAATGGTTCTTTTGAATTCGGTCCAAGTTCTTGCTGTAATTTTAGTAGCTTATGCGAATTTACTAAATTTGTCGATGAATGTAACGAAAAGTTGTTTTTCGAGTGTATAGAATACGTCAGCGTGAATAATTTCATTAGGAGCCAAGGGTGTTTCTGTTAATTGATATTTATGTTTGATTGGTTTTCGTTCATATTTTTCTAAGTAACATATTTCGCAGTTATTAATGAATTGAGTAACTCTGATATTAAGTTTTGGATTGTAATATTTTAAATGTAACTCTTTGTATTCTTCTATAATTTCTCTGTAGTTGTTTCTAAGGTCTTTTTCTTTGATAAGTTCTGCCAATTCTTCTTCATTTATTGTGTCTTTTAGCATCGTTTCAGTTCTAACTACTTTCAATTGATTTTGTGCTTCAAAATGTGTTTTATAAACGTCTTCTAATATTTTGCGAAATTCTTCGTTTTCTATGTAGATGCAATTTAGAGATTTTGGGTTAAAATGTGATTTCAAAAGTGTTAATGCAGTTTCTGCATCTAAGGATTTAAGATATATTACTTTCCTATGTTTATTGAAAATTGTTATTTGTTTTATTCGTATAGAACCAGAATATGTTTTAAAAATTGCTATTTGTCTTTTAAACATGTTTAGAGGAGATTTGGTGATTGGAAATATATTAATGTTTTCGATTTCTCCATTTTCTTCGTTGAGATTTTTTTCTATTCTTGAAAGAGCATCTGCGTTTTTATTTAGTGTTCCTTTTTAAATTCTCTATATTAACTTCACTTGCCCGTGGCTGGCTGGCTGGCTGGTACACCAAATCTTGTGATCAATTTTTAACCCACTTCCTAAAGCCCGATTTTATTTTGCACACATGTGTATGTCCCATGACAACACTTTCTATTAAAATTTGAGGCCCCTCGGGCCGCGTGGTCGGGGGGCTCCCATACAAATATTTAACAAAAAGTACCCGATTTTCTTCAAATTTTAAACACATGTGTATCTCAAATGGAAAACACTTTTTGTAAAAATTTTGAAGTGATCAGGCCCCGGGGTCGGGGTGCACCCACACAAATCTTATAAAAAAAGTACCCGATTTTCTTCAAATTTTATACGCATGTGTATCTCCGTTGGTCGGGGGTCACCCATACAAATTTTATAAAAAGAAGTACCCGATTTTCTTCAAATTTTATACACATGTGTATCTCCGTTGGGCAAAACTTTTTATAAATATATGGGAGTGATCGAGCCCTGGGGTCGGGAGGCACCCATACAAATTTTATAAAAAAATATACCAGATTTTCTTAAGATTTTATACACATGTTTATCTCCGATGGACAATACCTTTTGTAAATATTTGGAAGTAATCGGGCCCCGGGGTCGGGGTGCACCCACACAAATCTTATAAAAAAAGTACCCGATTTTCTTCAAATTTTATACCCATGTGTATCTCCGTTGGGCAACACTTCTTATTAAAATTTATAAAAAAAAAGTACCTGATTTTCTTCTAATTTTATACACATGTGTATCTACGTTGGGCAAATTTTTTTGTAAATATTTGGTAGTGATCGGGCCCCGGGGTCGGGGGGCACCCATAGAAATTTAAAAAAAAAAAACACCCGATTATCTTCAAATTTTAATCACATGTTTATCTCCGGTGGGCACCACTTTTTGTAAATATTTGGCAGTGATCTGCTGATTTTCTTAAAATTGTATACGCGAGAGTATCTCTGACTGACAACACTTTTTGTAAAAATGTTGGCGTGATCGGGCATCGGTGATGGAAGTCCCCATTAAAATTTTTAAAAATTAGCCCGATTTTCTTTAAGTTTTATACACACATGTTTAATCCTATGGACAACGCTTTTTGTAAAAATTTTGAAGTGGCCCCAAAGCTTCCATATAAATTTTTAAAAATTAGCTCTATTTTCTTTAAATTTTATAGACAAGTGTATCTCCGATGGAAACACGTTTTGTAAAACTTTTGGAGTGATCTGGATAAGGGGGCTCCCTTTGCACTCTGTGTATCAATTAGAGAATTTACATGAACAATTTTTATGGGTTGTTTTTTTTATATTTAATTTCGTAGTCAAATTCTGATAATTTTGGTCTCCATCTTACAAGTTTTGAATTGGGTTCTTTAATTGATATATTAAATTATATATTTATATTTATCATGGAAACAAACCAAAAAGTACATTTTTTGCTCGGAAATGCCAAACTCTTTGAAAAGAGGGACCGCTACTCTTTCAGTAATATTAATGATATGTTGTAATGTTTTAATTTGTGTTGGATTAAGTGGTATTTTCCACTTAGGATTACAGAGACCTAGATTAATGATTGAATTTGTTGCTCCAGTAGTCCAGTGTCAACAATGAAATTTAATGGGTTTTTATTTGACTTAATTATTACATATGGTAAGTCACCTCTGAGGCTTGTAAGTGAATAATTTTCGCTTGTTTCATTAACATCCATGGGTCCAACAGTTTGATTTTATTGAACACTTGGTAAATTATTCTGAATGTCGCCTTAAAATCTATTATAGGTAGTTTTGTTGTCTACTATCGTATCTATAGTTGTTGTTGGATTGTCTATACCTCTTCTGATTTTGATTATGTCTACAGTTATGAAATTATAAATTTTTACTTTGGTTTGGTCATACCTGTGGTCATTAAATTTTCTGTTCCTATTCTATTTTTGTTCATACCTATGGTTGTTAAATTGTTCGTTTCTATTTTGATTTTGCTCGTTACTGTTATTGTTAAATTGTCTGTTCCTATTTTGATTTTGTTCGTACCTGTTATTATTCAATTGTCTGTTTTTATTATGATATCCTTGTTGGTTAGGGAATTGGTTATTGTTGCTATTGCTATTGCTATTATTGTTACGAATTCGTCTATTGTTATAATTATTTATTTCATTATAAGATTGGTATGAGTTTGAATGGTCTGCGTAACCTCCTTGACTTAATATGTCGATTTCAGAATCAAAACTTTGGGGATTTCTACAAGTACAAGTAAAATAGTTTTCATAGGTTCGGGTATTTTACTTTTGAAAACGGTTAATGCAGTGCGTATATTATTTAGTGCACATTGGTTTGCTATTTCGCCTGGACCAAAAACTAGTAAAGTTTTATTATTTAATTTCCTTAATTTGTCTTTTATTTCGTTATAGAAGCCTAATACATTGTTTTTTAAAGTTACGCCTCTTAACTCATCGTAGAGTTCTTCTGGGCTACGTCTTTCACTAAAGTTATATTGTGAAACCACTTTAATATCGCTCCATGCAATGGCTTGAGTATTTATTTCTATTACTTCTCTGGCTCTTTTAATTAATTTACTTTTAATTATGTCGGAAAAAAAATAATTAGATAGGTCGTCATATGTTATTAGGAGTGGGTGTATTCTGTCTACTAAGTTTAAAAAGACTAATAAATTGTCTGGATTTCCGTCAAAATATGGGTGTGAATTTTAATATTTAATTGGATTTATTACTACTTTATTTTCTTGGGTTGCCATTTTTACTTATAAAATGGTTATATTTTCATTTAAGAAAGCACTTTTATGTATCGGTTTCAATGTTGTAAATATTAAATTATATTAATATTAAAAAAAATATTATATTTGAATGTATATATTTTTATATTAAATAATAAAAATTTATCTTTTTTTTAGCCTTTTAATTTTTTTGTTGATCCTGATGACGTTTTATAATTTGTTTTCTTGTTTCCTTGATGATCCTGATGTTGTATAATTCGATTTATGGTTTCTTTGATGATCCTGATGATTTTGTATAATTTATTTCTGGTTTCTTTGATGATCCTGATGATGTTGTATAACTCGATTTCTGGTTTTTCTGATGATCTTGATGATGTTGTATAATTCGATTTCTGGTTTCTTTGATGATATTGATGATGTTGTATAATTTATTTCTGGTTTCTTTGATGATCCTGATGATGTTGTATATTTCTTGTTTATCTGGATGGTGTATTTATTATTTATTTTGTACTTTTATTTTCTTGTTAAATAGTGTACTTTTCGATAAATATTTTTTAAATATTTACATAAAATAAAATTATGAAATATTTTTCTTTTAATAAGTCCGTTAAGTATGTTGCATAAAATAAAATTATGGAATACTTTTTTCTTTTTTAACCTTTGTCGGAATTCGTTGTTTAAGATCTTTCTTAAATTCAATGAACACCCTTTGTTTTGGTGGTGTACTTTTAAAACTTTTTTAAAAAAGTAAGTCTTTAATAATTAAAGATCAATTATAAATGATCAATTGATAATTAAAGTCAATTATTGACTAAGCGCATCCTACCGACTGCGCCAATTTAGTAAAAATATATTTTTAAAAATAAAATATATTTACTTAAAAATGATTTTTACAAAGGTAATTATTTATTCGTTACTTTTTTACAACAACTTATTTTATTTTATTAATCCGGACTGGACTGTGTATGAGTTATGAAAATGAACTTCTTGACTTGACTTGACTACACTAAATTTAAATACTGAACTATAATGAATTTGAATTTTATTAAATCGAACTGTACTGCATGAATTCTGGATGGAACTGAACTGACTTGATGAGTGATTTAAATTAACTGAACTTGACTGGACGAGCCACTGAATTGAACTAACCTGAGTTCTATAACTGAACTGCTCGTATGATTTGCAAACGGCGTATATACTATTTGTGTGTGCTGTCCAACTTCTGTATTAGCTTTATGGTGTCCCTGAATTTAGGAAGTAAACATGTTGATTTAGAATGCGTTCATGTTACAACATGCGCAATTGAACATCTGGCGGACCTTGATCATGTCCTTGAGTTTGGAAAGACGTAAACATGTCGATAATATTTATAATAAGGGTTTATTTATGTTCGAACATGTATACGATTTATTGTTGGACTTTGGTTGTCCTTGAATTTTGATCTAAAAGTAAACATGTTTGCTTCTTAGATCAGAAAATGCGTCATTCTTATATTATCCAGTAGGACTGCGCATTTGTTGTATGTAGCATTATGTGTGTTACTTTTATATTCTCCACTTGTTATGTTATTATGAATATACATTATGAATCCATCTTTATATTATTTGAAATGTTTGTGGTGTGGGATCTACTGCTTTAACATTTAGTCTGTTCATCTTTGTCTTCTACATCTTTAACCAGTTCACTGGTGTGAATAAATTTGCTATTGGGGTATTGTGATATAAGATTAAATTTTATCTTAAATAATTGTTCTTCACTACAATGTAATGCGTTAACATCTGAATGAATTATTCCTTTTATTGATTTAACTACTTCATTATCTGGTGTCCGGCTAATTGTCCCGCACAATTGTTCCCCGGCAATTATTCTCGCATAATTATTCTCGAACAATTCTTCTCGTACTTCTCAGGAAATTCTTCTCAAAATTTTATTTTGCTAAAATTAAAATTACTCTATAAAATACAGTGCGCTCAATTGTTCTTCTCAGGCAATTGTTCTCACATAATTATTCTCGAACAATTCTTCTCGTACTTCTCAGGAAATACTTCTCAAAATTTTATTTTGCTAAAATTAAAATTACACTGTAAAATATAATGCGCTCAATTAATTTATATTTAGGTAGGAGTTTTTAAAATTAAAATGCCGATAATACGTTACGAAAATTTTTGAGAACAATTGTGCGAGAATAATAGCTCGAGAACAATTGTGCGAGAACAATTCCCTGAGAACAATTGTGAGAGAATATTAGCCAAGACTACTGCCGAGCTTCGGTTTAAACTCCAGTCTTCCCATCGGAAACCTTATGATACACTCCCAAATGCTCCTAATCAGATGACACACTTTGACAGCAGGGTAAAAAATTTATCTGAAAAAATATTTAGTACAGATATGGTTAAATGGGCCGTAGACTCCTTCAAATCATTCAAAACACCTGGCGGAGATGGCATTTATCCAGCGATCTTACAGGGCAATTGAGCTCATATTGCCGGGGCTAATTACTTTGTTTAGAGCCAGCTACAACTGGGGCAATCAGTAACAGTTGTATCGAGGACTCGACCAACCAATGGATAAGGGCCATGCTGAAAAGTCGAGTCATTACTTCTTCCTCAGGGGGAGTGTCTGTGTCGGTCACTGTAGCTAAGGGCTGCCCGCTAAGAGGCGAACTCTCGCCCCTTCTATGGTCACTTGTCATAGACAACCTTCTAGCCGATCTACATAGATCCGGCTACATTGCCATTGGTTACGCTGACGATTTTGCGATTATTATTAGTGGACAGTACGGCACGACCATAACAAATGTCATGCAAGGTGCGTTACTTCACGTCTTAGAATGGTGCAGTAGAGAAGGACTTCCCATAAATCCTAGCAAAACCGTTCTATTGCCTTTCACGAAACGTAAATTGTCTGAAATGGGACCTATCATCTTAGAGGGCACTACATTAGAGTATTCCACTAAGGTTAAATAACTCGGAGTCATCCTTGATAAACGAATAAACTGGAATTCTCATATCAAGTCCGCCATTGAACGTGCCACTAGGGCCCTGTGGGCCCTTGATCCTAAAATGCTACGTTGGATGTATACCATGATGGTAAGACCAGTTATCACGTACGCTTCGGTAGGTTATTTGATTTAAAAATATTGGATTGAGCAATCTGGTCTAATATTGCTCCACCACTGGACAATAAAGTTCTGGTATGGTACACAGACGGATCGAAGATGGATTCTAGAGTTGTCGCTGGGGTATATGGACCCAACACCAATATGGACTCTAAATCAGTTAAATGCTGCTACGATGCACTGCAATCCCTGGCAGTACTCAACAGGGTAAAACTTGGTTGGGTCCTTATCACTAGGGTGTTGCAGGCAGCGAATATACAGATGAACTTCAAGGGCTTGTTCAGAATATACGTTCTTAGGACCGGAACCATACTGTGGTATTAGTTACACCACCATCTCCACACCACACCACCACAGCGATGATTAATAATTGGAAAAGAAAACTTCGTTTGGCCCACTGAGATAATACCCCAGTGCTTAGACAGTCCAAACTGTGAATCAGGCCCTTTTCTTTTAAGGAAATCCTTGTTCTTGACAAGGATAGCATCAAAAAGCTAGTGAGTTTTCTCACAGGTCACTGTGGCTTCCGATATCACCTTAACAAAATTAAACTGGGCTCAAACACGGAATGAAGGTTCTGCCTTGAGGAGGACGAGATATCCGGGGACATTCTATGTGACTATCCAGGTTTGATCTGGCTAAGGAGACATATTTTCCACAAGGCATTATGTTCGTCGGCGGATTTGCGTAATTCTGCCACTAAGGACATACTATCCTTTATTAGGAAGATAGTGAGACTCCTAGATTAGTTACATCCTACAATAGATCTTTTTAGGTCGCAGTATCAGCCAATTGGGCTAGGGTTAGGAAAAAATATATACATATAAAAACGTTGGTGCCAGATAGTCAGACATACAGACTATCACGGCTGAACCACTGAAATTTTCCAAATTATGCTCACACCATATGTTCATGTGGTGCTCCGGATTGTTTTTGTTTGTGTTAGTTTTTGTTAGGTGGCGCTGGGGTTTTTTTTTTGAAAATTCTTATTTATGGACCGATTTGGTTCAAATTCACCATATAATATTTAAATAAAAAGAAAATCGTTAGCAAAATTTGGACCCGATAGGTGGCGCTGGGGTGGTAAATGTATAGCTGAAGTCTACTATTGATTGATTAAAAGCACACACACTGAATTAATATTACCCTAATTATGAATTTTACCGAAAACAAATTACTGCGTTGACTATCGAAATCTACTGATACTTCGCTCTGCTTATTGTGTGCGCAGCTGACGATGTTTCGACACTTTTAGGTTTGTTTATTTTTTGCTTGTTGGGAACGCCTCAGTACTCTCCCGCGAGTAACAAAGCTATCGTTGTGTTGCGGGAATAAATCGCGTTTAATTTTCGGGCCAGAATATGTTTTTAGGATCTTTGTTGACGTTGGACTCGGTCTCAGAATCGGGATGTTTACTGCTAGTTTTGCCTTCGTATTAGCTGCAGTAGAAGACGATGATTGTTGGTTTTTAGTGAGTGTAACTGATGCTGACGTCCTGGCATTTGTTTTGTCCGTCGTAGGGTTGCTCGCATGGTTTCTGGACTGCATCCACTCCACAAAAACGTGTGTGCAACTGTTAAGCGTTTTGTGCACGAATGGTTTACGTCTGCTGTGATAAGCAGATGGGGCAGATCGAGTGTGCTCTCTGAACTTCTCGACGAATATTTGTGGTTCCGCTGAGACATCCACTGCGATGAAAAACTCTGCGGGAAGTCGCAGTATTGTGCCATAAACCAGCTCGGCTGATGAGCTTTTCATATTCTTTATGTAGCTGGAACGCAAGCCTAAGAGAATTGTAGGTAATAGAATAACCCAATCAAAATATTCATGACACTTCATCGCTGCCTTCAAGGAGCGATGCCATCGCTCATTTATCCCGTTGGAGGCTGGATATACACGGAAGCGTCGAATAAAACTGATTAAAAGTGGAATCCTCGATCAGATGTTATGGTTGCTGATGCACCAAATCGAGATACGCAGCCAGCATAGAATATATCGACCACGTTGTTAGCAGAAGTCTTCGTCCTGTTGCTGCCAATCAGTTTCACGGAAGCGTTGAATAAAACTGATTCAAAGTGGAATCCTCGATAAGATGTTATGGTTGCTGATGCACCAAATCGAGATACCCAGCCAGCATAGAATATATCGACCACGTTGTCAGCAGAAGTTTTTGCTGATCAGCTTCTTCATTGGTCGTCCACTCGGTTGTGGCAGTTGTCGAACACTCGTTTCCGAAGATTTCGAGGTACATAAGGTCGTATGCCGGGTCCACCGATGTCGCAGTGTACCACCGCTTCTTTTCCGTCGATACATAGCTCTCGTAGTTAGATTGAAGTTTTGTCGGGTGTTTCGATGAGCTATCGAAGTTCGTCGTCATTTTTCTGCATATCTGCCGGTTCTTGTGTGCTAAAGACTAGCGGCAGTTCAGTTGTTTGCACACGTGACAGATCCTCTGCTTCAACCTTGTCTTCTCCGGAAATTTGGATTATGTTCGTGGAGTGTTGACCAATCTCCTCAAGTTGGTGAGTGACTCAATCACAGGCATGATTCGTCTGCTTGTTGAAGGCTGCATCTGCATTTCCATCGGGAAACTACTGACTGCTCAAAAGTTTGTTTGGGCCAGTAACGCAACAATCAAGTTCGTAATGTAGTGCTTGCTCTACCTCCTAGTGGTGGTCCTCGGGCAAATATGTGTATAAATCCTTATATATGTAGGCTGAAACTGCAAGTGCGAACGGTCTAGCGTTTCTAGTCTAGGTAACGTGGGTTAGCAGCCTGCGATACCGAAAAGTGCCCGCTAGTGAAACCGACACAATGCCTCGGATAAGTAATGATCGAATAATGACGACTTTTGCCTATTGTACCCGGACTAAGATTGGTTTCTGCAATGTGAGGACGTTCCTTGATTTAGGGAGTGAAGGACCTCAAAATGCCAGATTTCTTCAACTGGAAAGTGAGTTTCTCGATATAATTTTGACATATTGATAGTGAGTGAAGTAAGATGGTTCGACGCGGGAGAGTACCAATCCCCAACGTGTAACACTGTGCTACTCTACTCGGGCAAACCCTCCGGCAGTCCCCGTGCATCTGGAGTGGGTCTACTGCTAAAGCCAACAGCACGCAGAGGCCTAATTTCCTGGAACCCGCATAGTGATAGGATCTTATCGGCCAGATTTCGGACTAGAGTACGGCGCGTCGGTGCTACGCCCTAACGAATCCTTCGACTGAGTATGAAAAGGACAACTTATACAAACAACTAAGCGCTGCATTCAACGCAACGCCGAACGGAGATATCGTCATCGTGATGGGGGACTTGAATGCCAAGGTTGGCAACGACAATGAAGGACTTAAACGTGTGATTGGGAAGCACGGCCTCTGCGAACGAAATAACAATGGTGAAAGATCTGTTGATTTCTGCAACACCAACAACCTTGTCAAAGGAGGTACCATGTTTGAGCATAAGACTTGCCACAAGGTCAGCTGGGTGTCAACTGACAGGCAATCATCATCCAACCAAATCGACAATGTGGCGATCAGCCGACGTTTTGGGAGCTGTCTTTTAGATGTCCAAAACAGACGAGGAGCCAGCATGGGTGTGGTACGGGATCATCACCTTATGGTAGCTACTGTCCAGTTACGTACTGCATCAGTTTAAAGAATCCGCAATATCATCCGAATGCCTAGGTATAACATCGACCGGCTAAAGATCCCTGTCTACGCCATTAAATATATATTAATTACCAAATTTATAATTCAACCTAAAAATAATAATTAATATTAATGTTCAAATTATTTAAATAATAATGAAAATTATTGAAAATTAGAATGTTATGTGGCACCCCAAATTAAAATGTCATGTGGCATAACCACTTATTGGATAGGCAGCAGATATTGACTTTGATAGATGTCGTCTCATCATTCGATTTTTGGCTTTGTTCTCGGCAAGAAATGTCGTCTTCTTTTGTTCAATTATATTTTGTAAAAGGTTTTCTATTTTCATTTGTGTTAAAATCGAAGTTGTTAATAAAGCGTAATTGTTAAATTGCGATTGAATTTGGATTGTGCTTTTGTGTTGCTTTTGTTGCTTTAAATAGCTACGAGATATCGGAATTTACCGTGTCATAGCGCACATTTATTGGTCCTTCGGAGTCGGATGAAAAAATTTTGAAAATTTTCACACACACTCCATAGCGTGGGTCCACCATTTTGTAAAGGAGAAAACTTGAACTATTTCCTTAAGTATACTGTTGGGTCCACCATTTTGGAAAGGGAGAAAACTTTAACTTTAACTAAGTATACTGCTAATCTGGTAAGCAATTTTTTCAAACTATTTTGCATGATTATTTAAATTCCAAATCAAATTGCTTCGAAATGGGAGCTCTTCAAAAACGACGTGCTTAAAGGGTCAAATGACCAAAATCGTGTCGTTCGCGGAAAACATCAACGCATCAACAACCATGGAGAGATCCAAGCACGATTGGACAAAACAAGCGTCTTGTGGGTGGAATATACAAACGTTGAAACCAAGTTATTTGAAACCCAAGTTGATGCGACATCTCAATCAGACGAATTTGATGAGAATTTTTACCGCGCAATGGCTCTGTTGAACGCTGCATTGCGACAATACCACACAGTGGCACAGTTAAATACGTCGGGTTCGCATGGTGAAACAACAACCCAAAATCAATCAATCAAATGAATGAAGCTAGGCTCGGTTACGAATTCCAACGTTCCAAAGCAACCTCCAAGAATGGCAAAGTTTTTTCGATCTTTTCAACAGTTCAGTGCACGAAAAATTGATGTTGGCCTCTGCACAAAAGCTGCAGTACTTAAAAGGTCTACTCAAAGGTGAGCCATCAGACCTCATTAGGCATTTGACTATTACGGATGCCAATTATATAGAGGCATATCAAATCCTGGTTAAGAGGTATGACAAGAAGAAGCTAGCCATCAACAACTACATCGATACCTTCTGCAAACAATCTACAATTAGCCGATTCAATGCCTTAACAATAAGGAAATTAGCCGATACCAATGAAGAGATTATTAGAGGTCTGAAGGCAATTGGCCCATGGCTGATTTACATTATCGTAAATAAATTGGACGACGACAGCAGGCAATTTTGGAAGCATGAATCATCCAAGGTGGATCATCCCACGTTCCAAGATCTTATCGAGTGTCTCCAAACGTGAGCAGATACGCTTGAGGGAATTCGAGAGATTACCAACCGACCGGTAACGAGGCTATCTTCAAATGTGAGAGGCATACAGACGAATTTCACTTCCAATTTGATGTGCCCATTATGTCAAATCGAGCATATGTTATACCACTGCCCAAAGTTTAGAGCTATGAACCTTAATGAAAGACGATCATTTATTAGAGATAAAGGGAGATGTTATAATTGCCTTAGTGATTCTCACACCGTAAAAACATGCAAGGCTAATCGATCATGTCAGATCTGCCACAAAAGTCACAACAGCTTGTTACATATTTCGAATTCGATAAACCCACAATCCGTTTCACAACCAATAACATTGCCGACCACCAGTACCATACATTTATCACCCAACCTAAATTCTACAGAATCAACACCAACATTTGTTACTTCATTCATAACTTCATCAAACATTCACCATTCTGATGAAACCTTTCGAAATGTATCCATTAATAATAAAGAAATTATACCTACCCAAACCAAGCTACCACTTAGGAGTGTGAACTTCCAATCACTGCTACCAACCGCAGTTGTTCACGTTACCAATGTCCATGGACAGTTACAACCATTCACGTTCTGTTAGACTCAGGTTCGCAGGCGTAATTCGTGACGGAGGAGTGTGTTTCCCATCTGGCCTTACCTCGAAATAAGCCAACCATTACGATCAGAGGAGTGGGTTCATCCACAGCGGGAACCACTAGGGGAGTGAACACTCCACCTCACGTCAAGATTTCCGTCAAAACCAAATTTTATAGTAAATGCACTCATTTTACCAAAGCTTACGGCGCCGTTTCCGTCAGCAACCAAAGACCCAAAATGTTGGGATATTCTGAAAACCTTGCAATTGGCAGATCCAATATTCTTCAAACCGGGTCCCATCGATATCTTAATCGGGGCCGAATATTTCTTCGAAGTCCTATCTGACGGCAAAATCTCTGGCGGTTCGTGTACACCAATTGCTCAGAATACGATCTTCGGTTGGGTCGTTACTGGGAATGGAATACTAGGAAACATGTACCGTCAAATCTGAATAGCTCCAGAAGATGTGACATTCCAAAGAATTGTGTGGCGAGAATAACAAGAATTACACATCGAAGATTACCAGCTGTTGACAGTAACCTATGGAACAGCCTCCGCACCATATTTGGCAACAAAAACCATAGCAACTTTTGCCGACAACAATTTGACCAAGTTCCGCGAAAGTCATTAAACAAGATATGTATATTGATGTCTGGAGCCAATGACGAACAAGCTGCGAGTATATTACAACGCCAAATTATTGACATATTAGGATCAGCCGGGTTTCATCTACGAAAATGGACGTCCAATTGTGCATCATTGTTGGCGGCAAAACCGAAAAACAGCCAAGAGTTATCACCATTTGAGATCACCGAGGGCACTCGCCCAATCAAGCTATTAGGCTTAGAATGGTGTCCAAAGAGCGATGCATTTTAGTTCAAAGTGGTCGTCAATGCAGAAAACACCAATACCATGCTATCCGGAGCCTCCAAAATTTTCGATCCGCTCGGGTGGCTGTCACCATCGATTATTATGGTAAAGATCCTCTTCCAATCACTGTGGCTCCTTAAGTTACAATGGGACGAACCATTGCCAATCAACATTTCAAAAAAAAGGCAAGAATTTCACCAGTTTGACCAAATATCAATTCCTCGCTGGTTATCAATCGAAAAGGAAAAGTTTCAACTACACGGATTCTCGGATGCTTCCGAGCTCGCGTATTCCGCTGTCGTATACTGTGTAGTCAAAACAAATCTAGGTATCATCCAAACCAATCTAGTGTGCGCAAAAACCAGAGTTGCCCCTATCAAACATGTTTCTATTCCACGCCTAGAATTATGCGGTGCTCTCTTATTAGCTAGATTAATAAAACCAGTCATCGAAGCACTGAACAAATCGAAGTTTTCTATTGAACAGATTCAACAACGGTGCTATGGTGGTTGTCATCGCATCCGCGATGCTGGAAACGTTACGTCGCTAATCGCACATTCGAAATCCTAAATTCAACTTCGAGGAAGAATTGGCGCTACGTACCAACGAAGGAGAACCCGGCCGATGCCGCTTCACGATAGATATTGCCATCAAAATTGCACGCTTACGAACTTTGGTGGAAGGGACCCACTTGGCTCCGCCAATATCCGAATTTTTGGCCTAGTCAAGATCATTTGAGTCGCACCAATATCGAGACCCACGAAGAGCGACAAACTAAAATACACAAACTGGAAGTTGTAGTGTCGAATCCGTTGCTCGAAGAGTTAACAGAGAGATACTCCAAATTTTCGAATCTCATTCGAATTATAGCACTATTATACTATTTTACTAACAATATAAGAAAATCCAGTAAAGGAGAACCTAAGTCGATGATTTTACAACTTGAGGAATATCAGCGCGCAACCAACACCATCCTAAAATGGGTACAAGAAGATGCATTTTGTTCTGAAATGCCTCAAAGCCAAAGCAATTATTCCTAAACATAGCAGCATAACCGCCTTAAATCCATTCGTGGATGATCATGGAGTCTTACGAGTGGGCAGCAGAATTCGCCACGCGAATATTGAATATCATAAAAAAATTTCCTGTTATTTTACCAGCCAAGCATGTCATCACCGATTTAATTATTGATGAGACCCACACCAAATGGCTACACGCAGCACAATCCTTGATGGTATCCATGTTACGACAAACCTACTGGATACTAAATTGTAAAAATTTGAAAAGACAAAAGATACACCGTTGCGTTACATGTACGCGTCACAATCCCAATTAACTAATGGGAGATTTACCATCGGCCCGAGTAAATTTCAAACATGCTTTCAACCAGACGGGAATCGACTACGCTGGCCCCATATGGCTGCACTCAACCACACAAAGCCTTTATCGCCATATTTGTTTGCATGAGCAGCAAGGCAGTTCATATAGAACTGGTCAGTGACCTATCAACCAATGCATTCATAGCCGCCTTCAAATGATTTATGGCAAGAAGAGGATTGTGTTCCGATATATTCAGCGACAACGGCACCAATTTCGTTGGCGCAAAAAACCAATTCCAAGACATATACAAATTAAACAAATCAATTCAGCATAATAATAAAGTTTCTACCTTTTTATAAGTTTATCAAACAAAATGGCACTTCTCACCACCATCCGGACCTAACTTCGGCGGATTATATGAATCAGCCGTCAAATCAACCAAATCCCATCTACGTCGAGTATTAGGAACCACAGTACTCAATTTTGAAGAGATGTCGACATTATTGAGACAGATTGAAGCCATATTGAATTCGCGTCCATTATGCTCCTTATCATCGGGTCCAGACGACATCAATATGCTGACTCCGGCTCATTTTATTTTGGGTCATTCACTAACGTTGCCACCCGATCGAGATGTTGCTGCCTAGAACATAAACCATCTGACAAGATGGAAACAAATTCAACATATGATACAACATTTTTGGAAACGATTCTATATGGAATATTCTGCCAGAAATAAGGAAGTATTGCTGTTTTGCACATGATAGTGATTCGGATCATTTGGCCATAGAGCTGCGAGTGAGGTTGAATCAGCGAATTCAGCAAGTTACCCCAACACCTGAATAACACATCAACTTTACGAAAATGAACCGTAACCGGTTTAGATCAGAAGTTGAAGCTGGACTTCAAATTCCAGCGGCATGTAGAAATCTGGAGAATAGTGAAATTGATGATGCTATCAGAAATTTCGAGACTTCAGTGAATACAGCCATAGATCGGCAGAAAACTGTTCGCTCTAGCAAGGATCGCTTTCAACATCTACCTGAGAATATTCAGGCAATATATGCTCACAAGCAAAGGCTAAGGAAACGCCTTCAGAGGATCTTCAACAGGACTCTCAACACTGTTAATGACGAATACCAGTCTGTATTTTCGCAACTGCGTTGTACAGTAATCATGCTTCGTCAAGCTGTGCGAAGTTACCAGGAAGATGAACTGACCAAACGACTTCAGAACATCAAACCAGGACCGGATGCTTTTAAAAAGCTGAATTCTGTGATCGGAAAACGTATTGATATTCCAGAAAATATCACGTTTGGAGAGCTAGTAGCATCCAGTCCTGTTGAAAAAGCCGAAGCCTTTGCCTGTCATTTCGAAATGAGCTTTACAGACCGACCACCAACACATCTTCCAGAATTCGTAGAGCAGGTCGAAAGCCTTGTGGAAGACCCACTTCCCCAAGAAATTTTGAAGTGCAGTTCAGCGAAGACAATCCCGCAAACGCACCCGTAGACGTGGATGTGTTTACCGCGACAGCTGTTGTCAGTGATTTAATTATGAGTGGAAACTCTAAAAAATCATCGGGCACTGACGGGATTTGAAATTTTCTACTTAAAAAGCTGCCGGGTATGGCAATTTTGATGTTAACCATCATATTCAACAATTGCCTTAACAATGGATACTTTCCAGACAACTGGAAGGTAGCCAAAGTAGTACCAGTACCGAAGAAAACCGACCGCTCCAGTGTAACTGGTTACCGCCCCATAGCTTTACTGTGGATGTATCAGTAAAGTATTGGAGTCTTTGATCCGTAAAAAAATCAATGCGTTTTGCTTGGATAGAAATCGAATTCCTTCCTTTCAGTTCGGCTTTCGAGAAAAGCACTCTACGCTGCACCCTCTGATGAAGCTTCACAGTAACGTCACTTCGATTTGGTTTCCCCAATTATATCGTGAAAATAATTAAAAAAATTCTTTTTAGCAGGGACTTTTTTGTACAGGTGTATGGCAGCCTATCGACAAGGAAAAGGATTAAAGCCGGAGTTCCCAAAAACTCCAGACTTGGACCAGTCCTATTTAGCATCTTCACAGCGGATCAACCCACCAATACAGCCGGAACAAGGACCATGCTTTTCGCGGATGACTCCATCACGTATGCCGTTTCCCGCTCTCCTGAGATAGCTGCCGCGAAGAGTGGAGGAACACCTCCGAAATCTTTGGGAGTACTACCTGAAGTGGGGACTGAAGATCAACGCCAACAAAACGGAACTCATCTGATTTCGAGTACCAGCAACCGAAACAAGGATAAGAAAAAACGCAAGCTGGTGCAGAGCCTTAAAAATTACCCTTCCGGATAACACAACAATAAGCACCAAGTAAGAGACTAAGTAGCTGGGAATCAACTTTACTGAGAGATATGGTTCACCGTCTCACCAACAACGAAGAATAAGATCTCCCTATTTGAAAGGAAGGTGCTTAGGATCTGTACAGGACTCTGGAGGGTGCCAAACAGCTATAAGTTTGTGTCGACTGCAAGACTGTACAACGCGGCAGGTCTGCTGCCAATAACCGACCACTTGTTCCAAATGGCAAAGAAATTCGTTGATGGGTTAATAACACATCCAAGTCCGGAGATTCAAGAACTGAGAATCGAGGTAATCGAGCCAAGCCACCGCTATATAAACATCAGACGACTCACAGATGCTAGATTCGACGACATATTTAATAATCAAGACGTCTCCTTCTGCGAGAAGGCGAGCAATCAACATTACAGAGGCTGAAGATCGTCCTGTTTATACCCCCTCTTATATTTTTTTCATTTTTATTTTATTTTAAAATTTATTGTTTAAAATTAAATTGCTTCAAATATAACATGTAGTAGATGAAGTAATCAAAAATATTGTTTAATTTTAAGCAATACAAAATAAATTAAAACAATGTAAATACGTCGGGCCCCTATTGTTGAGCCGACACTTATTAATAATAGTTATAAGTTTAGTTTTAAGTCAAAATTGTATATTACTTAAATGTTTAATAAAATATCTTAATCTAATCTATATGGAATACTTAACTACACTTCATAATCGTTCGAAATGGCAACATAAAAATGTTAATCTTCAAGTAGATGACATCGTACTAATCCGTGATGAGATCGTGCCTCCAGCAAAATGGCCCTTGGGCAAAATCGTAAAAACACATGTCATTTGCATAATGCCATATATTCTATCTTGAACTTCTTTAAGTATTTGATCACGTTTAAAGACACCATTGTATATAGAGCAAACTTGAATATTGTTATAGAACTTACTATTTACAATTAATGCGTTTATCAGTGTAGACGGACAGGTACGAGTGGTTTCCATACAAACAAAATCCGTAATCTTAAAGCGGCCAGTCACCAAAGTAATTGTACTACCATTAATTTGAACCTTCGTTCAACGTCGGCGGCATGTCTACGCCATTAAATATATATTAATTACCATATAATTCAACTTAAAAATAATAATTAATATTAATGTTTAAATTATTTAAATAATAATGAAAATTATTGAAAATTAGAATGTTATGTGGCATCGCCAAATTAAAATGTCATGTGGCATAACCACTTATTGGATGGGCGGCAAATATTGACCTTGATAGATGTCGTCTCATCATTCGATTTTTGGCTTTGTTCTCGGCAAGAAATGTCATCTTCTTTTGTTCAATTATATTTTGTAAAAGGTTTTCTATTTTCATTTGTGTTAAAATCGAAGTTCTTAATAAAGCGTAATTGTTAAATTGCGATTGAATTTGGATTGTGCTTTTTTGTTGCTTTAAATAGCTACGAGATATCGGAATATACCGTGTCATAGCGCACAATCTCCTTAGTACGCCAACAATTAAGGGATAATTTATCGCAAGGAGTGGAAGCAATCAGCAGCTCACTGCCGACAATCATCCAGGAACATTGGAAGGCTGTGAAAAATGCAAATGCAAGCAAAATGAGAGAAGTGAAGCGTAGTGTAAGACGTGACAAACGTAATTATATTAACAACCTGGCCTCAGAAGCAGAGCAAGCAGCGAGCAGGTGCGATAGCAGAACCGTTTACAGAATCACCAAAGATCTGACAGGTGGTCACCGCTCTAGCCAACATCCGGTGAAAGGCTTAGATGGTGCCGTACTCGTGTCATATGAGGATCAGCTCAAGCGATGGAAGGAGCATTTCTCTACGGTCCTTAACCGTGAGTTTGCTAACGATATGCACACAAATCAAACGGAGCTGCCGGAAGAAACAATTTCCCGAATTCGCACCTCAACTCCCAGTAAAAACGAGATCGCTACCGCGATTAACGTACTAAAAAACAACAAGTCGGTAAGACTAGATGGTATACCCGCAGAGCTTCTGCGTGCCGCCCCAACGACATCAGCAGAGCTTTTATATACTTTTGTAGAGAGAGCTTGAAAGGCAGAAAGTTTTCCCGACGAGTGGAAGAGGGAATGATTGTCAAGCTCCCTAAAAAAGGTAGTCTTATGGAGTGCGAAAACTGGAGAGGCATTTGGGTTTTTCCTACAGTTGCAAAGGTAATAGCCAAAGTAGTACTTGAGCGAATTAAGGAACATCTGGAAGATACACTTGATGCCGAACAAGCAGGTTTCCGCACTGGATCCTCCTGTGTAGACTACATAAACATCCTGCGGATCATTATTGAACAGTGTGTTGAATTCCGGTCACCACTGCACCTGCTATTCATCGATTTTGAGAAGACAGTGTCAACAGACAGTTTATCTGGCTTGCCTTGCGCATGAGAGGTATGTCCGATAAACTAATAGCTATTATTAAAGCAATTTATGATGGCTCTAAATGTCATGTGCTGCATAGTGGAAAGCTGTCAACGGAATTCGAGATCCTAAGTGGGGTACGACAAGGTTGCACTCTATCGCCGATACTTTTTTTGTTGGTGATTAGCGATGTACTTCGCGCAGCTTTATCTACTGGAAACGGAGGAATTCGTTGGACCCTTATATCTTAACTCAAACATCTGAACTACGCTGACGACGTTTGTTTACTCTCACACAGAATTATGGAGCTGCACTAAATAACAACAAATGTTAAAAGGGAGGCAAATGTTGCGGATTTGAAGATTAATACTGCCAAAACCAAAATCATCAACCTCGGCACTAGCTCAGTAACAGTAACAGCTCAGTCAGTAAAGTTAACATTGCTGGATAGCCGGTAGAGAGAGTAGAGATTTTCCAATATCTTGGGAGCATGGTCTTGACCGAAGGTGGAACCGAACAGGACATTGTCAACCGAATCGGAAAAGCAAAATCGGTGTTTGGAATGATGTCCATGATATGGCGAAGCAATGCGATCAGCTTAAACACCAAGCTGTGACTGTTCCGCTCAAATGTTGAATCCGTGCTGTTGTATAGGTGCAGCACTTGGAAGCTGACCGCTACTATCACAAAAAGTATTCAAACGTTCGTAAATAGGTGCCTACTGAACATCTTAAGGGTTTCTGGCCTAACCGTATCTCTAACGAACTTCTTTATCAGAGAACGGGTCAGGAACCAATAGGCACAACCATCCAATGACGGAAGTGACAGTGGATTGGTCATACGCTCCGAAAAGGCGACAATTCCATAGCAAACTATGCAACGCAATGGAACCCGTTATCTCAGGATGGTAGAAGAACGAATCATCCGAGACATTCATGGCGAAGAACAGTTGAGGAGGAGTAACGGCAATTGGGGAAGAGTTGGAGAGAGCTGAAGCTCATTGCCAGGAACCGCACGCGATGGCGAGTAGGCGTAGTAGAGGCCCTAGGACCCACAAGGGGATATAGGACATAAGTATAGGTAACGGTGAGGCTCATTCGTTTTTCGAAGATTGAAAATCCCATGTCGCATCATACGCTCGAATTCCTTCGCTTTGCTGCTTTGAGTTTGTCGCCAGCAAGCCGGCGCCCTTTCAGTAACAGGATGGCCTTTCGTGATTTGTGTGGTGTCGAAAGTTCGTTGAAATGTTCGGCGACGTTGTGATTGCTCCATCTTGTGATATCGATGAAGTCCTTCACCACGTCGGCGAATGGGTTTTTTACGTCTATGGAGCGCAGGGTGGGTAATTTTGAGCTGAAGATGTTTTCTCCCATGCTCAACTTGGTGGTGTTGTCTAGCGGCATTTTGCGACTCAATCAAATGATGAGGTCATAGTGGTGGATGAAGTCTGCCCAAATAATTGCTTGTGTGACGTCAGCAATTATGAAAGGCCAACGAAAGTCTCATTGAAGTCCGAGGTCAAGTGCGATGTGCTTTTTTCCGAACGTTGACATGGTAGCCGGTGGTCAGCCATCAGCAGAAGAGGGTGAATAACACAGAATGCGCTAGAATTGCAGGTGGAAGTGCGATCTAACCTCCACGTGGTAGCCGCTGGTAATTTTCCTTCAATGCAGGAAAAACGGAATGATCGGGCTAGTCCCTTCAAAGTAAGGTTGGCGCGAGGCCAATAACCTCGCCCGTGAAAAAATATTATTACGGAACTCAAAATCAGCCTCGGATACACTAATGAACGGCGACGACCACGGCAACGAAAACGGCTAAACGATTTAAGAATTTTCTCATGGAACGTACGCTCACTGTATAGAGCTCGTCCTGCACAGCAGCTAGCCGATACCCTGTCTAAATAAAAGGCTAACATAACAGCAATCCAGAAGATGCGGTGGATGGGGAATGGTGTCTTACAAAAATCAGAATATGACATATATTGCAGCTGTCATGCAAGACATCATCTGCTCGGGGTGGGGTTTCTAGTTAGTAAAACAATGAAACCCACCGTTATCGGCTTTAAAGCAATAAATCGCGTGCGGGGCAAATTAAAAAACATAAGCCTCATAAACGTTGACGCACCTACAGAAGATGAAAAAGAAGAATTCTTTGAATCAGTTGAACGGGAACTCCATGCCTGCCCTCAGTATGATGTAAAAATCATTCTGGGGGACATGAATGCTAAAATAGGTAGGGAGCCAGTATTCAGGCAGTACATTGGCACCCATAGCTTACACGTAAACACTAATGACAATGGACAACGAATCATAGAGATGGCAGCAAGCTATAATTTGGTCGTTACGAGTACAAGTTTTGCCCGTAATAATATCCACAAAGCCAACTGGGTATCTCCTGATGGAGCCACTCGCAACCAGATAGACCACGCGTTGATAGACCGCCGCCACAACCCGAACCTGATAACGGTACGAACGTACCGAGGTGCCAACATCGACTTGAACCACTATATTGTTGGTATTGTGCTCTGAGCGCGGATTGCATCATCACGAAAGACTTCCTCCGTGAATCAGATTCGAGTCAACACGTCTGCCCTTCGCAACGAAGAGAAACAAATACGGCCAAGCGATAGGACTCGCCCTAAATGCAGGGAGAGTAAGTCCTGGGGCTGAGATGTCAGGCGTAGAAGAGAAATGGACACGCCTTCAAAATACTGTCATTAGTACTGCTGATTCCATCTTAGGCAGTAGTCGTATAGATCGGAACAATTGGTTTGATGACGAATGTAAGCTAGCGACTGAACGTAAGAATGTTGCCTACCGAGCAATGCAGCAATCTCATAGAACGGGGGCACGCGAAGATGAATATAAAGAGCTCAAAATATATGAAAAAACAGTTCACAGGCGAAAGAAAGCAGCCAGCTATCGGCTATAAAGCAGTTTTGAATAATACTTTCAGAACATTTGCATGAATTCGAATAAGGTGTATTGTTGAAGTTATGAGATATCGCAGAAAAAATCATTAAAAAATTGGCTCCTTCAGAAGGGTCATTAACTAAAGAGCTATCTTTTTTGATAGAAATATCAACTTTCGGCTTATTTTTTATTTAAGACTAGCTGTTCCCGGGCGCTTTGCTACCCGCCCACTGACGCCACGCCCACTTACACCCGCGTTTCCCAGCTGCCCCATCCCACTGACCCCCGCCCACTGACCTCCCGCCCACTGACCACCCACCCATTGACCTCATACACACTGACCCACCGCCCACTGAACTCACACCCACTGACCTCACACCCACTGACCTCCCGCCCGCTGACCTCCCAACCATTGACCTCATACACACTGCCCACCTACTGAACTCACACCCACTGACGCCACGCCCACTTACACCCGCGTTTCCCACTGACCCCCGCCCACTGACCTCCCGCCCACTTACACCCGCGTTTCCCGGCTGGCCCATTCCGCTGACCCCCGCCCACTGACCTCCTTCCCACTGATGCCACGCCCACTTACACCCCAATAACTAACCAACTCATCAATCCAGAAAACTATAGAATCGACACTTATACAGGCAACAAATGTACACTTGTTCGAATATTCTATGAAGATAATATACAGGGAAAACTACATTTTCCACCCCAGCGCCACCTATCGGGTCCAAATTTTGTCAACGACTTTCTTTTTATTTAAATATTATATGGTTTGAATTTGAGCCAAATCGTTCGATAATTAAGAATTTTCGGAAAAAAAACGACACCAGCGCCACCTATCGGGTCCAAATTTTGTCAACGACTTTCTTTTTATTTAAATATTATATGGTGTAAATTTGAGCCAAATCGTTCCATAAATAAGAATTTTCGGGAAAAAACGATACCAGCGCCACCTAGCGGGGCTTTTAAACCTTTTAAACCTTCCCGTAGCAATTACAAACAAACTCGCAGAAGGAAGTATCCAATTTGGTCCAGCCGTTCTCGAGTTTTAGTCAGTCTAACGCACAGCAATTGATTTTTATATATATAGATTTCTTTCACAATTTTTGCCAAGTGTTTTTTCAGCGATAACTACATAATTTTACTCACTCAAGCAAATTATGTCATTGTAGTATTACGGTTATTTGACGTGGAAACGGCGCGTAATCGTATGCTGAAACATTCCGTTAGTTTGCCGATGCGACCTCTGCGGTTGACGAAAAAAGTAAAGAGGACGACAAAAATTACAAATGGAAAACAAGAAACATCAACAAATTTCTTGAACAAGTTTGTCCGCGACGGTTCGGGAGAAATATCTTTGTTTTTATTACCCTACTCTATTGCACTTATAGAATTCCAGATTTCATGGTAGGATTTTTCAGCGTGTATTATCGGTCCATGCAGTTGCTGATACACCTGTGTAGAGCTCGTGGTATTTTGTCTGGTACGTTCACGTTGGCCTTTAAAATTAACTGGAGTGCAATTCTGCTGAGTTAGCTGAACTGATGTTTTGTTTTATACATTAAATTTTTTCGGTGATTCTTTTTTGGTAAAGATACGCATATGGTACTATCATGTCAAAATGCGAATCTTATCAGGCATTACAGATAAATATTTTTTTTTCATATAAGTTTATACATAAATTTTTTTACATTTGTTTGATTTTATATCAGAAATTATGGAAAATATTCACTCTGATGCAGAGTCAATACTTTACCACTTCAATTCAATATGGAAATAGATCAGTCCCATAATTTCGTTCTGATTAAATAAGTTCTATAATTTTTAATTTTTAAAATTAAAATCTTAAAAATTCTAAAAAATCGACGACTTGAAAACTGAACAGGCAAAGTGACAATTATAATGAACTCTGGTGGTGAGGTTTATAACTATTAGCAGAATAGAATTTCATTCCTAGAAAAAGTTGGAATATTCCGATTGCATGGCAATCATACATACATACAGCAATAAAATCATTCCTATTCTTATTCCAATAATATGCAGCTTGTGTATACAACGTGTCTTACTAGTGGTGGAAAATGATTCACTTCACTGAATCGATTCACATAATCGATTCAAAAAAGTCAACTCTATCCTCATATATATATTAATTCAATTATAAATTGCACATACATAATACATATATATATGTTACTTGTTTTGTTGACTACAAGTTTGCACATACTGCTTGAGTGCTTGTGTAGAGAAATGTGTTTTACCTATATTTCTAATAAATATAAATACAGGGTATAAAGGGCATATACAATTTTGATTTTAAGAAAGGGTTTTATGTTTTGATATAAAGAAAAAATAAAATATGATTACAAAATGCGCAAACGAATTTATAGGCGTGTTTTTCTTATGGCAGAAATCGGAGAACACAGAATATTCCTTTCCGATAAATCCAAAAAAAATCTAATAAATCCAAATTCACTATGTTAAAGCAATACATTACATAAGTCAATCAACATGCGCATGAGCGTAGTTTTAACACATTAATTCAATCAAAACGCTTAAAAAATCTTGTAATTACAAAATTAATTTTGTAAATTCCTTTTTGCCATAATAATAATAAACTCTACTGTGTTATGGTACCGGGACTTAAAAATGTGCTCAGGTGCTAGTACCATACACAGCAACAGACCAGAGAGAGACAATTGATGTATCAATAGCTGTATTTTATTTGGAATCCGAATAAGGAATTCGAATGTCAAAACCAGCCCAAACCTGCCCAAACAGTAGGTTTTCAAATTCCAAAGAAGGAATTCGGCAGTGCAATTGTTGTTGTAATTCCTTATTCCTCGGCAAATAAAATACAGCTAATATCAATGTCTCAATTGAATCTAATTGATTCATCATTTAAAACTGTTTTGGCCTTGGCTGATTACTGCTCTGCTGAGGCTGACTCGCACATTCGGGTTGATTCACTCACTCAATCATGATTCATGAGTTATGCTACTTCGCTGCACGCTGTACGCTTTAGTTGAAGCGCAAGCGATTCCTCAATTGAATCGAGTCGATTCACCTTTACTGAATCGATTCACTTTTTTCAGTGTGCTGACTGATTCTTTTGAATCGAGTCACTCATGACTTACACACCACTAGTCGTACACTTTTCACAAGAAAAACCATAGAGTCTGCTATATTTGCTGCGTTGCTTAGGCAAAGCCGGCTTAGCTTTACAAAGCTACAGCTTTTGGCTTTAAATTTTCGATACATTTTAATTGTTATGTGTGTTAAAAAAAACCCCCCTTCCGGTGAGCACTATAACTAAAAAATGGTTTTAGTTATAAATCCTAAAAACTTTTTGGATTTACTTTCGGCTTTATGCTTATGCGATTGTTGTTGTAAGCCAAGCTGTGTTAGCCAAAGCAATACAGCAATTTTTAGGATTAAGAAACTAAAGCCATTTTATAGTTATGGTGCTCACCGTAAGGCGGTAAAACCAAAAGCTGTTTCTTTGAGAATAAAGCCAAGCTGGCTTTGCCAAAGCAATTAGCAATAGCAAAATTACTTCGGTGAAATAAAAAAAACCTATAAATATTTAAATAAACTGCTCGCACGAGTTAAATAAAAACACACCAATTTTTATATATCTGCATTGCATTGCTATCTACTCAGTGCCAGTGACTGTGGCTCACAGGTCACAGCCTCGAAACCAATGGGATTGGGAATTGAATTGTTGACTTGTTACTGTTAAAAATCAGCATGTTTAATTCACGTTCACTCTTATTTTACAGTAATTGTCGAATGACTATATTTAGTAAGATATGCAAAAGACACTTAGTGGTTCTTGGAATAGAAACGTCTTGTGATGATACTGGAATTTCTATTGTAGACTCCAATAGGAATATTTTAGCAAATGTCGTGAATACACAGCAAACTCTTCATACAAGGTATCACATCTATTATTAAAAAAAAAAAAATAAGAAAATAAAGTTTTTTGAAGGTATGGTGGAATAATACCCCCAAGAGCTCAGGATCTACATAGAAGAAATATTGAACAGGTTCTTTGTCAAAGTATTCAGGAAGCCAGAATGGATTTAAATGCAATTGATGCCATTGCTGTAACAACAACTCCAGGTGATTGGTGGTCGGTGTTTGGGCTTTTCATGTGTTTCTGTTTTCTTTGTTTTTTTTTGTCGGTGGGGATTTAATATTTATTATTTTATTTATTTAATATTTTTCCAACACGGAAACGTAGTTGAGGTTAATAATTATGTTTTTAAGTGCCAAAAGTATATTTTTCAAAAAAAGAAAATATTGAATTAGTAAAAACGATTGACTGATAGTGATATTACAACAATGACATTCATACTCGTGGATGCTATCTCAAATATAGTCTTTTGTGCTCCAGATACCCCTTGGTTTTCATTTAGTATAAATTAACTTTTGTGCTCCAGATACCCCTTGGTTTTCATTTAGTACAAAAAAGGGGCCAATAGAACCCCCCTCGACGGAGTAAAAGTAAAAAACAGACTTTTCCATAAAAGTGCAAAAAGGGGCGTGCTTAAAAGTGGATGGGCCAAAATATTGGTATCAAATGAAAGGTAATAATTAGGTCTACACAGCCATGTTATTCTTAGGGCGTGGCTTAATTCTAGCGGAATCGCAATCAATTTATTTTGCGTTTATATGCCACTTTATCTAAAAATGGGGTGGGGCAAAAATACCGTTTTTACGGATACCGTAGAAGCGCGAATTGACGTTTCTGAAAAAAAACTCTAAACTTTGGAAGACCCTCCTTCATAAACGGGAGGTTCCAACCAAACAAGATTGTGGTTTCTTAGGTCTGCGTTATGGAGTAAGGGATGTCTGGAACCCATAACCCTATACTATAGTTTGCCTGTTTTTGTATGGGAAAAACTTATTCATAAATTACCATGTGCTGTACATCTCCCACAGAAAAACAAATATTCTCTTTTGTCTAGCAAAGGATAGTATAGTTATAGAGAATCACATTTATGTCTCTTTCGATTTACCCAAACCATACCCGAAACAATACCCACTAGTAAGCTTTTGAGAAAAAAGACAGCCCTCGAATTTATTTGGGTTAAATTCCACCCTATTATATCTGCCCCAATCAAGAATGACTTGAATGTTCGACAGAATTGCCGAATTCATTAATTCACGCGAACCAATAAAGTGAGAATTGCATTCTTTTTGACAAACAAACTCCATGGAAGCCGATAACGTCGTATCATCAGCAAATGAGTGGATATCACTGGTATGACAACAGGTCATTGATATATATTATGAAAAGTGTAGGCGATAAGAATGACCCTTGAGGAACATTGATCCCATGCGAAGATGAGAAAAAACCATTCAATACAACTTTTATTTTGCGGTTCCATAAATAATCCTCATTCATGTAATAAAGAGAGGTGTGTAAGTTGAGCGCACGAATCTTATTAATAAGACAAACGTGAGGAATGTGATATATTGTAAATCACATTCTTTCGATTTTTATTTTATTTTAAATTTAATAAAGGGCTTAGCCCAACTTATTGCCGTGACATAAGTCATTCAGGGAGTCATCCCTTGGCAATAAGTCTATATAAAAAAAAAAAAAATTATGCCATACTCTATCAAAAGCCTTAGAAATATCCATGGACACAACGCTTGATTCGCCTAGATTTTCAATGCTTCGCTCCCAACAATGTGTCATGCATTTCATTAGTTCACCTAAAGATCGATTTTTTCGAAATCCATACTGTACATCGGATAAAAGAGCATCCGAATCCAGATAGCTCATTAGTTTGAAATTAATAATAGATTCCATTACATTTGATAAAACCGACAACAGAGCAATAGGGCGGTAGTTAGTAGGTGCAGATTTATCACCTTTTTTCGGGACGGGTTGAATATTAGCTATTTTCCAAATTGACGGAAAAACACATGTCTTCATTAAGTGATGAAACAATTTGCTAAGCGGTTTTGCCAAAGCATATTGACATCTTTTCAATAATAATGGTGAAATACCATCGGGTCCAGTTGCTTTATTTGGGTCAAGTTCTTTAAGAATTTTGGAAACAACCCGTCGACGGAAATATATTGTAGACATACCTGGGCCTACATTCGGAAGAATTGGTGGGCTTTGGTTAGATAATGGAAGGGTTGATGCACAAGCAAATGCAAAGCTAAGAGATTGGCTTTCTGAATATCAGTTTTATAAAGAATACCATTATGGAATAAAAAAGGAACAGAAGAAGTATTTTCTGCAAACGACTAAAAGCTTCTAATGTTTGAATCTGAATCTAAAATTTTCCGCATGCTATCTCGAATCTTTAGGTCATTTATTATTTTGGACCTGTTAATTATAGCTTTAGCTCTGTTTCTGGTTATTTTAAACTTAACAAGGTTTTCTACGGATGGGCAATTAACGTAGTCCAAATGGGTTGTTTTTTTACTCGCTGACCTGCAGTTATCATTAAACCACTTATTCTTACGAATATTGCTTTTCTTAAAGGAGGAAGGAATGAAATTTTTCATTCCTAGCAAAACTGTTGACGTGATCAATTGAGATGATGGTAAGCCGTACAATGCCGGGTTCTCAACTTATTTGTATAAAAACTAAAACAACGCGTTACTCATATCGACTAGTTGTAGTAATATGACTATTAAACTCTATTGTATTTTTGTATTTAGTACTAAGTACAAACACTTTCTAAAAAAAGGTTAAATAGGGAAGAGGCCAGATACTTTTCAAACTTTGGAACGGTGTCGAGTAATGGGTCACAACAATATGGAAACAACAAATATTTACTGGGAAAAAATAGAGGGGCTAACAAATTCAAAAAACAAGAATTGAGAATCTTGTGTGGAGCATTGACGGGACATTATACCTGCAACTTTCATCTGCACAAAATAGGATTAAGTATTGGAGAGACCTGTAGATACTGGAATGAAGAAGAGGAGAATTGGGAGCTCTTTCAGGTCGCAAAAGGTTACAGTGTCGGTTGAAAAAATTTGCAAATAAAACGCAAAATCAAACTATATCTCGGATACAGTTTGCAAATAGAACTTAAAACAAAACCACGAGAGAGAAATCTTAACTACCCTGCAAATTGAAAGAGACATTATAGTATCCATATTTTTCCAGAAATACTTTAAAAGAAAAAACTCCTATCTAAATATAAATTTAAGATAGCCAGCTTCTCAGGTCGCCATAAGTCTAAACACTTCAGTTTACACACTGAAAACACTGAATGAATAAAAGCCCAATAGTAACCATTTAATTTACAAAATTCGTAACCATTTTTTTCGGGATTTTTTTTCCTAAAGAAATTTTCTTTTTTTAAAAAAACTTTTTTTTTGTAATTTTGTTTTTAATTTTTTTTAAACGCGCAACCCGCGTGTAACAACTGTTTTAAAACTAGTCACATTAAATTCTGACTGGTAGAAGCCGAGATATACGAGTTAACAAACGACGAAAATGATTATCAATGAAAATCGTCAGACGTACAACACGTATCGTATGTGGAATGCTCTGCCAAGCTCTGTCTTTCCACATCACTATGATCCACAGACATTCAAGACACAAGCTCATAGACATCTCCTCTCTTCTTTTCCTTTTCCCTAACGCCCACGCTGTGCCAAGCATTTTGCCGAACATAATAAGGGTGCGAATCCCTTTTTGCGTGCGTAAATTATAAAAAAAAGACTTGTTTTGCCGTCTTCCCTTAAAGTCCTAAATCTGTTGTCAGTTTTGAATTTTGAATGATCTTCAAAGCCTAATAGTAAGCAACGTTAAATGTATGTCTTTCATTCATAAGCGATATGAATCTATGAATCAAACAATTACGCCATGGCAAGCCGAGTGCTAAAAATTGTTTTAAAGCAAATCCCATACAATTTTGACTGGTAGAAGCCGAGATATACGACACGGCAAACTGCCCAATGAATAAACGTACAATTGTACACACGCTCGCTAAAAATTTTGCATGTCCTCTGAATATAAGCTGCGCCCTTCGGGCTCGCAATCAATCAATTTTAAAAGGAAAATCTAATTTCTCAATATAAATCAATTGATCGTGGAAATCACATCAACTCTTTTTGTTTGGAAAAAATTGATTCACCTTCCAATAAAATTGAGCAACGCCTATAGAGATAGTATGGCTGTGTAGAACTTATTTTATATGTCAGTTATGTCGGAAAAGATTTATGTCATAATTATTTTGATAAATATGTTGTATATAATTTATTTTAAAGACTAGCTGTTCCCGGTCGCTCCGCCACTCGCACACATAAATCCCCACATGCCAATAATATGCATGGAAAAATTTATAAAATTCAGTGTGCAAATGTGGCTGGTATTAAAATTTTACATTTCTACACTCACTGGTAGGGAAAACTAATTTCTGAATATAAATCAATTGAACGAGGAAATTACATAATCTCTTTTTGTATGGAAAAAGTTGATTCACCTTCCGTTAAAATTAAGCCACGCCCATAAAATTAGTATGGCTGCATAGAACTAAATTGCATTTTCCATTTGATAACAATACTAAGGCCCGCCCACTTTTAAACACACCACCTATTGAATTTTTATAAAAAAAAAGTGCGTTAGGATAATTCGTTCTGTATCGTCTATGTGATGTCGGAAAAGATTTGTCATAATTATTTTGATTTTCTGCTTCTGCTTAAAGTATGGTTTATGGTTGGATGTTTTTTTGTTTAAAATTATTAAATTTGGGGTTTTTTCGTATTTATTTTTGATATCGTCTTCTTCCACATTTTCTAATTCGATAGTGAATTTATTAAGAGGTAGAAAATATGAACAAAGATTTTGGATATACTGAATAATATAAGAAGTCGACGGTACAACATGTAATATTTCCTCAACTTCTTCTTAATTGTTGCATACAGGGCTATCTGCAACGGCCTCTAGAATTTCTGCATCTGTAGTCTACCATAATACGATAAATTGTCATCGCATGCCACAGAAGCATTAAAATAATCTAAAGCTCAATGATCAATGTCGCTCTTATTCTTGAACGAAATAATATTGTTATTATTATTAATTATTATTATCTTTATTTATCACACTAAATGGTATTTAGAAATATACAACACTAGCTCACCCGACAGACGTTGTCCTCTCCCACGTTCAATAAATTTGTTTGTGATCGTTTTGTGGACTTGTGAAAAGCTATTCGAAATATTAAATCAAAGTAAAAATGAGAAAAAACGTCAACCAAATGATTTATTATCTTTTATTAAATTTGAAATTACAATGAATCTCAATGTGTTTTGTTTACATTTCGATTTCGATTGCAATGTCATGGAAAACCAATCGAAACAAAGCATTTGTTTGTTTTGATTATTCGCTTGAACATCACTATTTCGTTTGTGTTGCGATTTTGAGTCACATTATTGTGTTACATTTTTAAATTTTCTCAACTGATTTGTATGAAATTCGGTAAAGTCTTTTGATGGTCCTCTGGGGGGTCTTTTAAATATCTTTTGGGGGGTATTTAATGTTTTTTTTGTGATTTTTAAGTTTCTTTTGTTATTAAGGATCTTTCGGAAATTTTCTTTTTGGTGTTGTGGCGGTCTTTTGATGGTCTTTTGGAGGTCTTTTTCCCAAAACATCAAAGAAGTTTTACTTGAACGTCTGGTACGTTAACAAACAACGCTGATGGTTTTCCGACACTGGAACAGGAGACATTCCATTAACCACGCGAGATGTATGGATTTTCAAGGTAAATGCCTCAAACACTCATTGACTTGATTGACCCTTGTAATTTGTTTATTGTAATGCAAACCTCACCTGAAACTGCAAGCGCTTAAAATCTAATGGCATGTCGGTCGGAATCATCGAAATGCGTTGACAGATCGCAAAAGAAAAACCGTGCAAATGGATCAGTTGTCAAATGACACTTACGAAACTCAAACCTAATCTATTGGAATAGAATAGAAATAAAATAACGACTTGTATTGAAGAGATCGCGAATCAACATAAAAGTAAAAAGAAAATTTATTTTTTTTTTTTCGTTTTTCCATTTTTTTCATTTTAGCGAAAACATTCAATAGAGTTTTTTCCTCAAACAATATCCAATTCATTGTTTTCTAAATTTTCCTATTCCTTTTGTATTTTTCCCGAATTTTCTTTTGCTAAAAATTTCTCCGCGAGCATAACGAACAAAATAACAAAAATCAACAATCGTTCCTATCGTCAGTTATGATCGAGACGGTATAAAAAATTATGAAGCAGTTGTTATATTTTTGTATGTTTGTAAGGAAATGTGTAGAATCAGTTCCAGTTCCTGAGACCAATGAGTACAATGGCTCTGGTGGTGGAACCAATCACGCTAATTTCACTTTTCCATTAGCTTCATTTTTGTATTTCAATGAAATATGGGCGAACTAAGTTCATAAGTCCAATAGCAACGCATTCGTAGGAACTGTAGTCAATTGAAACAACGTAACTGAAAGCCGCTCGTGAAACATTGGAAGCAGTTTGAAGACGACGCGTTGCACGTAACCTAATCCTTTCAATTTCATTTCGCTCTTCACGTTGTTCTTGGTTTGTAGCATTTCGAGTTCTTCGACCCAAATTACAGCCACACGTTTTGGCGGCATGGGTCTAAACGTAATCACACGGAACACACAATTGGTTTTCAAGAGAAGTTAAAATATAAAAAAAACCAAGAACAGCCACGCACAGAAGAATTAATTATTACTATAATATTGTCTTTGATTATTTTTTTCACATGCATAAATTGATATTCTTATCAACTAATCTAATCAACTTGAATGTACATTTAATTCAAACGCTCATTTGTTTTGTTTAGATTGACTTTGACAATTTACGTCAACTGTTGGACAGCTAAAAAAAACGGTGTTGTTGTTTTTTAAAACAGTCCGTGTACCTTAAGGAACATACGAAAAAAAAATTCGTCGAGCCGTTCTCGAGTTTTGCGCTTAGCAACATTCATTTTTATTTATATAGACTAGAAACATTAAGTGTAAGTAAATTTGCATACATAAATCTTATTGTATGTCTATACCGTGTATATATTCTAGGTATTAAGAAGCATTGTACATTTTCACGATTCTAATAAGTTCTTGTCCAACCATCGGTAGCATAACATGGTGTCAGAAGTGATTATATAATCGAAAGATAAAATGACAACGGATGCGTCAGCGTCGAATGTACAAAACGCGGGTTTTATTGTAAATGTTCCTCCTCCGCGTCCAGTAAATGTCCGAGACAACGCATTAGAAAATTTTAAATTGTTCAGAAAGTATTGGGAGAAATACGAATTCGCGGCAGAACTCACAAGACGAACAGATGGGGTAAGAGGAGCTATTTTGAAGGCATGCATAAACTTAAATTATCTGCGGAAGAAGGAAAAACTACAAAAGGAATCTTAGACTTCGCGCCCACAAAAAATATTCCAAATGAACGGTATTGTAAAATATCTCGTTTGATATTACTGAATCTTCTGGCACATAAACCAGAAGATCTTCGAAGAATTTAAAATTTTTGTGTCCTAACAACGGCACATAAACCGAGTTAGACTGTAGCGTTACAAATTGTTTGGGTTAAACAAACGGCACTTTAACCGAGTTCAATGTGTTGCTGCAATGAGTTGTAAGTCTTGTGTTGAACAACGGCACTTTAACCGAGTTCAATCCGCGAAGAAATAAAAGACGTTTTGTCTTAATGCTATATTACAACTAAATTTATTTAACAAATGCAGTTGCTTAAATACTAAATAATCGTGAGAAAAAATAAAAAATGTTATTGCAACATAAGATATACTCTTAGAGTCACCACACACTAGAGACTTTCTGTCGGCCGATAGTTTGAATCAGTATGAACATGTATGCAAGTGCGAAGACACAACGATTTGGTATCGGCCGATAAATAAGTTGAATGTGCGACACGATTGCCATTCAACTTTGTCTTTGTCTGTGCACTCACCACTAACCCGACTGTTTAATCGGCACAGTGTGCGCACTGGCAGCCGAAAACGACCAAACTATCGGCCGATAAAAAAGTCTCTAGTGTGCGGGGACTCTTATGTTATCAAAATACATTATAGATAAGAACATACCAAATGCATTAAAGAAAACATACGAAATACATGACAAAAATGTATTATAGATAAGAATACACAAAATATGAAGAAATGCATTAGAGATAAGAAGATACAAAAATATATGACAAAATGAAGTATAGATAAGAATATACCAAATATGAAGAAATGCATAAGATTATACAAAATATATTAAGAAATGCATTACTGATAAAAATGTACAAAATGATAAAATGCGTGGCTGGAGGAGTCCAAACATTCTCCCCCACGTTGAATGATTATTCAAAACAAGAAGAAACAAAAAATAATTATGTTTTATATATGGACAGTAAAGTCCTGATTTGTCTTTTGTTTGGGTTGCGGACTTGGGCCCTTTGTCCGGTTGAAGTGGTGACGAAATTTTTTCCATAACAACAGACATGTGATAGTGATGACTAGTCCCAATGCCATATAACTTATGATAAAGTGGTGAACAGCATTGGTCTTGACTTGGTGTGGCAGTTCCATGAGTTTCTGCGTCTTGACGAGCTCCTGCAAGGCCATTAGCTCTTGTATTTGTGGTTTGTATAGATCCACTGTTTCCAATACTGGTGGGGACAGACTTGGTGGTGATATTTCTGATACTGTGGCTCCAACTTCAGCAACCCAGAACCGTTTAAGTCGATTTGAGGCATTTCGCTGCCACATATTACGTTGACTCTTGTCCATGATTTCATGGCGTAGATCCATTTGTTTGAGTGATTCAATTAGATCCATACTGGACTATTTGCCAATTCTCTGAGTTTGCAGTTATGTTGCGTAACATTGTTGAAAAGATGAATCATAGGAACAAAACTCCGCGCCCTTATGATATATTGGCTGTGACGCTGTACATATATATCCCTTCTTCACTAGTTTGCAAGCTGCTAACTCAGATTCTGACAGCGGCGAGTAATAATCTCTGGCTGTGTTGATTGCCATATACGTCATGCATGGATCGATCGCCAAAAGGTTTTTCTTTTCCATAGTTGGGATTGGGATTACCTTGTAGAGGTTGAACTGATGCTGGTTTATGAGAGGCAGGGTAATTTTGAAGATAACGTGGTTGTTGCTGATTCCTCCCTGTACCTCCCTAGACCTGGAGGAGATCTTCCTGGTCTACAGGTAACTGTATTGATGCTGGAAGATGATGCTTTATTTTTGATAATTCTTGCCTTAGTTGTGATGGAGAGAGCAGCAAGGGATGAAGCCTGCCATGGTGTGTATCTGCCAAAGCGTCAAGCATTGATGATTGTATTGGATAGAGATTTGAGGACATGACCGTCATTTGAAGAGCGAGAGATGTGAAAAGCTGGAAGATCTTAATCTGACGAATTCCTAATTCGTTGTCTAAAATTCTGTTAACTAGTGAATTAACTCGATTGTCAAACCACTTAAATTTTTTCTCTGTGGCAAATTGATCCTGTTTCATGATGTTTAATGTGGAGTCAATTATTGAGGTTCGATTTGCGTAAAGCATCTTCAAGTAATTTTCATTCTCCTGAACTGTGTTGATTGTGAGAGACATTTGTTCTGCATATTCTGAGTCCTCTCTCTTTTTCTTCTGGCTAAAAATAGGCTATTGTCTAGTCGAAGTTCCCTTTCAGTGTGCTCGAAGATAATGATGCTTTCATTGCACATGTCTTTTTGCTCCATCTGTTGGCATAAATGACGTAATGCACGTGTACCGTTGACAAGGTTTTCCATCTCTGTCCAATAAGGTCTTAGATCGTAATATATAATTAGATCCCATTCTGTTGTGATAAAGTTTACCGTTCCGATGTTGTCGAAGTGTATACCAGGATGTGGACTCAGGTTTTCTATCCTGATGGGGTTGCTGAGAGCCACTGGTAACATCAAGCAAATTATAAGCATTGTTGTGAAAAAGGGTCCCTGAGACATCTTTATTCTCTTGTGTGCCTGTTTGGAATCATCATCATTATCATTAATGGTTGGATTTCTTTTCTTTTCTGAGCTATGTTCATTATCATCTTGTTGTTTTGGGTCATCCTGTTTAGTGCCAATATCTGTTGCTGCTGATGAATTAGTATCCACCGGCAGAGGTGCCAAGCGATGATGGCTCGTCGTATAACTCCCTTTGATGCTACGCGGACCAGGCCATCATTGCCCGTGTAAGTGTTAATGATTCGTCCAAGCGGCCATTGCATAACCGGTAGATTATCGTCCTTAATAATGACCATCGTATCTGGTTTGGCATTTTGACACTGTTCCTTCCACTTGTACCCGCATTGAAGTTCATTCAGATATTCCCTTGACCACCGGTTCCAAAAGTCCTGTTTGATTTGTTGTATCTGTTTCCATCCTCCCTTGGTCGACTTGAGCTGTCAGTGGTTCACCAATCAAGAAGTGTCCTGGTGTAAGGGCTGCTAAATCTGCTGGATCGTCTGACATAGGCGTGATTGGCCGTGAGTTCAAAATGGATTCGATTTCTATGATGGCCGTTTCTAATTCCTCATACGTGAGAGATGCACTTGAGACGCTTCTAAGTAGCAGATGTTTGGCTGACTTTACTGCGGCTTCCCTCAGCCCTCCAAAGTGTGGTGCTCTTGGTGGAATTGTGTGGAAGGTGATTCTCTTATCACTACAGATTTTCGATATCTGAATTCGAGCTCGTTTAGAATATACGGCTTCTTTAAGCTCCACGAGCTGATTGCGTGCTCCTACAAAATTGGTAGCATTGTCGCTGTATAGATTTTGACAATGTCCACTTCTTCCAATGAAACGTTTTATGGCACCGGTGAAAGTGTCAGTCGTCAAGTCGCTAGCAAGCTCCATGTGAACAGCCTTTGTCGCAAAACAGCAGAATATGGCAATGTACGCCTTTTGGGGCTTTTTACCCCTTAACTTGTAGTGGATCCAGATGGGTCCACAAAAATCTACTCCCGAATTAATGAATGGTCTGGCTGGTTGGACCCTATGCTATGGTAAGTTACCCATCATCTGAGAAAATAGTTTGGGTTTGGCCTTTGCACACTTAAGGCAATGCTGAACAACTGATCGTGTTACTAGTTTCCCTTTTAATGGCCAAAATATTTGCCTCAAATGAGCTAGCGTTGTTTGTGGTCCACAATGCATAGGCCCTTCATGCACTGACTGGGCTATCAGTTTAGTGACAGGGTCGGCGTATGGCAGAAGCATTTGGTGTTTGGCATCATATGTTAAATTAGATGATTGAATCCGTCCACCAACCCGGATTATTCCGTTGTTATCTAGAAAGGTGACAACCCTTTGATCGGATTGCTGTTGCTGACTTTTCCGTGCATTTTCAGTTGTGTACGTGCATCTATGAAATCCACCTCTTGCATGGTACGTACAATGTTGAACAAGGCGTCATCCAATTCCCCAGGTGTGAGAAGTATTTGGGTGGCACGAGCTTCACTTCGCCTCTTGGTGTGGTTGATGAATCTTTTTATATAACCGACAATGTGGAGTAGCCTCTTAAAGCTATTTCCATGATTAATTTTGTACAACCAGTCATCGCTAACCTGTGTTGTCGCTGTAGCCTGTACAGATGCACTTGGAATTTTTCTTCTTCGGTCGTCCAGTTCCTTGAAGTATGGCAGCGGTCAGAGTGATTCCTTTCCATGAAGAAAAAGAGGCCCATAGAACCACATGCTGCATGCCGCTATTTTTCTGGGGCCAATCCCCGTGACAGTATGTCTGCAGAATTGTCCTTAGATGCTACATCATGCCATTGTTGAACTGATGAATTTTCTTGAATTTTTGCCACCCTATTAGCGACAAATATTTCCTGCCGTTTTGCACCTTTATTAGTAAGTCCAGCCTTGGAATTTATCCAACACTCTGAATCGGTCCAGAAGAACGTTGGAATTTCTTCAAAGAGTAATTCCTTTTTAACTCGCAAGGATAAATCAGTTGCTAGTAGAGCTGCACACAGCTCCAGGCGAGGTATAGTCTGACGTTGAAGTGGAGCAACTCTGGATTTTGCACAAAGTAATCGGACGAAGACTCTTTCTTCTTTGTTGATAGACCGCAGGTAGACCGCTGCACCATAAGCCTTCTCAGAAGCATCAGCGAAAGTGTGTAAATGTATTGTTTTTGGAACTTCATGCTCAAAGACGTGGCGAGGAACACGAACGTTATCAAGTAGTTTCAAACTGTTGCGGAACGATGTCCATTTGCTATGCAATTCTATTGGAAGAGCTTCATCCCATTGCAACTTAAGTTCCCAGAGATTCTGTGCAAATATTTTTGCCGTGACGACCACTGGAGCCATGAGTCCAAGTGGATCGAACAAACGAGCCAGATCTGAGCTTACGATTCGTTTAGTGACACGGTCGTTGTTATTCCAAGTCGCCCTTATGCGGAATTGGTCCGATTTAGGCAGACAAGATAAACCCAAGGTTTTGATGGTATTTTCTACCCTTGAATCGAAGTCCAGATCTAATTCTTTATCCTCTGGCGAAATTCCTTCCAACAGTTGTGGATGATTTGCACACCATTTTCGCAAGTTGAATCCAGCTCCTCTTAAAATTGTATTTAATTGTCGCTGCATTTCCTTAGCGCTTGCAAGACTGTCGGATCCCGTCATGCCGTCATCTACGTAGAAGTTTTTTAGCAACGTCTGTGATCCGAGTGGATGAGTGGCGATATTTTCTTGTCCTAATCGCTGCAGACAATTTGTGGCTAGGTATGGAGCAAATCTGGTTCCGTATGTGACTGTTGATAACTGAAAACATCGCATAGTCTCCTGCGGGTGGTTTCTCCACAGGATCAATTGATATTTTTGATCCTCTTGTTGAATAAGGATTTGCCGGTACATTTTTTCAATATCAGTGGTGAAGACAAATCTTGGTAGGCGAAAACGTAATAAAATGGCGAACAAGTCACTTTGCACAGTGGGCCCTGTATGCAGTAGGTCGTTGAGAGAATACCCGGTGGAAATTGTGCTTGATGCATCGAAGACTACTCGCAGTTTAGTGGAGCTGCTTTCAGGCTTTAGGACGCAGTGGTGTGGAAGAAAATAGTGCGGTGATGGAATGTTATGTAAGTTCAATTCCTTCATGTGGCCCAGTGCGGGGTACTCCTCCATGAACTTAGAATATTGAGTCCTCAGCTGCTGGTCTATGGAAAACCTTTTTTCCATAGCAACAAATCGATTGAGAGCGATCTGCTTGGATTCACCCAGACATTTTGGATCATCCTTGAATGGTAGTGCTACAATAAAGCGACCTTTTTTGTCCCTCTTAACTGACTGATTAAACTGAAGTTCACATTGCTTCTCGAAGACTGTTGCATTGGCTTCCAGCGGGCCTAATTCTTCCAATTTCCAAAACCTTTCAATTAACTGACTAGTCTTCCTTTCATAAGTGACACAGTTAATACCACAAGTTGCTGAATTTAGTCGACCATTTCCAGCCCTACCCATGACTATCCATCCAAAAACTGTATTTTGTAGCGTAGGTAGATTGTCAGCTAGTTTAATCTGACCGATTGACATTAGTTGCGAATAGAGGGAGCGGAATCCCAATAATAGGTCAAGTTTTCCTGGTGCGTTAAACTGTGAATCAGCAAGCTTGTTATTTTTGGGAGTGGGCCATTTATCAATAGCAAGATTCTGTGATGGTTGCGGCGGAACGATTTAAGGTAGGATAAAGGCTTCCAACCTTGTGTCGAATCCGTTTAGTTTGGAGAGTAGCTTAATGTTTATTCTTCGAGTTGATTCTCGCTTCCCTTGTCCAATTCCTTGAATGACCACCTTGTCGAAGCTTGCGGCCGCCTTAAGACGTTTGATAGTTCGCTCCGTTATTACGTTCACTTGAGATCCAGAGTCTAAGAGAGCACGGCATCCAAGTTCGTTCCCTTCATTGGTTACCAGTTTTACTATTGCGGTGCCCAAGAGTGTATAACTGCGGTTCTTTTGGTCATCACAAGCTGAGTTCACAGCTGTGGCAGTTTCTCCTTTATGTTTATAATCTGACTGTAGGTGTAACATGGTGTGATGCTTTTGGTTGCACTTTAAACAGCTCCGAGCAGAACATCTAGCCGACCCATGCCCAGATTGCAGGCAATTTATGCAGAGGTTGTTTCTTTTCACAAAATTGAGACGCTCAAGTTGACTCAACTTCTTGAAGGCATTGCAGTAGTAAAGTCGATGCCTTTGTTTGCATGCGATGCAGGTATCTTGCTTACATATTGAAACAACTGATGTTGCTGACCTAGGGCCTGCAGTGTTTGTTCCCAATGCCTCTAACGACTGGAAACGTTTTTCAATGAACCTTAAGAATTGATCGATGACATGAGGCTCCCTTGGATTTGATAAAGACTGTTCAAAAAGAATATGTGTTGAACGATCCAGTTATTTGATAAGTAAGTGGATTAACAATGGGTCCCATCCATCTGTACTAACTACTAGGTTTTGTAATCCTAATAGGCACTCCTTGGTGATGTCATGCAATGTATTAAGGTTGGCTGCGGATGAGTTGCCGTTGGCATGACTTGGCTGCGACATAAGCCTGTTGATCCACGTAGCAACAAGAACTCTTTTGTTGTTGTAGCGTTCTTGCAGTGTTTGCCAAGCGGCGTTGTAGTTTTCTTGCGATGATGAGAAGTGCCTTACAAGTCGTTCTGCTTCACCGGTCAAGTTGGCTTTCAAATACATCTTTTTGACAATTTGGTATTTGTTGTTTGTGGACCAACTCCAAAAACAGATCGTGAAATTGGCGCCACTTTAGATAGTCCACGTCAAATTTGGGGAGGGTGAGCTTCAGTAGTGATGGCATTGGTAATGCCTCGTTGAAGCTTTGTTGATCACATGTAGTATTCTGGTTCAGGATTGGTAGGTTCTCCAACCTTGTCGATAATAAAATAAGGCGGTGTTGTACTTCAACCTCAAGGTCGTTGTAACATTGACTGTCGTACCCTGCAGTAACTGGATCATCCGACAATTCCCATATTGTCCGATCATACTCTTGTATTTCGTTTCATTGTTTCGTAATAGCAGTTAAGTGGAACTGATATACCGATTTGGAGCCTGGTTCGTCGGAGATGCTGTTTAGTAATCTTCGAAGGCTTGCAGCTCCTCGTCGTTGGCCTCTAATTGCCTTATGGATGGCGTCGTCGGTAGAATTATCTGGAGTAAACTTCTTGTCCTTGGGTTGTGTCCCACCTTGATTGCGTGTTTGTGAGTCGGAGGATGTGCCTGCTCTGCTAGTGGCGTCTTGTTCATCTGTTGTGGCATGCAACTCTTGTGCCTTTGCCAGAAAATAAGTTACATGCTGTTCGTATGCTGTCTTTATCTTATGATAATAGTCTTCCGTGAAGTACGCATGCGCTAAATCCACTCCAGGAAGTCCTCGTATCTTCGAGTCTAACTCCTCGAATTTAGCCCAAGCGTTTTGAAGACGACGACTCCTTTCAGCATAATACGGTGCATCTTTCCGAGTTACCGAATCCTTCCGATACTTGGATATTATTCGCTGCACTTCTCCGCCAGCAGCGGATTGCAGCTCGGCTAAGTTGTCTAAGTCTGTCATAATCATGTCCTGATCCCGTCGGGGTCACCAATGTAAAATATCTCGTTTGATATTACTGAATCTTCTGGCACATACACCAGAAGATCTGCGAAGAATTTAAAATTGTGTCCTAACAACGGCACATAAACCGAGTTAGACTGTAGCGTTACAAATTGCTTGGGTTGAACAAACGGCACTTTAACCGAGTTCAATGTGTTGCTGCAATGAGTTGTAAGTCTTGTGTTGAACAACGGTACTTTAACCGAGTTCAATCCGCGAAGAAATAAAAGACGTTTTGTCTTGAATGCTATATTACAGCTAAATTTATTTAACAAATGCAGTTGCTTAAATACTAAATAATCGTGAGAAAAAATAGAAAATGTTATTGCAACATAAGAGATACTCTTATGTTATCAAAATACATTACAGATAAGAACATACCAAATGCATTAAAGAAAACATACGAAATACGTGACAAAAATGTATTATAGATAAGAATACACAAAATATGAAGAAATGCATTAGAGATAAGAAGATACAAAAATATATGACAAAATGCAGTATAGATAAGAAAATACCAAATATGAAGAAATGCATTACTGATAACATTATACAAAATATATTAAGAAATGCATTACTGATAAAAATGTACAAAATGATAAAATGCGTGGCTGGAGGAGTCCAAACAGGTATATATTTAATACAGCCACACAGTAGGAGACGGAAAGCGTAGAAGCTACATATGCAGATTGAGAGACCTCATCAAAACTTGAGGTTATTCAGTGGAACATGAAGACGACTACATATGCGATCGCCTCATACCGGGAATAAAGTGCAATGATATGCGAAGGAGATTATTGATGGAAGAACAGCTCACTTTAGACAAAGCACAAAAGAATGATTACACACGCAACACATAATAACACACATGAATAGCGGAAACCGAAAGTGAAGATGAAGAAATTTTGTATGTAGCTCATGTAGGAGATAATGAGAAAAACGATGGAAAAGAAGAATGGAATTCTCTGTGGAAGAGAACGGTAACATGGTCGTCGTGTAACATAATGAATTTCTGCGATTACAAAGCAATTGTTAGAAAGAATTTCAAATTAGAAGAAAGTAAAGTCAGATTAAACCAGTGGGATGAAGTGCATCATTGACACGGGATCGTCGTGTAACAAAATGAATTTCAGCGATTACATACAAAGCAATTGTATTGTTAGAAAGAATTTCAAATTAGAAGAAAGTAATGTTAGATTACGTGCATTCGGAGGAAATTTGGTTAAACCAGTGGGTGTTGGAAATTTGTGTGGCCATTTCGGTAATATAAAAAACCATCTACGATTTCAGTTGGTCAATGAAAAGTGTTTTCCGATACTGTCAGCACAAGCATCGAAATCATTTAACATAATTGAGGTAAAACATGTGAATTTAGTGGATAAAATTGAAACGAAAGCTGAAGAAATTATGAATAAATTTAAGGATGTTTTTAAAAGAGACGGTCTGCTGGAAGGAAACGTGAATTTAGAGATCAATGAGACCATAATTCCAACTGAACAATCACCACAACGCATTCCAATTTCCCTCAAAGAAGAATTAAAACTAAAATTAAAAGAACTAGAAAAACTAAAAATAATAAAAAAGGTAAATAATCATTCCAAATGGATCAGCAATTTGATTCTGGTAAAGCGAAATAATAAATTAAGAGTCTAGATCCTCAAGACAACAAAGCGCTTAAACGAAAAAACCTACAAACCAATACATTGGAAGAAATGTTGCCGAGTTTAGGAAATGCGAAAGTGTTCTCAACAATTGACGCTAAGAATGGATTTTGACAAGTGGCAAGTACCTTTGGAAGGTACTGTTGGCTACGGATGCCTTTTGGAATAAAGCCGTCACCAGAAATTTGGCAGTAAATACAACTAGAGGTGGTAAGCGGGGTCGAAGGGGTAGAGGTTCTTGTGGACAAAGCGGTGAAAGATCACAACCAAAATTTGGAGAAACTGCTCATCAGATTGCGAGAGGAAGATTTGAAACTGAATCCAGAAAAATTAAGAAGAAAAATTAACAGTAGATAAAAGTAAAGCAACAGCCATAGTGAATATAGAACAGCCGAAAGATGTTAAGGATACCCAGAGATTCGTAGGACTATGTACATATTTATCAAGGTTCGTACCCAATCTTTCAGAAGTTGCCGAGCCTTTAAGGAAAGTATGCCGAAAGACAGCGAATGGCAATGGGGAAGGGCGCTAGAAAAAGCGTTTTCCAAACTTAAAGAGATGATTGTAGTTTCTCTAATTCTTAAGTACTTTGATGTAAACAAAAATACCGTATTCGAATGCGATGCAAGAAGAATCGGATTAGGAGCTGTGCTTAAACAAGAAGGACATCCGGTGGCATTATTGCTGTAATTAAATTTTTTCCGTTTATTTTGGATTTGGCAAGCTTATGCACTCGTCCGATCATTTTAATTTTCAAGTTCTTTTTAACGTCATTTTGCTGGATTCTGCTGTTTTGTACTAAAAGTTTTGGACTTTGTCTAGGCCTGGCGTTTTCCAATTTCGCGCTATGTTTAATAACTTTTTTAAAATATAAAAAGTTATGTATTTATCCATGCTGCAGTGTCAATTGGGCTGAATGAGTTGATTATTTTACCTCTAACAAACTTATTGTCCTGCATTTGTCCATTCCAAAGGACATTCTAATGTCGTTACTGAAGGTCCTTACTACATCAAGGAGTCTTAGATTGTTTTGATAGATCATTCGTTGTATAGAGAACCCGACCGTCTAACTTCATATTAAAACCATATTTAGTGCTGCGTAAAATACTGCTAAAACTCCCAAGCAGAACCAAAGAGGGCTGAAACAGTCCCCTTGGAAAATTCCACGGTTGATTTTTATATCCTATCAATATGTCTGTATACATGTTCTGCAATGCATTTTTTTTTTTTTTTTTTTTTTTTATAATTCGCGCACGCTTCAAGGGGTTCGCACCCTTATAATGCTCGGCTATATGCTTGGCACAGCGTGGGCGTTAAGGAAGAGGAGGAGAAAAGAGGAGATGTCTATGAGCTTGTGTTTTGAATGCCTGTGGATCATAGTGAGGTGGGAAGACAGAGCTTGGCAGAGCATTCCACATACGTGTTGTACGGCTGAAGAACGAATCCCTGAATTTAACTGTACGTCCGAAGATGGGCTTGAGGGTAAACTGATGAGCATTTTGAGCGCCACGGGTATTGCGATTGAATTCAAGGAGAGGTGGCATGCAGCTGGCTATTTCTCTTGAGCACCGCTGGTAGAAGAAGCGATAAAACAGTGACAAGCAGGAAACCTTCCTGCGGTGTTCAAGCGAATCTATTGATTTCGCTATATTTTCGTCACCGATAAGTTTTATCGCGCGGTTTTGTATTCTATCTAGCTGATGCAAAATAGTCTTAGGCGCACCAAACCAGATATGGCAATTGTACTCAAGTTTTGGGCGAATAAAAGCCTTGTATATGGTAGCCAGATCAGAGGGAGTGAAATATTTCTTGCACCGGGCTAGAAAACCTAAACATTTTGCAGCGTTTTTGGCGACGGTAAATATGTGGTTATTCCAACGAAGCTTGTCGTTAACGCACATACCGAGAATTGCGAGATTTTCAGTTTCCTCGATGCAAGTGCCATTCATGGATAATGGCATGGGGTTAAGGATTCGCTTGGACGACAAGAGACAGCATTGGGTTTTGGAAGCGTTAAATTCTACTCGATTGAATTTTCCCCATTGTATTATGCTGTCAAGGTCAGAATTTAACGAGCTTAACATACAAAGTTGTTTGAGTTCCACATCAGAGGTGGAGGGACGTTCCTCAAACTTATATGAGAAGCTGAGAGTGCTGTCGTCAGCGAAAGAGTGAATTGGATTAGAAGTCGCAGATAAGAGATCATTAATAAAAATGAGAAAGAGTGTCGGGGACAGAACAGAGCCCTGGGGAACGCCAGCATTTATGTGGACATTGTAGTATTTTCAGAGATCCACTCTGAAAACACACATAACTACGACAAACAAACACACAATACACAACTTACCGCTTCTTTAAACCGAATTGAGAAGAGTATGTCTCAATTTGGATTATCAACACAAATTGTTGCCAGTGTTATGCCTTCACAACAAAATGAGTTAATCACCAAAAGAAACAATCACTCACAATCCGTTATATAATTGCAAAAGAATTAGATTATCACATTGTGTATGCAAGCATACAACAACATAATTCTCCAATTTCTTTTGTTTAGCATGCAGTTGTTATTTATAAATCGTGCATAGACAAGTTATTGGGCGTGCTTGCGAAGGATCATTTTCAAAAGTTGGTGATTGAAGAGGAGTTTCAGATGCGATTCTGGCAGCAGCCTAAGTTTTCGTGGCAACATGTAAATTCCTTAAAACAAAAGTTTTGGACTTTATCTGTGCCTGTTGTTTTAAATTTTGCCCTATGTTTAATACCTTTTTCAAAAGATCCAAAGTTATGTATTTATCCATAAAATGCAAGCTGTATAAGGCTGCCAATTGAAAAGTGCAGTCCGAAATATACACAAAATGAGCACAGAAAAGAATAGAACAAAAGAATTCTGTTTATTGTAAAAAAAGTAAATTAATTTTTTTTTCTTAAATGTTTTTATTGAATGACTAACAATTTTCGAACAATAATAATAATCAGAATAAACATGCGTGTGAACCTTTCTATGCGCTGAACGGTACCCAGACACTTACTCGAAAAACATTTGCTCGAAAAACATTTGCTAGAAAAACATTTTCTCGAAAAACATTTGCTCGAAGAACATTTGCTAGAAAATGTATAAAACGACATTTGCTCGAAAAACATTTGCTAGAAAAACATTTTCTCGAAAACTAAATAGTCTATGTTTTCATCCTTCTAAAAACTATCGCGAGTAATTTTTGTTCGCGAAACGTGAGTTTTTTTAAAATTTTTCGGTTATTTATTTACCAAAAAATTACGTTCGAGCAAAGGTTTTTGAGAAAATGTTTTGGAGCAAATGTTTTTCGAGAAAATGTTTTTCTAGCAAATGTTTTTCTAGAAAATGTCATGGAATCGCGCTGAACGTAATGCTCAGCATACTACTTCGTCTATATCCAGCACTCTCGTTCACGCAACATTGCACTTGACTCTCAAGTAGTCATGTTTGGTGGTAGACAGTGGTTTTGGTAATAAGTCTGCAATCATTTCTTATTCACACTTGATGATTCCCTTGACCAAATCCTTGATCATTTTGTGCTTCATGTCGATGTGCTTAGTTTTGCATGAAAACTTACGTTGTTCACCAATTTTAAACAGCTTTAATTGTCGATTGCCAAGTAGCGTCTGCATATCCAACCAGTTGTGACTCTCTGTTTTTAATGTTGTTTACCTTCAACTTTATCTTTGCCATTGCCCTCAAATATTTCACAACGCGTTTCACCTGTTGCCAATCTTAACTGGCCGAAATATCTGGTCTGGTGCTTACTGATAAGCTTTCGCTGTTTTCGGTTACTGAAGTCCAAAATCTTTTGCATTTTCATTTATGTGTGCGTGCTGTCCCTTATCAAGTCAATGCCCAAGTAGTGCTTGATCGGTCACAAATACTGCATTTCAAAGTGTGACTTAGTAAAATCCTTTCGATTTATTTATTTAGACCGATTGCCGAACATGCCACTACCAAATCATCAACGTAAACAATTATGTAACATAGAGTTTCGTTGATCTCCTGTAACGAAGTTGGATTACATAACCTTCATTACACACCCTATCTCTAATATAAAATAACAAAAACACAAACAAAATCCATTATTACACCCGATAAACTCCCTACCAGTATGTGTACATAGTGCAGTATGGTAGTGGCAGAGAATAATTCCCAACCACTCAATGCACCAGGGCATGTAAAACAAGCATGTCGAACAAACAAATCGAGGAAGAAACTTCTGCGTTACGCAGCGACCTCTCCTCTACCCCTCATACGACACCTCCACAAACGTGAGGAATTCGTCGTAAGGATAAGCTTCGGCATACCAGCGTTCATTTCGAACGAACCGTAAAAAGTAAAAAGAATAAATTCTTGGTTTCCTGCACACATGCAATTAGTGTAACCAGTAGCAACGCTGTGCTTGCTTACGCGCTGCTTATTGAGCTACACTCCGCATGCATAAAGTGCATCACCAGAGAACAGAATTATTTCCTACTTCTCTTCTATACATGCATCTAGGGTAACCCAATAGCAACGCTGTGCTTGTTTACGCACTGCCTGTTGAGCTACACTCCACATGCATTAACAGAAAGACAGCATGATTTTTGCTTCTCCTTTATACCTACTGTTAGTAGAACTCAGTAGCAACGCTGTGCTTGTTTACGCGCTGCTTATTGAGCTACACGCCGCATGCATAAAGTGCATCACCAGAAGAAGAGAATCATCTTCTGCTTCTCCTCTATACCTATACCTATCGTTAGTAGCCCAATAATAACGCTGTGCTCGTTTACGCGTTATTTATTGAGCTACACTCCGCATGCATAAAAGTGCAGCACCAGAAGAACCGAATCATTTCTTGCTTCGCTTCTACCCATATCTCTAGTGCAACCCAGTAGTAACGCTGTGCTTGTTTACGCGCTATTCACTGAGTTACTCTGTAAATCCACCGACGGTGTTGTGTTGCTTACACACCGGTCGGGGAGCTACACCGCCCCGTACCTTGTAATCACCTTATTAGCGTATAATCATCATATTAGCCTGTAATCACTATATTAGCTTGTAATCATTATATTAGCTTGTAAACATTATATTAGCCTGTAATCATCATATTAGCTTAAGTATGTATTAATAATTATGTTAGTAATAATAAAACAAAAATAAAAGAAACGAAAAACCTAAACACATCTTAAAATTTATTTTGTAACACGGAAGACAAGGAGAAGAAGAAGAAAGAACCCTGGGAGACCGGCGAGCGTCACCCGAGCAACAACGTTACACTTCTTCGAATATAAGCAGGAATCATTGTAGTTTTGTTTGAATCCAGCTTCCGTCAATACGCGAAGCAGAGTATCATTCAAAGAGCGAGTCGAAGAATACCCTAGCCCATTTGTCAGACACTGTTACATCAAAGATCTATTGTATCTTAGGGTAGCTAATAGATAGATAATATAGTGCCCTTCATTCCTTTACTAAGGTTAATACTGGCGCAGATCTAATTTCTAATTTAGAAGTTATAAATTGTTTAGTGTTAAACTTTGAGTAGTTTTGTATATGGCAATAAAAAGGAAGCAATATAAGGTTTGGATACCACTCAAATTCACAAAATAAGCTATAAGCCCTTTTTTCGTTTTCTAAAATTAAGGATGGTTTTAAGATTTGCTTGTAGGTCATTCATTAGTGTCGGAACTATATAGCTGAGTTGTCTTCTACCGTATAAACTAAATGGAATTTCCAAGAGTCCTTGTGCTCGACTTCGTGTGTTCAAGTTATGTTGTATTGGTTGTCGAAAGCGAAGATCCTCGTAGTATTCCAGGCTTACGGTAATTTTATAAATACATTTGATATCTAAAACTCTAAAATAAACATATTATCGTTAATTGTCTTTACCAGTTGCCTTTGAATATTAATGATTTTATTTATATGGGATTCCGATGCATTACCCCATGCTAACACCCTACATCTTAATCTTGATTCCACTAGTGATAGTAATAAAGCTGTTTTTGAACTTCAATAGATGTGTATCTTTTTAGATATACCATTGCAAACATGGCACGTTTGAGCTTTGACCTAAGTTTATTAATGTGTTCTTGCCATATGAAACCGTCGTCATTAATAATGCTTAGGTATTTTATAGAATGGACCACCACATTTGACTTCTTCCCGATGCTAGGCATTCCTCGTTTCGTAATTGTATATTTACGTTTTTAGGATCACGCTGATAAGGTCTGCGAATATGCATGAGTTTGGTTTTTTCTGCGTTAACTACCAATCCGTTGTCATGGCACCATTTCGACAGTGTGTCGAGTTCCTGTTGCATAATTGATGTTGCAGTTTTGAGGCACTCATGCTTGACGACGATTGTTATGTCGTCTGCATAGCTGTCTGTATGTCTGTCTTCCTTTTTAATACACGAAGAAGTTCTTCTTGGCTGATGGTATCAAGCATTTTCACCTTTGTTGTTCTTCCGGTTAGGTAGCTATTCATCGACTTTGCTAGATTTTCTCTCACGCCAATTTTATTAAGAGCGTCTATTAGTTTGTTGTGACTTAGTGTTTCGAATGCCTTACTTAAATCTACGAATGCTATTAGGACGTGAGGCTATTATTTATTGAGGTTCATGTTCACCGTATTTGCAAGTTCCCAAAGTAGTCTTCCCGTACTTTTTCCTTTTTGAAAACCTACTGGTTTGCCTGTATAATTGAATATTTTTCCAAGAAACTCATTAGCCGGCGCACAACAATTTCTTCAATGCATTTATCAATAGCTGATAAGATCGCAATCGGTCTATAGTTTTCCTAGTTTTGTTTAGCTCCGTTTTTATAAATTGGTCGTATTATCGCTGTTTTTAGCAATTTCGGTACGTGACATTGATTTAAACTTTGGTTGATAATAGTTTGTATAACTGGAGCTAGTGATATTGCATTTGACTTTATATCTATTGCTCTTACATTATCAGCTCCTTGACCTTTATTGGCGTTTAGGTTAAGAAGCATATTCAAAACTTCAGCTTCACTGGCTTTTTCTACGAAAATAGGTGTGCAATGTACTGTTTTTTTGACAAATTCATCCGCTACCGCCTTAATGTTGCTATTTGAAGGAATTGTTAATAATACCGTCATATATTGTCCTTTTTTTTTCTTCCTAATATTTCATTCAAAATATTTCATGTCTTCTTAGGGTCATTTTTAGCATGTTAATAATAACGTCATCAATTGTCCTTTTCTTTCTTCCTAATATTTTATTCAAAATATTCCATGTCTTTTTAGAGTCATTTATAACATGTAGAAATTGTGTTTTACTTAAGTTTTGTTTCGAAATTGATTGTTTCTAGGGTTATTCTTCCATTTTCTATACAATTGGTCTCTCCTTTTACACATTCTACTGATTTCCGGTGTTACCCATGATTTCTGTTGACGATTATGTCTATACTTGTATAATGCTCTTGATCATTTTTTTCATTTTTTCATTTTTTAAATTCTCTATATTAACTTCGCGTGCCCATGTGTTTGTTTGTTTGTCGTGGAATCTTGCGATCAATTTTAAACCCACTTCCCAAAGTCCGATTTCATTTTGCACACGTGCATATCTCCGATGACAACACTATCTATTAAAATTTTACAAATATTATACAAAATTTACCCGATTTTTTTCAAATTTTACATACATGTGTATCTCCGATGGACAACATTTCTGTAAAAATTTTGGAGACCCCGGGCCCCGGGTTCGTGAGGCCCCACACAAATTTAAAAAAAAAAAATTAACCCGATTTTCTTTTAATTTTGTACACATGTGTATCTTCTGTAAAAATTTGGAGGGTCATGGGGCCACCATTTTTTTTTTTTTGAAAATTAACACGATTTTCTTCAAATATTATAGAAGTATGTATCTCCGATGGACAACACTTTTTGTAAAAATTTTGGAGGCCCCAACAAATTTTTTAAAAGAACTAACCCGAATTTTTACAAATTTTATACAAACTGTTATTTTGTAAAAATTTTGGGACCTCAGGGTCATGGGGCCTCAACAAATTTTTTAAAAAAACTAACTAACTAACATTTTACAGACGCCGGGCCCTGAGGTCGTGGGGCCTTATACAAATTTAAAATAAAAATTAACCCGATTTTGGTCAAATTTTATACACATATGTATCTATGATGGACAAAACTTTTTGGACATTTTTTGAGCGAATTCGCCCTTTGTCCCGATGGGTGTGGAGGGAGGGGTTTAAACATATGGTTATCCCAATGGATAAAAGTTTTTGTAAAATTTTTGGAGCGAATGGGCCCTAAGGCCCATTTTTTTTAAAAATTAACCAGATTTACTTTAAATTTTTGTAAACATTTTTGAGTTTTTGATTTGAATTTTTCCTATACAAATTTTTATACACAAGTGTATCTCCGATCTCCGGTGGGAACAGTTTTTGAAAAAAATTTTAAGTGAAGGGGGCTCTAATATTATTTTGTTCCAAATTACGGTTCAAACTTTGCACACATATGTTTCTCCTATTAGATCTAGTAGGTTGTAAGATTACATTAGTTAATCCCTTAGATGCTACAACTTCCATATAGGTTTGCACTTGAAGATTACTTAAATCATTTAAATTGAATTTAATATCCAAAACAATCAACTCCTTTTCGTTTTCTATACATTTCATCAATGAATTGAGCCATATTGACATTTGGCGGCCTATAAATAGTATGAATACCCCTTTTGCATTCCTTAAAGCGGCAATTCTCCACAGATATAACGTATATAATTCTTAATGAAAATGGCAATTCCTGCTCCTCTTCTTTCTTTTCTATTTAAAAATTCAGCATTGTATCCTTTGATTTGGTATAAAACAGTTTCATCAATCAATTTAATATAATAAAAAACACTGCATTTCTGGTAAGAAACTATCCCAATTTTTAAATTCTCTATATTAACTTCCCTTGCCCGTGTGTTTGTGGGCTTGTGGGTTTGTGGATTTGTCATGGATTCTTGCGATAAATTTTTAACCCACTTCCTACAGCCCGATTTTATTGAAATTTGGCACACATGTGTATTTCCGGAGACAACACTTTCTATTAAATTTTGAGGCCCCTCGGGCTGCTCCCATACAAAAATTTTAAAAAATTTACCCGATTTTCTTCAAATTCACACATGTGTATACCCAATAAACAATACTTTTTCGAAAATTTGGTAGTGATCGGGTCCCGGGTTCGGCCGCAAGGCCCTTATACTTTTTTTTAAATATCTATACTGGCATCAGATATTCGTCGCCCTTTATGGACTGTGTGCGGTGTCTGCTGCGCAGTCGGCTGCGCTGCATGGTTTTGGTGGTAGAGAGAGAGCGAAATCTTAGCTCACGCACAAATGAACCCAGCAAATGAAACGAGACATAAATGTTTTATGCTTAATTCAACTTACATTTTTATTTACTGAATTTTATTTTTATTGATGTCGTTTTTTGCTGTCGATATCAACTTACAGATAGAACAACAAGTTTTCGCAATATTCTGTCATTTCGCGTTTTCATAAATTAGTTCAGAGCAGTCAAAGAGTTCTCAAGATAAATGTTCGTGTTTCTTATTTGCTCAGAGTGCTCAGAATAAAATGATCTGAGCATTTTCAATTTTAACATCTGATGTCAAATGTCTGTTTCGATGATTTTCTCCTACAATAAAAAAAAAATGGCCCAGGATCGAGGGGCTCCCATATCAATTTCTGCGATTAGGGAATTTAGATGAAAATTTTTAATTTTTATGGGTTGTTTTTTTAAAAAGTTAGTACCAATGCCAGCAAATCCATGCATTACCCTAAAATTTACACCAGCTTCACAATATCGGTTTTGCATCATCATGTGGTTTACTTTAATACTTTAATTTGATCTTCTTCTTCGTTCATTGCACTTCCTTACTATATTGACATTTTACTAATATCACTAAAGATCCAATATTCATTGCTTCACCGTTTTCCACTTTCCTTGCAAGTATTTTGCCGGATGATTCCTATACAAATCTCCAGTTGCATTCTCTGGCTTTGTTTTTGGCTAGCCAAAGCAAGTGCTTGTTTGTGGAAGTAAGCTGACTGTTTACAAAAGCAATTCTGTCACTTTCTGTATTTACGTTGTGACTTTCTCCCATGTTTTCTCTTATTTTTGTTAGCTCTAATTTGCCGTTAGTGATTTTGCCGTTTTTTTAAATTGGTTCCAGGCGTGTAGCTTGCAAAATAAGCAATAATTTTTCCGGTTGTCTTGATTTTGCTCTGTATATGTCAACAATGTCAGCTGTGTTTAGTTGGAAATTTATTGTTCTTCCTATAGCTTGAATACTTTCAATTAAATTTTCATTTGGTGTTGGTGGAATATTTGATACTTCTATTATGTTTTTAATAACTTGTTCAAGTTGTAACGTTGTTAGCTCGGGTGACGCTCGCCGGTCACCCAGGGTTCGTTCTTGCTTTTATGTTACAAATTAAAGAGTTTTGTTTTATTCTTTTGTGTTTTCGTTTTTTTTTTTTTTATTATTTTTTCGTTTGTTCTTAGGACTACGTTTTACAATCTTAATATATATGTATACTTAAATAGTGAATACTTAGAATACTTAGCTACCTGCCTATTTTAAGGCAAATTTCACCATTCAACAGTATGTGAATAAACAAAATGATCGTGTTTGGTTAGAGCACAAGTCCAACGATAATTTGGACCCAAGAGTTGCCATGCGCAAGCAATCACCAGCTTATGTTATGGTTTGGGCTGCAGTGACATCAGATGGACGCACTCCTCTGGTTTTCATCGAACATGGAGTCAAGGTAAACCAAGAGGTGTTTATTCACATACTGTTGAATGGTGAAAATTTTCTCATCAGAAAAGACAATTTTTGGAACCTCATCACGTTCGGCCAAGGCCTTCAATGCTCGTGTTCTATCTGAATCAAATAATCAGAGCCAAAGGAGGTCATATCGAGCAGTAACATGTTTTTCATAAAATGTAATATGTTTTCAACATATTCCACGAAATTTCAATAAAAAATAATCAAAATTAAAAAAATTACAGCGTTTTCATTTGGTAACACTTGGTCTCAGCCACCCTGTATTGTAATGGTATGCGGAATTTAGGGCAGGATCGCCATGTAATGGTATGCGGAATTTAGGGCAGGATCGCCATGTAAAGGATAACGCTCGTTCTTCTCTTAGTCCTCCACTAGTCCTGGCTATTTCACCTTCGACTTAGACCTCTAGGCAGTTTACTGCACTTAAGGTGGGATTCCAAATAGAGTGGATCTTTTTGATACCTGTAGAATTTAAGGCTCGCAAGCCTAATAAAATGCCGGTGGTATAAGTTTGACGTTCTATTTCGAAGTAATCTTTATTGGATAATTGTTGCTTATTTATAGGTGTTCAAAGACTTAAAAACATACTACATAATTGAATAAGAATATAAAATGTACAGACATGCATACTAGTTTAGATCGATTAGTGCTTGTCAGCATTTTGGTATTATTGCATACCGAACATTCTTAATTGCTTTAGGTCGCTTGCCTATATTGCTGATGTGACATATTTACCAGCACAGGCAAGTGACCTATTTTGTTTATAATTTCATTGCATGCTCGGTCAGTGCCATGCACAGAAAGGGTAAGTGACCGAACGTTATTTACTTTTTTTTATGATCAGCGCTCGCTTGCCTATAATGCTTTCTGTGCATTTTGTTGTCATAGGCTAACGACCGCCGATCGTACTCTCATTACTTTGTATGCTGTCATGCTCAGGCATAGAGTGTGCCAACAAAGTAATAAGACTCTTTTTTTTGTTCGTTCACTCGTTGAGTGTTTATGCTGTAATATTTTAATTGCGGTTCATATGCAGAAGGCAATATGAAGAATGCAATTTACTATAGGAATAAAGAATCGATCTAACCTTGAATACAATGTTAGCGCTGGTATGCTCCCTTCACAGTATATACTTTTGTCGTTTTGGTTTGTGTGTTACAATTTCTGTTTGTATGTACTTATTTATAATATTTGCTATGTACATATGTTTGCCGTATGGTTTGTAACGTCGTTATTTGATGTCAAATTAACATTAACAAATTAACACATTAATCTTTTTTTTTTTTTAAAAAAAAAATATGTTTTTTTTTTGAACATATTCTTAAAGTTAATAATAATAATGTATGTGATTTGCATGGTAATGATAATTAATAATAAAAAATAAAAATTTTCTCTTTTTTTTTAATTCTTAGAAGTAATTAATAATGATAAAGTTTTTGCTGATCATCCGGTTAGTTGCGTGTTGATGCTGTTGTTGATGTTGATGTTGATGTTGTTGTTGATGATGTTGATGTTGTTTTTGATGTTGGCGTCTTTAAAGGAGTGCTTGCGATTAGCCGGAGAGTAAGTGAGCTGTTCTGATCTGCCTTCAATAGGATGGTGTGGTTGTCTTGCTGTGTTCCATATACCATTCCGCAAGGCCACGTAGTCGTCCACTCTTTCGTCCACCCAAGGGCTGGGGTTGCTGAATCATGAGCCCCTTGAAGGCTTCAGGGTTGAAGGGGCTGCTCCTGGCTATCTCTGTTATTGCGGTGATCGGAAGTTCTTTAGCGGGTTTGGGTGTTTGGTCGGGTTGGACTATAGGGGTTGGTGATGAGTTCGGTTGGAGTTGGGTAGGAGGTTTGTAGATCGTGTGTGAGAGGATGTGGACTTTCTTTGGGGGGAGGTTGCTGGTGAGGTGTGGTAGCAACCTTGGTGGTCATACCGTCGGATTTAGTCTGGCAAAGGGTAATGGGGTCGCTGCGGTGCCAACGATTCGGGGGGCTGCCTCGCATAGGTGTACCAGCTCGTTGCTGGTCAGCGGTCGGTTTGGAGGCGGTGGCCGCTTCTTCCATGCGATATCTCGCACTGCTTGCTGGACGGTCTTCTGGGGTGGTGCCAGCACAGACGTGGTTTGGTACGTCGATGGGTCCCCGGTGCTGGACCGTATCGGTGAATCTGGTGAGCGGTTGATGTTCACTGGAGGACATCTTATTTGCTACTGAGTTTCGCTGCGTGAGCTCGCTGTTGTCCATACCTGCCGCGTGGGTTTTCCCGGTCTGTGGTTGTTTGATATCTTTTACGTGTGCGGTGATGGTTTGGTTGTGTTCTCCTTCGAGGACAAAGATTACTGGTGGCTTCTTCTTCTTTACCCTGTATGGGCCTATTTATTTAGGTGCGAGTTTCGCTGCAAATTGGTGTGCAGCTGAGGAGAGCGGTCGGTGCCGGTAGCACACCATCTCTCCTATGGCTAGTACTTTGTATTCTAGGCACGTAGGGCACTGGTGGACAAACCGAGGGGTATCGCGGAGTAATCCTGGCCAGTAATAGTTTCTAGTGATCCTGGCAATAGTCTTTGCAATCCCCAGATGGCATGTGGTCACGTCGGCATGATTTTCATGTAGGATCTGGTGACGTAGTGGCTTCGGAAGGCAGACTTTCCAGGCGGTCGGAGCGGTTTCGGTGTGACAGTTCGGATTGAAAATATGGCGGTACAGGTAATTTGGTACTCGGAGTTTTGTTCCGGTTTGCTTTTGACTGCCTGTATCTTGGAGTGATACCATGGGCAAGTTTCGGTTGTCGGTAGGAGTAACTTTATTGGAGTATTCGGTGTCGGGTGTCTAGATAGGACATTTGCTACAGTTTTCAAAGAACCTTTTCGGTATCGGATCTTGTGTTCGGTGATGGTTGTCAGTCCTCTGAGGCTTTTGAACATTGGTAGTTCTATAGACAACAATTTGGCCAGCAGTGGCTTTTTAGTAGTGAGACTTCGGATAATTGGCGGACTTGGTTCAGTTTGAGCCGCAATAACATTTTTCACACTGTTAATAGTGAAGCCGACTTTTGAAAGGAAGTCAGTTCCTATCAAGAATTCGGAATAAACACAAATTCTTGTGTGAAAGTCCATTCTCCCCAACTTAATTCTTACATATTTTTTGCCGAGCGGTGACGGTAGATTTATCGGCCAAGGCAAATGTTATTGAGATCGGTCGGACTGGTACACGGTGCTTTATGCACAGGTTTCGGACGGTTTTCCCAATGCATAATCTTCCTGCGCCGGTGTCGATAACGTCATCGTACAGGCGGTTTTGAAATCTAATGGGTATGGTGTATGAGGCGTGAATGGGAACGGTAGTGATGGGCGCGTCTAATGCCTCATGGTGTTGGACGGCCCGTTGGCGGTTTTTCGGTTTGCAGTTGCAATGTCTGCTTTGTACATCATTTGTACCACAGTATGAGCAAAATAGTCGGCGGTTCTGACGACGTTCGACGAGTATTTCCGGGCTGGCCGCAAGTCCAGCAACAGGTTTTTCGGTCGTAACTATTGGTAAACGGCGGGCGGACTGGTGGTCGGTGATGTGGATGTATTACATCGCTGGTAATCGGTCTATGATGCGGTATAGTGCTGGTATTTGGCAGATGATGCGGATATGTTACTTCGTTGGTAATCGGTATATGATGCGGTATATTGTTGGTATTTGGAACATGATGCGGATATGTTACATCGTTGGTAATTGGTATTACTGGTCGAGCGGTCTGGATCGGTAGTCATCGCTGGTTGATTCGCTGACCTAGTCTGGTAGAGCGGTGGTGCGGCCTGACGAAATGGCGGGAAGGTCGGTTGAAACGGTAGTGCGGTAGGAAGCAATGCCGGCGGTCGTACTGGTGCGGGAGAAGGTCGAGAGGGGGTTGCTCGTTTATAAGGCACTCAAAGTCTTCAATTAGTGAGGTTAGTTCCGATAGTGTCGTGAACTCCCTTCGTTTGAGGTAATGGCGATAATCTGGTCGTAGGTTATCATATATACGACTTAATTTTTCCCTGGTAGTGAGTGACATCTGCCATCGCATCATCGCTTGTATGGATGTTATAAAATCCTTCCCCTTCTCTCGGCTGCTCTGCGTTCGGTTCCGAATGCGGTCTAATAATTGCTCAGAAAAACGTGGCGGTAAGAAGAAGCGACGTAATTCCTCGCTAAACGCTTCCCAAGTACTAAGAAACTCCTTATTATTACGAAACCAGATCAGTACGTTCCCTTTGAGTAGTTCTGGTAGTGTTCGCACTACGCGGTCGAGTGGCAGCTGGTAGCATTCGGCTAGTTCCTCTACTCTTTCTAGGAACTCCAATGGGTTATTATTTCCCCCTTCGTACCTCACGTTCCACCTTCTTACTTTATCCATCACTTTCGCATCGGATGGACGATAAGTCTGTGGCGGTCGTACTTCTGAGTAGGAGGTAAATGGAATTCTCGGTGCCGGTTTCGGTTGCACATGGATTTCCATGCTCGGTATATTAAGGTTAGGAGTCTGTGTTTCCGTTGGATCGGAGTATGTAATCTTCGGAATTTTTGGCCGATGTGTGGTTGTGGTCTGGGATTCCATGCTAGATAGTAGAGTGTCGGTTGTGAGCTTCGGTTCGATCGTTGGTAAATCGCTACAGGATTTGTGTTTCTTCAGCTCGGTAGAGAGTAATTTGCGTAGCTCATCTACACTACCACTTTGGTTAATACCACGACCACACAGCTCATTTAACAAATTTAAAATTTTTTAATAATTTATTATATATATATATTTTTTTTCTTTGCAGTACTTGACAATTTATGTTTTCTATTTCTATGGTATGGTACTCCCCGGTTGGTGCCAAAACTAATTTTAGTGGTGACGCATAATAAAATGTAAAACAAATTAAGATTTCTGGCTGATTACTTTAATATAGAAAGAAAAATATGGTTTTTTTTTCTTTTCTCGGTATCGGTCGGTGATGCGACTTTAAAAGTCGTCCCTGTTCGGGCGCCAAATTTATAACGTTGTTAGCTCGGGTGACGCTCGCCGGTCTTGCTTTTATGTTACAAATTAAAGAGTTTTGTTTTGTTCTTTTGTTTTTTCGTTTTTTTTAATTATTTTTTCGTTTGTTCTTAGGACTACGTTTTACAATCTTAATATGTATGTATACTTAAATAGTGAATACTTAGAATACTTAGCTACCTGCCTATTTTAAGGCTGAGCGCGTGGGACGTTCCAGAAGAACTACCCGGCCCTAAGTAGCAGCCAGCAGATGCAAAAGCAATCAACACCTTCGGACTGCGTACTTGAAAGTCCTACTGAGCACACGGAGGGCGTTCGAGAAGAACTACTCGGATCTAAGTAGCAGCCAGCAGATGCAAAAGCAATCAACATTTGCAGGACTGCGTACTTGAAACTACAATGTGGAACTTACAGTGGGCGTTCGGTGTCGAACAGCGTAGTTCTCTGGCATAACTTTAAAAAAGTGCAAAAGCAATCAACACTTTTTTAGGCTATACCGCTTTAAAAGGACAGGGAGTGTTTTCTGATGGGAGAATTACTGGTGTCTTGGTTTAGACGACGTACTCTTCTCCACACTTCCCCATTAATTGTGGGTTTTCGCATCCCATGTCATTGCTTAAATCTTTCGGATTGTTGGCAATTTTATTTCCCCAAATATTGTATAATAAATTGTTCGTATACGAGTTATATTCGTATACGTACAATTCATGCCTTTTGTGTATTTTTATTATTGTTATTATTTTTGTTATTCTTATTATTATTGCTATTATGACCTGGGGCGCGACAGGAGTATTTCGGTGTTTAGAAAAAAGAATGATGTTTTCGGTTGATATCGGACGACTGGACCGGATCGATTTGATCCCCATATCGCTTGATTTCCAAGCGGAGGTGCTATTCGTACCTGTGCAGTGAGGTTGGGTTTTTCCCTACTTATTTTATTTGCTTTCTGCCTTGTAATGTGTTTTGTTTTGTATACTTATTTTCCATACTTGATAATACATATATATATACTTTTGTCGTTTTGGTTTGTGATTTTTGTGTTACAATTTCTGTTTGTATGTACTTATTTATAATATTTGCTATGTATAATGTTTGCCGTATGGCTTGTGACGTCGTTAATTTGATGTCAAATTAACTTCGTTACAAAGTATGTTTATTTTTATTTCCATTTGGAGTAATTGTTTGTCTTTTTTTATATTACTTTGCTTAAATGCCTGTATTTCAGTTGAAAGTTTTTTCAGTACATCATTGTTTTGTATCATGTGTTGGTTCAGCTCAATTTTATTTCTATTTTTTCTAACATTTCTAAAAGTCGTAACCAGTGTTATCAAAAGAGCCTTCAATGTCGAGGAAGGCACACAGGGCCACATCCTTGGAACGAAATGTTTCCTATATCTTCATTACAAGATAGTGAAGGACACCTTCTGTGCCTTTACCTTCCCTGTACGCAAACTTGAGTGAAGAGGGTTAGACAATTCTAACCGGCCTCTAATATGAACATCAATAAGTCTCTCTATAGTTTTTATGACAAATGATTTAGGCAGCTCACTAGGCTTATTGCCTGGTTTGGGGATAAATATCACATTTACCTGTCTCCAGATAAGAGTTTTAATGATGGTCATTTTTTATTTTCGTACAGATTGACAGATGGCTGTCAACTTCACCTTTCTTACTTTTGTACGCGCTTCATGCATTCCAGTTTTGTTCATTGTTCTAACCAGTAGTGACGGCTTGTATTTTTGTAAGCGCTTAACGCAATTGTTGGCGGTCAGCCATCAGCAGAATAGGGGGAATAACACAGAATGCTCTAGAATTGCAGGTGGCCGTAACCATCTCTGACTGGTGGAAGTGCGATCAAACCTCCACGTGGTGGCCGCCGGTTATTTTCCTCAAATGCCTGAAAAGCTGAATGATCGGGCTAGTCCCTTTAAAGTAAGGTTGGTGCGAGGCCAATAACCTCGCCTGTAAAAAATTATTATTACGGAACCCAAAGTCAGCCTCGGATACACCGATGAGCGACGACGACCACGGCAACGAAAACGGCTAAACGATTTAAGAATTTTCTCATGGAACGTACGCTCACTGTATAGAGCTCAAGCTGCACAGCAGCTGGCCGATACCCTGTCTAAATAAAGGGTGGTCCAACGAAAACGCACGATGTTAATTGTAAATAAAACAAAAAGTTTTCAGAGAATTATCTTAATATTTTTTATTATGATAGAAGAATCTATGACAATTATGTGTGAAACAAAATATCGGCCAAATGCTCGCCACTCCACGGTGGCATACCTCTATCCGATGGTCCATATTTTCAATGACTCTGACTCCTTCAGCTCTTGAATTGTTCTTGGCTTATTGACGTACACTTTTTTTTAAAATATCACCAAAGAAAGAAGTCCAACGGTGTTAAATCACAATCGCAAATCACAAATCAACATCGTGAGATGTTCAATTGTTGGGCACGATGACGAGTCGAGGTTGACGGCTCTTCTGCCACACTATCGCGAACAACAGCAATGTTTTCCGCAGAACGAACTGGGCGTACAGAACCGGTTTGCTTAAATTTGCGCACAATTCTTCCGATTGTGGACACATTTGGTCGATTATGCTGACCAAAAAAATCACGAAGTGCACGAAATGCATTTTGATTTGAACGCCCATGTTCGTAAAAGTCTTCAACTATTTTGTCAAATTAAGTTGGGCAAAAACTTGACGTTAAGGTGTGACTCACAATTAACATCGTGCATTATGTTTGGACCACCCGATATAAGGCTGACATAACAGCAATCCAGGAGATGCGGTGGACAGGAAATGGTGTCGGAATAATGATATATATTATTGCTGTCATGCAAGACATCATGTGCTCGGGGTGGGGTTTCTAGTCAGCAAATGAATAAAACCCACCGTTATCGGCTTTAAAGCAATAAATGAACGGCTATGCACACTTCGCGTGCGGAGCAAATTTAAAAACAAGCCTCAAAAACGTTCACGCACCTACAGAGGATTCCGCAGATGATGAAAAAGAAGAATTCTTTGAATCAGTCGAACGGGAACTCCATGCTTGCCCTCAGTATGATGTATAAATCATTATGGATAATATGAATGCTAAAATAGGTAGGGAGCCAGTATTCAGGTAGATGGCAGCAAGCAATAATTTGGTCGTTGCGAGTACAAGGTTTGCGCGTAAAAATATCCACAAAGTCACCTGGGTATCTCCTGATGGAGCCACACGCAACCAGATAGACCACGTGTTGATAGACCGCCGCCACAACCCGAACCTAATGACGGTACGAACGTACCGAGGTGCCAACGTTGACTTGGACCACTATCTTGTTGGTATGGTGCTCCGAGCGCGGATTGCATCATCACGAAAGACTGCATCCGCGAATCAGATTCGAGTCAACACGGCTGCCCTTCGCAACGAAGAGACCAGAAACAAGTACGGTCAGGCGATAGGACTCGCCCTAAATGCTGGGAGCGTAAGTCCTGTCAGGAGTAGAAGAGAAATGGAGACGCCTTAAAAATACTGTCATTAGTACTGTTGACTCCATCTTAGGCAGTAGTCGTAGAGATCGTAACGACTGGTTCGAAGACAAATGTAAGCGAGTGACTGAACGTAAGAATGTTGCGTTCCGAGCAATACAACAATCTTATAGAACGCGGGCACGCGAAGATGAATATAAAGAGCTCAGAAGATATGAAAAAACAGTTCACCGGCGAAAGAAAGTAGCCTGGGAGAAGAATCTCGTCCGTGAACTGGAACAGTACAGAGTCCAAGGACCGCTCCAGGCGCGGAAGTTCTACCAAAGAGTCAGCGGTATAACGCAATATACACCGCGTTGCACATACTGCAAGGACAAAGTGGGTAATCTGATCGCCGATCTTAAAGGCATCTTTGAGCGATGGAAAGAGCTCTTTCAGGAGTTGCTAAATGGCCAGCTAACTGAGGAATTGGAGGCTCCACAAATGACCGAATATCATACTATTCTGCCGCCACCAAGTTCGTCTATGCTTGGTTAGAAGATCGATAAATCGGCTCAAAAATAATAAGGCCCCGGGATCTGATGGGATCCCAGCGGAACTGATAAAAATAGGAGCCCCCACATTACACTAAGCAAGTATGGGAAGAAGAAGCTATGCCAGAAGACTGGCGAAGAGGCATCCTATGCCCCATACATAAGAAGGGATATCACAAAATGCAGCAATTATCGTGGTATAACGTTGTTGACTACCGCGTATAAGATTTTCTCCTCTATCCTTCAAGACAGGATAGCCCCATACGCTAAAGTCATTATTGGTCCATACCAGTGTGGCTTCATCCCAGGCAAATCAAAAACTGATCAGATTTACACCCTAAGGCAGGTGAACGAAAAATATCTAGAGTTTCAAAACTCATTACACCTTTTTTTATAGACTTTAAAGCCGCCTATGATAGCATAGCCAGAGTAGAACTTTATAAAGCCATGAGAGAATTCGGCATCCCAAATAAACTGACACGACTATGTAGGTTGACCACGACCAATGTTATAATAATAATAATATTCGGCGCGACAGACCATTGCGGTCCAAGGCCTTGCTTCTCGCAACCATTTATGTTGAGCATGTGTTTTTGCACACAAATGGAGGGGACCTACAATTTAATGCCGGATCCGAACGGCGAGTTGAGATACCTTTTGGAAAAACAAGACAAATAAAAACAACCCATAAAAAAAATTTCATGTAAATTCTCTAATAACCAAAAGTATACTGAATTCCACTATAAATGCTGAAATACAAAAACACTTGCAAAGCACTGCAGCCCAACAACAAAACAACCCAAATCGTAAAGCAAGCAGCGCTGCCCAGTGCTCACAGCGCACTACGCACAACGCACACAGAACACAGTCATTATAGTATGAAATGATCTGATGCCGGGAAATTGGAATGAGAACCCCGATTACACTCAAATTTTAATAGAAAGTATTGTCAATAAAAATTTCAATAAAATCGGGCTTTAGAAAGTGTGTTAAAAATTGATCACAAGATTCTGCCCACCAGCCATACAGCCAGCCAGAAAGGCACGGGCACGCGATGTTAATATAGCAAATTTAAAAGGGGCAATTTAAAGCGTGGAAATTTATTGCTGGCTCACCAGACCACGATGATTTTGAAATGATGGAAAATAATCTAAATTCCTTAAATAGAAACAATGACAAACAAGTGATAATTAATGAAATGTTAGCTGTATTTTATTTGGAATCCGAATCCGAATTCGAATGTCAAAACCAGCCAAACAGTAGGTTTTCAAATTCCAAAGAAGGAATTCGAATTCGACAGTGCAATTGTATATGTGCTGCGTTGCTTTGGCAAAGCCGGCTTAGCTTTACAAAGCAACAGCTTTTGGCTTTAAATTTTCGATGCATTTTAATTGTTATGTGTGTTAGCGCCTTACGGTGAGCGCTATAACTAAAAAATGGCTTTAGTTATAAATCATTTTTTACATTTTTCAAGAAGGGAAGAGTTAACTAGAAATATATTTCGGAAAAAATTTATTCAAGCTAGCACCTGCACGCGCATCTGCTCCAGATATTTTGCAGCGCAAGCGTCTACTAGGAACCACAACAACAATAACTGCAGTTGCGACATGGGTAAAAGGGAATCAAATCGCGCTTTGCGCAACAACAGCTACGATCACGGATGCGCTGTCGAATTTGGGGGTGAGCGACTCACTGTGTGAACTGATTGATCTTCTGCTCACAAGAAGGATCATAAATTTTAAACTTGGTTTGTCGTCTGCCAAAAGATTTGTCAGTAGAGGCACCCCGCAAGGAGGTGTCCTCCCCACTTCTTTGGAACCTGGCGGTGAATGAGCTGCTGGTTCGTCTGAGGGGGGAGGGCTGCGGAGTGATCGGCAATGCGGACGACGTTGCCATAGCCGTCTCAGGAAAGTACCCACACACCTTGAAAGAACTTCTGCAGAATGCTCTAAATAAGCTAATAAGCTAGGCCGATCATTGTGGTCTAGAGGTAAACCCCAAAAACCCGAACTTGTGCTCTTTACGAGGAAGTACAAAATCCCACTTGTCAACCCTCCGTCCATCAAGGGCACAATCGGAGCGCTTCGTACAACTCCCTCTGCTCCACTAGACATTCTGCTCAACCTTGCTCCACCCGACATCTTCGGCAGACAACTGGCTGCTAGCGCGGCTACTCGCCTCAGAGTAATCTCTCAGTGGACCACTCTTCTATCCTGAATTCAGTCAGGACTCCACTTGTCAACTTAGACTTCCTGATTACTGTATTGTTTTCCAGAAATCATGGTTATTAAGGAAGTCTTGTCTTGGCTAAAGAGTAATGTCATATCTATTAAGGATATCCACATTTTCTCGGATAGTCAGGCTGCGCTTAAGTCCATGGAATCAGTCTCCACTAATTCAATTCTGGCCCGGAATTGCCGATCGTCTCTTGAGGAGATGACGGAGCAATTCAGCATTCACCTGTGCTGGGTGCCGGGGCATAGAGACATTCCTGGTAACTGTATGGCCGATGAACTCGCCAAACATGGAACCACACTACCCCTTTTGCCTGAATATGGCTCACTAGGCGTGCAAACTCATGTTTAAACGGGATGCTATAATAAAAACTAATTATAGATGGTCAAACGGTACAACTTGCATAGCAACGAAGCAGATCTGGTCCAAGCTAGATCCGAAACGCTCCAAGTGTTTGATCTCTCAAAACAGACGGCACATTAGTGCCATTATAGGTGTCATAACTGGACACTGTCTTATAGGCAAGCATGCAGAAAGACTAGGAGTCTTTTCCAACGATTTCTGCAGAAGCTGCATGGATGAGGAGGAGGAGGAAACCACTCTCCATCTACTTTGTACGTGCCCAGCCCTCTCAAATAGGCGGAAGCTCCATCTGGGTGCGTTCTTTTTCAACGATCTCAACGATCTAAGCCAAATTGACATTAATAGTCTATTGCGCTTCATACGAAGCTCCAACTGGAGTAGGCGTGGAATTGTCTAGATCCTTGTGGTACCACAACGGACCTTCATTGTCTAAGTGCGTCGGTCTTGACTGACGGCCACTTCAACCTAACCTAACCTAACCTACAGTTGAAATCCGGGTTGTCGCAATTATAACCCCCGGCAACATAGACGGCGATGGAGAGACGGCAGAATTTGGTTTGGATAGGTCAACCACTGTTTTATCCGACGTGGTGCCAGCGCGAGGAGGACTACTGAATCTGGAAACCAAAATTCAACGGAAACCACACGCTTCCTCATGCACACAAACCGGATAAATCCAAACAAAATTATTTTGAACGGATTATTTAGCTTAAAAAAATTAGATGTAATGGAAAGGATTGCAAAAGCGAAAGAGGAAGATTTACATATATACAGATATTATATAAATAATGTATATATTTAGGTTAATTTTTTAATATTAAATATGTGAAATGAAATAACTGAGATTAATGTATATAATGTGTATATAATCCAAAAATAATAACATTATAAAGTAAAAAGTAAAACAATGAAAGTATTTTAATACAATTTTTCAGGAATGTTCTTATTTATAAAGTTAAAAATAATCTCTAACAATAATTTCGTTCCCTTGGTTAAAAATTCTAACGGGATCTACATCTTCTGGCTGCACTTCTGTTTCCAGTTCGTCGTCCATGAAGCGCAAAATATTTTCCTCTGATGGACGAGGAAAATCGTGTATTACTAACAGAATCTGCAGAGCGGCACACGCATTTATAATCGCACTAGATTTTGATGGCGAATACATCAACACTCGTTGCTTGGATAAATAACGGAAACGGCATTTCAGCACTACAATTCCTCTTTCGACGGAGCATCGAGTCTTTTTATGTGCTTGGTTGTATGATCCTTCGTGCTCATTTTCGGGGCGTGCTATCGGTGTCATAAGCCACGGTTGCAAACCATACCCACTATCACCTAAACAAATAAAAAGTAAATGATAAATTATGTTTATATATTTTTTTCTTTTTGTTGCGTCCATTACAGAATTCTCGAATTAACTGTTGTTTTATTAACGAAGTATTCCATATATATGAGTCGTGTGTGGCTCCCCCATATCTCGCAAGAAAAACAAAACGTTAGTTTGTGTTATACATACAAGAAAATATGGCATTTACAATTTGTACGTTTTTTGAGCGTGAGTTTATCCCCAAATGGCTATAAATGATTGAGGTTACTTTAAAAATACACCTAGATATCGAGGTTTTTGACATAGCAATTAAAAAATCCTCTCACATCGTTCTTTGATAAGATCCTGTCACAAAATTAAAATTTTATTTGATACGTCTCTGCAATTTTTTTTAAAGAAATGTGAACCATTTGCAAATAAATTTATTGCAGCAAAGTGTATCCTTCGTGCATATGTTGAACAAGTTTGCCAACAATTATCTGCTTCATGCGTTTATTAAGCCGAAATATTCGTGCAAATTGAGCTTTCGTCATGCAGTTGAATGGGTCGCTAACATCTCTCAGATTGCGTTTAATTTTTGCCAGTTTTCTAAAATCAAATTAACAATGAAATTGGTCAAAATTATAAATCGAATATGAATAACAAAAACATTTAAGTTTTTTTTTTTTTTTTTTTAAAAGAGCAGGGTAGGCTGTGTCGTCTACACGGCCGTGAGGGTTTTGAGCGTGACAACGGTTACAAACATTTACTGACATGCACAATGCTCAGAAGTCCATGCTCTTATCCCCTGAGCCACGGTGCCCACATTCAATGTTATAAGCCAAGTAAAAATATCCGGATCACTATCAAGCCCATTCAACATCTATAACGGGCTTCGACAAGGGGATGGACTGTCCTGCGTCCTCTTCATCCTGGCGTTGGAGAAAGTGATCCGAGACTCTGACGTAACGGCGAGAGGAAGTCCATAAGTCCATTCAGATACTGGCTTACGCAGACGATATTGACATCGTTGGTAGAAACCGAACAGCTGTATAGGAAGCTTTCATCCAGATAGAGCAGGCGGCACGAATTCTGGGGCTGCACATAAATGAGAGCAAAACAAAGTACATACATGGTGGCCACGTCTGCGAGTAGAAGATCCAACATTGGTCCCTCAATTCAAATAGTGGCGCGCGAATTTGAAGTAGTGCAATTCTTTAACTATCTCGGTTCAACTGTAGCAGCCGATAACAGCATGAAACCAGAAATACGCGCACGGTTGCTTAAAGCCAACAAAGCCTACTGTGTCTGTCAAGACTCTTCAAATCCAGGAACTTAACCATAACACCCTAGCTGCTGATATATAAGACAATGGTCATACCAGTACTTACATAAGGATCCGAGACTTGGGTGCTTAGCATTCTGACCTCTTAGCCGCGTTTGAGAGAAAAGTCTTACGGAGAATTGTTGGCCCCGTATCTGAGGAAGGACGATTCCGGAGACTATAATGATGAATCCACGTTACCGCGATGTCGACATCGTGAAGAAAATTAAGCTCGGTAGGCTCCGGTGGGCAGGACACCTAGCGACACGACACGAGGCCGGCAAAGCCTACGATGGAAGGACGGCGTAGACCAGGCCGCCCAGAGTTTAGGGATGCCTAACTGGATGACATCGGCTCGAAATCGGGACCGGTGGAGAGACTCTTTGCGGGAGGCCATGAAGGGACCCCGGTTGTAGAGCCAAATACGATGAAATCGTGTCTTGATGAAAATTATTATCGTTCTTTTTTCTTGTCTAATATATAAAAATCTGTGTCACGGTGTCGCACTACTCCAAAACGGCTCGACCGATTTTTATTAAATTTTTTATGTATATTTTTGGTAGGTATGAGAAGAGGTCGTAAAGTACCGTTAGGTGTTTAGGGCGTCCCTATCCAGAAAAACATTTGAGAACGACTGGACCGATTTGGCTAACTTTTATTTTATAAATTCACCATAGTCCGAATAAGGTTTATGCGAAAAAAAATAGAAAAGTTGCCCAGAAAATTGCAAAATTCGGAAAAGACTGAAAGTGCTGTTTTCCATAGGATTTTTGTATAAACTAGCGATCATAACTCACGATTCTTGGTCAAGGTTTTTTGTAGTTTTCCCTGACCATGATTCATTGATAAAAGTATTTGGACTCGCGTCGTTTTAAATTCGTGTTCGTTTTTCGTATTGCTTTTTCAATGAATCAGAGAGAATTCTGAGAAAATAAATTGAAACCGGCTACAAACGTGAGGAATGTGATATATTGTAAATCACATTTCTTCGATTTTTATTTTATTTTGAATTTTAATAAAGGGCTTAGCCCAACTTATTGCCGTGACGCAAGTCATTCAGGGAGTCCTCCCTTGGCAATACGTCTCTATATAAAAAAAAATGGATTTGTGTAATTCTTATTTGTTTTTTCGTTATAGTCTTGGGAAACAAAGGCAAAGGAAGGGTCGAAAAATTCGGACAAACAGCAAAAATCGTTTTGTTCGTTATGCTCCCGGAGTTATTTTTAGCAAAATAAAATTCGGGAAAATTTGGAAAACGATAAATTGGATATTTTTCGAGAAAATAACTCAATTTAATGTTTTTGGTGAAATGAAAACTCTGGAAAAACACATTCCAGCCTAAATTAAAATAAAATTAAATTTGTGTTGATTCGCGATCTTTCCAACAAAAGTCGTTATTTCATTTCTGATCCAATAGATTCCAATTATTTGGGTTACGTGCGCAAATGTCATTTGACAGCTGATCCATTTGCATTGTCTTTCTTTTGCTATCTGTCAACGCATCCAATGATTCCAACCAACATGCCAGTAGACTTTAAACGCTTACAGTTTCGGCTGTGGTTTGCATTCGCAATTACAACAAATAAATTAGTTTTCGCGGCATTAACCTTGAAAATCCAAACTATGAGCGTCGTTAAAAGACGCTCAAAAGACTCTCCAAAAACATTCAAAAGACCCTCAGAAGACCCTTAAAAGGCCTTATAAAGACGCTCAAAAGACCCCCGAAAGAACCGCCAGAGGACCCTCAAAAGACCATGCCGAATTTCATACAAATCGGTAGAGAAATTACTTAGTTCCCAAAATTTAAAAATGTAACACAATAATGTGGATACTGTGACTCAAAATCGCAAAACCAAATTATTTTTAAATTCTCTATATTAGCTTCACTTGCCCGTGGCACGGATGTCGGTCGTAGGTCGTCGTGGAATCCCGTGGCCCGATTTTTTTTGAAGTTTTGCAGACATGTGTATTTCCGGAGACAACACATTCTATTAAAATTTGAGGCCTCTGACCGCGGGGTCGGGGGGCTCTCATAAAATTTTTTTTATTATCAATTTTTAACGCACTTCCTAAAGCCCGATTTTCCTGAAATTTTGTACACATGTGTATTTCCGGTGACAATACTTTCCTGTTTTTTTTATCAGTCGTCCTGGTTTTATTAAAAGTCCTGGTTTGTCCTGTTTTTTACGTAACGTCCTGTTTTTAATAATTTTTTTGTATTTTCGTATTCGTATTTTCGTTTGGTGGGTATTTATTCGCTTGATGCTTGACGGGCAAATGAATTCGTATTTTCGTTTGGTGGGTATTTATTCGCTCGATGCATGACGGGCAAATGAATCCGTATTTTCTTTTGGTGGGTATTTATTCGCTTGATGCTTGACGGGCAAATATAAACACTTAAATGTTTCTCGAGCTGCCTGGCATATATTTTGTGGAAGGAGTCCTCGAGTGCCTGACAGCTCCCTACAACACCGACCGTTTTCGCGCCGATGTGACCAGCAGCCCCAGGTGTGCAAGTTGGCATTACCTAGGTCAACACCTTCTCGAGCCCGAGGTTTTGCTAAGAGTTTCCGTGGTTCGATAAAAGGTCCCCCTGGATGACCGGTGGAGTTTATCACCGAGCAACCTGGCAGACCGTCGTATAGACACCCGGAACTCCCATAACAAAGAATCTATTAATAAAATAATTAAATAAAAATATAATTAAGTTAAATAAATAGGTTATTATAACCTATGAATTAGGAAAGAGAGCGAAGAGAGAAAGAAGAGCGAGAGTTTGGCAGGCTGGAATAAGATAATATAATATAATATATATGATATAAATAGTATAATATAAATGAATGAATTTTCGCGGTGTCGCAGACACAGAAAATTATATGAGTGAAACGAATGAACAACCGTTTTTTTTTTTTTTTTTTTTTTTTTGGAATGTGTCCTGTTTTTTCTCAACACAAATATGGACACCCTAGCTGCATGCTTTTGAGTGGTGGAGAGAGAGAGAAATCTTAGCTCACGCACAGCAAATGAAACTAGACAAAAATGTTTTATGCTTAATTCAACTTACTTATTTACAGAATTGTATTTTTATGGATGTCGTTGTTTGTGTTTCATATTAACTTACAGATAGATAGAACAACAAGTTTTCACAATATTCTGACATTTCGCGTTTTCATAAATTAGTTCAGAGCAGTCAAAGAGTTCTCACGAAAAATGCTCGTGTTTCTTATTTGCTCAGAGTATGAGCGTGCTCTAAGTGCTCAGAATAAAATGATCTGAGCATTTTCAAATTTGACATCTGATGTCAAATGTATCTTTCGAGGATTTTCTCCTACAATAACAAAAAAAATGACCCAGGATCGAGGGGCTTCCATATCAATTTCTGCGATTTGAGAATTTAGATGAAAAAGTTTAATTTTTATGGGTTTTTTTTTGTGTTATTATTTTATTTCAAATAGCTTTTCACAAGTTCACAAACAAATTTATTGAAGTGGGACAGGACAACGTCTGTCGGGTTCGCTACTTAAATATAAATTCCATTAACTTATTAAAATTTTTGTTTGAATTATTAACGGCAACATTTTGGTCCTATCGAGCAGGATCGTATAATAATATCGTAGTCAAATAATTAATTGCATCGTGCTCGGTTAATTAATTATATCGAAATAGAAAATCGCACAGTCATTCAGTTTGTATAATCGCAGTTTTTTAATTTATTTTCTCAGAATTCTCCCTGATTCATTGAAAAAGCAATACGGAAAAACGAAAAGACCGAGTCTATATTCTGACAGGACCATATACGGAACAGGAAGCAAACAACTGTCAGACATGTTAAATAAAGGAGGAATGAAACTTGGAAAGTTCTCGCGTCAAACACTACTGCAATGCTTTAGCAAATTAAAATAGAAAATCGAGAAAAACACTCACGCTAATCAAACAATAAAAACAATCGAAATTAAATGGAATCCAATAGCAGTTGTGTTCACGTTCAACATTGATTATATTGAAATAAATCGAAAAGTATTAAAACGTGATTTATCCGAGGTAGCAAAGATTTTCTATCCACTGGGTTTATTGGGACCAGTGATAGTAAGAGCAAAGATATTTTACAGCGTCTTTGGCAATTTCAAATTGCATGGTACGATCCTCTACCGCAGCATGAAACGGATTTTAAAAAAGATTTTCGCCGTGAAATACCAGTCATTGAACCCATTACTACCGCGTTACATTAAAAGTGACAACAAATGTATCGAGTTGCACGGGTTTGCTGGTGCAAGTAAATCAGCTTACGGGGCCTGCATCTATGCGAAATGTATAGACGATAACGGAAAGGTAGCAATCATGTTCATTGTAGTAAAAGTCGAGTCGCGCCTATCAAAATCATTACTATACCTCGTTTGGAATTATGCGCAGCGCTACTGTTATAACGACTATAAAATAACAATAGAGGACCTAAAATTAAACATCGATAAAATAACACTATGGTCAACAATCGTGCTGGCATGGTTTAAAACACCCACGAATATATTGAAACCATTTATCGCCAACCGATTGAATACACGATTCTAGGCCAATTCCACTAGCACAATTCCACTAGACACAGTTCAACTGGACACAATTCCACTGGCATAATTGCACTTGGCAAAATCCAACTGGACACAATTCCACTTGGCACAATTCAACTTCAAATCGCGCCCGCGAATTACCACCCTAAATGCGTTTGATTATCAAAGACTAAAATTATGCAAGTTGAATTCGTTGAATTTTGATATAATAAAACGAATTCAACTTGCATAATTTTAGTCGTTGAATTTTGATATAATTAAACGAATTCAACTTGTATAATTTCAGTCTTCCGCATACCATTGCCAACTTTTTGCTACCTTTTTCAAAAAATCTTTCATCGATAACTCCTTCGTACCGGACCCCACCTATTTCAATTACCTACTTAACTTCTCCAATGGCCCCTTTCTCTCCAAAACTGTTGACCCTACTGTTATCGAAAATAAGTTACAAAAACTTAATGATGAATACTCACCCGGCCCAGATGGCCTCCCAGCTATATTTCAAAATTTTCCAGCATCTCCCTTCCACTTTCTCACCTCTTTTGCCTATCCCTTTCACAAGGAGAATTTACTCAGATCTGGAAGACCTCTTTCATAACCCCGATACACAAAAAAGGATCAAATAATGATGTAACTAATTATCGCCCCATTGTTAAACTTTCCCATATACCCAAACTTTTCGAAAGTATTTTATACGAAGCCTTAAGTTTTCACTGCAAGTCTCTTATCTCTCCCAGCCAACATGGCTTTCTGAAAGGTAGATCAACCACCACTAATCTTGTTGAATTCATCTCCTCCGCCATTTCAGCCTTAGGGAGTGGCAACGAAGTCGACGTTGTTGCAACTGATTTCAGTAAGGCTTTTGATAAGATATCTCATCAACTAATCCTCTTTAAATTGTCTTCCCTTGGCTTTACAATCATATTGTTAAAATGGATATCTTCATATCCGGAAAACCGTCTTTATAGTGTTCGCTTCAGGTCCGTCTTATCGTCCGCATTTTTGGCAACCTCAGGGGTCCCACAAGGCAGCCATCTAGGCCCCCTTCTCTTCATTTTAACTATAAATGATCTCGATAGCGTCATCAAACATTCCGCCATCTCAATTTACGCTGACGATACCAAGTACTTCAAACCCATTTGTTCCCCACAAGACTCCTATCTCCTTCAACAAGACCTAGACAATTTTTCCACATGGTGCCTAAAAAATTGCTTGGATCTCAATATATCCAAATGCCAATCTATTGCCCTATCACGTAAGTGCAACAAGCCCCCTCCCAGACATTACCTTCTCCACGGTCAACCCATATCCCGCGTGCAATATTTTCGAGACCTCGGCATATTGTGCGACTCGGAACTAAACTTCCGTTCTCATATTGATGAAATAATTCTCAAAGCCAACTCATCACTTGGCTTTGTCAAACGGTGGTCCAAAGAATTTTCCAATCCTTACGTGACCAGATCACTCTACATTACATTTGTGCGTCCCCTCCTCGAGTACGCTAGTCAAGCGTGGTCCCCATATCATCAACTTCATATGTCTAGAATCGAGAGTATCTAACGTCGATTTCTTCGAGGGCTACCTTGGGACAATCATCTTATACTGCCTCCCTACCAAGACCGCCTCAACCTCATAAACTTGAAAACTCTAGAAGAACGCAGAGATATAGCTGACATTCTTTTCATACATCGTCTCCTCTCAGGCTCCGTCGATTGCGCGTCTCTACACAATTCAATTTTCTTTAATACTAACCCTCGTAATCTACGATGCCCGCCCCTCTTCTATCTACCGACACACCGCACCATGTACGGCTCCAACGAACTAATCTCCCATATGCTGCGTAAGGTTAACTTAAACCTTACCGTTTTCGATTTTAACCGCAGCACTCCCTGCCTTAAACTTGATCTCCTCCGCCATCCCCTCTAGCTTTATATGTTAGCTATAAGTCTTAGTTTGTTGTCTTAGTTTTAAGTTCTCAATCATGTTAGCTTAAGGTTTTAGCTTGTAATAAGCCGAATAAATGGGGGCAATTGCCCCCACAAAAAATTAAATTAATAATTGCATACGCTGTTTTAAATTAAAACCCAAATCAAAGACGCAGTTAATGGCCGATTTACCTGCCGATCGTATTACACCGAACCGAGCATTTAATGTAATCGGTCTTGATTATTGCGGACCTTTTATGACTCGCAATCAAAATCCTCGCAGCTTAGCTGAATACAAATAATATATTGCCTTACTTGTTTGTTTTTGCACTAAAGCGTTGCACCTCGAAGTAGTTAGCGTTTTCTGGCCGCCCTAAAACGATTCATAGCCGGACGTGGAAAACCAGCTACCATATATAGCGATAAAGACACCAACTTTGTAGGAGCAAACAATGTTCTCAAAGAATTTAGCACCTTCATCAACGCTAACGCCAACGAAATTGTGAGTTCCTGTGCGAATGAAGTAATTGTCTGGAAATTCATACCGCCCGGCGGCTTATGGGAAGCCGGAGTAAAATCCATAAAATTCAATAATACATTAAATTTTGAAGAACTTTTTATCGAATTTGAAGGTTGTCTCAATTCGCGACCGTTAACGCCACTGTCCGATGACCCTCATAATCTTACGCCACTCACTACAAGTCATTTCCTAAATGGAACAATGAATTGTTTCTAAATAAAGCTGATATATCCGACGCCACGATCGGCAAAGATTGAACAAAATTGGTCCATTCGTTTTGGAAGAGATGGTCTACTAAAGAGTACCTGAATACATTACAGCAACGATCCAAATTGGGTACTATTAAACGAAATATTCGTATTGGCGAATTGGTACTCGTATGTGATGAAAGTTTACCACCAGCTTTTTGGTTACTAGGACGTATTGCGATCTTAGAACCAGAGTTGTTTCAGTCAAGATCAAATCCGGTATAATCCGACGGGCTATTGACAAGTTATGCCCACTACGGTGTCCGGCTAATTATTCTTGCATAATTATTCTCGCACAATTGTTCTCGGACAGTTGTTCTCGCACAATTATTCTCGAACAATTCTTCTCTTTCTTCTCAAAATTTTATTTTGCTAAAATATAAAATTACTTAATAAATGAAGTTTTTCCTTTTAAAGGCGTTTTTGTATTTTATCGACACACTGTAAAATACAGTGCGATCAATTAGTTTATATTTAGTTAGGAGTTTTTCCTTTTAAAATGGGTTTTTGTATTTTATCGACACACTGTAAAATACAGTGCGCTCAATTAATTTATATTTAGATAGAAGTTTTTCCTTTTAAATGGCGTTTTTGAAAATTATGGACACACGGTAAAATACAATGCGCTCAATTAATTTATATTTAGATGGGAGGTTTTCCTTTTAAAAGGCCGATAATATTTAATAAAAAATGTTGAGAACAATTGTACAAGAATAATTGCTCGAGAACAATTGTGCGAAAACAATTAGCCTAGACTCGCCCACTACCTATCGACACATCAAATGAAGATTCCAGTAATAGCAGCAATGGTTTTCTGTTGAATAATATGATCTTTCAACGCGCGGCGGAATGTTAATATTTGTCTTTTTTTTGTCGTACAGGAGCGACATCAGTAAGATTGACCGTTTGCTGTCAAATTCACCTTTCTTACTTTTGTACGCGCTTCATGTAGTCTAGTTTTTTTCTTTGTTCTCGCCAGTAGTGACGGCTTGTATTTTTGTGGGCGCTTCACGCCATTGTTTTTTTTTTTTATAGAATTCGTGTTGTAGTTTGGATGAAAATAATTATCGTTCTTTTTTTTTATTAAAAATACATAATATAATATTAACTTGTTAAAATTTTAGTTTGAATTATTATCAGTAACAGTAGGAATGTACTCCCAGTTATAGCTGGCTCTAAATAAAGTAATCATACCCGGTAAGATTGGTTGCCTTCCGTAGAAGCGCTGGTAGGATCCCATCACCGGTGGCTTTGACAGGTTTAAAAGAGCCTACTGCCCATTTAATCTTATACGGACTGAAGATTTTACCGGATAAACTATTTACCCTACTAAAAATACAGATCGTTTGGTCAGATGCGTTCGGGTACGTGTATGGCGTACGAGTAGACGAACCTGGGAAATGAACCTGTAGTTGGGTTCTGATAGTATCCTTACGGTCCGACGGTGCCATCGTCATTTTTTAAAAAACCTACACATTTTGTCTGATCCTTAGCTAATGCTTTACATATTCGTGCAGCTACTGGCATTTCGACAATGTTTTCGCAGCATTTACTCCATGTGGCACGTTTGGATACTTCTAATGCAGAGTTGTACTCTGTAAAGGGTAACCTATATTGGTCCTAACTTTCGTCCATTTAGCAGAGTTGAAGAGGTTTCTTACTTTCTTCCTAAGCTTAGCTAGTTGGTCGTTCCACTAGCGAACCTTCCGTTCACTCAAGCTGGTTTTAGGGACACAGCTGCCATGATAGGAAGAAAGCAACACATCATTAAGTTGATATGCTGCCTCATCTAAGTTCCCTGTGGACTTAATAGATGTGACAAGCATATCTACTTTAGAGAGGAGAGGACTATCTGCCGTACATTTCAGGCCTCTTAAGACGATTCACGGGCTGTACTGTAGTTTGAACTGGTCTTGGTTCCTTGCAGTTATGGATAAAAAGTCCAGGATTCTGACATCTAACACGGGCATTTTGGACGGGAACTATATAGGTTTCCGTAGTTTTGAGGGCTTCCAGTTTTTGATTTCCGTATTTCCTCTTTAACTATTGCCTTTATTTGTGTGATGTGTCCTCCGTTTCTAGCTTACGCAATCTAACCAATTCAGTAGACAAACTGGCTCTAGCTGCTTCGTATTCCAAAGCCGATGCCAATACTTCGTTCATTGATTTTCCTCTGGCTGTTGTCCTCAAATGAAGTTTTAATTGCTCATATCGGGTAGCATAGATGAACGCATCCACTGCCAGTCCGTCCAAGATACCAGCAGGAGCTCCACAATAGGCTTTTCGTGCGAGCTTAGTAATTTCCCGCTCTAATTCTTGAAGTCGTTCTCCTCGCTGTTGTTTCTTTATCAGAAGCCTCGAAATCGAAGGCTTCAGAGCCCTAGTTAAATATTTCGGCGAGGTTGGTAAAAAATATTACACATACCAGCTAAAAAGTCAAAAAGGTCTGCACTTGCTGCGAAAGGTTTCCATGCCAAATCTATTGGTAATATAGTAAATCGTGAGAAGGTGCCGCAACCAATGTTCCGTTTGGAACTAGAGCCAGAGGAAGAGAAGTCAAAAGGAGCTCACAAGATTTACAACCTAAAATATCTGCTACATCGTAGAATAGTATTTGAAGAACCGAAGAAGAGTGCTGGACCAGTTCAATGCACAAAGTGCCAAGAATACGGGCACACGAAAGCATACTGAACTTTAAATGAAGTATGTGTTATGTGTGGTGAACTTCACGATTCCAAACAGTGTAACAAACCACGCAATGACCCATCTGTGAAACGTTGTAGCAACTGCGGCGAAAATCATACAGCAAATTACAGGGGTTGCGCAGTGTATCTGGACTTAAAACGAAAAATAAACCCTAAAATGAGAGCTGAGCAACGAATAGCGACAACGTGTTTTGAGAGTCCAGACCGATCTGGACCTTAAAAGGTAACAAGCCGAAACCCGAAGTTCACTCTATTGAAGAGGACCTAAAGATTCATACCACAGTAAATAAATTAGCCGAGACCATCCAAAGGTTCATGATGATGATGGAGAGGCAAATGAGCATGATGATGCAAAATATGAACACGCTTATGCAAATTATAGTCAAAAACCAAAAATGACAGTTCTAAAAATAGCTATTTGGAATGCGAACACGGGCTTTCGCAACATAAAGCTGTGGTAGGAACCTTTCTTATCGAACAAAATATAGACATCATGTTAATATCTGAACCACACTTTACAAAACAAATTTTTTTTGAATTTACCGGTTATTCAGTTTACGACACCAAACATCCGGATGGAAAAGCACACGGAGGCACTGCAGTCTTAATAAAAAGAAGATTAAAGCACTACGAGCTCCCAAATTATGCTAAAGATCACATACAAGCTACAACTATCTGTTTGGAAGAAAGACCTGGAAAATTTGCAATATCAGCTGTCTACTGTCCACCGAAACACTCAATCAAAAAACAGCAATTTATTGATTACTTTGACCAATTGGGAATCAAATTTCTAGCAGGGGGTGATTACAACGCTAAACATGTTCAATGGGGTTCGAGGTTGACGTCACCGAAGGGCAAGCAACTCTACGAAGCAATAAACGAGAAAAACCTAGACTATTTATCATCTGGACATCCCACATATTGGCCTACAGATAGTAAGAAAATTCCTGATTTAATAGATTTCTGTGTAATACGAGCACGCACCTATGCTCAAGTCGTTGACTGTTATGACTTATCATCAGATCACTCACCAATAATAGTAACACTAAGCACCCAAGCGTTAAAAACTGAACTACCCCAACGTTTAACAAATAAGCAAACGAAATGGGTTCTCTATAGAAACATAGTAGATGTAAATTGTCATTTGGATATCCCACTTCGAACACCAGAAGACATTGATGCCGCGTTAGAAACACTATATGGAAATGGCCGCAAAAAAAGCCACTCCGGAAAACAAAACATCAGAAAAAACAATAAGCTTTCAAGTAACATTCAAAAGTTATTGGCAGAGAAGCGGGCAACTCGGCGGCTATGGCAACTTCACCAATCTCCGCTGCATAAATGGAAATTAAATAGAGCTATTAAAGCTCAAAGAGGAGCAATACGGGAAGAAAAAAACTTTGGACTACATAATTACCTAAGTGAGCTCACAGCAACTGCAAAAACAGATTACTCACTGTGGAAGGCAGCAAGAAATTTAAAAAGGCCAGAGCTAGCGAACCCACCTCTAAGGAAACCAGATGGTCACTGGGCCAGAAGTGACTTAGAAAAGGCTATCGCTTTTTCTAACCATCTACAAAAAGTGTTCACCCCAAACGAACAAAATAATGACCGCGGACTACCTCAGCCTACGGTGGACGAGTCGAACCCAAATCCAGTAAAATTTAAATGGTCAAAACACTTATCAAAAGCAGCATAAATTCTAAGAAAGCGCCAGGCCACAATCTAATAACTGGAAAAATGATCAAAGAATTACCTGATAGATGCATAAAATATATAACATATATTTTTAACGCGATTATGAGATGTGGATACTTTCCCAAAAAATGGAAAATATCTCAAAATATCATGATTCCTAAGCCAGGTAAAGACGAAACACAAGTCTCGTCGTACAGGCCAATAAGTCTAGTCCCGATGATTTCAAAGCTTTTTGAAAAGATGCTACTACAAGAACTAATGCCTATTTTATCTGAAGGTCGCATTATACCAGAGCACCAATTTGGGTTTAGTGAGCAGCACAGCACAATAGAACAGTTGCACAGAATTGTGAACACAATCAAGCTTTCCTTAGAAGAAAAGAAATACTGCTCAGCAGTTTTCTAGAATATTGCGCAAGCTTTCGACAAAGTATGGCATGAAGGATTAAATTACAAAATTAAAACTCTTCTGCCCATACAATTTCATGCAATTCTTGGAAACTACCTAGCCAAAAGGATGTTCCAGGTAAAACAAAACACGGCCACTACTGATTTAACCGAGATTAAGGCAGGAGTCCCGCAAGGTAGTGTATTGGGACCCGTGCTATACTTATTATTTACGGCTGACCTACCAACAACCGAAAAAATAATCACTTCAACTTTTGCTGACGACACAGCTATACTGTTTTCACACAAAAATCCTCAAACAGCATCGAGAGAACTACAAGAACATTTGCAAAAAAAAGAAGATTGGCTAAAAACTTGGCGGATAAGGACGAATGAATGTAAATCAACACATGTAACATTCACATTGAATAAACGTACATGTCCGGCAGTAAAATTAAACAACATCACAATTCCTCAAGAAACTAATGTCAAATATCTCGGTCTTCATCTCGATAGAAGATTGACATGGAAGCAACATATTGAAACAAAACGCAATCAATTAAAAATAAAATTTTCTAAAATGTACTGGATGATCGGAAGAAAATCAAAACTCTCTGGACTGCAAGGTTCTACTATACAAAGCGATCCTAATCCCCATATAGACATATGGTATCTAACTATGGGGCTCAACTAGTGCATCAAATATAGATATCGTACAAAGAACGCAAGCAAAGATACTTCATAGCATTACAAATTCACCATGGTATATTCGAAACAGCAACATCCATAAAGACCTAGGAATAAAAACTGTTAAAGAGACAATAAAAGCATGCAGTCTAAAATACCAATTGAAGCTGGAATCACACTCTAACGAACTAGCTAGAGAACTACTAAGGCAACCGAAATACAAACGGCTTCGCAGAGCTGATCCGCTAGATTTAATTAACTAAGAAATATAACCTATTAACTACAGGCATGTTGGGCTAACACACTAAATTTAAGTATCTCATAATAATTTAAAAATAATAATGCATACCAATATTAAGTATTAACATAGGTTAAGGCTTAAGTTTGATAAATTATAGTTTTTAAGAATTTCACACTTCTTGTTAGTTTCCTATAAAGAAAGATTCAAGAATAAAGCCTTTGGCAATAGTTACAAAAAAAGGAGCTGTAACTCCTGGGTGTGAGACTGTCCATAACGCAAGTCTAACTCTTTCAAAATTCTTCCGGAATTCATCTCAGCATTTAGTATCATTTGTAATACGTCAGCCGCCTCGCCCTTCAGCGCCAGGATTTGAGAATTTAGTTGTTCTTCAGCACCCCATCCATTGTGTTGTACAGCAGCTGCAAACAGGACTTTGAAATTTTTAAAAGCTGTGTAGCCATCGAACACAGGTGGCTTCAAAATTCCTTTCTGATTACTAGAAAATTCTGGAATGATTATGGGACTGTTTTGTTGAGCCGAACTGAAAGGAAGGAATTAGATTTCTTTCCGAGCAAAACGCATTGATATTTTTACGGATCAAAGACTCTAATACTTTACTGATACAACACAGTAAAGCTATGGGGCGGTAACCAGTTACACTGGAGCGGTCGGTTTTCTTCGGTACTGGTACTACTTTGGCTACCTTCCAGTTATCTGGAAAGGAAATTTGAAATCCCGTCAGTGCCCGATGATTTTTTAGAGTTTCCACTCATAATTAAATCACTGACAACACCTGTCCCTGTAAACATATCCACGTCTACGGGTGCGTTCGCGGGATTGTCTTCGCTGAATTGCACTTCAAAATTTCTTGGGGAAGTGGTGTCTTCCACAAGACTTTCAACTTGCTCTATGAATTCTGGAAGATGAGTTGGTGGTCGGTCTGTAAAGCTCCTTTTGAAATGACAGGCAAAGGCCTCGGCTTTTTCAACAGAACTGGATGCTACTTGCTCTCCAAACGTGATACTTTCTGGAATATAAATAAGTTTTCCGATCACAGAATTCAGCTTTTAAAAAGCTTCCGGGGCTGGTTTTATGTTCTGAAGTCGTTTGGTCAGTTCATCTTCCTGGTAACTTCGCACAGCTTGACGAAGAATGATAACTGTACAACACGGTTGCGAAAATACAGACTGATATTTGTCATTAACTGTGTCTAGAGTCCTGCTGAAGATCCTCTGAAGGCGTTTCCTTAGCCTTTGCTTGTGAGCATATATTGCCTGAAAATTCTCAGGTAGATGTTGAAAGCGATCCCTGCTAGAGCGAACAGTTTTCTGCCGATCTATGGCTGTGTTCACTGAAGTCTCGAAATTTTTGATAGCATCATCAATTTCGTTATTCTCCAGATTTCTACAAGCCGCTGGAATTTGAAGTCCAGCTTCGACTTCTGATCTAAACCGGTTACAATTTATTTTCGCAAAGTTGATGTGTAGTTCAGGTGTTGGGGTAACGTGTACAATTCGCTGATTCAACCTCACTCGAAGCTCTATGGCAAAATGATCCGAATCACTATCATGTGCAAAACAGGAATAATTCTTTAATTCCGGCAGAATGTTGACGAAATTTGTCGTTGCCAAGAAGAAATCCAGCGTGGATGGTGTCCGAGGATATGTTTTCCGGGGCTGGGAAACAACAGCCATGGTATGTTGCTGAGGATTTGAATCCAGCCAATCTGCAATGGCCTTTCCTTGGTTAGTGCATACTTCATCTTGCCATCGGGTGTTTTTATTTATTTTCTGGACTGCAAGGTTCTACTATACAAAGCGATCCTAATCCCCATATAGACATATGGTATCTAACTATGGGGCTCAACTAGTGCATCAAATATAGATATCGTACAAAGAACGCAAGCAAAGATACTTCATAGCATTACAAATTCACCATGGTATATTCGAAACAGCAACATCCATAAAGACCTAGGAATAAAAACTGTTAAAGAGACAATAAAAGCATGCAGTCTAAAATACCAATTGAAGCTGGAATCACACTCTAACGAACTAGCTAGAGAACTACTAAGGCAACCGAAATACAAACGGCTTCGCAGAGCTGATCCGCTAGATTTAATTAACTAAGAAATATAACCTATTAACTACAGGCATGTTGGGCTAACACACTAAATTTAAGTATCTCATAATAATTTAAAAATAATAATGCATACCAATATTAAGTATTAACATAGGTTAAGGCTTAAGTTTGATAAATTATAGTTTTTAAGAATTTCACACTTCTTGTTAGTTTCCTATAAAGAAAGATTCAAGAATAAAGCCTTTGGCAATAGTTACAAAAAAAGGAGCTGTAACTCCTGGGTGTGAGACTGTCCATAACGCAAGTCTAACTCTTTCAAAATTCTTCCGGAATTCATCTCAGCATTTAGTATCATTTGTAATACGTCAGCCGCCTCGCCCTTCAGCGCCAGGATTTGAGAATTTAGTTGTTCTTCAGCACCCCATCCATTGTGTTGTACAGCAGCTGCAAACAGGACTTTGAAATTTTTAAAAGCTGTGTAGCCATCGAACACAGGTGGCTTCAAAATTCCTTTCTGATTACTAGAAAATTCTGGAATGATTATGGGACTGTTTTGTTGAGCCGAACTGAAAGGAAGGAATTAGATTTCTTTCCGAGCAAAACGCATTGATATTTTTACGGATCAAAGACTCTAATACTTTACTGATACAACACAGTAAAGCTATGGGGCGGTAACCAGTTACACTGGAGCGGTCGGTTTTCTTCGGTACTGGTACTACTTTGGCTACCTTCCAGTTATCTGGAAAGGAAATTTGAAATCCCGTCAGTGCCCGATGATTTTTTAGAGTTTCCACTCATAATTAAATCACTGACAACACCTGTCCCTGTAAACATATCCACGTCTACGGGTGCGTTCGCGGGATTGTCTTCGCTGAATTGCACTTCAAAATTTCTTGGGGAAGTGGTGTCTTCCACAAGACTTTCAACTTGCTCTATGAATTCTGGAAGATGAGTTGGTGGTCGGTCTGTAAAGCTCCTTTTGAAATGACAGGCAAAGGCCTCGGCTTTTTCAACAGAACTGGATGCTACTTGCTCTCCAAACGTGATACTTTCTGGAATATAAATAAGTTTTCCGATCACAGAATTCAGCTTTTAAAAAGCTTCCGGGGCTGGTTTTATGTTCTGAAGTCGTTTGGTCAGTTCATCTTCCTGGTAACTTCGCACAGCTTGACGAAGAATGATAACTGTACAACACGGTTGCGAAAATACAGACTGATATTTGTCATTAACTGTGTCTAGAGTCCTGCTGAAGATCCTCTGAAGGCGTTTCCTTAGCCTTTGCTTGTGAGCATATATTGCCTGAAAATTCTCAGGTAGATGTTGAAAGCGATCCCTGCTAGAGCGAACAGTTTTCTGCCGATCTATGGCTGTGTTCACTGAAGTCTCGAAATTTTTGATAGCATCATCAATTTCGTTATTCTCCAGATTTCTACAAGCCGCTGGAATTTGAAGTCCAGCTTCGACTTCTGATCTAAACCGGTTACAATTTATTTTCGCAAAGTTGATGTGTAGTTCAGGTGTTGGGGTAACGTGTACAATTCGCTGATTCAACCTCACTCGAAGCTCTATGGCAAAATGATCCGAATCACTATCATGTGCAAAACAGGAATAATTCTTTAATTCCGGCAGAATGTTGACGAAATTTGTCGTTGCCAAGAAGAAATCCAGCGTGGATGGTGTCCGAGGATATGTTTTCCGGGGCTGGGAAACAACAGCCATGGTATGTTGCTGAGGATTTGAATCCAGCCAATCTGCAATGGCCTTTCCTTGGTTAGTGCATACTTCATCTTGCCATCGGGTGTTTTTATTTATTTTTTTTTATTGAAAAACATTTGGTAATGTTAGTAAAATATTACAATCTAGTCCCTAGACTAATAAGCAATTTTGTTTTGACTTAAATTAATAAAAAAATACAAGATTAAAAGTTTAAAGCTTTGAAGCTAACTTATACTATAAATGATTATATTATATATGCTGCACTAGTTCAAAAGGTTTGATTCTTTTTAGTCTCCTAACTAGGTTTGTGTGGTGCAAAAGCGGGGTGGTCTCAGGGTTCGTGTGGTGGTGAAGCCGATCCTGATGCTTTTTAGCGAATCTATGAATTTAATTTTGTACGCATTCCATGCCCAGGTCCCTGTGAAGGTCATCGTTCCGAATATAGAAAGGTGCATTTTCAACGTTTCTTAGCACATTGTTTTGAAATCGTTGAATTATTTGAATGTTGCTTTTTTTGGTGCAACCCCATAGTTGAATGCCATAGGTCCATATGGGTTTTATGACTTGCTTGTAAATCAAAATTTTATTGTTTGTTGATAGACAAGATTGTCTTCCTATCATCCAGTATAGTTTTCTGTAGCGAATACCAATCTCCTCTCTTTTTTTCTTGACATGGGCTTTCCATCGAAGTTTCGCATCCAAAGTCATACCAAGATACTTTGCACAGTTTGCGTATGGTATGGCTTGGTTGTTAATATACACTGGCATATGTTCTATTTTTTTATTTGTGAAATCAACATGTACTGATTTTGATTCGGCATATGTTATGCTAATTTTTTGTTTTTCAATAATTTGGTCATTTGTTTTTTCTTCTGTGTTAACATGAAATTTGTTTTGTGATGCTCTTTTTCATTCGGAAGGGTTTGTCTTTCAACTAACTTTTTAGTGTTGTTAGCCCTTATCTTCTGTATCTCCTTAGGTACTGTACATCCTCTATAGTTGGCTGGGTGTGCCTGTTCGCAGTGTATGCACTTTGGTGGTTCATTAGTTGATTTTTTACAATCTTTGGTGTGGTGATTACCTGTACATTTAACACATCTCGGATCTTTACCGCAATATCTTTGAGTATGTCCATAGGATTGACAATTTTTACATTGTGGAATGAGTTTATTTTTTTAATGGCTCTATTCGTACCTTACAGTACATAATACTTTTGATTTCATAAATTCTATCTATATTTTCTTCAGGGCTGAATGACAGCATGAACATGTCAAGCGGCTCCTTACTTTTCCATTTTAGTTTATTAACTTCATCGGCTACATGGAATCCCTGATTTTTAAGGTCATCCTTATACTCTCCGGTTTGCAAGAATGATGTAAATTTTTAGCAATAACTCTTATAGGTCTTAGTTGTTTATTTTCATAAGAGTACCAACTGTATTTCCTTTCATTTAGTGCTCTGGTTAGGGCTTTATAAGCATCGACATCCGTAACGTTGATTTTTAATGTAGTTTTATTCAATAGTTTTGTATTAAAGTGTTTTTCTGCTAATCCGGAATGGTATCTACCATTATTGGTGGTGGTGGCGGTAGTTTGTTGGTTTCCTTATGCAATGTTTTAGAGCCTATGGTCTTAGGTTTATAAGCAGACAGTGAAGAAACAGGCGCTTCTTTCTGTGTTCGATAAGTGATTGGAGAGCTAGTTTCTGGAGAGTTTCTAGCTTTTCTCTTCTTGCTAGCTCTTTTTTCTTTTTTCCTTGTCCAAACAGTTTCTTGGGTTAGCTCATCTTCGTCTGTTGAGTAAGTATGAGGCTGTTTAAGTCTACTACCACTTTTATGGGTATTTTCAGCTAACTTTATTTCAGTCTCTTTTAGCTTATTATTTTCAGTTTTTAGATTTAATAATTCTGTTTGTAGCTGGTTGCAGAGCAACTCTAGTTTCTGGATTTTTTTCTGTAAATCAACATTTTCCTTTTATAATATCAGAACTTTCTGATCTGTTGCGTTTGGGTTGCTTTTAGATTTCGTACTTCCTCCTCCTCCTGGCGGAGGTGTTGTATCCATTCCCATTTTATATTAAATTTATTTTATATTATTTTTTTATTTTTTATTATTTATTTATTTAGATTTTATTATTTTCCATCGGGTGCTTTTGTCGACCCTGTGGATGTTGTATCCGTCTGTACTGAATGGGTTTCTCGCTGTGAGATTAGTTTCCTGTAAAAGAAGAATGTCAGGTTTATAAGTTTTAATAAATAATTTTAGTGTGATACGCCTAGCTAACGAATAAATAGAGTTTACATTATATGAGAATATACTTATCCTGCTTATTCTGAACATAATTCACAAATAAGTCGATCCAAAACGGTTGTTTTGGACCTGTCATCAAGACTGCTATAATTAGCAGGCACGACTTCTCTTGCTTTCTGCAAAAATTTTGAAAAGGTCTGCTCCAAATAGCCTTTCCGTATCGTCGAAGATGTTAGACTTTCCAGTAGATGGTGCCGGTTTTGGAGCTTGCTTACTTACTGGTTTTTTTGCTTGCTTGGATGCTTGGTGGTGGTTTGTTGATTGTTGCTGGCTTGCTAGCAGTCCCCATAGCAGCTATACTAGCAAAGCTAACTCCTTTCACTATAGCTTTTGCAGCAGATTTCTGGGCGAACTTATGCTTTTGGGCGGTTTTTACTTTTTCCGCCATTTTTTCTTTATATTTAGGACATCCTCGATAGTTTGCAGGATGTCCAGATTTTTGGCAATTTGTGCAGAAGACGTTGTCGTCTTTGTCTTTCTTGTTGTCTACATTTCTCGGGCATTGGCCAGGTAAGTGTTAGTCCTTGCACTTAACGCATCTGTATTTCATGCCTTAATTGCTTGCTACATGTCCAAACTTTTGGCAGTTTCTGCACTGCGTAATGCCTGCCGGGATACCCTCTGCCGTTAATGCTTCCTTGACATCATCAGTATCGAAGGAGTGGTGAATGCCTTTTAGGACCAACATTTCTTTTCGGTCCTCCTTAGCAGTGTATGTGTTGAATTCAGTCTTTCCCGATTGTAGGAAAGACCGAATTTTCTGGTGCCCATCTTTGTTTATGGCCGTAACGACCGACTTACTGATGTTGATGTTGCGAATTCTGCAACTAATGTTGGCACTTTTCGCGAAGTTAGATAGTTCAGCAACGTTGAGTCTAAAACAGACTATTGGCTGCATAGCAAATGGTTTCGATGTTTGTTTGTAGCTGGTTGCAGAGCAACTCTAGTTTCTGGATTTTTTTCTGTAAATCAACATTTTCCTTTTATAATATCAGAACTTTCTGATCTGTTGCGTTTGGGTTGCTTTTAGATTTCGTACTTCCTCCTCCTCCTGGCGGAGGTGTTGTATCCATTCCCATTTTATATTAAATTTATTTTATATTATTTTTTTATTTTTTATTATTTATTTATTTAGATTTTATTATTTTCCATCGGGTGCTTTTGTCGACCCTGTGGATGTTGTATCCGTCTGTACTGAATGGGTTTCTCGCTGTGAGATTAGTTTCCTGTAAAAGAAGAATGTCAGGTTTATAAGTTTTAATAAATAATTTTAGTGTGATACGCCTAGCTAACGAATAAATAGAGTTTACATTATATGAGAATATACTTATCCTGCTTATTCTGAACATAATTCACAAATAAGTCGATCCAAAACGGTTGTTTTGGACCTGTCATCAAGACTGCTATAATTAGCAGGCACGACTTCTCTTGCTTTCTGCAAAAATTTTGAAAAGGTCTGCTCCAAATAGCCTTTCCGTATCGTCGAAGATGTTAGACTTTCCAGTAGATGGTGCCGGTTTTGGAGCTTGCTTACTTACTGGTTTTTTTGCTTGCTTGGATGCTTGGTGGTGGTTTGTTGATTGTTGCTGGCTTGCTAGCAGTCCCCATAGCAGCTATACTAGCAAAGCTAACTCCTTTCACTATAGCTTTTGCAGCAGATTTCTGGGCGAACTTATGCTTTTGGGCGGTTTTTACTTTTTCCGCCATTTTTTCTTTATATTTAGGACATCCTCGATAGTTTGCAGGATGTCCAGATTTTTGGCAATTTGTGCAGAAGACGTTGTCGTCTTTGTCTTTCTTGTTGTCTACATTTCTCGGGCATTGGCCAGGTAAGTGTTAGTCCTTGCACTTAACGCATCTGTATTTCATGCCTTAATTGCTTGCTACATGTCCAAACTTTTGGCAGTTTCTGCACTGCGTAATGCCTGCCGGGATACCCTCTGCCGTTAATGCTTCCTTGACATCATCAGTATCGAAGGAGTGGTGAATGCCTTTTAGGACCAACATTTCTTTTCGGTCCTCCTTAGCAGTGTATGTGTTGAATTCAGTCTTTCCCGATTGTAGGAAAGACCGAATTTTCTGGTGCCCATCTTTGTTTATGGCCGTAACGACCGACTTACTGATGTTGATGTTGCGAATTCTGCAACTAATGTTGGCACTTTTCGCGAAGTTAGATAGTTCAGCAACGTTGAGTCTAAAACAGACTATTGGCTGCATAGCAAATGGTTTCGATGTTTGTCCCGTAATTGAGGCTTTTTTGCTTGGTGAAGGTGGTGCCTTCTTAATAACATTTTGTGCCGCTTTTGCCTTGGCTGTTTTCTCTACAGCAATGACTGGTATTCTCACTTCGACAGCATTCACTGCAGGAGAAGATGTTGTTGGTTTTTTTTTTGTTTATAATGTACACAAGTTAAAGGGGTTTGCACCCTTATAATGCTTAGCACAGCGTGGGCGTTAGAAAATTAGGGAGAGGAAAAGATGAGATGTCTATGCACGCGAGTCTTAAATGACTTCAGATCATAAAAATGCGGAAACACAGAATCAGGCAAATCATTCCATATAACTATCGTGCGGCTAAAGAAGGAATCTCTGAATTGGTTATTACGTCCGAAGATAGGCTTAATGGTAGACCCGTGAGCTCGAGTTGGGCACGGGTGTTACAGATGGGTTGGAGAATAGGCGGGATGCATCTGGATATTTCTTTTGAACACCGCTTGTGGAAAAAGCGATAAAACAGTGACAGGCAGGAAACATTCCTACGATGTTCAAGCGATTCGATTGTTTTCGCGATATGAACGTCACCAATAAATTTTAACGCGCGGTTCTGAACTCTGTCTAGTAGATGCAATGTAGTCTTGGGGGCACCTGCCCAGGCAATACAATTGTATTCGAGTTTAGGGCGAATATACGCCTTGTAAATAGTAGCCAGATCTGAAGGAGTGAAGTACATCTTGCACCGTTTTAGGAAACCTAAACATCTCGTAGCATTTTTGGCGATGGCAAATATGTGGTCGAAGCTTGTTGTTGACGCACATACCGAGAATTGAGAGCTTTTCAGTTCCTTTGATGAAATAACCATTCATGGATAAAGGTTGGGGGTTTAAATTACGCTTAGACGACAGAAGACAGCATTGGGTTTTAGAAGCGTTAAATTCAACTCTATTATGTAGTCCCCACCTTGTTATGCTGTCAAGGTCAGAATTTAACGTGCTTAACATACGTTGTGGTTCAAGTTCCACTTGTAACGAAGAGGGTCGTGCAAAAAGCGTGAAGTCATATGAAAAGCTATGAGTACTGTCATCAGCGAAAGAATGGATTGGATTAGAGGTGGTGGATAGATCATTAATGAAAGTTAGAAAGAGTGTCGGAGATAAAACAGAGCCTTGAGGAACACCGGCGTTTATGCGGTGAACATTGGATTTGAATCCGTCCAATACGACCTGGATTGAACGGTCAGAAATGTAGTTACTAGTCTAATTGAGCAGGGTGTTATTAATTCCATAAGCATTCATTTTCGACAAAAGAGCTTGATGCCAGACTCTGTCAAATGCCTTGGAAATATCGAGTGCAACAACTTTACTTTCACCAAATTTGTGAATAGACTGGTTCCACTTTTCAGTGAGATGAGCCACCAGGTCACCTGTAGAACGTTGACTACGAAAACCATACTGCTGGTCACTAAGGATTTCACGTAATTCAAGGTATTGCATAAGCTTACGATTGATCAGGGTTTCCATGACCTTGGATACTATAGATGTTAGTGCAATGGGTCGGTACGAGGAAAGGGATGACGTTTCGCCTTTTTTAGGAACAGGCTGGATAAAGGCTGTTTTCTAATTCCTTGGGAAGACTCCAGAAGTATAAGAGAAATGGAAAAGTCTGCGAAGTAGTAATGCCAACGTTGAAGAACAACTCTTCAAAACTATAGCGGGAATGCCATCAGGCCCAGCAGATTTATGAATGTTGAGATCATTTACTACTCTTGCCACTTGACGAGTACGGAAGTAAATCTGTCCTATAGAGGATTCAACTCTTACAAGTACAGGCGGCGACAACGTGCTATCTGGCAGCGTAGAGCTAGCTGCGAAATGTGAAGCAAGCAGATTGGCCTTGTCTTTTGAGCTGACAGTTGGAATGTCATTGTGAATGAGCGTTGGAATTGAAGACGAGGCAGTATTTTTAATTCGTTTCACGAATTACCAAAAATTTTTACTTCCTTTGGGACATTGAAGTATATTTTGTCTCAGGTTTTGGTCTCTAAATTTGGTTCGGTTTTCCACAGTGGGTTTTTTTTTTATATAACCGAAAGCATACCTCACGGTTCCTAGTAGCCTCTTTGCAGATTAAATCCTTAAATTCCTTCGGTTTGATACACTTTGTCCTGGAAGGGATAAATTGTCTCATACCCTCGAGGATTATGTTAGTGATCGTATCAGAAGTGGCATCCACAACACTATTGGCGTTAAGAGGCCAGTTATAGCTTTTAAAGAAATTATTGAGGCCATCCCAGTTGGCTTTCTCGTGTAGCCATACTTTTGTTTTAGGAGTTTTCTCTTTAACTGTGTGGTTTGACAACGAGAAATTAGCTGATACTACACAATGGTCTGAAGAGCCTAGAGGCGATAATACACTGACGGTGTATTTGTTAGGAAGAGAAGTAAGAAACAAGTCAAGGGTATTAGCGTTATGACTTACAATGTCTGGAATTCGAGTGGGCTCATTCACAAGCTGAGTGAGATGGTTAAAATCAGCAAATAACTCAACATCCTTTCCTTGCTGTGTTGTTAAGCCTGAATGGCGCAGCCAACTAGAATTGTGTATGTTGAAATCTCCCGCAATAACGATTTCAGAGAATTCATCAAGTGATAAAATTCTAGTGATAGAGTCGGACAGTGCATCTAGCTCACTACAAGTTGAGACACTGTCTAAATTTGGGCTTCTGTATATGAAGCAGTAGTAAATGGTATGCTTACAAACTTTGACTTTAAGCCAAATGAAGTTGAATTCCGCGTTGGAACAATGATTGAAATGTGCTTGGGACTGGTAAGCAATATCACTACGTACATATATTGCGAGACCGCGGTGGGGAAAAAATACTGGCACTAAGTTTTAACCAGGCCAACTAAGATCCGAAACGTCGGAATCAGCATTAACCTGAGTTTCTGTTAGTGCCAGAATAGTAGGTTTGTGGTCTGCTAAATGGACGCACGTGGCCGAGAGATTCGATCTAAGCCCACGAATGTTACACACATCGACCCTGATTTCGCACATTAGACGAATAGGACACACACCGATACAATAGAGACAAACCGTGGTGAGAAAGAACAATGACGACACTCAACCAACCGTTGCAAGTGTTGGTGGCGATGATGGTCTGGAATTTCCAGACAACCTCCTTCTTTTGGCCTTTATTGGCATGGAAGAAGACCGCTGCTTGCGACTGTCTTCATTCCTGCTGCTGGATTCGGACGCATCATTGTCCGCTAATACGTCAAGGCTCATTTTCTCCTTTTCAGAGGAAGCTGAGTCTTCGCACAGCTGGTTGACTTCATCCAGCCTTTCATACAATGAAGCAAGGGTGGAGACTTTTTGTATGATTAAGGTTAATACCACATAAACCTTTTCCTTTCGTTTTTCTTTTTTCCCCATTTTATAGGGCTGAAAGATGAAAAAAAAAACACTTAATCTGAAAATAAAAAACTATTAATTATTAATATGTGCCTGAAATTAAAAAGAAGTTAGTAATTTAGTAATTTGGTGTGAGGGTTTTTTTTTCCGTAGCCGGTAGGTAGGTAGCTGAGCGATCTGGTGCGGGATCTGTATAAAATGTGCTCGTGTTGAGCGCTCGACCCATAAAAAATTAAATTAAGTTTTTTTTTATTTTAAAAACATCTTGATTGAATAACTAACAATTTTCGAATAAAAATAATAATCTGTATATTAATACTTGACGAGAAAACTTTAAACCCCTTTTTTTACGAATATCAAATCGGATATGCCTGGGTGGTGTGTTGAGTGTGAGCAGGTCAAGGTTCGGTTGATCGGGTTTGTGGCTTGCTAGTGGGAATTGTTTGGCGAGAAGCTCGTTGTTCACTTTTAGCATAAGGGGTTTATTGGTGGAGACCTTGTCCTTATGTGACATGCGGTGGCAACTAGTGATGATGCGTTGTGCAGCATGTTCTGACAGGTTTGAAGCTTCTGCCATTATGTGTGGCAGGGTGCATAGTTAAAGGCCGATCTGAAAATCGCTTGATATGTGGTACGAAGGGTTTTTTTGACCTCATGTATTGCCCGCTAAGGATTTTAGGAGTTTATATCTGGAAATGACTCGCTTATTGATGTCTTTTAAATGGGTCGAAAATGTCAACAAATTGTCGAATGCGATTCCCAAGATCTTTGGATGTTTGATAGTAGGGATTGTCCTGCCGTGTATCATGATGTCGAGCTGTAGGTTGACTTCTTTGGTCCAGGGGTGGTGAAAATTGTAGCGGACGATTTTTCTGGAGACAGGATTAGATTTCGACTGGTAAAGAAGTCTTCTAGTACATCGAGGTAGGTGTTGATGTTTCTGCAGATGGTGGGGATATCCTTCTCCGAGGCAAGAATTGTGCAGCCGTCGTCGTACGATATCAATTTGTCTCCGGGAGGTGGTGTGGGGAGTTTCGCCATGTAGTAGTTGAAGAGGTCCCTCCTTAGGATACACTTTGCTTAACTTTCCTCGATAGCGATTTGTTGTTACGGAATTCGACGCAAGATTTTCTGCCATTAAGGTAGTTGGTAGTAGTTTCTGTCGTGGTGTTGGAGAGCTGTTGGAGATCCGAGTGTTGTGATCTCCGAAAGAGCTGTGGTTGTGCTGCGCTTGTTGCGGAAGCCGTCTTGGTGTTCTGCTAACTGGAGTTTGGAATGGAGCTGAGGAAGTAGTATAGCTTCGAGTATTTTTACTGTTGGAAATAATTCTACCCACTTTCCAAGGGTCACGGATGTCCAATGTTTGAAGTGAAAGGTTGAAAATTTGTGTGCGGTACATGTTGAGCCTAGATGTTTGAGCATAATTGTTACGTCTTTGTCCAACACAAAACAAATAAAGATATAGTTAATAGAATTCGATAAACACTTACCCCACTTTTCCTAATAGTGACGTCGACGCCGACGCCGATTCACAATTCACATGTGTGGATCATCATCATATTTGGCTCTACAACCGGGGTCCGGTCCTGGCCTCCCGCAAAAAGCCTCTCCACCGGTCCCGATTTCGAGTCGATGTCATCGAGTTTGGCATCCCTAAACTCTGGGCGTCCTGGTCTACGCCATCCTTCCAGCGTAGGCTTGGCCGGCCTCGCTGTCGTGTTCCATAAATCCTACCGCAAAGGAGTGGATCGGATGCATAAAATCTGAAAACAAAAAGGAAAGGAACAAGAGCAGAAGACATTTCTCTATTAAAATAAATGTGACTTATCTGTTGATTTGGGTTGTAGTCCTGTTTCAGTTTTACTGAAACATGTATATTAATTTTCTCACATGCATGGCATTCAACTATTTGGTGGTAAGATATTAAATCGTAAACCGGTCATCAATTCTGCAACATGTATTGCCGTCTTGGTGCGATTGGTTATTTCACGAGTTTCAATGCGAGAAATCCCATCTGCCAACGCCATAAAGATGATTAACTGGTCCTGCACATGCTGACCGACACAGGTCCTACATTGTATATATTGTTGGAGCTCTTTTGTTGCGATTTTGCTATTTTATGTGGGTTCAATTCGTTCGCCAAGTGCAGAGGAACCAACAACACAGCCTTTATCCGTTGACGCCTTTAGGATAACTCCGGAAGCATTATCCCTTGCCATATTATGACTCTCCTTGTAAGCCTCGATATTTATATTTATGTCCTGATAACCACTTAGTTCTGAAACAGACACAGAGTTAAGAAAACCGAATTTGATTATATTCGCCGCAGAGATTTTCTTCAAAGGATACACCAAGAACCTACAGCGTCCACCGCCTCGCCTCCGAAACAACAAACTGCTCTAGATTTGGCTAAACTATTTCAGTAAGAAAATCAACTTGTGGTGCCATTTCCACATTAGTGTCGCCAATTAGCTCCAGTTCTGTGTTGACCTCAGCAAATAGCAAAACAGGTAAAGCCAGCTTGTGCCATCAAAGATAAACTGAAATATTGGCCAAATTTAATTTCGTCTGGTTCGAATTCCACAGTTGTAATATAATTGATCACTGTCAATCTGTCAATACATCTTCATATGTCATCTGTTGCAAAGCAACAAAGCGGCATCATCAAATTCAAAAGAAAATGCGTCAGCAAATACCAGCAGCAACTCGAATTCATCGAAGAAGAGACTATAAAATGTTCGCTGCGTCGCAATTTTTATCTAATTACACTCCACAAGTCTATCGCATTGCCAGCCCATCCGACACCAAACTGAATCATGCGGGCGACATACTTTGTACGCTATATAAACAAACACACGGTGGGCAAATGCAAGTATTCATAATCAGCCATGTCATCATTAATTAAATATGCGATGGCATTCGTTGGCATTTCAGGCGTTATATACGGTGTAAATGAGCTATGGAAGTTCATAGCATGGTACAAATTACTGAACAAATTCAAAGTGTGGAATTTGTTAGATTGGTTTTCGACTTGAGAGTTGGCAAAGCGAAGAAGGAGTAGTCAGTCGTCATCCAACGTCTACATCAGAACATCGCGCCTTTTCAATCGTCCGTCATCGAATAAAATCTTCGCCACCGTCCGTCTTCAATTAAATATTATCATCAAGTTAATCACTAGTATTAGACAGTAAATTATAGAATAAAGAAAAAATTACATAATCAATAGAAGAAAAAAAAAATTGTGTTGTTTTTTATTTATATTTAAACGCAGATATCATATTCGAGGGAAGTCTGTCTACAAATTAGCAAATTGCTCTTGGAACCATATTCCAGGCGGCAAACATTGGTCCTTCGAGCCGGATAGAATGATTTAAGGACTTAAAGATTTAAGGATTTAAGTGCGCAACGAATTTAATACAACACAGTGAGTGTTATCCGTATATTCGTCGGTGAACTAAACGACTGATCAACACAGTGAGTGTCATCAGTTTAATACAACGCAGTGAGTGTTATTGGTATATTCGTCGGTGAACCATTCGACTGATCAACACAGTGAGTGTCTTCAGCTTAATATAACACAGTGAGTGTTATACGGGAACTTCGACTGATCAACACAGTGAGTGTCATCAGCTTAATATAACACAGTGAGTGTTATCGAGGAACTTTTCAACTGAACCTAACACAAACAACGGAAAGAGGCTGGTACAACGGGGGAGCAACGACCAAAATTCAGGTGTGTGGCAATTTTCTTTACATTTTTTATAATTAAAAAAAAAAAAAAACATAAACCGTCAATCAATTAAGACTTGTGTGTGTGAGTATATCATATTATTGTTGTCATGAGTAAAACGAAAATGTCCGCGGTAATAGACGCGATTCAGACAATCGCATTAGAGTTGAAGTCTGACTACGAGGCTTATCAAAAGTTAGGTGTGCGAAAACAATCAGTCCACATGAATGAGGCGCGGCTGACGAACATAGAGACCTCGTTTGCAGAAGCGAAAACTTTACACCAGAAAATTGTGGAAGCTCCCAGTGAAGAAGCAAAAACAAAATACATGGAAGCTCGCACATTCCATGAATTAAAGGAACTGTTTTTCGCATATCAGTGTGATTTAAAGGAGCAGCTCACAACCGCCGAGAGCCCAAGCTTCCTCAACAAATCGATGGCCGTATCAAAGATTCCGTCGGTTGAACTAAAGCTCCCTCCGATGACAATCCCCAATTTTGATGGCTCTTTAAATCTGTGGCCCGAATTCAAGGCTTTATTCGAAAGCCTAGTCGCCAAAAATACTTCAATTTCTGAGGCACAAAAGCTTCAGTATTTAAAGGGCAACCTAAGCGGTGAAGCAGCGCGTATGTTACGAAACACTGATACTAATTTTGAAACCGCATGGGCTTTGCTAGTGAAGCGTTTTCAAAACGTCCGATTGTTAAAGGACAATCAGTTCAAGTTGCTGTTCGAGCAGCAGAAAATGTTTCAAGAATCACCTGATGATTTAAAACTGCTTCTTGACACCACAAACGAAGCCAAACAATCTTTAAAAAATCTTGGTGTTTCAGTAGATGCATGGGAAGATGTGCTGATTTATCACACAGTACAAAAGCTTCCGTCTACCACTCGCGGTATTTGGGAATCCCACATTGCGACGCATGTGGATTATCCAACATACAACACACTAGAGGAGTTCATTTTGATAAGAGCCAGAACACTAGAAGTCATCGGTCAATCCTCGTCAGGAGTAGTTTCGTCGAAATCAAAGAAATTCACTCCAGGTACAGTGCGTACACATAACTCCACAATTTTAAAATGTCCCATGTGCCAAGGGTCACATGCGATCCGAAACTGTCCCAAATTTAAAGCTTTAAGCCCCGCAAAGAGACAGGACATAGTGAAAAGATATAAGCTATGCTTTAACTGTCTCTCTAATACTCACTATACCAGAGCATGTACAAGTAGCTTCACGTGTTATAAATGTAAGCAAAAGCATCATTCGCTTTTGCACAATGAAGCAACAAATTCAACACAGACTAAAGATTTGTGGTCAACGGGAACAACCCAGTCATCAGCTCAACAAGCAGAATCGTATGCACAAAGACCACAACTCGCTTCACCAGAACAGCCAACTGATTCCACCCAAATGATGTCAACATATAGCACTTACTTAGCCGAGTCCAAGACAATTCAGACTGTGCTTCTCGCTACTGCACTGATTAAGGTAGTCCCGAAAGTTGGCCAACCGGTAGTCTTGCGTGCTCTTTTAGATCCGGGATCAGAAACATCCCTAATCTCAGAATCTGCTTTCCAATTACTAAAATTGAAAAAAGAGAAGGCCACCGTAATGGTTCTGGGAGTCGGAGGAACGAACACGGGGGTCTCCAAACACAAAGTATCCTTCACGATAAATTCATGTATCAATAACCAATTCAAATTACATATAACAGCATTGATTCTACCTAAGGTCACATCTGATTTGCCAATGAGAAATATTCAGAGTGCTTACTGGAATCACCTCCGAAGTCTGCAATTAGCAGATCCGACTTTTAGTAAACGAAGCAAAATCGACATCTTGCTTGGTGCAGACGTGTTTCCATCAATCATTCTGGAGGGTATCGTGAAGGGTACACCGGGCACGCCTATGGCTCAAAACACTGAGTTAGGTTGGGTGTTGTCCGGTGGTGTTCTCCCGACAAATAATTCGATAACATCTCTTCACATTACCGCTGAGGATCAAGATGTAGACAAAATTCTTTCGAAGTTTTGGGAACTAGAAGAAATAGCAAAGAAGTCGTTGCTTTCACCAGAAGATAAACAGTGTGAATTACACTTTTGTCGAAGTCATCAACGTCAGTCTGATGGGAAATATGAGGTTCAGCTCCCATTCAAGGAAGGAAGGCGACCCCCAATCGGACGATCGTACAACTCAGCGAGGATAAGATATCTGCAATTGGAGAAAAAATTCCATTCCAATAAATTTTTCCATCAGGAATACAAAAAGGTCATTGATGAATATAAAGACTTGGGCCATATGACAGAGATAAATACCATGTCGTTGGGAGACCACTATTTCGTTCCACACCACGCGGTCATAAAAGAATCCAGTTCCACCACGAAAATGCGAATTGTATTTGATGCATCTTGCAAAACGTCAGATGGTACGTCACTAAACGACCATTTACTCGTTGGTCCAAGGTTGCAAGACGACATATTCGAACACGTCACTCGATTTCGAAAACATAAGGTCGCATTTATAGCCGACATCAATAAAATGTACAGGCAAATTCGGGTGCCTCCAAATGATTCGGCTTATCAACTCATCTTGTGGAGAGATAAAAATGACGAAGATATAAAAGCGTACCGTCTGAATACCGTCACCTTTGGCACGGCTGCAGCACCATACTTGGCTGTTCGCACATTGCAACAACTGGCTACAGATGAACGAGACGACTATCCGCTGGCATCGAAAATTGCCAAGGAAAATTTCTACGTAGATGATATCATTCATGGGGCAGACTCGGTCAGTGAGGCTCTGGAGATGCAGCACCAACTCATCTCCATGTTGAACATGGGAGGATTTCCACTAAGGAAATGGGCAAGTAACAGCGCAAGGTTGTTAGAGGCCGTTCCAGAAGAAGACCGAGAAATAGAGATACCATTGTCATTTGATGACAATAACTCAATTAAAACCTTGGGAATCCAATGGCATCCAGGGAGAGACACATTTTCCTTCAAGATAAGGCTTCCAGAACAAATGAAAGCTACAAAAAGAACAATTCTCTCAGACATCGCTCGGCTCTATGACCCCTTGGGATGGATTTCCCCGTGCGTCATTCTTGGCAAAATCCTAATGCAAGAAATATGGAAGGCACACCAATCATGGGATGAGGAACTGTCAGAAGCAATCGTTACGACGTGGTGTTCCTTGAAAGCAGAACTTATAACACTAAACGACATAGAAATTCCACGATGGATACATTGCACCAACGAATCTATTATTGAAATCCACGGATTTTGTGACGCTTCCGAAAGGGCATACGCTGCAGCAGTGTATATTCGTGCTATCAACGGAACGTCAATACACACTAGTTTACTGTTGTCAAAAACTAGAGTCGCACCTCTAAAAACCAAATCTCTTGCACGGTTAGAATTGTGCGGAGCTGTACTATTGTCACATTTGTTGGTACACACCATCGAGACCATGGAACTACAAAGGGCACGAATCTACGCTTGGTCAGATTCACAAATCACTCTGGCTTGGATAAAGGCAGCACCATATACGCGAACGACATTTGTTGCCAACAGAGTTGCTGAAATCCAAGAACTGACTGATGTTAAATGCTGGAGATACGTCCCGTCCAAAGACAATCCAGCGGACATCGCATCAAGGGGGCTGTCGCCAAGGGAGCTGATCACTAAGGATCAGTGGTGGAACGGCCCGGAATACCTACAAACATTTGAAGAGAAATCTTACCCCATGTACGATATAGACCATACAGATCTTGAGACGAAAGCGTCCAAATTTCCTAAGGTAAGGAACGATTTCATTGAATCCGGACCAACCATAGCAAATATTTTCCACATTTGCGCACATGTTCACTCATGGGAGGTTAATGAACTGTTGTCCAGATTTTCATCATTACAGCGACTAATACGAACTACAGCGTATTGGCTCCGCTTCATCAATAACGCTCGTAAAATATCGGAACCAGCGTCTGGGCCGCTCTCAGTAGAAGAACTAACTCATGCTAAAAGGCGACTGATATTCATAGTACAGCAGGAGTTCTTCAGTGAGGAGATTAGTCAAATCGCCAACAAGTAAAGGGCAGTAAATTGGCTAGACTTTCGCCTATCTTAGATGACTACAATATACTGAGAGTCGGTGGACGGTTGGAGAATGCGGACTTGCCCTACTCTCAACGTCATCCTATAATTTTACCTTCACAGAACATTCTAACCACACTCATAATCCATGATGTTCACATGAAACTGTTGCATGCTGGTCAACAATTAATGATGGCAACTCTTCGCGCAGAATATTGGGTCCTTCAACTAAAATCAAATGTTAAAAAATGCATCCACAAGTGTCTCAGATGTTTTCGATACACGGCAACGATGAAGCAGCAAAAAATGGGAAACCTCCCAGCCCCGCGAGTGAACGAAGCTCGACCATTCCAAACATCTGGGGTGGATTATGCTGGACCCGTACAACTAAAGGCATGGAAGGGACGCTGTAACAAAATCACGAAGGCCTATATTGCTATTTTTATCTGTTTCTGTACGAAAGCAGTTCATCTTGAACTGGTAAGCGACTGCAGTACGTCTGCCTTTCTAGCAGCATTCAAGCGCTTCACCGCCCGGCGAGGCATTTGCACCGACCTCTATAGTGATTGTGGAACTAATTTCCAAGGAGCCGCAAAAATCATTGATCTAGAAAAACCACATCTACTAAGGCAGTGGGCCGAAGACATCGCGACTCAACTGCAGAAAAACGGAACTACGTGGCACTTCAACCCTCCGGCAGCACCACATTTTGGGGGGCTCTGGGAAGCGGGAGTAAAATCAATGAAACACCATTTAAAGAGAATTGTAGGGCATTACACTCTCACCTTCGAGGAGTACGTAACCATACTAACACAGGTGGAAGCTTGCCTCAATTCGCGACCGCTCTGTCCCATTAGCGAAGACCCCGAGGATCTATCAATTTTGACACCAGGACACTTCCTAATTGGTTCATCACTACACACTGTACCAGAAAGGAGCTTAACCGACATCAAATCAAATCATTTGGACAGATGGCAACTGTTGCAGAAAATTCACCAAGATCTGTGGAAGATTTGGAAATCCGAGTACCTCGGTAGACTCCAACGCCGTTCGAAATGGTTAACCCCTACACCCGATCTACAGATAGGACAAGTGGTAATATTGCCAGAAGAGGCAACACCTCCTACAATTTGGCGTCTCGGCAGAATTTTGGAAACACACCCTGGATCAGATGGAAGGGTTCGTGTAGCCACTATTAAAACAGCAACAAACATACTAAAGCGCCCGGTCACTAAACTCTGCCTTCTGCCAATGGTCAAAGACGAAGAGAACACACACACACACAAGCAATAACCAAATTCGTCTACCAACTATCAATAGCACACATATATAATTTACTAATTTAATTTACCTTCTATAATAACCCATCATTGCCACACACCATTGACAGTACCTACCTTCTTTGTTATTTCATGTTGCATATTCGCGAATGGATCATGCGGAGCGGATCACCTAATAAGCCTTCCTAACACCAGGGAGAATCATCAAGGCCGTGAACAACAGAGGAAGATGTAGACGACAGCCGAAACCATCGACAAACTTTCCGGCGCCCGGCAGGATGTTGCAAAGCAACAAAGCGGCATCATCAAATTCAAAAGAAAATACGTCAGCAAATACCAGCAGCAACTCCAATTCATCGAAGAAGAGACTATAAAATGTTCGCTGCGTCGCAATTTTTATCTAATTACACTCCACAAGTCTATCGCATTGCCAGCCCATCCGACACCAAACTGAATCATGCGGGCGACATACTTTGTACGCTATATAAACAAACACACGGTGGGCAAATGCAAGTATTCATAATCAGCCATGTCATCATTAATTAAATATGCGATGGCATTCGTTGGCATTTCGGGCGTTATATACGGTGTAAATGAGCTATGGAAGTTCATAGCATGGTACAAATTACTGAACAAATTCAAAGTGTGGAATTTGTTAGATTGGTTTTCGACTTGAGAGTTGGCAAAGCGAAGAAGGAGTAGTCAGTCGTCATCCAACGTCTACATCAGAACATCGCGCCTTTTCAATCGTCCGTCATCGAATAAAATCTTCGCCACCGTCCGTCTTCAATTAAATATTATCATCAAGTTAATCACTAGTATTAGACAGTAAATTATAGAATAAAGAAAAAATTACATAATCAATAGAAGAAGAAAAAAAATTGTGTTGTTTTTTATTTATATTTAAACGCAGATATCATATTCGAGGGAAGTCTGTCTACAAATTAGCAAATTGCTCTTGGAACCATATTCCAGGCGGCAAACACATCAATGGTCTCGCTCTTTGTTGTATCTGAAAACACAAGCAAAAATATGACGTTTCAACTCACCACGCGATGAATTGTAGTCGTCTTGAGAACACAGATGTAATTCGAGGATGATAGATTATTTTAATTGGTTTGAGTGTTGGATGATAAAATATAAAAATGTGTGTGTAGTAATAGTCGTTTAGGTGTCGAATAAGTGGTATTTATGTTTTATGTTCGTTAGTAAATGTGACCAAAAATTTAAAAAGGGATGGGAAGAAGAAATTGAATTCTATACTGGGTAAACAAAGACAGAATCTTTATTTTAGGGAATAAAGAAAATAGAAATATTTCGGCGCCAAAGCTTTAATAGAATAGTTAAAATAAGGCAGTGATTTTAGACGGCCGACGAAAAGTGACAAACATATAGTAAGCATAGAAAGGTTATAAGAAATGGCTTTAAGAAAAAGGAAAAGCGATAGAAAATTTTCGAGAAGATTCCTTTTTTAAAGTCAGTCGAAAACTAACCTTTGCTTTGTGACGTAAAGTCGTTTCCCCTTAAAAAAATTAAAAGCAAAGACTACAAAAGGAAATAAAAATAAGAAATTCGAACTAAATTTCTAGAACATAATTTAAATTTTAAAGTTTTTTTGCGGAAACCGTACAATTAATATTGAAAAAGTGCGAGTGCACTTAACAATTTTAAAAAGCGAAGTGCTAAGAACCGCCATATATTAAACAAGCCGAATTAAAATCAAAATTTAAATTCCAAAGTTTTGCGGAAAGAGTACCAGTGTGGTAAATATGTTTTAAAATGCGATGTGCTAAGAGCCGCCATATTTTAACCAAGCCGAATTAAAACCAGAATTTAAATTCCAAAGTTTTGCGGAAACAGTGCGCTAAATAGTTTGAAAGGCCGACATACTTAGAGTCGCCACAGTTCCTCAAAACTAATTTATATTTACTATTGAATCAGTGCGAACGCATTTTACAAATTGAAAAGCCATTTGCCACGAAAGCTCCCTAAGCTATTGGGGGAATTTCGCTCTGGAAGGAAAAAGACGAGGGTGCTGCAAAACCAACAGTCAACTTGTTTTAAGCTCCAACAACGATCGTCGTTCCTATAGCCTATGTTCAAAAGGAAAGAAAAAGGACTGCTTCCCAAACCGTAAATTGAGTTTTTCTATTTTAATCTGAAGTTGAGTTTTACCCGATTCAAAATTGAGTTTTTTTTTATTTTATTCTGAAGTTGAGTTTTACTTGATTTAAAATTGAGTTTTTCTATTTTAATCTAAAATTGAGTTTTTATTTGATTTAAAATCGAGTTTTCTATTTTAATCTAAAATTGAGTTTTTATTTGATTTAAAATTGAGTTTTCTACTTTAATCTGAAATTGAGTTTTTATTTGGTTTAATATTGAGTTTTTTTATTTTTATTTTTTTGATTAAATGTCTTTGTGTTTTTTTTTGAAATTAAATTTTAACTTAAATTTAAATAGCATTACTTGGTGTGAACTGCGTTTAGTAGTTGTCAATAAATTACCTAACTTACTTTACAACAGGTACCTCAACGAGATCATGCCGGCAAGATATCTTTGAAAGCGACCAAGTAAGTTTCACTTGCATATCTTTTTTACCCCCTTTTGCTACTAAGAGCAGTAAGAAATATTTAAATATTTTTTTTGGTTTTTTTTTTCTTTATTAATTTTCTTGTTTAGTTTCATTATTTATAATTTATTGCAACATAATTGAATTAAAAAATTAATTTGAATTGTTTTGCCTTGATTTTTAAAGCGACTAAACAGTCAATAAAATTTATAACGAATGCGAACCAGTTGAAGCTTTTATTATCTTTGCCCAGTGGGTTAAAGATACCTCTGTTGGTGGTCTTTCTAGTTTTTTAGTTATCCTTAAATAGGTTGCAGCAACTATGGAGAGATATATTGAGTTGGTATGGTGTGTGACTGGGATCAGTGATCCCCGTGTAAGTATTCGACATTCCGCCAAATGACTGAGACTGACTAGTTATAAGGACCGATGGACTGGCCACAGTCGGTCAAGTCCTTAATGATGTTGTGAGGCTTCGGTACAAGTGTAACGAGGTCATTCTTTCCTTAGTTTTGTTAGTTTAGATTAAGGATTTTTTTTATAAAGTGCAGATACTTCTCAAAAAAAAGTCTTTTAAAGTTAGTCTTAATTTAGTCATAGTTTAGTATAAGTTATCTGGAAAGAATGGCCTGCTTGCACTTGGACCGAAGGACATTTCCTTGCATCCCTTCCTCTTCCCTTAATTTAGCCTATTTATTTCCACCTTTTTTTATGCAGACACGATAAAAATAAAATTTTTGTTCATGACGAGGTGTCACTAGTAAGTGACAAGGACCACCCATCCGGCGAACTTAGCCGAGCAACCGCGAGCGTGTCGCGACGTCCTTGCCAGTGGCAGAACCACTAGTGGGACATCGCTTCATAACATAATCGTTGCGATTCTTTCCAGTCTTTGGAGGGTTTTGCACTGCGTATGGCTAATTAGACTTCGGAGGGAAGTAGAATACGTGACGTGCTGTCGTGGCCAAGGCTGTGTTATTTCTTAAGAGTAGACGCTTGCACTTATTACCGTACGTTGGGTGTTCTACAAACTGGCGACAGAACGTTGAGGAACTCTTCCTGTGGCAGTCGTGTTGTTTGCTGCTGAAGGTGATGGCTATTATGTCTTTGCGTCTGGTGGTTTGTTTGAAGAGTTTGTGTAAGTTTTTCATTTGATATGGATGTTTAGATTTAAGTTTTAATAAGGTCTCGGATGCTATTTCATTTTTAAATTCTCTATATTAACTTCGCGTGCACGTGGCTAGCTAGCTGGGTGGCTGGCTGGTCAGATTATCTGATAAATTTTTAACCCACTTCCGATAGCCCGATTTTATTGAAATTTTAAACACATGTATATTTCCGGTGACAATACTTTCTATTAAAATTTGAGGCCCCTCGGGTTCGGAGGGCTCCCATACAAATATTTTACAAAATTTACCCGATTTTCTTTAAATTTTGTACACATGTGTGTCTTCGATGGAAAACACTTTTTGTAAAAATTTGGGGACCCCAATATACAATTTTTAAATATCGCTATATCGCATCAGATCACGGCAAAGTCTGAGCTCTGTGCTTTGTGTGCAGCGCTGTTCGCTGCCGTTGCGTCATTTGGTGGATGATTTTGCCACTAAACGAGTGTGTGTGTGTGTATCCCCGATTAGAGAATTTACAAGAAAAATTTTAATTTGTATGGGTTGTTTTTTTATACCATTCAATTCCAATATCATTTCAAGTCTAAAAAAGAAAGTGAGTTATTGGTTTATTTTTCTACTGTAAATTTTAATTTATTATAAAACGAATTAAATTGTAATTTTATTGTAATGTGTCAATAGCGTTTTCTTCATTATTAACATCTTACATATTAACATATTATGTATATATCTACATACATATATATGTACATGTATATTAGTTTATACATGTACAATATGCTTAGTAAGATATACCAAATAAAAGTTCAGTATTGTTTCCAAGCTTAAACGGTGCGCATTGATTTCGGGACATAATAATTGGCGACGAGGATAAAAACAATGAAAGTTAATTACTCCTACAATATTTTCGTAATTCAGTTGATTTACAGCAACTACTGTGCTAACATTTACCGTGTTCATCGTTTCTCGTTTATTTCTCTTTTTTTTTTTTAACTTTGATAAAATAGTAACTAAAACTTTCAAAAATGGCTTTTGTGGGTTCATTGGAATGTTTCGATATTAATAAGTCAGACATTGAAACATATATAGAACGGTTGGAACATTTAGTAACAGTGAATTCAGTTGACGACATAAAAACATTTTCACTTTTTGTCACGCTTTTGGGAGCAGAAGCATACGGTGTCGGTACAACACAGTAATTGGCCTAGCCCAATTGTGGTAGTTCCCAAAAAGGACAATAGTCTCAGAATTTGTGTCGATTTCAAGGTTTCTGTCAATAAATGGGTGGATTTTCATTATTATCCACTTTCCAACATTGATGACATTTTGGCGAGTCTTTCGGGATGTAGCTGTTTTACAGTATTGGACCTATCAGGTGCTTATCAGCAAGTTGAAATTGCCGAAGACTCGAAGGAGCTTTTCACTATTAATACCCACCTGGGTCTCTTCCGATTCACAAGATTGATCTACGGAATCTCAAGTGCTCCAACAATATTTCAACAACTTATGGATGAAATACTCCGAGGATTGCCGAAAACAGTGTGTTATCTGGACTGGTGTGAATTCAGAAGAGTGTCGAATCAATGTGAAAGCTGACGCATTTACTAAATGCAAAGCAGATCTTAGTAACAACTATTTACTTTCGCATTACGATCCAGAGAAGGAGCTTTATCTGTCATGCGATGCGAGTTCGTTTGGGGTTGATGTAGTCTTAAGCCAATTTGTTGATGGTCTAGACCGCCCACTAATGTTTGCTTCAGCAAGTTTATCATCAGCTAAAAAGAATTACTCTAAATTGGACAAGGAGGCGCTAGCAATCATCTTTGGGTAAAAAAATTCCATAAATTTTTATTTGGTCGATCTTTTGTTTTAGTGACAGACCATCAGCCATTGGCATCATCAAAATGTGGATCCTCTGATTTGCTCAGTAAATGTCTTCTCAGAGGTGGATGAAATACAATTTTGCTATGAAGATATGGCCCAAGAAACAATAAAAGATGTTGTACTTACGAAAGTCATATCGAATGTCAAAAAGGGTTGGCCAATGTCAACGACCGATTTAACAATGGCGCCATATATGGTTCGTAAACTTGAGTTGACACATGAGGCTGGTTGTGTCGTTTGGGGAAGCGGAGTAATCATTCCGTTGTCTCTGCGTAAATACGTGCTCAAATTGTTGCATGAAAATCATCCAGGTATCGTAAGGATGAAGATGTTGGCAAGGTCATTGTGTTGGTGGCCAAAAATTGATGAGGATATTTAAAAAACTGTCTTATCCTGTGATAGCTGTCAAAAGTATCAAAGAGCAAGGTCGGATGATTTTAAAGAAGCTTCTTGGCCGAAAAGTGACCAAGTCTGGTATAGAATCCATGCCGATTTTTTTAATTTTGGTGGTTAAACCTTATTTCCAATCATTGACTCAACTTCTAAATGGGTCGATGTGGAGATTATGAGCGGAACAACAGCTGCTGACGCGATTGGTAAGCTTGAAAATCTTGTTGCTGTGTTTGGTCTTCCTTATGAGCTGGTTACGGATAATGGCCCGCCATTTAACTCGACTGAGTTTACAAAGTTTTGTCAGCTTAACGGTATTTCTTCGTTAAAAAGTCCAGCGTATGTCCCTCAAGCAAATGGGTTGGCTGAACGAGCTGTCCAGTCAGTGAAAAGAATCTTACTAAAAGCTATTGGAGACGAAAAAAGATGTTCCAATGGCGAATTGCAGAAAGCCTTTTCCAGTGTGCTTTTTAGGTTTCGCAACACGCCGGATGTGGCGAAATGTGGCTAAAGTTCGACCCGAGGACGCGATTATCACAGCTGAGACCAAGTTTTGGTTCAGCACAAATTAAAGGTAAACCTAATGCTTATAATTTTAATTTGTCTAAGCCATTTGTAGACAATGACAAGGTGTACATTCGTTTGAATTCATATTTCAACTGGGAACCTGGTGTGGTCCTTAAAGTATTGGGTTTACGTCGATATGTTGTAAAGGTGGGGGAAAAATCCGAGCTCTTCACCAAAGCCAAATAAGACCAAGAGAGACTATGGCTGGCGCTACTGAAGTCAATCGTTCCTGAAACACCTCCAGCCGAGGATATAAGGGTGGAGATTGAACCGGAGACAAGCAGAACGCCTGTTGCATTAAGAAGATCGACCCGTGAAACGAGGACGCCAGATCGCCTAAAATTTTGAAGTATTTTTAAATTTGTAATGTTGCATAATGTATTTGATTTTCTCTTGTAATTGTGTTTTGAAGTATTTTTTAAATTCTCTATTTTAACTTCGCATGCACGTGGCTGGCTGGCTGGCTGGGTGGCTGACTGGCTGGTCAGATTTTCTGATAAATTTTAAACCCACTTCCTATAGCCCGATTTTATTGAAATTTTGCACACATGTATATTTCCGGTGACAATACTTTCTATTAAAATTTGAGGCCCCTTGGACCTCGGGGTCGGGGGGCTCCCATACAAATATTTTACAAAATGTACCCAATTTTTTTAAAATTTTATAGAAATGTGTATCTTTGATGGACAACACTTTCTGTAAAAATTTGGAAGTGATCGGGCTGCTGGATCGGGGGGGCACCCATACAAATTTTATGAAAAAAGTTCCCGTTTTTCTTCAAATTCTATACGCATGTGTATCTCCGATAGACAAAACTTTTTGTAAAATTTTTGAAGCGATCGGGCCCCGGGGTCGGGGGGCTCCCATACATTTTTTTTTTAATTATCCATTTTTAACGCACTTCCTAAAACCCGATTTTCCTGAAATTTTGTACACATGTGTATTTCCAGTGACAACAATACTTTTTCTAAAATTTGGTAGTGATCGGGCCCCGGGTTCGGCCGCAAGGCCCTTATACATTTTTTTAAATATCCGTCGTACTTTAATGATTGTGTGCGGTGTGTGCTGCGCAGTCGGCATGGTTTTGGTGGTGGAGAGAGAAAGAGAAATCTTAGCTCACGCACAAATGAACCCAGCAAATGAAACGAGACATAAATGTTTTATGCTTAATTCAACTTTCTTACTTATTTACTGATTGTATTTTTATTGATGTCGTTTTTTGTTGTCGATATCAACTTACAGATAGAACAACAAGTTTTCACAATATTCTTTCATTTGGCGTTTTCATAAATTAGTTCAGAGCAGTCAAAGAGTTCTTAAGATAAATGTTCGTGTTTCTTATTTGCTCAGAGTATGAGCGTGCTCTTAGTGCTCAGAATAAAATGATCTGAGCTTTTTCAATTTTAACATCTGATGTCAAATGTCTCTTTCGATGATTTTCTCCTACAATACAAAAAATGACCCAGGATCGAGGGGCTCCCATATCAATTTCTGCGATTAGAGAATTTAGATGAAAAATTTTAATTTTTATGGGCTGTTTTTTTTTTAATTTAAGAAGAGAGAAATTGTAATGTACTAATAGCTTTTTCTTGATTATTAACATCTTACATATTAACATATGTATATATCTACACACATATATATGTACATGTACATATATTAGTTTATACATGTACAATATGCTGAGTAAGATGTACCAAATAAAAGTTCAGTATTGTTTCCAGGCGGTCAGCCAACAGCAGAAATAGGGGGAATAACACAGAATGCTCTAGAATTGCATGCTGTAACCATCTCTGACTGGTGGAAGTGCGATCAAACCTCCACTGGGTGGCCGCTGGTCCTCCAATGCAGCTGAAAGCTAAATGATCGGGGTAGTCCCTTCAAAGTAAGGTTGGCGCGAGGCCAATAACCTCGCCTGTAAAAAAATCATTATTACGGAACCCATAATCAGCCTCGGATACACTGATGAACGACGACGACCACGGCAACGAAAACGGCTAAACGATTTAAGGATTTTCTCTGGAACGTACGCTCACTGTATAGAGCTCGAGCTGCACAGCAGCTAGCCGATACCCTGTCCAAATATAATGCTGACTTAACAGCAATTCAGGAGATGCGGTGGACAGGGAATGGTGTCTTACAAAAATCAGAATATGACATTTATTACAGCTGTCATGCAAGACATCATGTGCTCGGGGTGGGGTTTCTAGTCAGCAAAAGAATGAAACCCACCGTTATCGGCTTTAATGCTGCAAATGAACGGCTATGCACACTTCGCAAATTTAAAAACATAAGCCTTATAAACGTTCACGCGCCTACAGAGGATTCTCCAGATGATGAAAAAGAAGAATTCTTTGAATCAGTCGAACGGGAACTCCATGCCTGCCCTCAGTATGATGTAAAAATCATTCTGGGGGATATGAATGCTAAAATAGGTAGGGAGCCAGTATTCAGGCAGTACATTGGCACCCATAGCTTACACGAGAACACTAATGACAATGGACAACGAGTCATAGAGATGGCAGCAAGCAATAATTTGGTCGTTGCGAGTACAAGGTTTGCGCGTAAAATTATCCAAAAAGCCACCTGGGTATCTCCCGATGGAGCCACTCGCAACCAGATAGACCACGTGTTGATAGACCGCCGCCACAACCCGAACCTGATGACGGTACGAACGTACCGAGGTGCCAACGTCGACTCGGACCCACTATCTTGTTGGTATTGTGCTCTGAGCGCGGATTGCATCATCACGAAAGACTGCATCCGTGAATCAGAATCGAGTCAACACATCTGCCCTTCGCAACGAAGAGAAACAAATACGGCCAAGCGATAGGACTCGCCCTAAATGCAGGGAGAGTAAGTCCTGGGGCTGAGATGTCAGGCGTAGAAGAGAAATGGACACGCCTTAAGAATACTGTCATTAGTACTGCTGACTCCATCTTAGGCAGTAGTCGTAGAGATCGAAACGACTGGTTCGATGACGAGTGTAAGCTAGAGACTGAACGTAAGAATGTTGCGAACCGAGCAATGAAACAATCTCATGGAACGCGGCCACGCGAAGATGAATATAAAGTGCTCAGAAGATATGAAAAAACAGTTCAGCGGCGAAAGAAAGCAGCCTGGGGGAAGAACCTCGTCCGTGAACTGGAACAGTACAGAGAGCAAGGACCGCACCAGGCGCGGAAGTTCTACCAAATCCGCGGTATGACGCAATATACACCGCGTTGCACATACTGCAAGGACAAAGAGGGTAATCTGATCGCCGATCTCAAAGGCATCTTAGAGCGATGGGAAGAGCACTTTCATGAGTTGCTAAATGGCCAGCTAACTGAGGAATTGGAGGCTCCACCAATGACCGAAGATTATACTATGCTGCCGCCACCAAGCATAGTCGAAGTTAGCAGAGCGATAAATCGGCTCAAAAATAATTAGGCATCTGATGGGATCCCAGCGGAACTGATAAAAATAGGCGGCCCCACATTACACCAAGCAATTCATGAAATAATAGTGCAAGTATGGGAAGAAGAAGTTATGCCAGAAGACTGGCGAAGAGGCATCCTGTGCCCCATACATAAGAAGGGAGATATCACAAAATGCAGCAATTATCGCGGTATAACGTTGTTGAGTACCGCGTATAAGATTTTCTCCTCTATCCTTCAAAACAGGATAGCCCCATACGCTAAAGTCATCATTGGTCCATACCAGTGTGGCTTCATCCCAGGCAAATCAAAAACTGATCAGATTTACACCCATAGGCAGACCGCCTATGATAGCATAGCCAGAGTAAAACTTTATAAAGCCATGAGAGATTTCGGCATCCCAAATAAACTGACACGACTATGTAGGTTGACCATGACCAATGTTATAAGCCAAGTAAAAAATATCCGGATCACTATCAAGCCCAATCAACATCTATAACGGGCTCCGACAAGGGGATGGACTGGCCTGCGTCCTCTTCAACCTGGCGTTGGAGAAAGTGATCCGAGACTCTGACGTAACGGCGAGAGGAACAATCCTCTATAAGTCCATTGAGATACTGGCTTACGCAGACGATATTGACATCGTTGGTAGAAACCAACGAGCTGTACAGGAAGCTTTCATCCAGATAGAGCAGGCGGCACGAAATCTGGGGCTGCACATAAATGAGAGCAAAACAAAGTACATGGTGGCCACGTCCGCGAGTAGAAGATCCATTGGTCCCTCAATTCAGATAGTGGAGCGCGAATTTGAAGTAGTGCAATCCTTTAACTATCTCGGGTCAACTATAGCAGCCGATAAAAGCATGGAACCAGAAATACGCGCACGGTTGCTTAAAGCCAACAAAGCCTACTATATCCTGTCAAGACTCTTTAAATCCAGGAACTTAACCATAACATCCAAGCTGCTGATATATAAGACAATGGTCATACCAGTACTTACATATGGATCCGAGACTTGGGTGCTTAGCAAAAAGCATTCTGACCTCTTAGCCGCGTTCGGGAGAAAAGTCTTGCGGAGAATTGTTTGCCCCGTATGTGAGGAAGGACAATTCCGGAGACTCTATAATGATGAGATCTACGACCGTTACCGCGATGTCGACATCGTGAAGAAAATTAAGCTCGGTAGGCTCCGGTGGGCGCTCGCAAGAGCGAAGAGGATCCTGCTCGGAAAGTCCTTTGCGGTAGTATTTATGGAACACGACAGCGAGGCCGGCCAAGCCTACGCTGGAAGGATGGCGTAGACCAGGACGCCCAGAGTTTAGGGATGCCAAACTGTATGACATCGGCTCGAAATCGGGACCGGTGGAGAGACTTTTTGCGGGAGGCCAGGACCGGACCCCGGTTGTAGAGCCAAATATGATGATGCTTGTTTCGAAGCTTAACCGGTGAGCATTGATTTCGTGACATAATATTTATGTTATTGATATAAGACTCTGATTTAGCTAAGATAATGTCATCTACGTATTTATAAATTTGGTTGGATTTCTAGTAATGGTAATTTCATAGCAAATAATTGCTCCAACACTATGTCTGCTAAAATAGGTATTAATGGATTTCCCATTGCTAGATCAAACTTTTGTTTATAAAAAACATCTTGGTATTTAAAATAATTGCCATCAATTACACATACGTTTAGTGTTTCTAAAAATTCTTCTCTTGTTATTATACATAAATCTTTTCTTTCTATTCTATCTATTTCAATCTATCTATTATTGCTGTTTTTAAGGAACATTCGTAAAAAGTGATACTACATCTAAAGATGCTAATACATATCTTATTTTCACCTAATTTTCTATTTTTTATCTCATCTTTTTTTTTTTTTTTAAATCCTCTATATTAACTTCACTTGCCCGTGGGTCGTCGGTCGTCTGTCGTGGATTCTTGCGATCAATTTTTAACCCACTTTCCATGGTCCGATTTTGAAATTTTGCACACATGTGTATTTCCGGAGACAACACTTTCTATTAAATTTTGAGGCCCCTCGGGCTGCGGGGTCGGGGGGCTCCCATACAAAAAATTTAAAAAAAATTTTCTTTTCTTCAAATTTTACACACATGTGTATACCCAATAAACAATACTTTTTCGAAAATTTGGTAGTGATCGGGTCCCGGGTTCGGCCGCAAGGCCCTTATACATTTTTTAAATATCTATACTGGCATCAGATATTCGTCGCCCTTTATGGACTGTGTGCGGTGTGTGCTGCGCAGTCGGCTGCACTGCATGGTTTTGGTGGTAGAGAGAGAGAGAAATCTTAGCTCACGCACAAATGAACCCAGCAAATGAAACGAGACATAAATGTTTTATGGTTAATTCAACTTACATTTTTATTTACTGAATTTTATTTTTATTGATGTCGTTTTTTGTTGTCGATATCAACTTACAGATAGAACAACAAGTTTTCGCAATATTCTGTCATTTCGCGTTTTCATAAATTAGTTCAGCGCAGTCAAAGAGTTCTTAAGATAAATGTTCGTGTTTCTTATTTGCTCAGAGTATGAGCGTGCTCTAAGTGCTCAGAATAAAATGATCTCAGCATTTTCAATTTTAACATCTGATGTCAAATGTCTGTTTCGATGATTTTCTCCTACAATAAAAAAAAATGGCCCAGGATCGAGGGGCTCCCATATCAATTTCTGCGATTAGAGAATTTAGATGAAAAATTTTAATTTTTATGGGCTGTTTTTTTTTTTTTTTATATATATTAAGAGACAACTTAGGAATACTTTAACCATCATCCTTCAAGAAGTTGTTAACGGCTAATTTGAACGCCTGCAGATTATAAGATTCTGGAAACACGTGTTCGACCAATTGATTCCACATCGAAGAGACTCTCGGAAAAAAGGAGGATTTAAAGTGTTGGGTTCTACATGAAAAAAGTTTTAATGCAAATCTATGTTGATTGCACCTTAAACGAGTGTTTACGTTACTGAGAAAAGGCCCAGGAACTAGAGAACGGGTTTCTAAAGAACATTTACCGTTGTAAAATTTATAGAAAACAGATAAAGCTCCTACATTTCGTCTGTGCTCCAAAGAATCAAGAGACGAAGTAATGGTTACATCGTTTATCAAACGGATAACTCTATTCTGAACACCATCAAGATGAACCAAATGCAATCTTGGAGCACCACCCCACACATATGAATTTAATTCTAAAATTGGTCTAACATAAGATTTATATAATCTTAACACTTCAGAGGGAGTGAAGTAGAAGTTACAACGTCTTATGAAGCCTAAACATTGGCTAGCTCTTTTTGAAATTTCATAAATATGTTCTTTCCAGGAAAGATCACTTGATACTTTTAAACCTAACAACTTAAGTGAATCAGATCTCGCAATAGAGGTACCATTAATAACAGAAGAAACATAATGTTGAGTTGTCTTCTGAGAAAAAAGGCAAGACTAGAATTTATTTGGGTTAAATTCTACTCTGTTAGAAATGCCCCAATCAAGAATGATTTGAATATTAGACAGAATAGTCAAATTCATTAATTCACGCGAACCATTCAATCGAGAATTGCATTCTTTTTGATTGACAAACTCAATGGAGGCCGATAGTGTTGTATCATCAGCAAATAAATGGATATCACAGGTTGTAGAAGACAACAGGTCGTTGATATATATCAAGAAGAGCGTGGGAGACAAAGATGATCCTTGAGGCACGCCAGCATTGATCCCATGTGAATCTGAAGATATACCATTTAATACAACTTTTATTTTACGGTTCCATAAATAATTCTCAATCCATGTAATGAGAGAGGAGTGTAAATTCAGCGCACGAATCTTATTAATAACACAATCATGCCATACTCTATCAAAAGCTTTAGCAATATCTAAGGAAACAACGCTTGATTCACCGTTTCATTCGTTTAAATGTAAACGAATTTATGTTATATTAACTATTCTGAGTAAGTTGTTTTTATGTGTCACAACAAAATTTTGATAAATTATATGCTAATAAGGTAATTGTCGAAACGATTGGACGTAGTGGAATGTTTTGTTTATGTATTTTTGGAAGTCCGTAAATTCTGAGCGGTATACGATTATTATTCTTCACCATTAACTTTTGTTGGTTGTTTCTTACTTGTTTATTTTTTAACGTATTTCTATCATTTCTTATTTTATGGTAGGTTATTTTTTAATGATTTCGTATGTGTCCCTCCCTGTCCATGTAAAATTACGCGTGTTGCACACCGTCGCGGTAATTCGGACATGGAAGCTACCAAAATTAAATTAAAATAAAAAAGCGACACGGCCTCTTATAAATCAATCGAATTTATTGCCAAAAAACAAACTGTGTAATATAATATAGCCAGATTTAATGTGTAATTGTAATGTTCGATTAAGAAGCACAAGCAAAAATGTAAGCCAAATGGACAGGTTGAAACTTGAACGACAACTGATAATAGTGGTGTATTTTATGTTTCTCCTTCTTTATGTCTGGCCGATTGCAAATATATGTATGTGTGTGTGTTCGTTCGTCTGATGGTTGAGTTGCCATTTCCGTAATATTGAACATCCTCCCCGGCTGGACAGGTATGTTCAGGACTATTCTAGTAATTTGCACACCTTTTGTATTGGTCGAGTGCATTCGCCAGTTGCGTGCTTGATAGTAACCACACGAACTAAGCCATCTGGTCCAGGATGTAAAGCAATTATTTTGCCAAGTCGCCAATGTGTTGCTGGAAGGTTTTCATCGCGTATGAGCACAATATCTTTGAGCTGCAAATCAGTATTGCCTCTATGCCATTTTGATCGTTGTTGGAGGGTGCTGAGATATTCATCATGCCATCTGCGCCAAAAGTGTTGTTGCATTTGCCGAAGTTGGCGCCAATATGATAACCGATTTGTTGGTAAATCTGTTATGGGTTTGTCTGGTATAGCAATGATTGGTCGGCTAATTAGAAAATCAGCAGTTGTAAGTGCCGGTTGGTCATCCTGAGAGTCATGTAAAGCCACAAGGGGTCGAGAATTTAGGCATGCCTCCACATGAACCAATAGAATGTGTAGTTGATCATAATATATTGAGTTATTGCCAATGATGCGCAGTAGATGTTTCTTAGCGGATTTAACTGCCGCCTCCCATAGCCCGCCATGATGTGGAGCCCTTGGAGGTATAAAGTGCCATTGTGTACCTCTATTTGCCAGCTGCTGTTGAGAGTATTCGTTATGCCAATGTTGTAGATCCTCTGTAATTATTCGGTTAGCGCCTGTAAATGCTGTAGCGTTGTCACTATATAGTTCATGACATGGTCCACGTCGACTGATGAAACGTGTAAATACGTTGATGAATGCCTCCGAAGTTAAATCTTCTGCCAATTCTATATGAACTGCTTTAGTTGCCATACATATGAAAATAGCCACATATGTCTTTTTCTCAGTGCGTACTCGCTTTGCGCCAATGCGTATGTTGAATGGGCTACAATAATCAATGCCTGCCACCGAGAATGGTGGTGTCGGTGTAACTCTTGCTCTTGGAAGTGAAGCCATACGTTGTGTTGCCATTTTGTGCTGATGCCGTCTGCAAGTTGTACAGGAATGAATGCATTGTTTTACCAGAGTGCGCAAATGCGGAATCCAATACTTCCGCCTAAGAGTGTGTAGCATCAGCTGTATGCCACCATGTAGGGTATCACGATGTGTCTGCCATATGATCAGTTTTGTGAATTTGCCATCTTTCGCCAAAATGACTGGGTGTTGTTGTTCCGTTCCAATGCCTGCGTTTTCCAATCGCCCTGAAACTCTGAGCAAGCCAGTTGTCGAATCTTGGTATGGTGCCAAGGAAATGATTTTGCTTGAAGGTGAAATATTCTGACCTTTATGCAGTTGTGAGAGTTCCGAATAGAAGGACTGATCCTGTTCTACCCGTATGTGCCATTGAGTTGCCATCTCCAATTCCTTCACGCATACAGGTTGTTGCCTGTATCCACGATGAGCCTTTTTCCAACGAAATATAAATGCTGTTGTTCGAAGTAATTTGCCAAGATTGCTAAATCTTTCGACTAATGGGATTTCAATTCTCCTGCCATCCTTCAAATAACCTGTCTGCAATGAACATGAATGTGTTGTCTGAGCCAATTTTGATGCGGTTAGTTTCATTTCAGCTTCTATCGATTCTGCCTCCTGTGCTGTGAGAGTGTGGAGTAATGACATTGGAATATGGTCAGGTAACGGACCTTGCCACCAAATTGTATGATTAGCCAATGCTGCTGGACTGATGCCACGACTTGCACAATCGGCTGGATTGCACTGAGTGCGGATATGATTCCAATGGTCCAAGTTTGAGTGCTCTTGTATAAATGCCACCCTTGATGCTACATATTGTTTCAGCTGTGAAGGATATTTACGAATCCAATGTAGAACAATTCTCGAGTCACTCCAAAGTGTGTACGGAAGTGCTTCCAAATACAAAGCCACGCGCGTATCCGTTAAAAGGTCGGTGAGTAAGTGAGCTGCACAAAGCTCAAGCCTGGGTATTGTGATGGTTTTAATTGGAGCCACCTTTGTCTTTGCTGCGATGATCCGGGTTACATGGTTGCCATCTTTCTGCCTGGTGCTGAGATATATGACAGCAGCGTAGGCCTTACTGCTGGCATCACAAAAGCCATATAAACATGATGATGTTTCTGGAGAGAAGCCAAGCCAACGAGGTATCCGAATTACTTCCACTTGTTTAAGTTGATTCCGAAAAGTGAGCCATTCATTGAGCAATTCAAATGGTACTGGTTCATCCCATCCCAAGCCAGCCTGCCACAGTTTTTGAATAATGATTTTTGCCACGATTACGATGGGTGATAACATACTGGTTGGATCGTATAATCTTGCTGCATCACTGAGTATTTGCCTTTTGGTGTTAGATGGATGTTCATCTAAGCGCACCCGATAGAATAATGTATCAGTTGATGAATTCCAATGCAAGCCAAGGACTGTTGTTTCCGCTAGCTGCAACTCCATTTCGTTTGTGCCAGATTTATGTGAAAAATGTGCCAAAACTTTAGTGTCGTTTGTTCTCCACTTACGTAGATGAAGATGCCCTTCTCGAAGGACTGATGCCACGTCATCTCCCAATTGAATTGCCTGTTGAACTGTAGAAACGCTGGTAAGGTAGTCATCCACATAAAAGTCATTGAAGATGCTCTGACGAGCAGCCATGATTCTTGAATCCTCTATAAGTTTATGACAATGATCTATGCCACACTGCTGCATTGTCTGAATAGCCAGATACGGTCCACTTGCTGTGCCATAAGTGACCGTTGCCAGTTGATATGTACGCAATGGGTCATCAGCTGACTCTCGCCATAATATCTGTTGCCATTGTCGATGCCTTGGATCCACACGTACCTGTCTGAACATTTTCTCGACGTCAGCTGTGATTGCAATACCAAAAAGCCTAAACCGATGGATAATGTTCACCAACAATTCTTGAATTGGTGGGCCAGCCAATTGTGTGTCGTTCAATGAGATGCCATTTGTTGTTTTCGCAGACGCGTTGAAGACTACCCTGAACTTACTGGTTACAGCGTGATGTGGAATAAAATACACTTGTGATGGATCGCTATGTTGTCTTTGAGCTAGATGCATATAGCCAAGCTGTTCATATTCTCGCATAAATGCCACGTATTTTTGTTTGAGTTCAGGATCGGAAGCCAATTTTCGTTCCAATTGGTAAAATTGCCTGAGAGCCAGTTGATGTGATGAGCCAAGGGCTGGTGCGTCCGGTCGGAATGGCACCTGCACCATATAGAAGCCATTTTTTAGCCGCCTGTGTGTTCGTATGAAGATCTGCTCGCAATGATCAGGAAAGGATGAATCGCAATCCCTCTGATGAATGTCATCTCCAGCAAAAATGGTTCGCAACAATTCGTCAAGCCGTTGATCCTCATCGCTCGTGCGTAGAATTCTTGACTGAAATGCTAGTGTGCCTGCCTGAGTCGCTTCAGCTGGGCCAAAAATCACCCAACCAAGATGAGTACGTTGTGCCACTGGTTCATTAGCCTCGCCTCGTATGATGCCTTCCATGATGAGTTGCCCCCATATATCTGCGCCAATCAATGCATCGATCCTGCTAGTCTTTCCAAATGTGACGTCTGCTAGGGATATGTTGCGTAGATGCTGCCAACAATGATCTGCCACCCTTGCCACAGGTGTTGGTGATGTGATAGATGTAATGATATGAAATTTTATTTGTAGTTGGAATGATGGTTCAACAATTGATCTCATCTGGACTTCTGCTCGGCCTCGAGTATATTCACAAATGTTATTGCCAATGCCTTCAACCTGAACCGCATATCTTTCTCGCGGTAGAGCCAATTGATTGAAGAAACGGGAAGAAATGAAACTGACTTGTGATCCTGGATCACAGAGTAGTCGACAAGATTGTCTATTGCCAAAATGATCAATGAGATCGACTTGAGCCGTCGCCAAAAGTATGATACGATTACTAGTAGTAACCGTGAATGCCTTAAATAAGTTGCTGAGTCAATATTGATTTCGAGGGGGTTGACCACCCCCTGAAGCTGCAGAAGTTGAAGTGTTTGAATGTGCTGCTGTCTGCGATGGGCCTTGTGTATATAAGCCAGTATTTGTTGAGCCAGTATTAGATGCCACTGCCTGAGACCCCAATCTGGGAGTCGTTGCGCCACGACATAGCAAAGTATGATGCCTACCATTACAGACACGACAATTTGTTGAGGAACAAGAGCTTGTTGAGTGGCCTGGTTTCAGGCAATTGTAGCAAAGATTAGAGCCTTTTAATTTTGCAAACCGCTCTGCCACTGGCATTGCTAGAAGCTTGGGGCAGCGTCCTATGCGATGGATGCTGTCATTGCAGTTGCCTGGTGCCGTTGCTGCCAAATTTGTTCTCACTAGTCGAGGAATGTTGTTGCCAAAACGAAATGCGGTGCTGACCCGATTGCCAGGTGCTGTGGGTATAGCCAAATGTTGCCTAGGTGTGGACGTGCTCTTTGATGGCCATTGCAAAACATCAGCACTTAAACTGTGCGCTCTACGCTCCACAAACGTAAGCAGCTCGTTTAAAGTGGGAATTTCGTGGGTAGTGCGACTCATACCCCATGCCTGTTGCGTTGTAGTGGGTAATTTTGATACCACGATTGGTACCGCCAAAGCGTCCCATTTATCCACTGGTAACTTCATTACCGCCAATGCGCGCAACGACTCACGCACCGTGTCGACCACGGATAGCAAGGTGCTGGTAGACTCTTGTATAAGTGGCTGCAAGCCAATAAACCTTGCCACATGTATGTCGGCCAATTGCTTCGGGCTGTCATATCTATCTTTCAATGCCTTCCAAACATCGTCATAACCGCCAGTGTACATGCCACCCACCAATGCCACTGCATCCCCTTGCACAGCCTCTCGCAAGTTCGCCAACTTGTATGCCTCTGGAGCCACCTGTGAATGTATCAAAGTCTCAAACGAGTCTTTGAATGCCAGCCAATTTCGTAAAGTGCCATCAAATTTTGGCACAGAAAGCCTTTCCAGTTTGATGTCAACTGGAGCTGAGCGGGGGAGATCATCTAAAGCATCCGCGTCTTCCTCGGTTTGATTTACCTTCGCCATTTCCCTATGTAATGCTGCCATAGCCTCCTTGAACTCGTTCTCAATGACATCCCACAATTCAATATGGGCATCCATTTCATCATCCTTCGCGTTAGAAATTAGCTCATCATGAGCTGCTGCAAATCTGTCAAAATGAGATTGCAGAGAGATCTGGTCCTGCTTCATCGCAAACTCATCATTGTCGTCGCCATAATCATCCGAATGTATTTTTTCAGCCACCCGCTTTAGTGAAGTCATAGCTGCTTTCTTTTATTGATCTCTGCCATATTGGATAAATTATATGAATTTGATAAAATTACCTGTCTGTCTCTTGCCAACTAGTTACAACAGAAGCGCAACAAAATGCGCATTACCGTAAAAGGAGACCAGACGAACGGCAATTAATCTGCCACAAGCGGTGTATCGTCGGCACTGCACGGAAACTGGTGTTTATATGTACCGTTGCCAATGAGTTATCTGCCACAAACTGTATATTTTTGGCACTGCACAGAAACTGATGTATGTACCAAATAAACGCCGCTATTATCCGTAAAAGGTTGCTCACCGTATCACATATATTGATTGAATTGAAAACAAAGCCACGAGAATGTGTGAGTAAAAACCACGAGAATGTGTAAGTAAGAGCCACGAGAATGTGTAAGTGACGCGCCACGAAACTTAACGGTGCCACAAGAATTTATTTTATTGAACCGACGCCACGAGAATGTTCTTTTTAAGTTCAATTTCATCACCGCCAATCTACCAAGAATATATATATATACATGTGCAATGTAGGTATATTTTGCCAATATGTACAGGTTAACCAATTTGCGCCACAAGATTATATTGCCACAAGTAAATTTCACAATCCAGCTATTAAGGGTTCACATATAAAGGTTATATTGCCACAATTAAAGAAGTTAAAAGAATTAAAGTTCACAATTAAAGGTTCCCGGGTTTCGGCACCAAAAATGTCCATGTAAAATTACGCGTGTTGCACACCGTCGCGGTAATTCGGACATCGAATCTATGGAAGCTACCAAAATTAAATTAAAATAAAAAAGCGACACGGCCTATTATAAATCAATCGAATTTATTGCCAAAAAACAAACTGTGTAATATAATATAGCCAGATTTAATGTGTAATTGTAATGTTCGATTAAGAAGCACAAGCAAAAATGTAACCCAAGGGACAGGTTGAAACTTGAACGACAACTGATAATAGTGGTGTATTTTATGTTTCTCCTTCTTTATGTCTGGCCGATTGCAAATATATGTATGTGTGTGTGTTCGTTCGTCTGATGGTTGAGTTGCCATTTCCGTAATATTGAACACTCCCTATCAGCTAATAGCTCAGTCATCCTATCTTGATAGTCAATTTTGTTAATTAATACTGTTTTTTTAGCTTTTTATGTTTTAATTCATATATACATTAGAATTATCCATACTAATCTATACTTATATTGTAAAGAGGTAATGTTGGTTTGTGTGTAATCTTCGGAACTACTGGACCGATTTCAAAAATTCTTTCACCAATATTTAGAATGAACTTTTAGCGTGAACATATGATATTTATTATCCAGTTTTAATAAAAGGCCTTTCGTGGCGAGACCAAGTTTGTAACTAAACAACTAAAGTCGCCGAAAAAATGGTCTGCACTGTAAGCTGCGCGGCTTTCTGTGCTGTGTTTTGTACGAACATCACGCCTATATTTGCATCATAATGACTTTGTGCTATATGCTGCGCTGCTTTGTACGTATATATATATATATATATACATATATGACGAGAGTAAAAGGGACAGCCGCATGAGTGCGCTCTGGTTCGGGCTGACATCTGGCAGTTCGCCTCTGAAACGCGACGAGTGTGGACGGACGTCGTAAATTATTTTATGTTAATTTTGTCTATGTCTTTGAATAATAAAATTACATAAATATAGCTTTTTTTCAAATAAGTTATAGTAAATGAATTTTGCTTTGTTTTAAATTATTTGCTTAAAATGTTACACTATATGGTGTGTGAAAGTACAGTTAAGGATTAATAAAACTACATATATATATATTATATATATAAATATTAAACATAACTTATTTAAAACAATGATAATTACGGGACTTACGATACTTATTATTATGTTACAAATTAAATATCATTTATTTGAATGTCTGAGTACAAAGAAAAAATTTGTATTTTAGGATTACCTTTGAGCTTGTTGATTGGCGTACGATATGCTAAATACTTAGCACGAACGTTGTTCAAACCCTTAATTTCTGTTCATCATATGGAGGCACATGCATTAGCAGTAAGAATGGAGTATCAAGTGGAATTTCCGTTTCTCTGTCTCCTTATAAGCGGAGGGCACTGTCAACTTGTGTTGGTAAGGGGACCCAGTAATTTTTATTTACTAGGTCAGAGTCTAGACGACTCTCCAGGAGAAGCTTTCGATAAGATTGCTAGACGATTGCGGCTGTTTACAATACCAATGTATAAATATTCTAGTGGTGGACAAGCAATTGAGCATGCCGCGAAAGAATCAAAATACCCGAATATAATTAATTTTCCATCGCCCTTAAAACAGTACAGAAATTGCCAATTTAGTTTTGCTGGAATTAAAAATAATGCTTTTCGTCATATAAGACAGGAGGAAAAAATACAGGGTAAGTTTTCACGGCAATTCCAACAAATTAAAATCTCAACTTATAACGTAAATCCGTAGGTACTCCACCTGATTCAGTTATTCGAAACTATAAAGAATTGTGCGCGGGATTGATACGTGTGTCCAGTAAACACCTTGCTAAGGGCACTCAACGTGCTCTAGAGTTTAGTATAGAACAAAATTTTTTTAAAAATAAACAACGAACACTAGTTCTTGCTGGTGGTGTTGCAAACAATGATTTAATCTTTCACGATATATCTTTGTTAGCAAGTTATTTTAACTTTAAGACTTATAGACCAACAAAAAGGCTTTGTTCAGACAATGGTGCAATGATTGCCTGGAATGCAGTAGAAAAAATATTAGACAACAAGATGTGTTTGAACAAAAGCTTAAGCAGCCTAAAAATACAAGGAAAAAGTTCATTGGGTTCATCTATAGAAGCAGATATAGAGCACGCAAATATTAAGTGTCAACGTATAAAAACCATTTAATTTTTAATATTAAAATCTTATTTATTAACCTTTAAATACAATTTTAATCTAAGTGGGTTGCTATTTAAATCGGAATGAACAAACACGCTAACTTGTGTAGGTAGAAACGGAGTAGCAGTACTGTGACAAAAACGAGAAGCACGTTGGCGGCCTAATCGCGATCGGGAAGGACTCGCAGTGGAGTATAGATTTGTCGATAAATATTTTTTAAAAATTATTAAATGAGTTGATTTTTTATTTAGTCCACTGTGAGTTATAAAGTTATTGAAAAATAGGAAAATAATTAATTAACTTCGTAAGTCCTACTTCTATATTAATAAAAATAAAAATCTGTATATAAGTTAATAAAAGAAATGTTCTTTTATTTTTTTAAAAAATATTATTCATCGAAGCGAGCTTCTATATAAGACTGATGTGTTGACTGTTGTTCAAATTTAATTCTTTTAGTAGATGTAATGTCAATAATTCTTGATAAGGATTGTCCAATGATGGTCCTTGCAATATTGCAGGTAATGGTTTAAAGCTTGATATTTCAGAAGAGGTAAATGTGTGATTCCCTGCAATTATTGTAGCATTTCGATACTGGATGACGTAAGAGCCTTCTAGGTTTATTGGTTTGTTGTTAATGTGGATTGTTTGATTAATTTGATTAAGCAATAATGTTCCGGGGTTGATTTCTTCAATGGTTGGTATGTGTAGATTATTGTTTTGTTGCATGTTGATGGTATACTTAATAATAAATTGGGTATGCATGTACTGTTACTTATATCTATAATATTCTTAGATCTACAAATTGTTTTTCTGTCATATGTTTCACATTTGTTCTTTATTCCGAACATTTTCTTTTGACAGTTAATTATATTTTTAAATGGAATGATTGTTATTAAATCTTTTTTCTTTAATGTCTTTATAAAAATGGATTCGCAATTATGCTTGTTTGTAATTGGTAATTCGACAATATATAATATCAATGAAATATTAGAAATAATTTTTTTTTCTGCAAATTGAAATGATTCTTCAAAATTTTTAGATTCTATATTTTGTTCCTTTATATATTCTTTAACAATATTAATTTCTATATTCCAACAAATCATGGTATTAGTTATGCCAGATTTGGCCCAATGAATTGCATAATTAATATTTATTATTTCCTCTTTTATTATTTGTAATTAATACATTATGTTTGTAGCTAATTCATGCTGTGTGTTCAAATGCTTTTAATAGTTTATTCGTAACTTCTGTTATGTTATATAGTTTTTCTAACACTAACACATTACTATTGGTCAATATATTATTTATTTTTTCATTAATTATTCTGAGATCATTACTATCGGGTGATCCTGCAATCCAATTCCATGCAGTTCCTAACATATCGATAGATCTTTTGTATTTTTTATCGGCCTAAGCCTTTCAATATTGTCATTAATTTGGGAAATATCATGGAGTAGGTAAGGAAGGATTGGGTTATTTTTTTTTCAATTTTACAGCGTATCGTATTATTAATTTTTTCTATAAGTGTTTGGTATGTTTCAACATCAATAATGTGTATGCTACTAAATGTTCCTGTCTGTATTTTAGCCGGTCCTGTTTTCAAAGTTACTATATCGGATTTTGAATAGTCTAGTACCTGTACTTCTGCGGTACATATGGTAATAAATAGCCTAGTGTTGGAAAGAGAAAAAATTAAATTTGTTATTTGCGAATATTACTTTTATGTACTATTCTTCCAGATTTGGTTTTTATTGTCGTCTTATAATTTTCTGCGACAATTTCCTTTCGGTATTTAGGGGATAATTTCGATCCTAACCGTTTATTGATTTTATGTATATTTAGTAGATAGTCTCTTAAAGGTTCTCTTTTCTTATTGTGAAATTTCAAATCGGCTTCTTGTTTTTTCTCGAGTTTGTCTACATTGTCTTGTCGTGCTTTTCCATGCTGTCGTGGGTCCCTAACGTTTCTATTAAAAAATATGTCTATGGGTTTTTGTCCAGTTGTCGAATGTATTGAAAAGTTGTATTCATAAATAGATCTCTCTAGAAGTTCTTTAAAATTTGAAAAATGTCTATTATTTTGTATGCAACTCATTATTTCGGTTAATGTAGAATGGAATCGTTCTACTTGACCGTTTACGGCACTAGTGTAAGGGGGTGTTCTATAGATTTCCATGCCAAATTGGTTTTCAAGCATGAAGGTTACGGATTCTGAATTTAAGGATTTTTCGTTGTCAATGACAATCATTATAGGAACGCCAAAACTATATAATAATTCTCTGAGTGGTTCTTTAATATCTTTTATTGCTTTGGATTTGAGTATTCTGGCCTGTGCGTATTTGGAGAATTTATCTCTTGATGTTAGAACTAAATTTTTCTCTGTTGAGTAAATATCTACGTGTATTATTTCTCCGGTGTATTTAGGGATTGGGGAAGCCTGTAATTCTGGTTTGGGTGGTTGTCTTCTTGTTCTGTTTGGTCTTTAATGTCCTGAACTTTAGTCTGTGTAAATCTAATTTTGAAACTTTTTAAAATGATTGGGGTAAATTTCCTGAACTTAAGCCATTATATTTTCTGTGGTAAATAAACCATTTATAACACTGGGATTAAGGTGTTTCTTAAAATTTTGATTATTTCATCTCCTTCATATGTTTGTCTAATCAATGTATGTCTGTGATATGTGGGGAAAGGGATTTCGAAACTGTAACTATTTTCATTTCCTGTTTGCAAAAAGATTTGATTTTTGAATGCATTAATGGGTGCTTCTGTTGTAGGGATGAGGTTGTGTGACGAACTTTCGTCGCTGTGTTGTGATATGGTCAATGAATTAATATTGGTTCTAGAAAGTTCATCTGCTACTACGTTAGATTTTCGTGGTTTATACCTAAGTTCGTAATTAAACTCTTCTAGGCGAGCCTTCCAACGTTTCATTTTAGAATTATTGTTTTTAGTACTTATTGCAAAGGTGGTTGATGATCAGTAAAAATTTTGACTTTTGCGTTTCCATAAAGATAGTTTCGTAATGTATCTAAAGCCCAAAGAATCGCTAGCATTTCTTTTTCGTTTGCAGCGTAGTTCTCTTCGGTTTTGTGCAGTGTTCGGGAAATAAATGTAATCGGTCTTCCGTTTTGTTCAAGTACAGCTCCAAGTGCACAATTTGAAGCGTCTGTAGTAAGGGTAAAGTCTTTATTAAAGTCGGGATAAGTCAGTATAATGTCATCAGAAATAAGAGAATTTTTTATTTTTTGGAATGCTTCAATTGCTTCATAGTCGACATAGATCGGGGTGTTTTTAGATTGGGTCTTGGACTTATGTCTATCTTCCCCTCTTAAGAGTGATGTTAAGGGTTTGACCATTTTGGCGAAGTCCTTAAGGAAACGACGATAGTAGCCTGAAAGGCCAAGAAATGATCTCAAGTCTTTCAAAGTTTTTGGGGTAGGAAATTCTGATATTGCTTTTACTTTAGCTGGATTAGTTTTAACTCCTTCATCTGAAATTAAAACTCCTAGAAATTCTACACTTTTCTTAAAAAGATCGCACTTATCAATTTGTATTTTCATGTTAGCATCTTGCAGAGTTTTGAAAATTGTTGCTAAATGTTTTCGATGGTCATCCTCATTTTTGCTGAAAACTATTATATCGTCTATATAGACGTAGCAAATTTGACCGATCTCTTAAAATGTCATCTAATGCTCTTTGAAAAATGGATGGAGCCTTTTTAGACCAAATGGTAATCTCGTGCATTCATATTTACCATTTTTAATTGAAAACGCTGTTTTCTCAATGTCTTGTTTTCTAAGTGGGATTTGGTGGAATCCACTTTTCAAGTCTAGAACGGAAAATAATTTATTTGATCCTAATTGGGAAATTAGTTCGTCGATATTGGGTATCGGATACTTGTCAGCAATTGTAACAAGATTTAGTTTGCGATAGTCAATGACTACGCGAAATTTATTTTTTCCAGAGGCGTCAGCCTTTTTCGGAACAATCCACACAGGTGAATTGTAGGGAGACCTAGATGTTCTAATTATTCCATCATTAAGTAGCTGTTGTATTTGTTCTTCGACTTCATTTTTAAGTGCTGCGGGATAAGGATAATGTGTTGAATAGACAGGTGTGTCTGAATTAGTACGTATTTCGCCTACAACTTTTGTTGTATACGTTAGTTTCTCATCTGGTTCCGCAAAGAGGTTTGAAAAGTTTTTAATTGCTGTATTTAACCATATATTTTGTTCTTTACTCATATGATCAGTTTTGATATTAATAACGTTTACAGCTTGTGAAGTTTGTTGTTTAATCCTTATTTTTAAATTATTTTTAATAAGCATACAGTTATTCTTAATGTCGATAACTGCAGATAGTTCTTTTAAAGTATCATTTCCTAGTATTCCGTGAAAAGATGTCAGTGATGGTAGAAGGAAGAATTTTATAGGGAGGTCTCTTATACCGAATAAATTTATGATAGTATGGTGACTAACTTTTACATTGCCACCTATTGAATTTGCGAAAAAGGTTTGATCATTTTGTATAGACTTTTTTATCAAAGAAGGTTGTATATAGTTTTTATTTGAGCCTGTGTCTATTAATATTTTTAATTTATTACCACTCTCCGTTATACATTCAAAATAAGGTAACGAAGAGTTCGTTAGCCTAAAAAATGAATGTCAGAGCAATCGATAGTTTCAGGTTGATTATTATCTGTCCAATTTTGAGGGTCATCTTGTGGATTTAAATGATCTTGCAATTGTAAATCGTTATCATCTTGTGAATTTAAATTAGGATTGTGAATTTAAATAATCTTGTAGTTGTATGTCATAGTTGTTTTGTGAATTTAAATAATCCTGTAATGGTATGTCATGATCGGTCTCTACAGTATCTATATGGAAGTTTCTTTGTTGTTTATATGGAGGTACCATTTGGTTAAAATGTGGTGGGGGTCGTTTGCCTGAAAAATCATTGTTTGCTGGTTTATTTAAGTAATTGATATTTCTTGTTCTAATGGATTAATCAACATCCATGGGCTCTGGTCTAGGTTGTGGTTTTGGTGCAAAAGGTCGAGTAGGATTATTGTTAAAAGCTGGAAATGGGTGTCTATTAAAATTTCCGAATGGTCTTTGTGGTTGAGTATATCTGTTATTGTATTGATTTGGTGGGAAGTGTGCTAACTGTGGGTAGAACTGTCGTCTATTGAAGTTCATTGGAGGAATATTGTTGAATTTTCTCTGAGGGAGAACATGTGATTGATTATATACCTTCCTATCTATTCTGTGGCTGCTATTTGCATATTGTGTCCTATAATTTTGATTTTCTAATTTTAAGCAAAGATGCAACGCTTGAGGTAAATCGACTGGTTCCTTTATACCTAGCAATCGTGGTAAATCTCCGTTCAAGCCGCGTACAAAAGTATCTAATGCTTTATCCCTATAAGTTTGTGTTAGGAGATTTGCAGATTCTCTTGTTAATTCCATGCATCCTATTTTATTTAAAATGAGCGATAAATGTTTATAAACAGCTTGGTAAAATTCGTTGATTGTTAAATTCTTTTTAATGAGCGTGGTTAGTTGGTACTCTAAGGTTGATAAATCGGGCTTGTCTGCTTAATGTAAAGTAAGACAACGTGAAATTGCTGTCCAATCTAGTGGGGTATTGTAAGATTCAAGTGCTGTGTCCGCGTTTCCTATAATTTTATTTAGGATGACATCTTACATCGTCTGGGACTTTATCAAAATCGTTAAGTTGAGCTCTAAACTCAGTCTTGGTCAGACACATTATTGAAATCTGAAATCGGATTTAACACACTTTTTATTAAATTTATACTTTCACTTCTAAATGTGTTGGAAACGATTGTCGAAATCATTTCTTCTAATTGGGCTTTTTCAAATTGTGGTACAGGTTGGGCTATTAGAGGTGGAGGAGGAATTAAGACTGGAGGTCTTATAATGTTATTTGGATTAGCCATTTTTGGGATAAGGTTATGTATTAGAGTGTTAGTATTATATGTTATAAAAATTTGTAAGAAACTTTTTCTTTGTGAGGAAAAGTTATAAAATTCTTAAATAATTTTATTTTGATATTTTGTAATAATATAAATTTTTATTAATTCTATTTTTATTCTTTAGCTTTCTTTTTTTTATTTCACCTTTGTTTTCTTGTTTTAACTTTTAAATATTTTTCACCTTTATTTTATTCTTGCTTTCTGGTGTTATTTTCTGAGTATGTTCACTTGTTAAAGAATTATTTTCTTTTGAATCTTTTTATAATATATTTCTTTCTTGTAATTCTTTTGTAATTCTTCTTATAGTTTCTTTTAAATATAATAATTTTAATAAATCTTACATAAATAAATACATGACTCCAACGACGACTGGGCAGAATTGTCCGGTTTCCAATTGAGGTACTAGGGGTCTGCTTGCAGCACGGATTTGTTTCGTTGTTGCCTACGAACGGATACTATAGGCAAGTCGATTTTACATAACAATTTGAATAAACAAATTAATTAATTTAATTTTAACACCGGGTCCCTGCTCGGGCGCCAGTTCATAAAAGAAATGTTCTTTTATTTTTTTAAAAAATATTATTCATCGAAGCGAGCTTCGATGTGTCTTTATTCACTGCTCAAATCCAACTCATCTTAATTCTATAATCTTAATCTACAGTAGCATAATATAATTGGAGAAAAGACAAAGAGATTAGATATTTGTCCTTGAATGTCGGGCAGTGCAACTGCGTCATGATGTTGTTTTCGTCTGTGCAGCTGCGTGATGATTTCACTTGTTTACGTCTGGACCTGTTGTTGTTTTGATGTGATGCTGTGTACGATGTTCGGTGATGTCGTATTGAATTTAATTTGAATATCTGTTGGCTTAACTTATATGCTTATACACAGTCGTCTATAACAGGGGTTCTTAAACTTTTTTTCTCGCGACACACTTTTTTAGTTGAATTATTTTTATATTATATTTAAAATAGAAATTTTACCAAAAATAACACAAAAATAAAATATGTATTTTTAAGATTCCCTTTATTCTTCTTGTTAGAAATTGCTGCCAAATACGGAAACTGGGCTATTGCCTATAAATATGTAAAAATTGTAGAAAATGTAAATTTATGTTTGTTCTTCGACTTCATTTTTAAGTGCTGCGGGATAAGGATAATGTGTTGAATAGACAGGTGTGTCTGAATTAGTACGTATTTCGCCTACAACTTTGGTTGTATACGTTAGTTTCTTATCTGGTTCCGCAAAGAGGTTTGAAAAGTTTTTAATTGCTGTATTTAACCATATCTTTTGTTCTTTACTCATATGATCAGTTTTGATATTAATAACGTTTACAGCTTGTGAAGTTTGTTGTTTAATCCTTATTTTTAAATTATTTTTAATAAGCATACAGTTATTCTTAATGTCGATAACTGCAGATAGTTCTTTTAAAGTATCATTTCCTAGTATTCCGTGAAAAGATGTCAGTGATGGTAGAAGGAAGAATTTTATAGGGAGGTCTCTTATACCGAATAAATTTATGATAGTATGGTGACTAACTTTTACATTGCCACCTACTGAATTTGCGAAAAAGGTTTGATCATTTTGTATAGACTTTTTTATCAAAGAAGGTTGTATATAGTTTTTATTTGAGCCTGTGTCTATTAATATTTTTAATTTATTACCACTCTCCGTTATACATTCAAAATAAGGTAACGAAGAGTTCGTTAGCCTAAAAAATGAATGTCAGAGCAATCGATAGTGTCAGGTTGATTATTATCTGTCCAATTTTGAGGGTCATCTTGTGGATTTAAATGATCTTGCAATTGTAAATCGTTATCATCTTGTGAATTTAAATTAGGATTGTGAATTTAAATAATCTTGTAGTTGTATGTCATATTTGTTTTGTGAATTTAAATAATCCTGTAATGGTATGTCATGATCGGTCTCTACAGTATCTATATGGAAGTTTCTTTGTTGTTTATATGGAGGTACCATTTGGTTAAAATGTGGTGGGGGTCGTTTGCCTGAAAAATCATTGTTTGCTGGTTTATTTAAGTAATTGATATTTCTTGTTCTAATGGATTGATCAACATCCATGGGCTCTGGTCTAGGTTGTGGTTTTGGTGCAAAAGGTCGAGTAGGATTATTGTTAAAAGCTGGAAATGGGTGTCTATTAAAATTTCCGAATGGTCTTTGTGGTTGAGTATATCTGTTATTGTATTGATTTGGTGGGAAGTGTGCTAACTGTGGGTAGAACTGTTGTCTATTGAAGTTCATTGGAGGAATATTGTTGAATTTTCTCTGAGGGAGAACAGGTGATTGATTATATACCTTCCTATCTATTCTATGGCTGCTATTTGCATATTGTGTCCTATAATTTTGATTTTCTAATTTTAAGCAAAGATGCAACGCTTGAGGTAAATCGACTGGTTCCTTTATACCTAGCAATCGTGGTAAATCTCCGTTCAAGCCGCGTACAAAAGTATCTAATGCTTTATCCCTATAAGTTTGTGTTAGGAGATTTGCAGATTCTCTCGTTAATTCCATGCATCCTATTTTATTTAAAATGAGCGATAAATGTTTATAAACAGCTGGGTAAAATTCGTTGATTGTTAATTTCTTTTTAATGAGCGTAGTTAGTTGGTACTCTAAGGTTGATAAATCGAGCTTGTCTGCTTAATGTAAAGTAAGACAACGTGAAATTGCTGTCCAATCTAGTGGGGTATTGTAAGATTCAAGTGCTGTGTCCGCGTTTCCTATAATTTTATTTCGGATGACATCTTACAACGTCTGGGACTTTATCAAAATCGTTAAGTTGAGCTCTAAACTCAGGTCTAATTACTTGGTCAGACACATTATTGAAATCTGAAATCGGATTTAACACACTTTTTATTAAATTTATACTTTCACTTCTAAATGTGTTGGAAACGATTGTCAAAATCATTTCTTCTAATTGGGCTCTTTCAAATTGTGGTACAGGTTGGGCTATTAGAGGTGGAGGAGGAATTAAGACTGGAGGTCTTACAATGTTATTTGGATTAGCCATTTTTGGGATAAGGTTATGTATTAGAGTGTTAGTATTATATGTTATAAAAATTTGTAAGAAACTTTTTCTTTGTGAGGAAAAGTTATAAAATTCTTAAATAATTTTGTTTTGATATTTTGTAATAATATAAATTTTTATTAATTCTATTTTTATTCTTTAGCTTTCTTTTTTTATTTTACCTTTGTTTTCTTGTTTTAACTTTTAAATATTTTTCACCTTTATTTTATTCTTGCTTTCTGGTGTTATTTTCTGAGTATGTTCACTTGTTAAATAATTATTTTCATTTGAATCTTTTTATAATATATTTCTTTCTTGTAATTCTTTTGTAATTCTTCTTATAGTTTCTTTTAAATATAATAATTTTAATAAATCTTACATAAATAAATACATGACTCCAACGACGACTGGGCAGAATTGTCCGGTTTCCAATTGAGGTACTAGGGGTCTGCTTGCAGCACGGATTTGTTTCGTTGTTGCCTACGAACGGATACTATAGGCAAGCCGATGTTACATAACAATTTGAATAAACAAATTAATTAATTTAATTTTAACACCGGGTCCCTGCTCGGGCGCCAGTTAATAAAAGAAATGTTCTTTTATTTTTTTTAAAAATATTATTCATCGAAGCGACATGTACATGTGTACGAGTATACTTTAAGTTTAGTCTGAGTGTTTTAAAAAAAAATTATATTAAATTTGGAGCTTGCTTATTTGATCAAAGTCCATCACTATGGCAGGGGCCTTGACGTTGGGGTGGCGCCTTAAGTTGCAAAGAGTCATCCTGCTAGCTGGGGAATTCCCTTGCGAACAGGTTTGATGAGTAACGAACTAACAACTACCGAACCCCTAATCCAGTGGTGTATTGCGACCCGTGCCCAGTGGACTTGTTGGTAGCCTGGGGTAACCGTGCTATCTCAAACGGAGCCCGTGGATACCTGCTGCCCTCCATGTGTAAACAGGTCCACCAGTGCAAGAGGCTCTGGGCTGGAGGACTACAGTTCCTCAATGCTCTTGGGATTTTTATGGAGAAATTTAATAAAAATATTTTTAAAACGGCGCAGGGCATGCCCGCGTCAAATGCAGCGGATCTGGTGGAGCAAATGCTTTACAACGAACCCTGCGTAAAACTCAGACTTGGTCGGGGGGCTTAGCCCCTATGCCAACGAAGGGCAGTGGTGTGGGCTTCTTGGCAAAGTGGAAACTGGGGCATCCGACCCTTCAACCTGAGCCGAGACCCTGCACCAGCAAAGCAGCGGTTCGGGTGGAGCAGAAGCACTACTCTGATCTGCAAAGTAGGCCTGGAATTGGTGGGGGGGAGGGGAGGCAAAGAGCCCACTCAAGCGAGAAGATAGGTGGACGCAAGGAAGAAGGCCGCAGAAGGGCAAGGACCACCTGCAGCCACCCCCAAGGGGTAAAGAGAGGACCTTCAGTTCTCACTCCACCTCAAAGGGAGGATAAGACAATAAGGAAGGGACCGAGGCTAGTGGCGAGGGATGGGGAAGATATACCCAAACCGATAATCATATCGGTGTTCCTCCTACGAAGCAATCGGTAAGGAATGGAAAGATCCATTTCCTTGATCGGAGCGCAGAATGAGCGGCTCCACACGAAATCGTGGAAGGTGATCGGTTGCCGGGAGGAAGGAGATGGCACACTCGCTACCATCTCCATCGACTCCCGCAGCCGAGAGTCGGCAAAATATCGGTGAGCGGCCTCAGGAGGATAGAGGGCGGAGAAGGGGCAGGAAGACCCTCCCGCGTCAACCTCAGAAGAGGGCTCACAGGGAATGAAGTTAGGTGCGGAAGGAGAAGAGGGAGCAAATGAAGTCTCCACTATGGAGGACCTCGCTGCCCTTTCCCAACAGAGCATCTCACTTGAGGAGTTGGAGGAGGACCGACTTCTAGCGAAAGACGAGCTGATGGAGGAAATCCAGCACCTCCAATTAGAAGCGGGAGAGGGGCAGTCGCCCCCTCCAGGTCTATAGAAGGATTGGCCAGTACAAAAATAGCCCAGGTGAACAGCCACAAGGCCAAAGGGTCAGCCGCAGTGACAATGAGAATGTTCACCCGTAAACACCTAGGGCTTGTGCTGGTCCAAGAACCCTGGTGCTACAGGGGACAGATCCGAGGTCTGTCCAGCAGGGATGCAAAGGTGATTTACGATTTGGGCCATGAGGCCCTCGGACCTGCATCATCATTAGAAATAGTATTAACCATCTATCTCTTTCAGAATTCATAACCCGGCACCTAGTAGCAGTTCAGTGCCAGTTTAATATAGACGGCAACAACCGGGAAATAGTGATTGCGTCGGCCTACTCTGCAGGAGACAAGAATTGCCGCACCCGGAGGTACAAAAACTGGTCGATCACTGCCGAAGGCACAGTAAACCTCTACTGATTGGATGTAATGCTAATGCACACTGTGAAGAGTGGGGGAGCACCGACACAAATAAGAGGGGTGAGTACCTTTTAGAGTTTCTGGTGAAGGAAAACCTAGATATTACAATCTAGGCAGGGTACATACTTTTGTAATTAGGGTTAGAGAAGAAGTACTTGACATCACCTTCGGAACTCCAACAGTGTGTCGAGTACTTAATAGGTGGAGGGTCTCCTCCGAGCCATCTCTATTGGATCATAGGATTATCCTATTCGAATTGGGAGGGCTTGTAGAGGAGGTAAAAACTATTAGAAATCCTAGAATGACAAATTGGGAGGTTTTCAAAACCAATTTGAGGTACAATTTGGAGCACATCTTAGTTCAAAGAGTGGCCAAATGTCCACACGAGCTGGAATGTGTAGCTGATGAAGTTAATAGGGCAATCTCTGATGCATATGAGTAGAGTTGCCCGGTAAGCTCTCCCAAAGTGAGCAACTTCTGCGAAGAAGTAGCCAATACTACAGCGTCTGTCAGGCTGCTTATAGCTATGGCTAAAGATGCTAAAAGTATAAAGGCATCACTGTTAGACCAGAACGGAAAGTTCACAGAAACGAAAAAGAGCCCTCCTCTAGAGAACACACTTCCCTGGAAGCACAGTGACCAGTAAAGAACTCGGGATGGGCGTGAACTAGCTAGCAGGGAGGACCGGAAGAAAACCTCTGACATTTGCACAGAGCAAAGAATATCCGATGGGCAATCAAAAGCTTTAATCGCTATAAATCGTCAGGTGTGGACGGTATAATCCCTGCAGTTTTGCAGGTCGGATTAGACAACCTCCTACCACATCTGGTGAGAATATTTAGAAGAAGTCTAGCACTTGGGTATATACCGACAAGCTGCAAAGGGGAAAGGGTAGGGAAAAAAGATCCTTCAGACTAATTGCCTAACTTCGTTCGTCATAAAGACAATCGAAAAGGTTATCGACACCTATATTAGGTCGAGAATACTGGAAAAAGAACCATTACATTCCAGTCAGCACGCATACAGAGCGGGCAGATCTACGGAGACCGCACTGTCGGAGCTAACGGAAAGTATAAAGAGGTCTCTTGCCAGTAAGGAAATCGCGCTTTGCGTCCTAAAGACAATCGAAAAGGTTATCGACAACTATATTAGGTCGAGAATACTGGAAAAAGAACCATTACATTCCAGTCAGCACGCATACAGAGCGGGCAGATCTACGGAGACCGCACTGTCGGAGCTAACGGAAAGTATAGAGAGGTCTCTTGCCAGTAAGGAAATCGCGCTTTGCGCCTTCCTAGACATCGAAGGAGCATTCAACAACGCATCTCATGATGCGGTAAGAAGTGCTCTGGAGAGAAAGAAAGTAGACAGCACAATCACTAAATGGAAATGGCGTCCAAGGCTACGCAGACGATATAGTCATCGTAGCTAGAGGGAAGTTCGAGGAAGTGCTCTGTGACATAATCCAAAATGGATTAACCATCACGAGTAGATGGTGCCAAGAGGTGATACTCAGGGTAAATTCTAACAAGACCACACGGTTCCCTTCACCAACAGAAGAAAGTTAGGGCGTATACACCCGATTACCCTAAATGGAGAAGAGATCACTATCAAATACCTGGGGCTGATATTTGATAGTAGATTGCTCTAGAACAAACACCAACAAGCTGTGCTACAAAAATCAAAAAGAGCAATCATGGTGTGGAGAAGGGTGGCAGGAAAATCGTGGGGAGTTAGCCCCAGAATAATGCACTGGATGTACACCATGATAGTTATTCCAATGATTACCTACGGAACAGTTGCATGGGCGAACAGGACCAAGCTAAGCACCACGAAAAGGGAGGTGGAAAAAGTACAGAGACTGGTCTGTGTTTTAATTACAGGGACCATGAGAACCTGCCCAACAGCGAGCATGGAGGCAATCCTTGGGCTTCTCCCACAACACTTAGTGGTAGAGAGCAAATCCATGGAAACCAAGTTACGTTTGAGCAAGGTAGGCTGTTTCACGGACAGCAGGGAAAGGCAGATATTAGAACCACTTACCAAGCTGATTCCTCTAGCGAGCATGCCTTGCGATAACATGTTGCGGAAGCTTGAGTTCAAAAAGAACTTTGAAACCAAAATGAGCATCAAGAATGAATTCAGGTCAGAAACTGAATACCAGATACATCCGGGTGCCATAAAGTGGTATACGGATGGATCAAAAAAGGCAAAAGGCACGGGTGTTGGAATATATGGGCCACGAACCAAACACTCCTATCGATGGGGATGTACCCGAGTATATTCCAGGCAGAAGTACATGCCATTGAAAGATCTGCTCACTTCAATCTGGAAACGAACTACATCACATCAAAACTGGTGGAGGAATGCAAGGCGAAGCTTAACAAGCTTGGTGAAACCAACAAAGTATGTTTATACAGGGTGCTGGGACACACCGGCATAGAAGGCAACATGCTGCGGATAGGCTCGCGAATAAAGGAGCAGAAACTCACTTGTAGTGCCATAACCCTTCTGTAGCATAGGGTACCGCATAATGTGGGAAGAGGTACGCAGTATGGGTAAGGCAGCCGCTTCCGAAAGATGGGAGAACCACCCAGGCCTACGGCAAGCAAGGCAAGGAAATGTTGGGGATTTATAACCCAAAGAGGTCCCGCCTAATAGTGGGACTAAGTAGAAGTAATGTAAGAATCATTACGGATTTCCTAACAGGTCATTGCAAACTGAAGGGGCACCTAAAGAAGTTAAAAATAGAAGAGGATGGAAGCTGCAGACTCTGTGGGGAGGCGGAGGAGACTCCATGGCATCTACTCGACGAGTGCGGAGCAACGATCCGTCAGAGAAGAGACCACTTGGGAACTCACGCAATCTCGGAGTCTGTGCGGCATTCACTGAACCCACTACATATTATTAGATTCTTAAGAAGCATTGGTATTGACGGGGTGCTATAGGGACTGGCTCTATAGCACTAGTCAGGGGGGAGCGCAATAGATCCATATGGGTCGAAGTGTAACAACACCCCATTTTATCATCATCATCATCATTTGATCAAAGTAAACAGAACTTGCTCAACGTTCACGTTGCTGGTCTCATTATCTCTTTTTTATTTTGAATTCGAGTGAGATATTTTGATTTAGATAGAGTTACTCACAAAGATATATATTAACTAGCGAATCGCAAATAATTTGCGCTGCTTGTAACGAAGTGCCGTCGTTACACACAATACGGCTAGGTTTTCTCACCTTGTCCGTCCAACTGCGACCTCATTCTGCACAGCACATTGAGGTATTACAAAACCTGAAATGCCGATTTCAAAGGTAATTGTCTGCAACCACAGCCAAGCAACAAACATACAACCGAACGTATGCACATTGGGCTATAGTGTAAGACTACGTACACACAACCAAAACCCATAAACAATACGATTTATTACGGCAATATATTCCCATCACTATTCTCCTAAGTAAAACTGCACGTGTTCGGCAATGACGACACAAAGATGCGACAATAGTGAATTACATTTGTAAAGTAGGGCACTTGCATTGCGCCCTACTCAAATGAATCTTTGTTTACACTAGCAATATTTCAAGTGCATCAACGACAATGCACGATTTAGTTATTTACTATAAGATTATATATAGTATAATCTAGGTTAAGAAATAGTGTAAAATAGTAGATTTTTAATAAAATGAAATCAGAATTAATTTCAAACTAGAAAGACACGTCTTCTCATTTCACTACACTCTTCGCATGGACATTGTCCAAAGTGTGAAGACTAATAGCATCATGCTAGTTTACCTACACTAAAACAAGTACAGTAAAACATACTTTACAGTAATACATACATTACATGGCGATCCTGCCGACCACAAACCCAACAATTTCGATCCTGCTAGCTATAAAAACTGCGTACTAGAAAATTTTTTAAATTTTTACGATCTTGCCGACCACGATCCTAACAATTTCGATCCTGCTAGCAAATTTTAAAATATTTATTTATTTTTTACGTTCCTGCCAACCGGAAAATGTCAAGTAAAACTTAAAAATTACATTTTGAGGATTTAGATCCTGAAAATTTCATATTTTCGAAAATTGAGAAATGACATTTAAAAACCACCGAGATCCTGTGGAGATCAATCCTACGTACCGTAGCAAATGACGGAACTTTTTCCTATCCAATAACACAGACAATTGAATATTCCAACTTATATGTAAAATTTTAATAATTTCTTATAAATATCCTGTTGGAACAACAAAATTGAGACAAGATGAACTCACTAAGGATAGTAAGTAGTAAAGGTACATCAAAAACAAAAATGAACGATTTTAAACACAAAAAACTCAGAGCCCCGTTATTTTAGAGAGAAGTAGAGTACGTATAAAACACAAGCATCAAAACAATAGAATATTCAAAATGCAATTTTATTTTAAATGTTAGTTCTCATCATGGTGTTGACAATTGAACAGCAGCTCTTTGTTTCAAATTTTTTAAAGAAAAACGTTAGTTTTTCACTAATTATAAAAGAGTGTAAAAAAGTGGGGTTTAATATTTCAAAAGGTACACTAACCAAATATAATAAACGAATTGAAAATGAGGGACGAAAATCATCTTTGTCAAAACGCCAAATTTCAAATTTGCGAAAAATGGCAACCAAACCACAACCACCGACGCAGAAACATCTGGCAAAACATTTTAACAGAAAGGTTGGAGTCATACAATATACACTAAAAAAAATTGGGACTAAGACTTGTGCAGAAGCCGAAGCGTCTGCGCAAACAATCACCAAAAGGCACCAACGGTATCTGGGCCTTTACCGACTACTGAAAGGCGATAAATGGAAAAAATATATCACAGTCGACGAAGCATAATTTTATTTAACAAATGCCGACGGCCAAAGAAGTGTGCAATATTTGAGTCGCAAGCAAATTAGGGCGGAATTAGGTCCCTTCAAAAAACCGTCTCATCCGAAAGGATTCATGGTATTTTTGGGAATATCTAATTTTGGCACAACAGTACCCATTTTAATTCAGCCAGGTGCTTAAATAAATGCAGATTACTACATAAGCAACTGTTTAAAACCTCTTATCAAAGATTCAAAACACTTTTGCCCAAATGGTAACTGGATATTACACCAAGACTCAGCTCCATCACATACGGCAAATAAAACACTTGCATTCCTATATCCATCCTAATTTATGGACTCCCTCATCACCCGACTTAGCACCATGTGATTATTTCCTGTGGGGATACTTGAAGTCACAATTGGCAAGATCTAAAGTTGATAATATTGCGCAACTAAAAAGATTGATAAAGCGAGATATTAGTAACATTCCTCTGGCAATGATTCAACGGGCACTTAAATCTTGGTCAAGTCGGTGTTTGACTGTTTATAAAATTTTTTGTTTTTGATGTGCCTATAGTTCCAGCGGAATTTTCGGCGCAGACAAACTTTCAACCCCATGGAACCACATCATACCTCCACAAATCCTTTTGACGAGCCTCAGCATCAGATTACCACTACTAGAGATTACACGAGGAGGACCAAAATAAATTCTTCAATCTAAAATGTTTTTTTTAAAAGAGCATCAAAATGCACAAACATAATTTTAAGTACATTTTTCCAAAAATAATAATTATAATTATACAAATTATATAAATACTTATAAATAGCTTTTTTTAAATTATAAAATGGCATCGTTCCAATTTAGAGACCGCCATGAAGGCAATCCCCATATTCTCTGGCAATTATAAAGAATTGGATTCATTTCTAAAGATTATAGAAATAATAAACAGAACACTAACAGACACCGCAAAAACAGAATTACTAGAATTTGTTTACCACATTAAATTAAATTCAAATGTGAAAGCCACAATTCACACACAACCAACAAATTTAAACTCGCTAAACGAACAATTAAGGCAAAGATACAAATCACACACAACAATACCACATATACACACTACTCTTACATCAATGACACAAAGAAATCTATCTGTAACAGCGTACAAAGACAAAATCCTAAATCTTATTTGTGTTTTAAACAAATTACAAATAAACAATCTAGGCGAAAACACAAGTGAAACTGCAAAATCAGTTGTCACTCAAATGAATGACCAATACGCGTTGAACATTTTTAAAAACGGTTTAAAAGATGAACTAAAACCTACAATTATCGCGGCACAACCAAAAACATTGACAGAGGCCACTAACCTCGCTATTGAAATTGAGAAAGACAACTCAAATAAAATAACGCATTTCAATGCACAAAAACAAATTATCGAAACAACAGAACCTACGACAATAACCAAAGGTCACAAAACACAAAAAAATATAACAACAACTATAGACAACAAGGAAATAACTCGAATAACAACAGACCAAGAAATAATTTCAATAACACATATGGACAACAGAGAAATTTTCCCAACAACAATGTACACAGACAAAACACAAACCGAAAATATAACAACAACATTCGCTCAAATTTCAACCAAAGGCCAAACGATTACATACGAACGATAAACAATGCAAGAAATGCTGAATATGATTACCAGGGAAACGAGGAAGCCACGGGCACGTGTTTTCCCCACAAGGCCAACAATAAATATTGTCACGAAAAGTAGTTAGTAGCGCATATAATAGAATTAGAATCCTAAGATAAATCCCAATGTAAATACTGCATACTAAAAATAAGCACTTTCAATTGCATACTTTTAGGCGCTAACAGTATTAGATTATTTGAAATGTAACCGCCGGCAAGTTTGAATCATTGTGTACTGGTCAAACAAGTAGTCAAACCGGTTTGTGCGGTTTGCCCGGTTTTTGTAAAAGAACATGATTGAACATGTTGTCTAATTTTAGAAGATGACTCATTACATATAAGTATCGTTAGTTGTAAATAAGGGAATAAGGGTACAATTTTCTGGTCTATTCTCGATATTTCTGTCTAGTTCTTAATTGAGTATAAATAGAGGCGTTAAGCCGAAGTAAGATTATTAGTGTTTTGGAATTTAACCAGTGCAGTTGTAAAAGTTCTTGTAAAGTAATAAAGCTATAACATAAAAGAATTATTGTGAAGTACTACTTGTATAATAAGTGTTCTTGTGTACATTTAAAGTAATCACCATTATAAATTGTGAACTTGTGTTAATTTTATTGTTGTTCATTAAAATTGTTATTTGTAAATTAATTAACTTGTGTTGTGTTTTATAATTGCAAAATCCTTTACGAACTCGAAAGCCTGAATTTCGTAACAATATATTTAAAATCTCGGAACCCAATACGAATTACATAATTTTGAAGAACAAAAATGCAGACTTGAGTTTTTTGACAGATACTGGCGCCGAAATTTTAATTTTTAAAATCTCGAACAAGGTCGAAAATGAACCCTACTACCATGAGAAAAAGTGTAAATTAACGGGAATTACACAAGAAGAAACATACTCTTTAGGAACCCTTGGTTTAGATTTACTCATAGGTGGCGCATTCTGCACACATGAATTTCAACTGGTCAAGAAAAATTTTCCCATAGAAACTGACGGCATTTTAGGTAGAGACTTTTTAAAAAGATTTTTTTGTAAGATAGACTACAAAACTTTTACAATTTCAATAGTAATGAACGAAACAAACCTCATTTTACCCATGCATTCAAAACCCTTACAGACACTAAATAGGAATGACGCATATTAAAACGTTAAATGCGACAGAAAGTGAAGTAATACTTGAGAACATCACCTTAGATACAGAACCACTTAAAGACTATGACATACTTAAATACAATAAATACGAACTGTTTAATTGTCGCTTTACTAATTCAATTATAATTCGCTTTTCAGGATTAAATTGTCGCTTTAATTATTTCAATTATATTTTCACAATTTATTACTTTTAAAGATAAGAATGAATGTTTAATTATTAATTCGTAGAAATTATGTAATTTGCTCTTTTACATCCTTAATTTTACGTCAATTTAACTTTAACAAATTGCAAAAGAAAGAAATTGGAGCAAGTTTTCTATTAATACACCTTTTTTTACAAGAATACATTAGAGCAAGTTTTTATGAAGCCCTTTTTACAATGAATTGCAATACGATTCATTTTTGGTTGAAGCTAGTTGCGATTGATGCTATATAGGCACATCAATTTAGGCGTGATCGATGATATGCCAGAACTCGAAACTCAACTTTTAATTGTTCCGATTTCCATGTTTAATTTAATGACGTTTCGCCCTAACATTCTCCCGGCCTTAACGGACACCGTTAATTTATATCGCTGGTTGGAAGTAAGCACAGCTTTACAATAGGCCGCTTTACCGTTGAGGTTGCCGTCTTTATTGTTGCTGCTCTGATGTTCCCATCATCGCCATGATGAACTTGTGTGATTCTTCCTAAAGACCAATTACATGGATGTAAGGTTTGGTTCCTTTATAAACACGACATCTCCAGGTTTCAAGTTTTTCTCTTGGCCTTTTCATTTGTGACGCTGTTGAAGATGTGTGATATATTCCAATTGATATCTTTTCCAAAAGCCTTGCAGTCGTTTTTGAATGTTTTGCCATGTTGAAAGACGATTATCAGGCACTTCATTAAATTCTTCATCAGGAATGGAGTAAGGAGTTGAACCAATTAAAAAAAGGGCCAGGTGTTAAAGCATCGATGTTGCATTCGTCTTCACCGATTGAATACAGAGGCCTGGAATTTAGTATTGCCTCTATTTGGCATAATAAGGTAGCCATCTCTTCGAACGTAAGGTGGGCATTTCTTGTCGCGACCAAGAGACGACTCTTCACTGATTTGACCAGCGCTTCCCATATACCCCAGAAATGAGGTGCAGCTAGTGGAGTATTATGCCATTGTATGCCCGCATTTCACAGCATTTAAATTTCATTTTTGAAGTCATTTCTCGCCAATAATTGCGTAATCTCATCAAGTTTTCTTTTGGCTCCCACGAAGTTGGTCCCGTTATCGCTGAATATATGAACACGAACTCCCCTTCTTGACGAAAACCTTCTAAGCGCTGCAATCGCTTACAAGTTACAGATGCGCACCCTTCGTGGCCATACACACAAAGACAGGGATGTAGGCCTTGATAAGTTTCGCTCCTCTTACTCGTTTGCTTACTATGGTAATGGGCACCTCGTAGTCCACGCCGCATCTACTAAGCGGTCTGGAAGGATTAACTCGCTCAGCTGGTAGGGTTGCCGTGATCTGTTGGCTAGTTTTCGCTCGCATTCGGACACAGATTACACAGTTTCGCCGTATATGTCGCACCATATTTCTACTATAAATTATCCAATATTGTTGTTTGACTAGATGCGCTGTCAAAGAAGGACCAGTATGGAAATTCCGATCATGAGTGTTCGATATAATCAGTTTACTCAACTCATGAGATTTAGGTAAAATAATTTGATGCATTTGGTTGTATCCGATATTCGCCTTCTCCAGTCGTCCACCAACTCGCAGGATACCACCCGAATCTATGAATGGGCTTAAAGACTCCAGTTTGCTTCCTTTGGGGACACAGCCATATTTGTATAAATTGTTTAATTCGCATTTAAAATGTTGCTCTTGGACGCATTTGAGGCATGCGTTGGTCGCTTCTCTCAACTCTTGAACTGAAAGGACACCAGATTTTCTTTGAGATTGATTTGACCCGGCATTATAGATGAATCGGAACACGTAGGCTAGAAATCTTCGCAATCTTGAGAACGAAGACATCTCAGAAATTCGCTGCTCAATTAATCCCTTTGCAACTGTTGCGTGTAAGGACGCCAATGGATATGAATTTCGCTGTTCTTGATGCAAGTCGACATCTAATTTATTTATAATTGGCCATTTCTCACTAGTCTGTCACAGCCAGACTGGCCCTTCCCACCATAATTTAGATTTAACTAGGGCTGCAGGATGTAATCCCCTTTATGCAGGCTCAGCCGGATTTTCTTTTGATGATACGTAGTCCCAGTTGGCCAAAGGTACACTTTCATGAATTTCGCTGACTCTATTTGCCACAAATGTCTTCCATCTTGGCGGATAGTCGGCTAGCAATGCCAGGACAATTTGGGAGTCTGACCAAGCATACACTTTTGTCACATTTGTAGTAATGGCCATAATGGTTTTTAACAGCTTCGCCAATAAAACCGCCGCACAAAGTTCATGCCTCGGTAGAGTTATTTGCTTTAATGGTGCTACCTTGGTTTTCGCCGCTACGATGTTAGTCTGCACATGTCCATTTTCATCAATTGACCTCAGATAAACTACTGATGCATATGCTCTCTTACTCGCATCGCTAAACCCATGCAGTTGTACTTATTCGCCATAGTTGACACGTCTCGGTATTTTGATCTCTTCTAGCTCGTTCATATCACGTCGCACTTCAGCCCATCGTTTCGTTGTTTCATCTGGTAAGAGATCGTCCCAGTCAAGCCTTGCCAACCTCAACTGCTGGAATATTATTTTTAGTATAATTGTAACTGGTGATAGAAATCCAAGTGGATCGAAGATTTTCGAAGACTCTGACAGCATTTTCATTTTCGTAGGTGCTGACTCAGTTAACAAATTCACCTTAAATGAAAACACATCTAGTAATGGATTCCATTGAAGTCCCAGAACTTTGATTGTGGATGAATCATCCATCGTTATTGTCTTATCAGTAGCAGATTCTGATAATTCAGGCAGATTTGATTTCCATTTTCGAAGATGAAATCCACCCTCCTTCATTACTTTGGTCATTTCACTTTTTAGACTTCGTATTTCATTAACATGATCAGTGCCGGAGAGAAAATCTTCCACATAGAAATCTCTTTTTACAGCAGACGAAGCCAGAGGATGTGTGTGCTGAATATCGCTCGCCAACTGATGCAGTGTCCTTACCGCCAAAAATGGTGCTGACGCTGTACCGTATGTCACCGTAGTCAGTTTGTGTATCGCCACTTCTTGATTTGGGCTTGACCGCCACAAAATTCGCTGATAGTTCTGGTGGCGTTCTGCAATTTTAATCTGCCGAAACATTTTTTCGATGTCTGCAGTTAGCACAAAGCTATAAGCTCGAAATCTCGTCAGTGTGACCCACAATGTTGGTTGTATTGTTGGTCCCACTCTCAATTTTTCATTTAAGGAAACACCAGTAGTAGATTTGGCCGATCTTTTTCTTTTTCTTTTTCGCATGCAAGTTCATCAGGAGCGTAAAGTTGTTCCTTTTTTGGTTCGTCGAGTTCCCAAAATCTTCGAAGAGTTTCATCAATGTTTGCATCTAAATCGACTTTAAACGTAGTCACTAACCCATAGGTTTTTTCTGCATTTGTCGAAGAACCTCCTGCAAGTACCCAGCCGAACATATTATTCTGTGCTACTAGTTGATTGTAACTGCCGACGTTTTTGACTTGTCCTTTTCTTAAAATTTGGAAAAATGCATCGGCTCCAATGAGGATATCTATTTCACTTGTGCGATTGTATCCCGGATCGGCAAGTTGGAATTTAGATGTAACTTCTTCACTGACATAAAAATCAACAGTGGGTTATTTTGGCAATTTGTTTAATATAAATGTTTGTAGCTGCAAGACTTCTTGCGGTTGAAATCGCGATTGGAGATCCACGTCTATTGTACCTTTTGTTTGTAGTCCAGTACTGGAAATCCCTTTAACTAGAATATTCGCATTTCTTCTCTTGACCTGTAGTCTTTGGGCACACGACTCGGTGATGAAGGAGACTTGCGAACCCGAGTCTAGTAGTATACGGCATTCTAATGTTTTCCCAATTCTGTCACGGATCGTTACTACAGCAGTCGGTAACAAAGCACGGAAAGTTGCACGCTCACGTAAACTCATATGAGTGTTAATATCATACTGAAGTTGGGTATTGACATCACTTGTGGAAAACTGTTCACTAGGAGTAGGAATTGAAGTCACCTCTTGCTTGTTTGTTTTCGCCTGGTGTAACAATGTGTGGTGTCGAGCCTTGCACAAATTACATCTCCACTTAGACCGACAAGCACTTGAAAAGTGTGTTTGACTGAGATAATTGAAACAACACCGTTTCCGTTTCAGGATTAAATTGTCGCTTTAATTATTTCAATTATATTTTCACAATTTATTACTTTAAAAGATACGAATGAATGTTTAATTATTAATTTGTAGCAATTATGTAATTTGCTCTTTTACATCCTTAGTTTTACGTTAATTTAACTTTAACAAATTTCAAAAGAAAATAAATTGGAGCAAGTTTTCTATTAATACAACTTTTTTTACAAGAATACATTATGGCAAGTTTTTATGAAACCCTTTTTACAATGAATTGCAATACGATTCTTTTTCGTTGAATCTAGCTGCGATTGATGCTATATAGGCACATCAATTTAGGCGCGATCGATTATATGCCAGAACTCGAAACTCAACTTTTAATTGTTCCGATTTCCATGTTTAATTTAATGACGTTTCGCCCTAACACGAACATAACGACGAACGTTTTCACAAATAAAAAACCTTCTCAATATAGACTGCAATGACGATTTTTCTAAAAATTCTTTATTAAATATACTGAAACAATACCAGGACATATTTCTTCTAGAGACAGACCATTTAACTACAAATAACTTCTACACACAGAAAATTTTAACAAACGACGATACACTAGTTAACATAAAGAACTACAGACTGCCACATACAAATATGGAAATAATTACAGAACGGGTAGTCAATAAAATGCTTACAGATGACATAATAGAACCTTAAGTTCTTCTTGTACCCAAGAAAAACACAAATGACAAAAAGAGAGTCGTTGTCGATTTTAGAAAAGTAAATGACAAAATAGTGAACGACAAATTTCCGATAACAAGACTAGAAGATATATTAGACAAACTAGGGATAGCAAAATGGTTTTCAACCCTTGACATGACAAGTTCTTTCCACCAAATAGAATTAGACAAGAAATCTAGACCACTTACCGCATTTTCCACACCTAATGGACACTTTCAATTTAAACGTCTACCTTTGGTTTAAAAATCTCATCCAACAGTTTTCAACGAATGTTAACAATAGCTCTCGCCGGATTAGAGACAAAAGCTTTCTTATACGTAGATAACATAATCATCTATGGATGCAGTTTAAATCACCACAAACACAACTTAATAAAAGTATTAGATAGGTTAAAACGGTATAATTTAAAACTAAACGGAGAGAAATGCTGTTTCTTACGACCTGAAGATGTTTACTTAGGACACTTAATAACCAGAAACGGTGTAAAAATAGACCCAGCCAAATTTAATGCCATCAAAGACTATCCAATACCCAAAAATACTGACGACGTAAGACGATTCGTTGCATTCTGCAACTACTTCAGACGATTTATTCCAAACTTTGCAGATATAACTAAAGATTTAAATTCTCTATTAAAAAAGAACGTGAAATTTTCATGGACACCAGAATTTCAAAGTGCCTTTGAACTATTAAAACAAAAACTCATTGGTCCACCCGTATTGCAATATCCAGACTTTAACAAACAAATCACTGCAAAAACACGACCTAAATAAGCCAGTCATCGCAAAAGAACTATTAGCTATTCACTGGAGCATACATTTTTTCAGACCATATTTATATCGAAGAAAATTTACAATGGTCACAGACAGACCACTAGTAGCATTATTCACGCATACAAATCCTTCATCAAAAATGACCAGAATTCGTCTAGACCTTTGTGACTATGATTTCGACATAGTCTACAAAAAGGGCAAATTAAACACGAATGCAGACGCACTATGCAGAATACAAATTGACTCCGAAATTTTAAAAGAAATGATACCGACGGAAATAAATGAAAAGGCAAAAAGAACATTAGTAATAACAAGGGGCATGTCTAATAAAGACAAACAAATAAAGAATACGGAGAAATGCAACTCTCAAATGAAGACTGTAACCCGGTCGGTACAACTGCAAATATGGGAATGCACGTCCATCAACGATATAAAGTATATAAGGGAGCTTAAATTTAAAGTCGACAAATATATACACAATTTTAAAATTAACATTGATAATGATACCGGCTACGGAAAAAAAAACCCTCACACCAAAAAGCGAGCATTTCGCTACCTGCGACTTTTTAACATATTTCACTAATTACTTTTTAATTTCAGGCACTTATTTATAATTAATAGTTATTTAATTTCAGATTAAGTTTTTTTCATTTTTCAGCCCTATAAAATGGGTAAAAAACAGAAACGGAAGGAAAAGGTTAATGAGGTATTAACCTTAATTAGACAAGAAGTCTCCAACCATGGTGGTTAATTTCTCGCATCTCTGTACGAAAGGCTGGATGAAGTCAACCAGCTTTGCGAAGACGCCACTTCCTCTAAAGAGGAAAATATGAGCCTATGCGAGGAATCGGATACTGAAGCGTCCGATTCCATTACCAGCGAAGAGGAAAATGCAGAAGAAGACAATCGCAAAGAGCGGTCTTCTCCTGTAACCGTGCCACTAAAGGCAAAAAGAAGGAGATTGTCTGAATCAAATTCCAGACCATCATCACCATCAACATCATCTTCTCCTGCAGTAGTTACTGCTGAAGGAAGCAATCCGCCGAAAACAACCGCTGAAGGAAAAACTGATGAAGCAAAAGAGAAGCAAAATCTCACAAAGAAGACACCACCACTTGTAGCTCCAGCAACCAAAAAACCCCAGTCTACGGGACCAACACAAAAAACTTTTGCCATGCCGCCAATAGTCTGCTTTAGACTAAAAGTCGCTGAACTCTCAAAGTTCACGAGGAGTGCCATATATGTTGCAGAATTCGCAACATCAACAGCAGTAAGTCGGTCGTCATGGCTATGAACAAAGATGGGCACCAGAAAATTCGGTCTTTCCTGCAATCGGGAACACTTATACTGCTAAGGAGGACTGAAAAGAAATGTTGGTCCTAAAAGGCATACACCACTCCTTCGATACTGATGATGTCAAGAATGCATTAACGGCAGAGGGTATCCCTGTACTGGCGGTCAAACCCTTCAAATCTCAGAGGACCGACAGCAAATTTAACAATTTAATTGTCGAACTTGAGAAGAACTTCGATAAGGCAGCAGTTTGCTCAAAAACCCTCCTGATGAACCAGTTGGTGCATTGGGAAAAACTTCAACCGGCTGGCATTACGCAGTGCAGAAACTGCCAAAAGTTTGGACCTGTCGCAAGCAACTGCGGCATGAAATACAGATGTGTTAAGTACAAGGACGAACACTTACCTGACCAATGCCCGAGAAATGTAGAGAACAAAAAAGACTACAACGTCTTATGCACAAATTGACAAAAATCTGGACATTCTGCAAACTATCGAGGATGTCCTAAATATAAAGAAAAAATGGCGGAAAAAGTAAAAACCGCCCAAAAGAAGATGGAGCAGCATAAGTTCGCCCAGAAATCTGCTGCAAAAGCTATTGTGAAAGGAGTTAGCTTTGCTAGTATAGCTGCTATGGGGACTGCTAGCAAGCCAGTAACAATCGACAAACCACCACAAACCATCCAAGCAAGCAAAAAACCAGTAAGTAAACAAGGTTCAAAACCGACATCATCTACTGGAAAATCTAACATCTTCGACGATACGGAAAGGTTATTTGGAGCAGACCTTTTCACAATTCTGCAGAAAGCAAGAGAAGTCGTGCCTCCTAATTATAGCAGTCTTGATGACAGGTCCAAAACAACCGTTTTGGGTAGACTTATTTGTGAATTATGTTCACAATAAGCAGGATAAGTATATTCTCATATAATGTGAACTCTATTTATTCGTTAGCTAGGCGTGTCACACTACATTATTTATTAAAACTAATAAACCTGACATTCTTCTTTTACGGGAAACAAATCTCACAGGGAGAAACCCATTCAGTCCAGATGTATACAACATCCACAGGGTCGACAAAAACAGTGATTGCTCTGGGACGGCGGTCCTTATCAGGGACAATATGGCAGGCGAAAAGGTGGAAATCAGTGGGTTGCGTAGCATGGAAGCAACAGCTGTCAGCATCAAAGTCAACGAGGTTGAGACCTTGTTGGTAATATCATCCACTTTGATTGTGGATGAATCATCCATCGTTATTGTCCTATCAGTAGCAGATTCTGATAATTCAGGCAGATTTGATTTCCATTTTCGAAGATGAAATCCACCCTCCTTCATTACTTTGGTCATTTCACTTTTTAGACTTCGTATTTCATTAACATGATCAGTGCCGGAGAGAAAATCTTCCACATAGAAATCTCTTTTTACAGCAGACGAAGCCAGAGGATGTGTGTGCTGAATATCGCCCGCCAACTGATGCAGTGTCCTTACCGTCAAAAATGGTGCTGACGCTGTACCGTATGTCACCGTAGTCAGTTTGTGTATCGCCACTTCTTGATTTGGGCTTGACCGCCACAAAATTCGCTGATAGTTCTGGTGGCGTTCTGCAATTTTAATCTGCCGAAACATTTTTTCGATGTCTGCAGTTAGCACAAATCTATAAGCTCGAAATCTCGTCAGTGTGACCCACAATGTTGGTTGTATTGTTGGTCCCACTCTCAATTTTTCATTTAAGGAAACACCAGTAGTAGATTTGGCCGATCCATCAAAAACCACTCTTATCTTTGTTGTTTCTTTGTCTTCCCTTATAACGGCATGATGCGGTAGGTAGTAACATTCTTCTTCACGTATGAAGACCTCATTCACGTCAATTCGCTTCATATGACCCAGTTGTGTATATTCATCCATAAAGAGTTTGTATTCCGACTTCAGTTTTGGATTTAAATTCAGTCTTTTCCCCAAACTGTAAAAACTGTGCTACTAGTAAAACCTCCGGAGGGCACCATGGTACGAATTGCCTAACTTTGGAGAGTTTTCTTTAAACGGCAATAGTACAGTGTATCTACAGTGTCTCGTGAAACGGTTGAAGCAAAATCTTTTTCGCATGCAAGTTCATCAGGAGCGTAAAGTTGTTCCTTTTTTGGTTCGTCGAGTTCTCAAAATCTTCGAAGAGTTTCATCAATGTTTGCATCTAAATCGACTTTAAACGTAGTCACTAACCCATAGGTTTTTTCTGCATTTGTCGAAGAACCTCCTGCAAGTACCCAGCCGAACATAGTATTCTGTGCTACTAGTTGATTGTAACTTCCGACGTTTTTGACTTGTCCTTTTCTTAAAATTTGGAAAAATGCATCGGCTCCAATGAGGGTATCTATTTCACTTGTGCGATTGTATCCCGGATCGGCAAGTTGGAATTTAGATGTAACTTCTTCACTGACATAAAAATCAACAATGGGTTATTTTGGCATTTTGTTTAATATAAATGTTTGTAGCTGCAAGACTTCTTGCGGTTGAAATCGCGATTGGAGATCCACGTCTATTGTACCTTTTGTTTGTAGTCCAGTACTGGAAATCCCTTTAACTAGAATATTCGCATTTCTTCTCTTGACCTGTAGTCTTTGGGCACACGACTCGGTGATGAAGGAGACTTGCGAACCCGAGTCTAGTAGTATACGGCATTCTAATGTTTTCCCAATTCTGTCACGGATCGTTACTACAGCAGTCGGTAACAAAGCACGGAAAGTTGCACGCTCACGTAAACTCATATGAGTGTTAATATCATACTGAAGTTGGGTATTGACATCACTTGTGGAAAACTGTTCACTAGGAGTAGGAATTGAAGTCACCTCTTGCTTGTTTGTTTTCGCCTGGTGTAACAATGTGTGGTGTCGAGCCTTGCACAAATTACATCTCCACTAAGACCGACAAGCACTTGAAAAGTGTGTTTGACTGAGATAATTGAAACAACACCGTTCCCGTTTCAGGATTAAATTGTCGCTTTAATTATTTCAATTATATTTTCACAATTTATTACTTTAAAAGATACGAATGAATGTTTAATTATTAATTTGTAGCAATTATGTAATTTGCTCTTTTACATCCTTAATTTTACGTTAATTTAACTTTAACAAATTTCAAAAGAAATAAATTGGAGCAAGTTTTCTATTAATACAACTTTTTTTACAAGAATACATTACAGCAAGTTTTTATGAAACCCTTTTTACAATGAATTGCAATACGATTCTTTTTCGTTGAATCTAGCTGCGATTGATGCTATATAGGCACATCAATTTAGACGCGATCGATTATATGCCAGAACTCGAAACTCAACTTTTAATTGTTCCAATTTCCATGTTTAATTTAATGACGTTTCGCCCTAACACGAACATAACGACGAACGTTTTCACAAATAAAAAACCTAGACTGCAATGACGATTTTTCTAAAAATTCTTTATTAAATATACTGAAACAATACCAGGACATATTTCTTCTAGAGACAGACCATTTAACTACAAATAACTTCTACACACAGAAAATTTTAACAAACGACGATACACTAGTTTACATAAAGAACTACAGACTGCCACATACAAATATGGAAATAATTACAGAACAGGTAGTCAATAAAATGCTTACAGATGACATAGTAGAACCTTCAGTTCTTCTTGTGCCCAAGAAAAACACAAATGACAAAAAGAGAGTCGTTGTCGATTTTAGAAAACTAAATGACAAAATAGTGAACGACAAATTTCCGATAACAAGACTAGAAGATATATTAGACAAACTAGGGATAGCAAAATGGTTTTCAACCCTTGACATGACAAGTTCTTTCCACCAAATAGAATTAGACAAGAAATCTAGACCACTTACCGCATTTTCCACACCTAATGGACACTTTCAATTTAAACGTCTACCTTTGGTTTAAAAATCTCATCCAACAGTTTTCAACGAATGTTAACAATAGCTCTCGCCGGATTAGAGACAAAAGCTTTCTTATACGTAGATAACATAATCATCTATGGATGCAGTTTAAATCACCACAAACACAACCTCATAAAAGTATTAGATAGGTTAAAACGGTATAATTTAAAACTAAACGGAGAGAAATGCTGTTTCTTACGACCTGAAGATGTTTACTTAGGACACTTAATAACCAGAAACGGTGTAAAAATAGACCCAGCCAAATTTAATGCCATCAAAGACTATCCAATACCCAAAAATACTGACGACGTAAGACGATTCGTTGCATTCTGCAACTTCTTCAGACGATTTATTCCAAACTTTGCAGATATAACTAAAGATTTAAATTCTCTATTAAAAAAGAACGTGAAATTTTCATGGACACCAGAATTTCAAAATGCCTTTGAACTATTAAAACAAAAACTCATTAGTCCACCCGTATTGCAATATCCAGACTTTAACAAACAATTTATGCTAAAGACTGACGCATCAAAGTTTGCTTTAGGTGCAGTACTCTCACAAGGTGAAATTGGTAAAGTTTTACCAATATCATACGCGAGCAAATCACTGCAAAAACACGACCTAAATAAGCCAGTCATCGCAAAAGAACTATTAGCTATTCACTGGAGCATACATTTTTTCAGACCATATTTATATCGAAGAAAATTTACAGTGGTCACAGACAGACCACTAGTAGCATTATTCACGCATACAAATCCTTCATCAAAAATGACCAGAATTCGTCTAGACCTTTGTGACTATGATTTCGACATAGTCTACAAAAAGGGCAAATTAAACACGAATGCAGACGCACTATGCAGAATACAAATTGACTCCGAAATTTTAAAAGAAATGATACCGACGAAAATAAATGAAAAGGCAAAAAGAACATTAGTAATAACAAGGGGCATGTCTAATAAAGACAAACAAATAAAGAATACGGAGAACTGCAACTCTCAAATGAAGACTGTAACCCGGTCGGTACAACTGCAAATATGGGAATGCACGTCCATCAACGATATAAAGTATATAAGGGAGCTTAAATTTAAAGTTGACAAATATATACACAATTTTAAAATTAACATTGATAATAAATACGTGCACGTTGGATGCAGCGATAATACGAGCACATCTTATTAAGATCCCGCACCAGATCAGTCAGCTACCTGCTACCGGCTACGGAAAAAAAACCCTCACACCAAAAAGCGAGCATTTCGCTACCTGCGACTTTTTAACATTTTTCACTAATTACTTTTTAATTTCAGGCACTTATTTATAATTAATAGTTATTTAATTTCAGATTAAGTTTTTTTCATTTTTCAGCCCTATAAAATGGGTAAAAAACAGAAACGGAAGGAAAAGGTTAATGAGGAATTAACCTTAATTAGACAAGAAGTCTCCAACCATGGTGGTGAATTTCTCGCATCTCTGTACGAAAGGCTGGATGAAGTCAACCAGCTTTGCGAAGACGCCACTTCCTCTAAAGAGGAAAATATGAGCCTATGCGAGGAATCGGATACTGAAGCGTCCGATTCCATTACCAGCGAAGAGGAAAATGCAGAAGAAGACAATCGCAAAGAGCGGTCTTCTCCTGTAACCGTGCCACTAAAGGCAAAAAGAAGGAGATTGTCTGAATCAAATTCCAGACCATCATCACCATCAACATCATCTTCTCCTGCAGTACTTACTGCTGAAGGAAGCAATCCGCCGAAAACAACCGCTGAAGGAAAAACTGATGAAGCAAAAGAGAAGCAAAATCTCACAAAGAGGACACCACCACTTGTCGCTCCTGCAACCAAAAAACCCCAGTCTACGGGACCAACACAAAAAACTTTTGCCATGCCGCCAATAGTCTGCTTTAGACTAAACGTCGCTGAACTCTCAAAGTTCACGAGGAGTGCCATATATGTTGCAGAATTCGCAACATCAACAGCAGTAAGTCGGTCGTCATGGCTATGAACAAAGATGGGCACCAGAAAATTCGGTCTTTCCTGCAATCGGGAACACTTATACTGCTAAGGAGGACTGAAAAGAAATGTTGGTCCTAAAAGGCATACACCACTCCTTCGATACTGATGATGTCAAGAATGCATTAACGGCAGAGGGTATCCCTGTACTGGCGGTCAAACCCTTCAAATCTCAGAGTACCGACAGGAAATTTAACAATTTAATTGTCGAACTTGAGAAGAACTTCGATAAGGCAGCAGTTTGCTCAAAAACCCTCCTGATGAACCAGTTGGTGCATTGGGAAAAACTTCAACCGGCTGGCATTACGCAGTGCAGAAACTGCCAAAAGTTTGGACCTGTCGCAAGCAACTGCGGCATGAAATACAGATGTGTTAAGTACAAGGACGAACACTTACCTGACCAATGCCCGAGAAATGTAGAGAACAAGAAAGACTACAACGTCTTCTGCACAAATTGCCAAAAATCTGGACATTCTGCAAACTATCGAGGATGTCCTAAATATAAAGAAAAAATGGCGGAAAAAGTAAAAACCGCCCAAAAGAAGATGGAGCAGCATAAGTTCGCCCAGAAATCTGCTGCAAAAGCTATTGTGAAAGGAGTTAGCTTTGCTAGTATAGCTGCTATGGGGACTGCTAGCAAGCCAGCAAGCCAGCAACAATCGACAAACCACCACAAACCATCCAAGCAAGCAAAAAACCAGTAAGTAAACAAGGTTCAAAACCGACATCATCTACTGGAAAATCTAACATCTTCGACGATACGGAAAGGTTATTTGGAGCAGAACTTTTTTACAATTCTGCAGAAAGCAAGAGAAGTCGTGCCTCCTAATTATAGCAGTCTTGATGACAGGTCCAAAACAACCGTTTGGGTAGACTTATTTGTGAATTATGTTCACAATAAGCAGGATAAGTATATTCTCATATAATGTGAACTCTATTTATTCGTTAGCTAGGCGTGTCACACCAAAATTATTTATTAAAACTAATAAACCTGACATTCTTCTTTTACGGGAAACAAATCTCACAGGGATTTGATTTCCATTTTCGAAGATGAAATCCACCCTCCTTCATTACTTTGGTCATTTCACTTTCTAGACTTCGTATTTCATTAACATGATCAGTGCCGGAGAGAAAATCTTCCACATAGAAATCTCTTTTTACAGCAGACGAAGCCAGAGGATGTGTGTGCTGAATATCGCTCGCCAACTGATGCAGTGTCCTTACCGCCAAAAATGGTGCTGACGCTGTACCGTATGTCACCGTAGTCAGTTTGTGTATCGCCACTTCTTGATTTGGGCTTGACCGCCACAAAATTCGCTGATAGTTCTGGTGGCGTTCTGCAATTTTAATTTAATTTAATTTTTAATTTTTAATTTTTTCGATGTCTGCAGTTAGCACAAAGCTATAAGCTCGAAATCTCGTCAGTGTGACCCACAATGTTGGTTGTATTGTTGGTCCCACTCTCAATTTTTCATTTAAGGAAACACCAGTAGTAGATTTGGCCGATCCATCGAAAACCACTCTTATCTTTGTTGTTTCTTTGTCTTCCCTTATAACGGCATGATGCGGTAGGTAGTAACATTCTTCTTCACGTATGAAGACCTCATTCACGTCAATTCGCTTCATATGACCCAGTTGTGTATATTCATCCATAAAGAGTTTGTATTCCGACATCAGTTTTGGATTTAAATTCAGTCTTTTCCCCAAACTGTAAAACCTCCGGAGGGCACCATGGTACGAATTGCCTAACTTTGGAGAGTTTTCTTTAATCGGCAATAGTACAGTGTATCTACCGTGTCTCGTGAAACGGTTGAAGCAAAATCTTTTTCGCGTGCAAGTTCATCAGGAGCGTAAAGTTGTTCCTTTTTTGGTTCGTCGAGTTCTCAAAATCTTCGAAGAGTTTCATCAATGTTTGCATCTAAATCGACTTTAAACGTAGTCACTAACCCATAGGTTTTTTCTGCATTTGTCGAAGAACCTCCTGCAAGTACCCAGCCGAACATAGTATTCTGTGCTACTAGTTGATTGTAACTGCCGACGTTTTTGACTTGTCCTTTTCTTAAAATTTGGAAAAATGCATCGGCTCCAATGAGGATATCTATTTCACTTGTGCGATTGTATCCCGGATCGGCAAGTTGGAATTTAGATGTAACTTCTTCACTGACATAAAAATCAACAGTGGGTTATTTTGGCAATTTGTTTAATATAAATGTTTGTAACTGCAAGACTTCTTGCGGTTGAAATCGCGATTAGAGATCCACGTCTATTGTACCTTTTGTTTGTAGTCCAGTACTGGAAATCCCTTTAACTAGAATATTCGCATTTCTTCTCTTGACCTGTAGTCTTTGGGCACACGACTCGGTGATGAAGGAGACTTGCGAACCCGAGTCTAGTAGTATACGGCATTCTAATGTTCTCCCAATTCTGTCACGGATCGTTACTACAGCAGTCGGTAACAAAGCACGGAAAGTTGCACGCTCACGTAAACTCATATGAGTGTTAATATCATACTGAAGTTGGGTATTGACATCACTTGTGGAAAACTGTTCACTAGGAGTAGGAATTGAAGTCACCTCTTGCTTGTTTGTTTTCGCCTGGTGTAACAATGTGTGGTGTCGAGCCTTGCACAAATTACATCTCCACTTAGACCGACAAGCACTTGAAAAGTGTGTTTGACTGAGATAATTGAAACAACACCGTTTCCGTTTCAGGATTAAATTGTCGCTTTAATTATTTCAATTATATTTTCACAATTTATTACTTTAAAAGATACGAATGAATGTTTAATTATTAATTTGTAGCAATTATGTAATTTGCTCTTTTACATCCTTAATTTTACGTTAATTTAACTTTAACAAATTTCAAAAGAAATAAATTGGAGCAAGTTTTCTATTAATACAACTTTTTTTACAAGAATACATTACACCAAGTTTTTATGAAACCCTTTTTACAATGAATTGCAATACGATTCTTTTTCGTTGAATCTAGCTGCGATTGATGCTATATAGGCACATCAATTAAGGCGCGATCGATTATATGCCAGAACTCGATACTCAACTTTTAATTGTTCCGATTTCCATGTTTAATTTAATGACGTTTCGCCCTAACACGAACATAACGACGAACGTTTTCACAAATAAAAAACCTTCTCAATATAGACTGCAATGACGATTTTTCTAAAAATTCTTTATTAAATATACTGAAACAATACCAGGACATATTTCTTCTAGAGACAGACCATTTAACTACAAATAACTTCTACACACAGAAAATTTTAACAAACGACGATACACTAGTTTACATAAAGAACTACAGACTGCCACATACAAATATGGAAATAATTACAGAACAGGTAGTCAATAAAATGCTTACAGATGACATAGTAGAACCTTCAGTTCTTCCTGTACCCAAGAAAAACACAAATGACAAAAAGAGAGTCGTTGTCGATTTTAGAAAACTAAATGACAAAATAGTGAACGACAAATTTCCGATAACAAGACAAGATATATTAGACAAACTAGGGATAGCAAAATGGTTTTCAACCCTTGACATGACAAGTTCTTTCCACCAAATAGAATTAGACAAGAAATCTAGACCACTTACCGCATTTTCCACACCTAATGGACACTTTCAATTTAAACGTCTACCTTTGGTTTAAAAATCTCATCCAACAGTTTTCAACGAATGTTAACAATAGCTCTCGCCGGATTAGAGACAAAAGCTTTCTTATACGTAGATAACATAATCATCTATGGATGCAGTTTAAATCACCACAAACACAACCTAATAAAAGTATTAGATAGGTTAAAACGGTATAATTTAAATCTAAACGGAGAGAAATGCTGTTTCTTACGACCTGAAGATGTTTACTTAGGACACTTAATAACCAGAAACGGTGTAAAAATAGACCCAGCCAAATTTAATGCCATCAAAGACTATCCAATACCCAAAAATACTGACGACGTAAGACGATTCGTTGCATTCTGCAACTACTTCAGACGATTTATTCCAAACTTTGCAGATATAACTAAAGATTTAAATTCTCTAGTAAAAAAGAACGTGAAATTTTCATGGACACCAGAATTTCAAAATGCCTTTGAACTATTAAAACAAAAACTCATTAGTCCACCCGTATTGCAAAATCCAGACTTTAACAAACAATTTATGCTAAAGACTGACGCATCAAAGTTTGCTTTAGGTGCAGTACTCTCACAAGGTGAAATTGGTAAAGATTTACCAATATCATACGCGAGCAAATCACTGCAAAAACACGACCTAAATAAGCCAGTCATCGCAAAACAACTATTAGCTATTCACTGGAGCATACATTTTTTCAGACCATATTTATATCGAAGAAAATTTACAGTGCTCACAGACAGACCACTAGTAGCATTATTCACGCATACAAATCCTTCATCAAAAATGACCAGAATTCGTCTAGACCTTTGTGACTATGATTTCGACATAGTCTACAAAAAGGGCAAATTAAACACGAATGCAGACGCACTATATGCAGAATACAAATTGACTCCGAAATTTTAAAAGAAATGATACCGACGGAAATAAATGAAAAGGCAAAAAGAACATTAGTAATAACAAGGGGCATGTCTAATAAAGACAAACAAATAAAGAATACGGAGAACTGCAACTCTCAAATGAAGACTGTAACCCGGTCGGTACAACTGCAAATATGGGAATGCAGGTCCATCAACGATATAAAGTATATAAGGAAGCTTAAATTTAAAGTCGACAAATATATACACAATTTTAAAATTAACATTGATAATAAATACGTGCACGTTGGATGCAGCGATAATACGAGCACATCTTATTAAGATCCCGCACCAGATCGGTCAGCTACCTGCTACCGGCTACGGAAAAAAAAACCCTCACACCAAAAAGCGAGCATTTCGCTACCTGCGACTTTTTAACATATTTCACTAATTATTCAAATTTCAAACCCTTCAAATCTCAGAGTACCGACAGGAAATTTAACAATTTAATTATCGTACTTGAGAAGAACTTCGATAAGGCAGCAGTTTGCTCAAAAACCCTCCTGATGAACCAGTTGGTGCATTGGGAAAAACTTCAACCGGCTGGCATTACGCAGTGCAGAAACTGCCAAAAGTTTGGACCTGTCGCAAGCAACTGCGGCATGAAATACAGATGTGTTAAGTACAAGGACGAACACTTACCTGACCAAACGAGAAATGTAGAGAACAAGAAAGACTACAACGTCTTCTGCACAAATTGCCAAAAATCTGGACATTCTGCAAACTATCGAGGATGTCCTAAATATAAAGAAAAAATGGCGGAAAAAGTAAAAACCGCCCAAAAGAAGATGGAGCAGCATAAGTTCGCCCAGAAATCTGCTGCAAAAGCTATTGTGAAAGGAGTTAGCTTTGCTAGTATAGCTGCTATGGGGACTGCTAGCAAGCCAGCAACAATCGACAAACCACCACAAACCATCCAAGCAAGCAAAAAACCAGTAAGTAAACAAGGTTCAAAACAGACATCATCTACTGGAAAATCTTACATCTTCGACGATACGGAAAGGTTATTTGGAGCAGACCTTTTCACAATTCTGCAGAAAGCAAGAGAAGTCGTGCCTCCTAATTATAGCAGTCTTGATGACAGGTCCAAAACAACCGTTTTGGGTAGACTTATTTGTGAATTATGTTCACAATAAGCAGGATAAGTATATTCTCATATAATGTGAACTCTATTTATTCGTTAGCTAGGCGTGTCACACTAAAATTATTTATTAAAACTAATAAACCTGACATTCTTCTTTTACGGGAAACAAATCTCACAGGGAGAAACCCATTCAGTCCAGATGGATACAACATCCACAGGGTCGACAAAAACAGTGATTGCTCTGGGACGGCGGTCCTTATCAGGGACAATATGGCAGGCGAAAAGGTGGAAATCAGTGGGTTGCGTAGCATGGAAGCAACAGCTGTCAGCATCAAAGTCAACGAGGTTGAGACCTTGTTGGTAATATCATCCCCTTTGATTGTGGATGAATCATCCATCGTTATTGTCCTATCAGTAGCAGATTCTGATAATTCAGGCAGATTTGATTTCCATTTTCGAAGATGAAATCCACCCTCCTTCATTACTTTGGTCATTTCACTTTTTAGACTTCGTATTTCGTTTGTGTATCGCCACTTCCTTATTTGGGCTTGACCGCCACAAAATTCACTGATAGTTCTGGTGGCGTTCTGCAATTTTAATCTGCCGAAACATTTTTTCGATGTCTGCAGTTAGCACAAATCTATAAGCTCGAAATCTCGTCAGTGTGACCCACAATGTTGGTTGTATTGTTGGTCCCACTCTCAATTTTTCATTTAAGGAAACACCAGTAGTAGATTTGGCCGATCCATCAAAAACCACTCTTATCTTTGTTGTTTCTTTGTCTTCCCTTATAACGGCACGATGCGGTAGGTAGTAACATTCTTCCTCACGTATGAAGACCTCATTCACGTCAATTCGCTTCATATGACCCAGTTGTGTATATTCATCCATAAAGAGTTTGTATTCCGACTTCAGTTTTGGATTTAAATTCAGTCTTTTCCCCAAACTGTAAAACCTCCGGAGGGCACCATGGTACGAATTGCCTAACTTTGGAGAGTTTTCTTTAAACGGCAATAGTACAGTGTATCTACCGTGTCTCGTGAAACGGTTGAAGCAAAATCTTTTTCGCATGCAAGTTCATCAGGAGCGTAAAGTTGTTCCTTTTTTGGTTCGTCGAGTTCTCAAAATCTTCGAAGAGTTTCATCAATGTTTGCATCTAAATCGACTTTAAACGTAGTCACTAACCCATAGGTTTTTTCTGCATTTGTCGAAGAACCTCCTGCAAGTACCCAGCCGAACATAGTATTCTGTGCTACTAGTTGATTGTAACTGCCGACGTTTTTGACTTGTCCTTTTCTTAAAATTTGGAAAAATGCATCGGCTCCAATGAGGATATCTATTTCACTTGTGCGATTGTATCCCGGATCGGCAAGTTGGAATTTAGATGTAACTTCTTCACTGACATAAAAATCAACAGTGGGTTATTTTGGCAATTTGTTTAATATAAATGTTTGTAGCTGCAAGACTTCTTGCGGTTGAAATCGCGATTGGAGATCCACGTCTATTGTACCTTTTGTTTGTAGTCCAGTACTGGAAATCCCTTTAACTAGAATATTCGCATTTCTTCTCTTGACCTGTAGTCTTTGAGCACACGAGTCGGTGATGAAGGAGACTTGCGAACCCGAGTCTAGTAGTATACGGCATTCTAATGTTTTCCCAATTCTGTCACGGATCGTTACTACAGCAGTCGGTAACAAAGCACGGAAAGTTGCACGCTCACGTAAACTCATATGAGTGTTAATATCATACTGAAGTTGGGTATTGACATCACTTGTGGAAAACTGTTCACTAGGAGTAGGAATTGAAGTCACCTCTTGCTTGTTTGTTTTCGCCTGGTGTAGCAATGTGTGGTGTCGAGCCTTGCACAAATTACATCTCCACTTAGACCGACAAGCACTTGAAAAGTGTGTTTGACTGAGATAATTGAAACAACACCGTTTCCGTTTCAGGATTAAATTGTCGCTTTAATTATTTCAATTATATTTTCACAATTTATTACTTTAAAAGATACGAATGAATGTTTAATTATTAATTTGTAGCAATTATGTAATTTGCTCTTTTACATCCTTAATTTTACGTTAATTTAACTTTAACAAATTTCAAAAGAAATAAATTGGAGCAAGTTTTCTATTAATACAACTTTTTTTACAAGAATACATTACAGCAAGTTTTTATGAAACCCTTTTTACAATGAATTGCAATACGATTCTTTTTCGTTGAATCTAGCTGCGATTGATGCTATATAGGCACATCAATTTAGGCGCGATCGATTATATGCCAGAACTCGATACTCAACTTTTAATTGTTCCGATTTCCATGTTTAATTTAATGACGTTTCGCCCTAACACGAACATAACGACGAACGTTTTCACAAATAAAAAACCTTCTCAATATAGACTGCAATGACGATTTTTCTTAAAATTCTTTATTAAATATACTGAAACAATACCAGGACATATTTCTTCTAGAGACAGACCATTTAACTACAAATAACTTCTACACACAGAAAATTTTAACAAACGACGATACACTAGTTTACATAAAGAACTACAGACTGCCACATACAAATATGGAAATAATTACAGAACAGGTAGTCAATAAAATGCTTACAGATGACATAGTAGAACCTTCAGTTCTTCTTGTACCCAAGAAAAACACAAATGACAAAAAGAGAGTCGTTGTCGATTTTAGAAAACTAAATGACAAAATAGTAAACGACAAATATCCGATAACAAGACAAGATATATTAGACAAACTAGGGATAGCAAAATGGTTTTCAACCCTTGACATGACAAGTTCTTTCCACCAAATAGAATTAGACAAGAAATCTAGACCACTTACCGCATTTTCCACACCTAATGGACACTTTCAATTTAAACGTCTACCTTTGGTTTAAAAATCTCATCCAACAGTTTTCAACGAATGTTAACAATAGCTCTCGCCGGATTAGAGACAAAAGCTTTCTTATACGTAGATAACATAATCATCTATGGATGCAGTTTAAATCACCACAAACACAACCTAATAAAAGTATTAGATAGGTTAAAACGGTATAATTTAAAACTAAACGGAGAGAAATGCTGTTTCTTACGACCTGAAGATGTTTACTTAGGACACTTAATAACCAGAAACGGTGTAAAAATAGACCCAGCCAAATTTAATGCCATCAAAGACTATCCAATACCCAAAAATACTGACGACGTAAGACGATTCGCTGCATTCTGCAACTACTTCAGACGATTTATTCCAAACTTTGCAGATATAACTAAAGATTTAAATTCTCTATTAAAAAAGAACGTGAAATTTTCATGGACACCAGAATTTCAAAATGCCTTTGAACTATTAAAACAAAAACTCATTAGTCCACCCGTATTGCAATATCCAGACTTTAACAAACAATTTATGCTAAAGACTGACGCATCAAAGTTTGCTTTAGGTGCAGTACTCTCACAAGGTGAAATTGGTAAAGATTTACCAATATCATACGCGAGCAAATCACTGCAAAAACACGACCTAAATAAGCCAGTCATCGCAAAACAACTATTAGCTATTCACTGGAGCATACATTTTTTCAGACCATATTTATATCGAAGAAAATTTACAGTGGTCACAGACAGACCACTAGTAGCATTATTCACGCATACAAATCCTTCATCAAAAATGACCAGAATTCGTCTAGACCTTTGTGACTATGATTTCGACATAGTCTACAAAAAGGGCAAATTAAACACGAATGCAGACGCACTATGCAGAATACAAATTAACTCCGAAATTTGAAAAGAAATGATACCGACGGAATTAAATGAAAAGGCAAAAAGAACATTAGTAATAACAAGGGGCATGTCTAATAAAGACAAACAAATAAAGAATACGGAGAACTGCAACTCTCAAATGAAGACTGTAACCCGGTCGGTACAACTGCAAATATGGGAATGCACGTCCATCAACGATATAAAGTATATAAGGGAGCTTAAATTTAAAGTCGACAAATATATACACAATTTTAAAATTAACATTGATAATAAATACGTGCACGTTGGATGCAGCGATAATACGAGCACATCTTATTAAGATCCCGCACCAGATCGGTCAGCTACCTGCTACCGGCTACGGAAAAAAAAAACCCTCACACCAAAAAGCGAGCATTTCGCTACCTGCGACTTTTTAACATATTTCACTAATTATTCAAATTTCAAACCCTTCAAATCTCAGAGTACCGACAGGAAATTTAACAATTTAATTATCGTACTTGAGAAGAACTTCGATAAGGCAGCAGTTTGCTCAAAAACCCTCCTGATGAACCAGTTGGTGCATTGGGAAAAACTTCAACCGGCTGGCATTACGCAGTGCAGAAACTGCCAAAAGTTTGGACCTGTCGCAAGCAACTGCGGCATGAAATACAGATGTGTTAAGTACAAGGACGAACACTTACCTGACCAAACGAGAAATGTAGAGAACAAGAAAGACTACAACGTCTTCTGCACAAATTGCCAAAAATCTGGACATTCTGCAAACTATCGAGGATGTCCTAAATATAAAGAAAAAATGGCGGAAAAAGTAAAAACCGCCCAAAAGAAGATGGAGCAGCATAAGTTCGCCCAGAAATCTGCTGCAAAAGCTATTGTGAAAGGAGTTAGCTTTGCTAGTGTAGCTGCTATGGGGACTGCTAGCAAGCCAGCAACAATCGACAAACCACCACAAACCATCCAAGCAAGCAAAAAACCAGTAAGTAAACAAGGTTCAAAACCGACATCATCTACTGGAAAATCTTACATCTTCGACGATACGGAAAGGTTATTTGGAGCAGACCTTTTCACAATTCTGCAGAAAGCAAGAGAAGTCGTGCCTCCTAATTATAGCAGTCTTGATGACAGGTCCAAAACAACCGTTTTGGGTAGACTTATTTGTGAATTATGTTCACAATAAGCAGGATAAGTATATTCTCATATAATGTGAACTCTATTTATTCGTTAGCTAGGCGTGTCACACTACATTATTTATTAAAACTAATAAACCTGACATTCTTCTTTTACGGGAAACAAATCTCACAGGGAGAAACCCATTCAGTCCAGATGGATACAACATCCACAGGTTCGACAAAAACAGTGATTGCTCTGGGACGGCGGTCCTTATCAGGGACAATATGGCAGGCGAAAAGGTGGAAATCAGTGGGTTGCGTAGCATGGAAGCAACAGCTGTCAGCATCAAAGTCAACGAGGTTGAGACCTTGTTGGTAATATCATCCCCTTTGATTGTGGATAGTTCTGGTGGCGTTCTGCAATTTTAATCTGCCGAAACATTTTTTCGATGTCTGCAGTTAGCACAAATCTATAAGCTCGAAATCTCGTCAGTGTGACCCACAATGTTGGTTGTATTGTTGGTCCCACTCTCAATTTTTCATTTAAGGAAACACCAGTAGTAGATTTGGCCGATCCATCAAAAACCACTCTTATCTTTGTTGTTTCTTTGTCTTCCCTTATAACGGCACGATGCGGTAGGTAGTAACATTCTTCCTCACGTATGAAGACCTCATTCACGTCAATTCGCTTCATATGACCCAGTTGTGTATATTCATCCATAAAGAGTTTGTATTCCGACTTCAGTTTTGGATTTAAATTCAGTCTTTTCCCCAAACTGTAAAACCTCCGGAGGGCACCATGGTACGAATTGCCTAACTTTGGAGAGTTTTCTTTAAACGGCAATAGTACAGTGTATCTACCGTGTCTCGTGAAACGGTTGAAGCAAAATCTTTTTCGCATGCAAGTTCATCAGGAGCGTAAAGTTGTTCCTTTTTTGGTTCGTCGAGTTCTCAAAATCTTCGAAGAGTTTCATCAATGTTTGCATCTAAATCGACTTTAAACGTAGTCACTAACCCATAGGTTTTTTCTGCATTTGTCGAAGAACCTCCTGCAAGTACCCAGCCGAACATAGTATTCTGTGCTACTAGTTGATTGTAACTGCCGACGTTTTTGACTTGTCCTTTTCTTAAAATTTGGAAAAATGCATCGGCTCCAATGAGGATATCTATTTCACTTGTGCGATTGTATCCCGGATCGGCAAGTTGGAATTTAGATGTAACTTCTTCACTGACATAAAAATCAACAGTGGGTTATTTTGGCAATTTGTTTAATATAAATGTTTGTAGCTGCAAGACTTCTTGCGGTTGAAATCGCGATTGGAGATCCACGTCTATTGTACCTTTTGTTTGTAGTCCAGTACTGGAAATCCCTTTAACTAGAATATTCGCATTTCTTCTCTTGACCTGTAGTCTTTGGGCACACGACTCGGTGATGAAGGAGACTTGCGAACCCGAGTCTAGTAGTATACGGTATTCTAATGTTTTCCCAATTCTGTCACGGATCGTTACTACAGCAGTCGGTAACAAAGCACGGAAAGTTGCACGCTCACGTAAACTCATATGAGTGTTAATATCATACTGAAGTTGGGTATTGACATCACTTGTGGAAAACTGTTCACTAAGAGTAGGAATTGAAGTCACCTCTTGCTTGTTTGTTTTCGCCTGGTGTAACAATGTGTGGTGTCGAGCCTTGCACAAATTACATCTCCACTTAGACCGACAAGCACTTGAAAAGTGTGTTGGACTGAGATAATTGAAACAACACCGTTTCCGTTTCAGGATTAAATTGTCGCTTTAATTATTTCAATTACATTTTCACAATTTATTACTTTAAAAGATAAGAATGAATGTTTAATTATTAATTTGTAGCAATTATGTAATTTGCTCTTTTACATCCTTAATTTTACGTTAATTTAACTTTAACAAATTTCAAAAGAAATAAATTGGAGCAAGTTTTCTATTAATACAACTTTTTTTACAAGAATACATTACAGCAAGTTTTTATGAAACCCTTTTTACAATGAATTGCAATACGATTCTTTTTCGTTGAATCTAGCTGCGATTGATGCTATATAGGCACATCAATTTAGGCGCGATCGATTATATGCCAGAACTCGAAACTCAACTTTTAATTGTTCCGATTTCCATGTTTAATTTAATGACGTTTCGCCCTAACACGAACATAACGACGAACGTTTTCACAAATAAAAAACCTTCTCAATATAGACTGCAATGACGATTTTTCTAAAAATTCTTTATGAAATATACTGAAACAATACCAGGACATATTTCTTCTAGAGACAGACCATTTAACTACAAATAACTTCTACACACAGAAAATTTTAACAAACGACGATACACTAGTTTACATAAAGAACTACAGACTGCCACATACAAATATGGAAATAATTACAGAACAGGTAGTCAATAAAATGCTTACAGATGACATAATAGAACCTTCAGTTCTTCTTGTACCCAAGAAAAACACAAATGACAAAAAGAGAGTCGTTGTCGATTTTAGAAAACTAAATGACAAAATAGTGAACGACAAATTTCCGATAACAAGACTAGAAGATATATTAGACAAACTAGGGATAGCAAAATGGTTTTCAACCCTTGACATGACAAGTTCTTTCCACCAAATAGAATTAGACAAGAAATCTAGACCACTTACCGCATTTTCCACACCTAATGGACACTTTCAATTTAAACGTCTACCTTTGGTTTAAAAATCTCATCCAACAGTTTTCAACGAATGTTAACAATAGCTCTCGCCGGATTAGAGACAAAAGCTTTCTTATACGTAGATAACATAATCATCTATGGATGCAGTTTAAATCACCACAAACACAACCTAATAAAAGTATTAGATAGGTTAAAACGGTATAATTTAAAACTAAACGGAGAGAAATGCTGTTTCTTACGACCTGAAGATGTTTACTTAGGACACTTAATAACCAGAAACGGTGTAAAAATAGACCCAGCCAAATTTAATGCCATCAAAGACTATCCAATACCCAAAAATACTGACGACGTAAGACGATTCGTTGCATTCTGCAACTACTTCAGACGATTTATTCCAAACTTTGCAGATATAACTAAAGATTTAAATTCTCTATTAAAAAAGAACGTGAAATTTTCATGGACACCAGAATTTCAAAATGCCTTTGAACTATTAAAACAAAAACTCATTAGTCCACCCGTATTGCAATATCCAGACTTTAACAAACAATTTATGCTAAAGACTGACGCATCAAAGTTTGCTTTAGGTGCAGTACTCTCACAAGGTGAAATTGGTAAAGTTTTACCAATATCATACGCGAGCAAATCACTGCAAAAACACGACCTAAATAAGCCAGTCATCGCAAAAGAACTATTAGCTATTCACTGGAGCATACATTTTTTCAGACCATATTTATATCGAAGAAAATTTACAGTGGTCACAGACAGACCACTAGTAGCATTATTCACGCATACAAATCCTTCATCAAAAATGACCAGAATTCGTCTAGACCTTTGTGACTATGATTTCGACATAGTCTACAAAAAGGGCAAATTAAACACGAATGCAGACGCACTATGCAGAATACAAATTGACTCCGAAATTTTAAAAGAAATGATACCGACGGAAATAAATGAAAAGGCAAAAAGAACATTAGTAATAACAAGGGGCATGTCTAATAAAGACAAACAAATAAAGAATACGGAGAACTGCAACTCTCAAATGAAGACTGTAACCCGGTCGGTACAACTGCAAATATGGGAATGCACGTCCATCAACGATATAAAGTATATAAGGGAGCTTAAATTTAAAGTCGACAAATATATACACAATTTTAAAATTAACATTGATAATAAATACGTGCACGTTGGATGCAGCGATAATACGAGCACATCTTATTAAGATCCCGCACCAGATCGGTCAGCTACCTGCTACCGGCTACGGAAAAAAAAACCCTCACACCAAAAAGCAAGCATTTCGCTACCTGCGACTTTTTAACATATTTCACTAAATACTTTTTAATTTCAGGCACTTATTTATAATTAATAGTTATTTAATTTCAGATTAAGTTTTTTTCATTTTCAGCCCTATAAAATGGGTAAAAAACAGAAACGGAAGGAAAAGGTTAATGAGGTATTAACCTTAATTAGACAAGAAGTCTCCAACCATGGTGGTGAATTTCTCGCATCTCTGTACGAAAGGCTGGATGAAGTCAACCAGCTTTGCGAAGACGCCACTTCCTCTAAAGAGGAAAATATGAGCCTATGCGAGGAATCGGATACTGAAGCGTCCGATTCCATTACCAGCGAAGAGGAAAATGCAGAAGAAGACAATCGCAAAGAGCGGTCTTCCCCTGTAACCGTGCCACTAAAGGCAAAAAGAAGGAGATTGTCTGAATCAAATTCCAGACCATCATCACCATCAACATCATCTTCAACATCTTCAACATCTCAGTAGTTACTGCTGAAGGAAGCAATCCGCCGAAAACAACCGCTGAAGGAAAAACTGATGAAGCAAAAGAGAAGCAAAATCTCACAAAGAAGACACCACCACCTGTCGCTCCAGCAACCAAAAAACCCCAGTCTACGGGACCAACACAAAAAACTTTTGCCATGCCGCCAAAAGTCTGCTTTAGACTAAACGTCGCTGAACTCTCAAACTTCACGAGGAGTGCCAAATATGTTGCAGAATTCGCAACATCAACAGCAGTAAGTCGGTCGTCATGGCTATGAACAAAGATGGGCACCAGAAAATTCGGTCTTTCCTGCAATCGGGAACACTTATACTGCTAAGGAGGACCGAAAAGAAATGTTGGTCCTAAAAGGCATACACCACTCCTTCGATACTGATGATGTCAAGGATGCATTAACGGCAGAGGGTATCCCTGTACTGGCGGTCAAACCCTTCAAATCTCAGAGGACCGACAGGAAATTTAACAATTTAATTGTCGAACTTGAGAAGAACTGCGATAAGGCAGCAGTTTGCTCAAAAACCCTCCTGATGAACCAGTTGGTGCATTGGGAAAAACTTCAACCGGCCGGCATTACGCAGTGCAGAAACTGCCAAAAGTTTGGACATGTCGCAAGCAACTGCGGCATGAAATACAGATGTGTTAAGTACAAGGACGAACACTTACCTGACCAATGCCCGAGAAATGTAGAGAACAAGAAAAACTACAACGTCTTCTGCACAAATTGCCAAAAATCTGGACATTCTGCAAACTATCGAGGATGTCCTAAATATAAAGAAAAAATGGCGGAAAAAGTAAAAACCGCCCAAAAGAAGATGGAGCAGCATAAGTTCGCCCAGAAATCTGCTGCAAAAGCTATTGTGAAAGGAGTTAGCTTTGCTAGTATAGCTGCTATGGGGACTGCTAGCAAGCCAGCAAGCCAGCAACAATCGACAAACCACCACAAACCATCCAAGCAAGCAAAAAACCAGTAAGTAAACAAGGTTCAAAACCGACATCATCTACTGGAAAATCTAACATCTTCGACGATACGGAAAGGTTATTTGGAGCAGAACTTTTTTACAATTCTGCAGAAAGCAAGAGAAGTCGTGCCTCCTAATTATAGCAGTCTTGATGACAGGTCCAAAACAACCGTTTGGGTAGACTTATTTGTGAATTATGTTCACAATAAGCAGGATAAGTATATTCTCATATAATGTGAACTCTATTTATTCGTTAGCTAGGCGTGTCACACCAAAATTATTTATTAAAACTAATAAACCTGACATTCTTCTTTTACGGGAAACAAATCTCACAGGGATTTGATTTCCATTTTCGAAGATGAAATCCACCCTCCTTCATTACTTTGGTCATTTCACTTTCTAGACTTCGTATTTCATTAACATGATCAGTGCCGGAGAGAAAATCTTCCACATAGAAATCTCTTTTTACAGCAGACGAAGCCAGAGGATGTGTGTGCTGAATATCGCTCGCCAACTGATGCAGTGTCCTTACCGCCAAAAATGGTGCTGACGCTGTACCGTATGTCACCGTAGTCAGTTTGTGTATCGCCACTTCTTGATTTGGGCTTGACCGCCACAAAATTCGCTGATAGTTCTGGTGGCGTTCTGCAATTTTAATTTATTTTAATTTTTAATTTTTAATTTTTTCGATGTCTGCAGTTAGCACAAAGCTATAAGCTCGAAATCTCGTCAGTGTGACCCACAATGTTGGTTGTATTGTTGGTCCCACTCTCAGTTTTTCATTTAAGGAAACACCAGTAGTAGATTTGGCCGATCCATCGAAAACCACTCTTATCTTTGTTGTTTCTTTGTCTTCCCTTATAACGGCATGATGCGGTAGGTAGTAACATTCTTCTTCACGTATGAAGACCTCATTCACGTCAATTCGCTTCATATGACCCAGTTGTGTATATTCATCCATAAAGAGTTTGTATTCCGACATCAGTTTTGGATTTAAATTCAGTCTTTTCCCCAAACTGTAAAACCTCCGGAGGGCACCATGGTACGAATTGCCTAACTTTGGAGAGTTTTCTTTAATCGGCAATAGTACAGTGTATCTACCGTGTCTCGTGAAACGGTTGAAGCAAAATCTTTTTCGCGTGCAAGTTCATCAGGAGCGTAAAGTTGTTCCTTTTTTGGTTCGTCGAGTTCTCAAAATCTTCGAAGAGTTTCATCAATGTTTGCATCTAAATCGACTTTAAACGTAGTCACTAACCCATAGGTTTTTTCTGCATTTGTCGAAGAACCTCCTGCAAGTACCCAGCCGAACATAGTATTCTGTGCTACTAGTTGATTGTAACTGCCGACGTTTTTGACTTGTCCTTTTCTTAAAATTTGGAAAAATGCATCGGCTCCAATGAGGATATCTATTTCACTTGTGCGATTGTATCCCGGATCGGCAAGTTGGAATTTAGATGTAACTTCTTCACTGACATAAAAATCAACAGTGGGTTATTTTGGCAATTTGTTTAATATAAATGTTTGTAACTGCAAGACTTCTTGCGGTTGAAATCGCGATTAGAGATCCACGTCTATTGTACCTTTTGTTTGTAGTCCAGTACTGGAAATCCCTTTAACTAGAATATTCGCATTTCTTCTCTTGACCTGTAGTCTTTGGGCACACGACTCGGTGATGAAGGAGACTTGCGAACCCGAGTCTAGTAGTATACGGCATTCTAATGTTCTCCCAATTCTGTCACGGATCGTTACTACAGCAGTCGGTAACAAAGCACGGAAAGTTGCACGCTCACGTAAACTCATATGAGTGTTAATATCATACTGAAGTTGGGTATTGACATCACTTGTGGAAAACTGTTCACTAGGAGTAGGAATTGAAGTCACCTCTTGCTTGTTTGTTTTCGCCTGGTGTAACAATGTGTGGTGTCGAGCCTTGCACAAATTACATCTCCACTTAGACCGACAAGCACTTGAAAAGTGTGTTTGACTGAGATAATTGAAACAACACCGTTTCCGTTTCAGGATTAAATTGTCGCTTTAATTATTTCAATTATATTTTCACAATTTATTACTTTAAAAGATACGAATGAATGTTTAATTATTAATTTGTAGCAATTATGTAATTTGCTCTTTTACATCCTTAATTTTACGTTAATTTAACTTTAACAAATTTCAAAAGAAATAAATTGGAGCAAGTTTTCTATTAATACAACTTTTTTTACAAGAATACATTACACCAAGTTTTTATGAAACCCTTTTTACAATGAATTGCAATACGATTCTTTTTCGTTGAATCTAGCTGCGATTGATGCTATATAGGCACATCAATTAAGGCGCGATCGATTATATGCCAGAACTCGATACTCAACTTTTAATTGTTCCGATTTCCATGTTTAATTTAATGACGTTTCGCCCTAACACGAACATAACGACGAACGTTTTCACAAATAAAAAACCTTCTCAATATAGACTGCAATGACGATTTTTCTAAAAATTCTTTATTAAATATACTGAAACAATACCAGGACATATTTCTTCTAGAGACAGACCATTTAACTACAAATAACTTCTACACACAGAAAATTTTAACAAACGACGATACACTAGTTTACATAAAGAACTACAGACTGCCACATACAAATATGGAAATAATTACAGAACAGGTAGTCAATAAAATGCTTACAGATGACATAGTAGAACCTTCAGTTCTTCATGTACCCAAGAAAAACACAAATGACAAAAAGAGAGTCGTTGTCGATTTTAGAAAACTAAATGACAAAATAGTGAACGACAAATTTCCGATAACAAGACAAGATATATTAGACAAACTAGGGATAGCAAAATGGTTTTCAACCCTTGACATGACAAGTTCTTTCCACCAAATAGAATTAGACAAGAAATCTAGACCACTTACCGCATTTTCCACACCTAATGGACACTTTCAATTTAAACGTCTACCTTTGGTTTAAAAATCTCATCCAACAGTTTTCAACGAATGTTAACAATAGCTCTCGCCGGATTAGAGACAAAAGCTTTCTTATACGTAGATAACATAATCATCTATGGATGCAGTTTAAATCACCACAAACACAACCTAATAAAAGTATTAGATAGGTTAAAACGGTATAATTTAAATCTAAACGGAGAGAAATGCTGTTTCTTACGACCTGAAGATGTTTACTTAGGACACTTAATAACCAGAAACGGTGTAAAAATAGACCCAGCCAAATTTAATGCCATCAAAGACTATCCAATACCCAAAAATACTGACGACGTAAGACGATTCGTTGCATTCTGCAACTACTTCAGACGATTTATTCCAAACTTTGCAGATATAACTAAAGATTTAAATTCTCTAGTAAAAAAGAACGTGAAATTTTCATGGACACCAGAATTTCAAAATGCCTTTGAACTATTAAAACAAAAACTCATTAGTCCACCCGTATTGCAAAATCCAGACTTTAACAAACAATTTATGCTAAAGACTGACGCATCAAAGTTTGCTTTAGGTGCAGTACTCTCACAAGGTGAAATTGGTAAAGATTTACCAATATCATACGCGAGCAAATCACTGCAAAAACACGACCTAAATAAGCCAGTCATCGCAAAACAACTATTAGCTATTCACTGGAGCATACATTTTTTCAGACCATATTTATATCGAAGAAAATTTACAGTGCTCACAGACAGACCACTAGTAGCATTATTCACGCATACAAATCCTTCATCAAAAATGACCAGAATTCGTCTAGACCTTTGTGACTATGATTTCGACATAGTCTACAAAAAGGGCAAATTAAACACGAATGCAGACGCACTATATGCAGAATACAAATTGACTCCGAAATTTTAAAAGAAATGATACCGACGGAAATAAATGAAAAGGCAAAAAGAACATTAGTAATAACAAGGGGCATGTCTAATAAAGACAAACAAATAAAGAATACGGAGAACTGCAACTCTCAAATGAAGACTGTAACCCGGTCGGTACAACTGCAAATATGGGAATGCAGGTCCATCAACGATATAAAGTATATAAGGAAGCTTAAATTTAAAGTCGACAAATATATACACAATTTTAAAATTAACATTGATAATAAATACGTGCACGTTGGATGCAGCGATAATACGAGCACATCTTATTAAGATCCCGCACCAGATCGGTCAGCTACCTGCTACCGGCTACGGAAAAAAAAACCCTCACACCAAAAAGCGAGCATTTCGCTACCTGCGACTTTTTAACATATTTCACTAATTATTCAAATTTCAAACCCTTCAAATCTCAGAGTACCGACAGGAAATTTAACAATTTAATTATCGTACTTGAGAAGAACTTCGATAAGGCAGCAGTTTGCTCAAAAACCCTCCTGATGAACCAGTTGGTGCATTGGGAAAAACTTCAACCGGCTGGCATTACGCAGTGCAGAAACTGCCAAAAGTTTGGACCTGTCGCAAGCAACTGCGGCATGAAATACAGATGTGTTAAGTACAAGGACGAACACTTACCTGACCAAACGAGAAATGTAGAGAACAAGAAAGACTACAACGTCTTCTGCACAAATTGCCAAAAATCTGGACATTCTGCAAACTATCGAGGATGTCCTAAATATAAAGAAAAAATGGCGGAAAAAGTAAAAACCGCCCAAAAGAAGATGGAGCAGCATAAGTTCGCCCAGAAATCTGCTGCAAAAGCTATTGTGAAAGGAGTTAGCTTTGCTAGTATAGCTGCTATGGGGACTGCTAGCAAGCCAGCAACAATCGACAAACCACCACAAACCATCCAAGCAAGCAAAAAACCAGTAAGTAAACAAGGTTCAAAACAGACATCATCTACTGGAAAATCTTACATCTTCGACGATACGGAAAGGTTATTTGGAGCAGACCTTTTCACAATTCTGCAGAAAGCAAGAGAAGTCGTGCCTCCTAATTATAGCAGTCTTGATGACAGGTCCAAAACAACCGTTTTGGGTAGACTTATTTGTGAATTATGTTCACAATAAGCAGGATAAGTATATTCTCATATAATGTGAACTCTATTTATTCGTTAGCTAGGCGTGTCACACTAAAATTATTTATTAAAACTAATAAACCTGACATTCTTCTTTTACGGGAAACAAATCTCACAGGGAGAAACCCATTCAGTCCAGATGGATACAACATCCACAGGGTCGACAAAAACAGTGATTGCTCTGGGACGGCGGTCCTTATCAGGGACAATATGGCAGGCGAAAAGGTGGAAATCAGTGGGTTGCGTAGCATGGAAGCAACAGCTGTCAGCATCAAAGTCAACGAGGTTGAGACCTTGTTGGTAATATCATCCCCTTTGATTGTGGATGAATCATCCATCGTTATTGTCCTATCAGTAGCAGATTCTGATAATTCAGGCAGATTTGATTTCCATTTTCGAAGATGAAATCCACCCTCCTTCATTACTTTGGTCATTTCACTTTTTAGACTTCGTATTTCGTTTGTGTATCGCCACTTCCTTATTTGGGCTTGACCGCCACAAAATTCACTGATAGTTCTGGTGGCGTTCTGCAATTTTAATCTGCCGAAACATTTTTTCGATGTCTGCAGTTAGCACAAATCTATAAGCTCGAAATCTCGTCAGTGTGACCCACAATGTTGGTTGTATTGTTGGTCCCACTCTCAATTTTTCATTTAAGGAAACACCAGTAGTAGATTTGGCCGATCCATCAAAAACCACTCTTATCTTTGTTGTTTCTTTGTCTTCCCTTATAACGGCACGATGCGGTAGGTAGTAACATTCTTCCTCACGTATGAAGACCTCATTCACGTCAATTCGCTTCATATGACCCAGTTGTGTATATTCATCCATAAAGAGTTTGTATTCCGACTTCAGTTTTGGATTTAAATTCAGTCTTTTCCCCAAACTGTAAAACCTCCGGAGGGCACCATGGTACGAATTGCCTAACTTTGGAGAGTTTTCTTTAAACGGCAATAGTACAGTGTATCTACCGTGTCTCGTGAAACGGTTGAAGCAAAATCTTTTTCGCATGCAAGTTCATCAGGAGCGTAAAGTTGTTCCTTTTTTGGTTCGTCGAGTTCTCAAAATCTTCGAAGAGTTTCATCAATGTTTGCATCTAAATCGACTTTAAACGTAGTCACTAACCCATAGGTTTTTTCTGCATTTGTCGAAGAACCTCCTGCAAGTACCCAGCCGAACATAGTATTCTGTGCTACTAGTTGATTGTAACTGCCGACGTTTTTGACTTGTCCTTTTCTTAAAATTTGGAAAAATGCATCGGCTCCAATGAGGATATCTATTTCACTTGTGCGATTGTATCCCGGATCGGCAAGTTGGAATTTAGATGTAACTTCTTCACTGACATAAAAATCAACAGTGGGTTATTTTGGCAATTTGTTTAATATAAATGTTTGTAGCTGCAAGACTTCTTGCGGTTGAAATCGCGATTGGAGATCCACGTCTATTGTACCTTTTGTTTGTAGTCCAGTACTGGAAATCCCTTTAACTAGAATATTCGCATTTCTTCTCTTGACCTGTAGTCTTTGAGCACACGAGTCGGTGATGAAGGAGACTTGCGAACCCGAGTCTAGTAGTATACGGCATTCTAATGTTTTCCCAATTCTGTCACGGATCGTTACTACAGCAGTCGGTAACAAAGCACGGAAAGTTGCACGCTCACGTAAACTCATATGAGTGTTAATATCATACTGAAGTTGGGTATTGACATCACTTGTGGAAAACTGTTCACTAGGAGTAGGAATTGAAGTCACCTCTTGCTTGTTTGTTTTCGCCTGGTGTAGCAATGTGTGGTGTCGAGCCTTGCACAAATTACATCTCCACTTAGACCGACAAGCACTTGAAAAGTGTGTTTGACTGAGATAATTGAAACAACACCGTTTCCGTTTCAGGATTAAATTGTCGCTTTAATTATTTCAATTATATTTTCACAATTTATTACTTTAAAAGATACGAATGAATGTTTAATTATTAATTTGTAGCAATTATGTAATTTGCTCTTTTACATCCTTAATTTTACGTTAATTTAACTTTAACAAATTTCAAAAGAAATAAATTGGAGCAAGTTTTCTATTAATACAACTTTTTTTACAAGAATACATTACAGCAAGTTTTTATGAAACCCTTTTTACAATGAATTGCAATACGATTCTTTTTCGTTGAATCTAGCTGCGATTGATGCTATATAGGCACATCAATTTAGGCGCGATCGATTATATGCCAGAACTCGATACTCAACTTTTAATTGTTCCGATTTCCATGTTTAATTTAATGACGTTTCGCCCTAACACGAACATAACGACGAACGTTTTCACAAATAAAAAACCTTCTCAATATAGACTGCAATGACGATTTTTCTTAAAATTCTTTATTAAATATACTGAAACAATACCAGGACATATTTCTTCTAGAGAAAGACCATTTAACTACAAATAACTTCTACACACAGAAAATTTTAACAAACGACGATACACTAGTTTACATAAAGAACTACAGACTGCCACATACAAATATGGAAATAATTACAGAACAGGTAGTCAATAAAATGCTTACAGATGACATAGTAGAACCTTCAGTTCTTCTTGTACCCAAGAAAAACACAAATGACAAAAAGAGAGTCGTTGTCGATTTTAGAAAACTAAATGACAAAATAGTAAACGACAAATATCCGATAACAAGACAAGATATATTAGACAAACTAGGGATAGCAAAATGGTTTTCAACCCTTGACATGACAAGTTCTTTCCACCAAATAGAATTAGACAAGAAATCTAGACCACTTACCGCATTTTCCACACCTAATGGACACTTTCAATTTAAACGTCTACCTTTGGTTTAAAAATCTCATCCAACAGTTTTCAACGAATGTTAACAATAGCTCTCGCCGGATTAGAGACAAAAGCTTTCTTATACGTAGATAACATAATCATCTATGGATGCAGTTTAAATCACCACAAACACAACCTAATAAAAGTATTAGATAGGTTAAAACGGTATAATTTAAAACTAAACGGAGAGAAATGCTGTTTCTTACGACCTGAAGATGTTTACTTAGGACACTTAATAACCAGAAACGGTGTAAAAATAGACCCAGCCAAATTTAATGCCATCAAAGACTATCCAATACCCAAAAATACTGACGACGTAAGACGATTCGCTGCATTCTGCAACTACTTCAGACGATTTATTCCAAACTTTGCAGATATAACTAAAGATTTAAATTCTCTATTAAAAAAGAACGTGAAATTTTCATGGACACCAGAATTTCAAAATGCCTTTGAACTATTAAAACAAAAACTCATTAGTCCACCCGTATTGCAATATCCAGACTTTAACAAACAATTTATGCTAAAGACTGACGCATCAAAGTTTGCTTTAGGTGCAGTACTCTCACAAGGTGAAATTGGTAAAGATTTACCAATATCATACGCGAGCAAATCACTGCAAAAACACGACCTAAATAAGCCAGTCATCGCAAAACAACTATTAGCTATTCACTGGAGCATACATTTTTTCAGACCATATTTATATCGAAGAAAATTTACAGTGGTCACAGACAGACCACTAGTAGCATTATTCACGCATACAAATCCTTCATCAAAAATGACCAGAATTCGTCTAGACCTTTGTGACTATGATTTCGACATAGTCTACAAAAAGGGCAAATTAAACACGAATGCAGACGCACTATGCAGAATACAAATTAACTCCGAAATTTGAAAAGAAATGATACCGACGGAATTAAATGAAAAGGCAAAAAGAACATTAGTAATAACAAGGGGCATGTCTAATAAAGACAAACAAATAAAGAATACGGAGAACTGCAACTCTCAAATGAAGACTGTAACCCGGTCGGTACAACTGCAAATATGGGAATGCACGTCCATCAACGATATAAAGTATATAAGGGAGCTTAAATTTAAAGTCGACAAATATATACACAATTTTAAAATTAACATTGATAATAAATACGTGCACGTTGGATGCAGCGATAATACGAGCACATCTTATTAAGATCCCGCACCAGATCGGTCAGCTACCTGCTACCGGCTACGGAAAAAAAAAACCCTCACACCAAAAAGCGAGCATTTCGCTACCTGCGACTTTTTAACATATTTCACTAATTATTCAAATTTCAAACCCTTCAAATCTCAGAGTACCGACAGGAAATTTAACAATTTAATTATCGTACTTGAGAAGAACTTCGATAAGGCAGCAGTTTGCTCAAAAACCCTCCTGATGAACCAGTTGGTGCATTGGGAAAAACTTCAACCGGCTGGCATTACGCAGTGCAGAAACTGCCAAAAGTTTGGACCTGTCGCAAGCAACTGCGGCATGAAATACAGATGTGTTAAGTACAAGGACGAACACTTACCTGACCAAACGAGAAATGTAGAGAACAAGAAAGACTACAACGTCTTCTGCACAAATTGCCAAAAATCTGGACATTCTGCAAACTATCGAGGATGTCCTAAATATAAAGAAAAAATGGCGGAAAAAGTAAAAACCGCCCAAAAGAAGATGGAGCAGCATAAGTTCGCCCAGAAATCTGCTGCAAAAGCTATTGTGAAAGGAGTTAGCTTTGCTAGTGTAGCTGCTATGGGGACTGCTAGCAAGCCAGCAACAATCGACAAACCACCACAAACCATCCAAGCAAGCAAAAAACCAGTAAGTAAACAAGGTTCAAAACCGACATCATCTACTGGAAAATCTTACATCTTCGACGATACGGAAAGGTTATTTGGAGCAGACCTTTTCACAATTCTGCAGAAAGCAAGAGAAGTCGTGCCTCCTAATTATAGCAGTCTTGATGACAGGTCCAAAAGAACCGTTTTGGGTAGACTTATTTGTGAATTATGTTCACAATAAGCAGGATAAGTATATTCTCATATAATGTGAACTCTATTTATTCGTTAGCTAGGCGTGTCACACTACATTATTTATTAAAACTAATAAACCTGACATTCTTCTTTTACGGGAAACAAATCTCACAGGGAGAAACCCATTCAGTCCAGATGGATACAACATCCACAGGTTCGACAAAAACAGTGATTGCTCTGGGACGGCGGTCCTTATCAGGGACAATATGGCAGGCGAAAAGGTGGAAATCAGTGGGTTGCGTAGCATGGAAGCAACAGCTGTCAGCATCAAAGTCAACGAGGTTGAGACCTTGTTGGTAATATCATCCCCTTTGATTGTGGATAGTTCTGGTGGCGTTCTGCAATTTTAATCTGCCGAAACATTTTTTCGATGTCTGCAGTTAGCACAAATCTATAAGCTCGAAATCTCGTCAGTGTGACCCACAATGTTGGTTGTATTGTTGGTCCCACTCTCAATTTTTCATTTAAGGAAACACCAGTAGTAGATTTGGCCGATCCATCAAAAACCACTCTTATCTTTGTTGTTTCTTTGTCTTCCCTTATAACGGCACGATGCGGTAGGTAGTAACATTCTTCCTCACGTATGAAGACCTCATTCACGTCAATTCGCTTCATATGACCCAGTTGTGTATATTCATCCATAAAGAGTTTGTATTCCGACTTCAGTTTTGGATTTAAATTCAGTCTTTTCCCCAAACTGTAAAACCTCCGGAGGGCACCATGGTACGAATTGCCTAACTTTGGAGAGTTTTCTTTAAACGGCAATAGTACAGTGTATCTACCGTGTCTCGTGAAACGGTTGAAGCAAAATCTTTTTCGCATGCAAGTTCATCAGGAGCGTAAAGTTGTTCCTTTTTTGGTTCGTCGAGTTCTCAAAATCTTCGAAGAGTTTCATCAATGTTTGCATCTAAATCGACTTTAAACGTAGTCACTAACCCATAGGTTTTTTCTGCATTTGTCGAAGAACCTCCTGCAAGTACCCAGCCGAACATAGTATTCTGTGCTACTAGTTGATTGTAACTGCCGACGTTTTTGACTTGTCCTTTTCTTAAAATTTGGAAAAATGCATCGGCTCCAATGAGGATATCTATTTCACTTGTGCGATTGTATCCCGGATCGGCAAGTTGGAATTTAGATGTAACTTCTTCACTGACATAAAAATCAACAGTGGGTTATTTTGGCAATTTGTTTAATATAAATGTTTGTAGCTGCAAGACTTCTTGCGGTTGAAATCGCGATTGGAGATCCACGTCTATTGTACCTTTTGTTTGTAGTCCAGTACTGGAAATCCCTTTAACTAGAATATTCGCATTTCTTCTCTTGACCTGTAGTCTTTGGGCACACGACTCGGTGATGAAGGAGACTTGCGAACCCGAGTCTAGTAGTATACGGTATTCTAATGTTTTCCCAATTCTGTCACGGATCGTTACTACAGCAGTCGGTAACAAAGCACGGAAAGTTGCACGCTCACGTAAACTCATATGAGTGTTAATATCATACTGAAGTTGGGTATTGACATCACTTGTGGAAAACTGTTCACTAAGAGTAGGAATTGAAGTCACCTCTTGCTTGTTTGTTTTCGCCTGGTGTAACAATGTGTGGTGTCGAGCCTTGCACAAATTACATCTCCACTTAGACCGACAAGCACTTGAAAAGTGTGTTGGACTGAGATAATTGAAACAACACCGTTTCCGTTTCAGGATTAAATTGTCGCTTTAATTATTTCAATTACATTTTCACAATTTATTACTTTAAAAGATAAGAATGAATGTTTAATTATTAATTTGTAGCAATTATGTAATTTGCTCTTTTACATCCTTAATTTTACGTTAATTTAACTTTAACAAATTTCAAAAGAAATAAATTGGAGCAAGTTTTCTATTAATACAACTTTTTTTACAAGAATACATTACAGCAAGTTTTTATGAAACCCTTTTTACAATGAATTGCAATACGATTCTTTTTCGTTGAATCTAGCTGCGATTGATGCTATATAGGCACATCAATTTAGGCGCGATCGATTATATGCCAGAACTCGAAACTCAACTTTTAATTGTTCCGATTTCCATGTTTAATTTAATGACGTTTCGCCCTAACACGAACATAACGACGAACGTTTTCACAAATAAAAAACCTTCTCAATATAGACTGCAATGACGATTTTTCTAAAAATTCTTTATGAAATATACTGAAACAATACCAGGACATATTTCTTCTAGAGACAGACCATTTAACTACAAATAACTTCTACACACAGAAAATTTTAACAAACGACGATACACTAGTTTACATAAAGAACTACAGACTGCCACATACAAATATGGAAATAATTACAGAACAGGTAGTCAATAAAATGCTTACAGATGACATAATAGAACCTTCAGTTCTTCTTGTACCCAAGAAAAACACAAATGACAAAAAGAGAGTCGTTGTCGATTTTAGAAAACTAAATGACAAAATAGTGAACGACAAATTTCCGATAACAAGACTAGAAGATATATTAGACAAACTAGGGATAGCAAAATGGTTTTCAACCCTTGACATGACAAGTTCTTTCCACCAAATAGAATTAGACAAGAAATCTAGACCACTTACCGCATTTTCCACACCTAATGGACACTTTCAATTTAAACGTCTACCTTTGGTTTAAAAATCTCATCCAACAGTTTTCAACGAATGTTAACAATAGCTCTCGCCGGATTAGAGACAAAAGCTTTCTTATACGTAGATAACATAATCATCTATGGATGCAGTTTAAATCACCACAAACACAACCTAATAAAAGTATTAGATAGGTTAAAACGGTATAATTTAAAACTAAACGGAGAGAAATGCTGTTTCTTACGACCTGAAGATGTTTACTTAGGACACTTAATAACCAGAAACGGTGTAAAAATAGACCCAGCCAAATTTAATGCCATCAAAGACTATCCAATACCCAAAAATACTGACGACGTAAGACGATTCGTTGCATTCTGCAACTACTTCAGACGATTTATTCCAAACTTTGCAGATATAACTAAAGATTTAAATTCTCTATTAAAAAAGAACGTGAAATTTTCATGGACACCAGAATTTCAAAATGCCTTTGAACTATTAAAACAAAAACTCATTAGTCCACCCGTATTGCAATATCCAGACTTTAACAAACAATTTATGCTAAAGACTGACGCATCAAAGTTTGCTTTAGGTGCAGTACTCTCACAAGGTGAAATTGGTAAAGTTTTACCAATATCATACGCGAGCAAATCACTGCAAAAACACGACCTAAATAAGCCAGTCATCGCAAAAGAACTATTAGCTATTCACTGGAGCATACATTTTTTCAGACCATATTTATATCGAAGAAAATTTACAGTGGTCACAGACAGACCACTAGTAGCATTATTCACGCATACAAATCCTTCATCAAAAATGACCAGAATTCGTCTAGACCTTTGTGACTATGATTTCGACATAGTCTACAAAAAGGGCAAATTAAACACGAATGCAGACGCACTATGCAGAATACAAATTGACTCCGAAATTTTAAAAGAAATGATACCGACGGAAATAAATGAAAAGGCAAAAAGAACATTAGTAATAACAAGGGGCATGTCTAATAAAGACAAACAAATAAAGAATACGGAGAACTGCAACTCTCAAATGAAGACTGTAACCCGGTCGGTACAACTGCAAATATGGGAATGCACGTCCATCAACGATATAAAGTATATAAGGGAGCTTAAATTTAAAGTTGACAAATATATACACAATTTTAAAATTAACATTGATAATAAATACGTGCACGTTGGATGCAGCGATAATACGAGCACATCTTATTAAGATCCCGCACCAGATCAGTCAGCTACCTGCTACCGGCTACGGAAAAAAAACCCTCACACCAAAAAGCGAGCATTTCGCTACCTGCGACTTTTTAACATTTTTCACTAATTACTTTTTAATTTCAGGCACTTATTTATAATTAATAGTTATTTAATTTCAGATTAAGTTTTTTTCATTTTTCAGCCCTATAAAATGGGTAAAAAACAGAAACGGAAGGAAACGGTTAATGAGGAATTAACCTTAATTAGACAAGAAGTCTCCAACCATGGTGGTGAATTTCTCGCATCTCTGTACGAAAGGCTGGATGAAGTCAACCAGCTTTGCGAAGACGCCACTTCCTCTAAAGAGGAAAATATGAGCCTATGCGAGGAATCGGATACTGAAGCGTCCGATTCCATTACCAGCGAAGAGGAAAATGCAGAAGAAGACAATCGCAAAGAGCGGTCTTCTCCTGTAACCGTGCCACTAAAGGCAAAAAGAAGGAGATTGTCTGAATCAAATTCCAGACCATCATCACCATCAACATCATCTTCTCCTGCAGTACTTACTGCTGAAGGAAGCAATCCGCCGAAAACAACCGCTGAAGGAAAAACTGATGAAGCAAAAGAGAAGCAAAATCTCACAAAGAAGACACCACCACTTGTCGCTCCAGCAACCAAAAAACCCCAGTCTACGGGACCAACACAAAAAACTTTTGCCATGCCGCCAATAGTCTGCTTTAGACTAAACGTCGCTGAACTCTCAAAGTTCACGAGGAGTGCCATATATGTTGCAGAATTCGCAACATCAACAGCAGTAAGTCGGTCGTCATGGCTATGAACAAAGATGGGCACCAGAAAATTCGGTCTTTCCTGCAATCGGGAACACTTATACTGCTAAGGAGGACTGAAAAGAAATGTTGGTCCTAAAAGGCATACACCACTCCTTCGATACTGATGATGTCAAGAATGCATTAACGGCAGAGGGTATCCCTGTACTGGCGGTCAAACCCTTCAAATCTCAGAGGACCGACAGGAAATTTAACAATTTAATTGTCGAACTTGAGAAGAACTTCGATAAGGCAGCAGTTTGCTCAAAAACCCTCCTGATGAACCAGTTGGTGCATTGGGAAAAACTTCAACCGGCTGGCATTACGCAGTGCAGAAACTGCCAAAAGTTTGGACCTGTCGCAAGCAACTGCGGCATGAAATACAGATGTGTTAAGTACAAGGACGAACACTTACCTGACCAATGCCCGAGAAATGTAGAGAACAAGAAAGACTACAACGTCTTATGCACAAATTGACAAAAATCTGGACATTCTGCAAACTATCGAGGATGTCCTAAATATAAAGAAAAAATGGCGGAAAAAGTAAAAACCGCCCAAAAGAAGATGGAGCAGCAAAAGTTCGCCCAGAAATCTGCTGCAAAAGCTATTGTGAAAGGAGTTAGCTTTGCTAGTATAGCTGCTATGGGGACTGCTAGCAAGCCAGTAACAATCGACAAACCACCACAAACCATCCAAGCAAGCAAAAAACCAGTAAGTAAACAAGGTTCAAAACCGACATCATCTACTGGAAAATCTAACATCTTCGACGATACGGAAAGGTTATTTGGAGCAGACCTTTTCACAATTCTGCAGAAAGCAAGAGAAGTCGTGCCTCCTAATTATAGCAGTCTTGATGACAGGTCCAAAACAACCGTTTTGGGTAGACTTATTTGTGAATTATGTTCACAATAAGCAGGATAAGTATATTCTCATATAATGTGAACTCTATTTATTCGTTAGCTAGGCGTGTCACACTACATTATTTATTAAAACTAATAAACCTGACATTCTTCTTTTACGGGAAACAAATCTCACAGGGAGAAACCCATTCAGTCCAGATGGATACAACATCCACAGGGTCGACAAAAACAGTGATTGCTCTGGGACGGCGGTCCTTATCAGGGACAATATGGCAGGCGAAAAGGTGGAAATCAGTGGGTTGCGTAGCATGGAAGCAACAGCTGTCAGCATCAAAGTCAACGAGGTTGAGACCTTGTTGGTAATATCATCCACTTTGATTGTGGATGAATCATCCATCGTTATTGTCCTATCAGTAGCAGATTCTGATAATTCAGGCAGATTTGATTTCCATTTTCGAAGATGAAATCCACCCTCCTTCATTACTTTGGTCATTTCACTTTTTAGACTTCGTATTTCATTAACATGATCAGTGCCGGAGAGAAAATCTTCCACATAGAAATCTCTTTTTACAGCAGACGAAGCCAGAGGATGTGTGTGCTGAATATCGCTCGCCAACTGATGCAGTGTCCTTACCGTCAAAAATGGTGCTGACGCTGTACCGTATGTCACCGTAGTCAGTTTGTGTATCGCCACTTCTTGATTTGGGCTTGACCGCCACAAAATTCGCTGATAGTTCTGGTGGCGTTCTGCAATTTTAATCTGCCGAAACATTTTTTCGATGTCTGCAGTTAGCACAAATCTATAAGCTCGAAATCTCGTCAATGTGACCCACAATGTTGGTTGTATTGTTGGTCCCACTCTCAATTTTTCATTTAAGGAAACACCAGTAGTAGATTTGGCCGATCCATCAAAAACCACTCTTATCTTTGTTGTTTCTTTGTCTTCCCTTATAACGGCATGATGCGGTAGGTAGTAACATTCTTCTTCACGTATGAAGACCTCATTCACGTCAATTCGCTTCATATGACCCAGTTGTGTATATTCATCCATAAAGAGTTTGTATTCCGACTTCAGTTTTGGATTTAAATTCAGTCTTTTCCCCAAACTGTAAAAACTGTGCTACTAGTAAAACCTCCGGAGGGCACCATGGTACGAATTGCCTAACTTTGGAGAGTTTTCTTTAAACGGAAATAGTACAGTGTATCTACCGTGTCTCGTGAAACGGTTGAAGCAAAATCTTTCTCGCATGCAAGTTCATCAGGAGCGTAAAGTTGTTCCTTTTTTGGTTCGTCGAGTTCTCAAAATCTTCGAAGAGTTTCATCAATGTTTGCATCTAAATCGACTTTAAACGTAGTCACTAACCCATAGGTTTTTTCTGCATTTGTCGAAGAACCTCCTGCAAGTACCCAGCCGAACATAGTATTCTGTGCTACTAGTTGATTGTAACTGCCGACGTTTTCGACTTGTCCTTTTCTTAAAATTTGGAAAAATGCATCGGCTCCAATGAGGGTATCTATTTCACTTGTGCGATTGTATCCCGGATCGGCAAGTTGGAATTTAGATGTAACTTCTTCACTGACATAAAAATCAACAGTGGGTTATTTTGGCAATTTGTTTAATATAAATGTTTGTAGCTGCAAGACTTCTTGCGGTTGAAATCGGGATTGGAGATCCACGTCTATTGTACCTTTTGTTTGTAGTCCAGTACTGGAAATCCCTTTAACTAGAATATTCGCATTTCTTCTCTTGACCTGTAGTCTTTGGGCACACGACTCGGTGATGAAGGAGACTTGCGAACCCGAGTCTAGTAGTATACGGCATTCTAATGTTTTCCCAATTCTGTCACGGATCGTTACTACAGCAGTCGGTAACAAAGCACGGAAAGTTGCACGCTCACGTAAACTCATATGAGTGTTAATATCATACTGAAGTTGGGTATTGACATCACTTGTGGAAAACTGTTCACTAGGAGTAGGAATTGAAGTCACCTCTTGCTTGTTTGTTTTCGCCTGGTGTAACAATGTGTGGTGTCGAGCCTTGCACAAATTACATCTCCACTAAGACCGACAAGCACTTGAAAAGTGTGTTTGACTGAGATAATTGAAACAACACCGTTCCCGTTTCAGGATTAAATTGTCGCTTTAATTATTTCAATTATATTTTCACAATTTATTACTTTAAAAGATACGAATGAATGTTTAATTATTAATTTGTAGCAATTATGTAATTTGCTCTTTTACATCCTTAATTTTACGTTAATTTAACTTTAACAAATTTCAAAAGAAATAAATTGGAGCAAGTTTTCTATTAATACAACTTTTTTTACAAGAATACATTACAGCAAGTTTTTATGAAACCCTTTTTACAATGAATTGCAATACGATTCTTTTTCGTTGAATCTAGCTGCGATTGATGCTATATAGGCACATCAATTTAGGCGCGATCGATTATATGCCAGAACTCGAAACTCAACTTTTAATTGTTCCAATTTCCATGTTTAATTTAATGACGTTTCGCCCTAACACGAACATAACGACGAACGTTTTCACAAATAAAAAACCTAGACTGCAATGACGATTTTTCTAAAAATTCTTTATTAAATATACTGAAACAATACCAGGACATATTTCTTCTAGAGACAGACCATTTAACTACAAATAACTTCTACACACAGAAAATTTTAACAAACGACGATACACTAGTTTACATAAAGAACTACAGACTGCCACATACAAATATGGAAATAATTACAGAACAGGTAGTCAATAAAATGCTTACAGATGACATAGTAGAACCTTCAGTTCTTCTTGTGCCCAAGAAAAACACAAATGACAAAAAGAGAGTCGTTGTCGATTTTAGAAAACTAAATGACAAAATAGTGAACGACAAATTTCCGATAACAAGACTAGAAGATATATTAGACAAACTAGGGATAGCAAAATGGTTTTCAACCCTTGACATGACAAGTTCTTTCCACCAAATAGAATTAGACAAGAAATCTAGACCACTTACCGCATTTTCCACACTTAATGGACACTTTCAATTTAAACGTCTACCTTTGGTTTAAAAATCTCATCCAACAGTTTTCAACGAATGTTAACAATAGCTCTCGCCGGATTAGAGACAAAAGCTTTCTTATACGTAGATAACATAATCATCTATGGATGCAGTTTAAATCACCACAAACACAACCTAATAAAAGTATTAGATAGGTTAAAACGGTATAATTTAAAACTAAACGGAGAGAAATGCTGTTTCTTACGACCTGAAGATGTTTACTTAGGACACTTAATAACCAGAAACGGTGTAAAAATAGACCCAGCCAAATTTAATGCCATCAAAGACTATCCAATACCCAAAAATACTGACGACGTAAGACGATTCGTTGCATTCTGCAACTACATCAGACGATTTATTCCAAACTTTGCAGATATAACTAAAGATTTTAATTCTCTATTAAAAAAGAACGTGAAATTTTCATGGACACCAGAATTTCAAAATGCCTTTGAACTATTAAAACAAAAACTCATTAGGCCACCCGTATTGCAATATCCAGACTTTAACAAACAATTTATACTAAAGACTGACGCATCAAACTTTGCTTTAGGTGCAGTACTCTCACAAGGTGAAATTGGTAAAGATTTACCAATATCATACGCGAGCAAATCACTGCAAAAACACGACCTCAATAAGCCAGTCATCGCAAAAGAACTATTAGCTATTCACTGGAGCATACATTTTTTCAGACCATATTTATATCGAAGAAAATTTACAGTGGTCACAGACAGACCACTAGTAGCATTATTCACGCATACAAATCCTTCATCAAAAATGACCAGAATTCGTCTAGACCTTTGTGACTATGATTTCGACATAGTCTACAAAAAGGGCAAATTAAACACGAATGCAGACGCACTATGCAGAATACAAATTAACTCCGAAATTTGAAAAGAAATGATACCGACGGAATTAAATGAAAAGGCAAAAAGAACATTAGTAATAACAAGGGGCATGTCTAATAAAGACAAACAAATAAAGAATACGGAGAACTGCAACTCTCAAATGAAGACTGTAACCCGGTCGGTACAACTGCAAATATGGGAATGCACGTCCATCAACGATATAAAGTATATAAGGTAGCTTAAATTTAAAGTTGACAAATATATACACAATTTTAAAATTAACATTGATAATAAATACGTGCACGTTGGATGCAGCGATAATACGAGCACATCTTATTAAGATCCCTTACCAGATCGGTCAGCTACCTGCTACCGGCTACGGAAAAAAAAACCCTCACACCAAAAAGCGAGCATTTCGCTACCTGCGACTTTTTAACATATTTCACTAATTACTTTTTAATTTCAGGCACTTATTTATAATTAATAGTTATTTAATTTCAGATAAGTTTTTTTCATTTTTCAGCCCTATAAAATGGGTAAAAAACAGAAACGGAAGGAAAAGGTTAATGAGGTATTAACCTTAATTAGACAAGAAGTCTCCAACCATGGTGGTGAATTTCTCGCATCTCTGTACGAAAGGCTGGATGAAGTCAACCAGCTTTGCGAAGACGCCACTTCCTCTAAAGAGGAAAATATGAGCCTATGCGAGGAATCGGATACTGAAGCGTCCGATTCCATTACCAGCGAAGAGGAAAATGCAGAAGAAGACAATCGCAAAGAGCGGTCTTCTCCTGTAACCGTGCCACTAAAGGCAAAAAGAAGGAGATTGTCTGAATCAAATTCCAGACCATCATCACCATCAACATCATCTTCTCCTGCAGTAGTTACTGCTGAAGGAAGCAATCCGCCGAAAACAACCGCTGAAGGAAAAACTGATGAAGCAAAAGAGAAGCAAAATCTCACAAAGAAGACACCACCACTTGTCACTCCAGAAACCAAAAAACCCCAGTCTACGGGACCAACACAAAAAACTTTTGCCATGCCGCCAATAGTCTGCTTTAGACTAAACGTCGCTGAACTCTCAAAGTTCACGAGGAGTGCCATATATGTTGCAAAATTCGCAACATCAACAGCAGTAAGTCGGTCGTCATGGCTATGAACAAAGATGGGCACCAGAAAATTCGGTCTTTCCTGCAATCGGGAACACTTATACTGCTAAGGAGGACTGAAAAGAAATGTTGGTCCTAAAAGGCATACACCACTCCTTCGATACTGATGATGTCAAGGATGCATTAACGGCAGAGGGTATCCCTGTACTGGCGGTCAAACCCTTCAAATCTCAGAGGACCGACAGCAAATTTAACAATTTAATTGTCGAACTTGAGAAGAACTTCGATAAGGCAGCAGTTTGCTCAAAAACCCTCCTGATGAACCAGTTGGTGCATTGGGAAAAACTTCAACCGGCTGGCATTACGCAGTGCAGAAACTGCCAAAAGTTTGGACCTGTCGCAAGCAACTGCGGCATGAAATACAGATGTGTTAAGTACAAGGACGAACACTTACCTGACCAATGCCCGAGAAATGTAGAGAACAAGAAAGACTACAACGTCTTATGCACAAATTGACAAATCTGGACATCTGGACATTCTGCAAACTATCGAGGATGTCCTAAATATAAAGAAAAAATGGCGGAAAAAGTAAAAACCGCCCAAAAGAAGATGGAGCAGCATAAGTTCGCCCAGAAATCTGCTGCAAAAGCTATTGTGAAAGGAGTTAGCTTTGCTAGTATAGCTGCTATGGGGACTGCTAGCAAGCCAGCAACAATCGACAAACCACCACAAACCATCCAAGCAAGAAAAAAACCAGTAAGTAAACAAGGTTCAAAACCGACATCATCTACTGGAAAATCTAACATCTTCGACGATACGGAAAGGTTATTTGGAGCAGACCTTTTCACAATTCTGCAGAAACAAGAGAAGTAGTGCCTCCTAATTATAGCAGTCTTGATGACAGGTCCAAAACAACCGTTTTGGGTAGACTTATTTGTGAATTATGTTCACAATAAGCAGGATAAGTATATTCTCATATAATGTGAACTCTATTTATTCGTTAGCTAGGCGTGTCACACTAAAATTATTTATTAAAACTAATAAACCTGACATTCTTCTTTTACGGGAAACAAATCTCACAGGGAGAAACCCATTCAGTCCAGATGGATACAACATCCACAGGGTCGACAAAAACAGTGATTGCTCTGGGACGGCGGTCCTTATCAGGGCCAATATGGCAGGCGAAAAGGTGGAAATCAGTGGGTTGCGTAGCATGGAAGCAACAGCTGTCAGCATCAAAGTCAACAAGGTTGAGACCTAGTTGGTAATATCATCCACTTTGATTGTGGATGAATCATCCATCGTTATTGTCTTATAAGTGGTAGATTCTGATAATTCAGGCAGATTTGATTTCCATTTTCGAAGATGAAATCCACCCTCCTTCATTACTTTGGTCATTTCACTTTTTAGACTTCGTATTTCATTAACATGATCAGTGCCGGAGAGAAAATCTTCCACATAGAAATCTCTTTTTACAGCAGACGAAGCCAGAGGATGTGTGTGCTGAATATCGCTCGCCAACTGATGCAGTGTCCTTACCGCCAAAAATGGTGCTGACGATGTACCGTATGTCACCGTAGTCAGTTTGTGTATCGCCACTTCTTGATTTGGGCTTGACCGCCACAAAATTCGCTGATAGTTCTGGTGGCGTTCTGCAATTTTAATCTGCCGAAACATTTTTTCGATGTCTGCAGTTAGCACAAATCTATAAGCTCGAAATCTCGTCAGTGTGACCCACAATGTTGGTTGTATTGTTGGTCCCACTCTCAATTTTTCATTTAAGGAAACACCAGTAGTAGATTTGGCCGATCCATCAAAAACCACTCTTATCTTTGTTGTTTCTTTGTCTTCCCTTATAACGGCATGATGCGGTAGGTAGTAACATTCTTCTTCACGTATGAAGACCTCATTCACGTCAATTCGCTTCATATGACCCAGTTGTGTATATTCATCCATAAAGAGTTTGTATTCCGACTTCAGTTTTGGATTTAAATTCAGTCTTTTCCCCAAACTGTAAAACCTCCGGAGGGCACCATGGTACGAATTGCCTAACTTTGGAGAGTTTTCTTTAAACGGCAATCGTACAGTGTATCTTTTTCGCATGCAAGTTCATCAGGAGCGTAAAGTTGTTCCTTTTTTGGTTCGTCGAGTTCTCAAAATCTTCGAAGAGTTTCATCAATGTTTGCATCTAAATCGACTTTAAACGTAGTCACTAACCCATAGGTTTTTTCTGCATTTGTCGAAGAACCTCCTGCAAGTACCCAGCCGAACATAGTATTCTGTGCTACTAGTTGATTTTAACTGCCGACGTTTTTGACTTGTCCTTTTCTTAAAATTTGGAAAAATGCATCGGCTCCAATGAGGATATCTATTTCACTTGTGCGATTGTATCCCGGATCGGCAAGTTGGAATTTAGATGTAACTTCTTCACTGACATAAAAATCAACAGTGGGTTATTTTGGCAATTTGTTTAATATAAATGTTTGTAGCTGCAAGACTTCTTGCGGTTGAAATCGCGATTGGAGATCCACGTCTATTGTACCTTTTGTTTGTAGTCCAGTACTGGAAATCCCTTTAACTAGAATATTCGCATTTCTTCTCTTGACCTGTAGTCTTTGGGCACACGACTCGGTGATGAAGGAGACTTGCGAACCCGAGTCTAGTAGTATACGGCATTCTAATGTTTTCCCAATTCTGTCACGGATCGTTACTACAGCAGTCGGTAACAAAGCACGGAAAGTTGCACGCTCACGTAAACTCATATGAGTGTTAATATCATACTGAAGTTGGGTATTGACATCACTTGTGGAAAACTGTTCACTAGGAGTAGGAATTGAAGTCACCTCTTGCTTGTTTGTTTTCGCCTGGTGTAACAATGTGTGGTGTCGAGCCTTGCACAAATTACATCTCCACTTAGACCGACAAGCACTTGAAAAGTGTGTTTGACTGAGATAATTGAAACAACACCGTTTCCGTTTCAGGATTAAATTGTCGCTTTAATTATTTCAATTATATTTTCACAATTTATTACTTTAAAAGATAAGAATGAATGTTTAATTATTAATTTGTAGCAATTATGTAATTTGCTCTTTTACATCCTTAATTTTACGTTAATTTAACTTTAACAAATTTCAAAAGAAATAAATTGGAGCAAGTTTTCTATTAATACAACTTTTTTTACAAGAATACATTACAGCAAGTTTTTATGAAACCCTTTTTACAATGAATTGCAATACGATTCTTTTTCGCTGAATCTAGCTGCGATTGATGCTATATAGGCACATCAATTTAGGCGCGATCGATTATATGCCAGAACACGAAACTCAACTTTTAATTGTTCCGATTTCCATGTTTAATTTAATGACGTTTCGCCCTAACACGAACATAACGACGAACGTTTTCACAAATAAAAAACCTTCTCAATATAGACTGCAATGACGATTTTTCTAAAAATACTTTATTAAATATACTGAAACAATACCAGGACATATTTCTTCTAGAGACAGACCATTTAACTACAAATAACTTCTACACACAGAAAATTTTAACAAACGACGATACACTAGTTTACATAAAGAACTACAGACTGCCACATACAAATATGGAAATAATTACAGAACAGGTAGTCAATAAAATGCTTACAGATGACATAATAGAACCTTCAGTTCTTCTTGTACCCAAGAAAAACACAAATGACAAAAAGAGAGTCGTTGTCGATTTTAGAAAACTAAATGACAAAATAGTGAACGACAAATTTCCGATAACAAGACTAGAAGATATATTAGACAAACTAGGGATAGCAAAATGGTTTTCAACCCTTGACATGACAAGTTCTTTCCACCAAATAGAATTAGACAAGAAATCTAGACCACTTACCGCATTTTCCACACCTAATGGACACTTTCAATTTAAACGTCTACCTTTGGTTTAAAAATCTCATCCAACAGTTTTCAACGAATGTTAACAATAGCTCTCGCCGGATTAGAGACAAAAGCTTTCTTATACGTAGATAACATAATCATCTATGGATGCAGTTTAAATCACCACAAACACAACCTAATAAAAGTATTAGATAGGTTAAAACGGTATAATTTAAAACTAAACGGAGAGAAATGCTGTTTCTTACGACCTGAAGATGTTTACTTAGGACACCAGAAACGGTGTAAAAATAGACCCAGCCAAATTTAATGCCATCAAAGACTATCCAATACACAAAAATACTGACGGCGTAAGACGATACGATTCGTTGCATTCTGCAACTACTTCAGACGATTTATTCCAAACTTTGCAGATATAACTAAAGATTTAAATTCTCTATTAAAAAAGAACGTGAAATTTTCATGGACACCAGAATTTCAAAATGCCTTTGAACTATTAAAACAAAAACTCATTAGTCCACCCGTATTGCAATATACAGACTTTAACAAACAATTTATGCTAAAGACTGACGCATCAAACTTTGCTTTAGGTGCAGTACTCTCACAAGGTGAAATTGGTAAAGATTTACCAATATCATACGCGAGCAAATCACTGCAAAAACACGACCTAAATAAGCCAGTCATCGCAAAAGAACTATTAGCTATTCACTGGAGCATACATTTTTTCAGACCATATTTATATCGAAGAAAATTTACAGTGGTCACAGACAGACCACTAGTAGCATTATTCACGCATACAAATCCTTCATCAAAAATGACCAGAATTCGTCTAGACCTTTGTGACTATGATTTCGACATAGTCTACAAAAAGTGCAAATTAAACACGAATGCAGACGCACTATGCAGAATACAAATTGACTCCGAAATTTTAAAAGAAATGATACCGACGGAAATAAATGAAAAGGCAAAAAGAACATTAGTAATAACAAGGGGCATGTCTAATAAAGACAAACAAATAAAGAATACGGAGAACTGCAACTCTCAAATGAAGACTGTAACCCGGTCGGTACAACTGCAAATATGGGAATGCACGTCCATCAACGATATAAAGTATATAAGGAAGCTTAAATTTAAAGTTGACAAATATATACACAATTTTAAAATTAACATTGATAATAAATACGTGCACGTTGGATGCAGCGATAATACGAGCACATCTTATTAAGATCCCGCACCAGATCGGTCAGCTACCTGCTACCGGCTACGGAAAAAAAAAACCCTCACACCAAAAAGCGAGCATTTCGCTACCTGCGACTTTTTAACATATTTCACTAATTACTTTTTAATTTCAGGCACTTATTTATAATTAATAGTTATTTAATTTCATATTAAGTTTTTTTCATTTTTCAGCCCTATAAAATGGGTAAAAAACAGAAACGGAAGGAAAACGTTTATGAGGTATTAACCTTAATTAGACAAGAAGTCTCCAACCATGGTGGTGAATTTCTCGCATCTCTGTACGAAAGGCTGGATGAAGTCAACCAGCTTTGCGAAGACGCCACTTCCTCTAAAGAGGAAAATATGAGCCTATGCGAGGAATCGGATACTGAAGCGTCCTATTCCATTACCAGCGAAGAGGAAAATGCAGAAGAAGACAATCGCAAAGAGCGGTCTTCTCCTGTAACCGTGCCACTAAAGGCAAAAAGAAGGAGATTGTCTGAATCAAATTCCAGACCATCATCACCATCAACATCATCTTCTCCTGCAGTAGTTACTGCTGAAGGAAGCAATCCGCCGAAAACAACCGCTGAAGGAAAAACTGATGAAGCAAAAGAGAAGCAAAATCTCACAAAGAAGACACCACCACTTGTCGCTCCAGCAACCAAAAAACCCCAGTCTACGGGACCAACACAAAAAACTTTTGCCATGCCGCCAATAGTCTGCTTTAGACTAAACGTCGCTGAACTCTCAAAGATCATGAGGAGTGCCATATATGTTACAGAATTCGCAACATCAACAGCAGTAAGTCGGTCGTCATGGCTATGAACAAAGATGGGCACCAGAAAATTCGGTCTTTCCTGCAATCGGGAACACTTATACTGCTAAGGAGGACTGAAAAGAAATGTTGGTCCTAAAAGGCATACACCACTCCTTCGATACTGATGATGTCAAGGATGCATTAACGGCAGAGGGTATCCCTGTACTGGCGGTCAAACCCTTCAAATCTCAGAGGACCGACAGCAAATTTAACAATTTAATTGTCGAACTTGAGAAGAACTTCGATAAGGCAGCAGTTTGCTCAATGAACCAGTTGGTGCATTGGGAAAAACTTCAACCGGCTGGCATTACGCAGTGCAGAAACTGCCAAAAGTTTGGACCTGTCGCAAGCAACTGCGGCATGAAATACAGATGTGTTAAGTACAAGGACGAACACTTACCTGACCAATGCCCGAGAAATGTAGAGAACAAGAAAGACTACAACGTCTTATGCACAAATTGACAAAAATCTGGACATTCTGCAAACTATCGAGGATGTCCTAAATATAAAGAAAAAATGGCGGAAAAAGTAAAAACCGCCCAAAAGAAGATGGAGCAGCATAAGTTCGCCCAGAAATCTGCTGCAAAAGCTATTGTGAAAGGAGTTAGCTTTGCTAGTATAGCTGCTATGGGGACTGCTAGCAAGCCAGCAACAATCGACAAACCACCACAAACCATCCAAGCAAGCAAAAAACCAGTAAGTAAACAAGGTTCAAAACCGACATCATCTACTGGAAAATCTAACATCTTCGACGATACGGAAAGGTTATTTGGAGCAGACCTTTTCACAATTCTGCAGAAAGCAAGAGAAGTCGTGCCTCCTAATTATAGCAGTCTTGATGACAGGTCCAAAACAACCGTTTTGGGTAGACTTATTTGTGAATTATGTTCACAATAAGCAGGATAAGTATATTCTCATATAATGTGAACTCTATTTATTCGTTAGCTAGGCGTGTCACACTAAAATTATTTATTAAAACTAATAAACCTGACATTCTTCTTTTACGGGAAACAAATCTCACAGGGAGAAACCCATTCAGTCCAGATGGATACAACATCCACAGGGTAGACAAAAACAGTGATTGCTCTGGGACGGCGGTCCTTATCAGGGACAATATGGCAGGCGAAAAGGTGGAAATCAGTGGGTTGCGTAGCATAGAAGCAACAGCTGTCAGCATCAAAGTCAACGAGGTTGAGACCTTGTTGGTAATATCATCCATTTTGATTGTGGATGAATCATCCATCGTTATTGTCCTATCAGTAGCAGATTCTGATAATTCAGGCAGATTTGATTTCCATTTTCGAAGATGAAATCCACCCTCCTTCATTACTTTGGTCATTTCACTTTCTAGACTTCGTATTTCATTAACATGATCAGTGCCGGAGAGAAAATCTTCCACATAGAAATCTCTTTTTACAGCAGACGAAGCCAGAGGATGTGTGTGCTGAATATCGCTCGCCAACTGATGCAGTGTCCTTACCGCCAAAAATGGTGCTGACGCTGTACCGTATGTCACCGTAGTCAGTTTGTGTATCGCCACTTCTTGATTTGGGCTTGACCGCCACAAAATTCGCTGATAGTTCTGGTGGCGTTCTGCAATTTTAATCTGCCGAAACATTTTTTCGATGTCTGCAGTTAGCACAAAGCTATAAGCTCGAAATCTCGTCAGTGTGACCCACAATGTTGGTTGTATTGTTGGTCCCACTCTCAATTTTTCATTTAAGGAAACACCAGTAGTAGATTTGGCCGATCCATCAAAAACCACTCTTATCTTTGTTGTTTCTTTGTCTTCCCTTATAACGGCATGATGCGGTAGGTAGTAACATTCTTCTTCACGTATGAAGACCTCATTCACGTCAATTCGCTTCATATGACCCAGTTGTGTATATTCATCCATAAAGAGTTTGTATTCCGACATCAGTTTTGGATTTAAATTCAGTCTTTTCCCCAAACTGTAAAACCTCCGGAGGGCACCATGGTACGAATTGCCTAACTTTGGAGAGTTTTCTTTAAACGGCAATAGTACAGTGTATCTACCGTGTCTCGTGAAACTGTTGAAGCAAAATCTTTTTCGCATGCAAGTTCATCAGGAGCGTAAAGTTGTTCCTTTTTTGGTTCGTCGAGTTCTCAAAATCTTCGAAGAGTTTCATCAATGTTTGCATCTAAATCGACTTTAAACGTAGTCACTAACCCATAGGTTTTTTCTGCATTTGTCGAAGAACCTCCTGCAAGTACCCAGCCGAACATAGTATTCTGTGCTACTAGTTGATTGTAACTGCCGACGTTTTTGACTTGACCTTTTCTAAAAATTTGGAAAAATGCATCGGCTTTAATGAGGATATCTATTTCACTTGTGCGATTGTATCCCGGATCGGCAAGTTGGAATTTAGATGTAACTTCTTCACTGACATAAAAATCAACAGTGGGTTATTTTGGCAATTTGTTTAATATAAATGTTTGTAGCTGCAAGACTTCTTGCGGTTGAAATCGCGATTGGAGATCCACGTCTATTGTACCTTTTGTTTGTAGTCCAGTACTGGAAATCCCTTTAACTAGAATATTCGCATTTCTTCTCTTGACCTGTAGTCTTTGGGCACACGACTCGGTGATGAAGGAGACTTGCGAACCCGAGTCTAGTAGTATACGGCATTCTAATGTTTTCCCAATTCTGTCACGGATCGTTACTACAGCAGTCGGTAACAAGGCACGGAAAGTTGCACGCTCACGTAAACTCATATGAGTGTTAATATCATACTGTAGTTGGGTATTGACATCACTTGTGGAAAACTGTTCACTAGGAGTAGGAATTGAAGTCACCTCTTGCTTGTTTGTTTTCGCCTGGTGTAACAATGTGTGGTGTCGAGCCTTGCACAAATTACATCTCCACTTAGACCGACAAGCACTTGAAAAGTGTGTTTGACTGAGATAATTGAAACAACACCGTTTCCGTTTCAGGATTAAATTGTCGCTTTAATTATTTCAATTATATTTTCACAATTTATTACTTTAAAAGATACGAATGAATGTTTAATTATTAATTTGTAGCAATTATGTAATTTGCTCCTTTACATCCTTAATTTTACGTTAATTTAACTTTAACAAATTTCAAAAGAAATAAATTGGAGCAAGTTTTCTATTAATACAACTTTTTTTACAAGAATACATTACAGCAAGTTTTTATGAAACCCTTTTTACAATGAATTGCAATACGATTCTTTTTCGTTGAATCTAGCTTCGATTGATGCTATATAGGCACATCAATTTAGGCGCGATCGATTATATGCCAGAACTCGAAACTCAACTTTTAATTGTTCCGATTTCCATGTTTAATTTAATGACGTTTCGCCCTAACACGAACATAACGACGAACGTTTTCACAAATAAAAAACCTTCTCAATATAGACTGCAATGACGATTTTTCTAAAAATTCTTTATTAAATATACTGAAACAATACCAGGACATATTTCTTCTAGAGACAGACCATTTAACTACAAATAACTTCTACACACAGAAAATTTTAACAAACGACGATACACTAGTTTACATAAAGAACTACAGACTGCCACATACAAATATGGAAATAATTACAGAACAGGTAGTCAATAAAATGCTTACAGATGACATAATAGAACCTTCAGTTCTTCTTGTACCCAAGAAAAACACAAATGACAAAAAGAGAGTCGTTGTCGATTTTAGAAAACTAAATGACAAAATAGTGAACGACAAATTTCCGATAACAAGACTAGAAGATATATTAGACAAACTAGGGATAGCAAAATGGTTTTCAACCTTTGACATGACAAGTTCTTTCCACCAAATAGAATTAGACAAGAAATCTAGACCACTTACCGCATTTTCCACACCTAATGGACACTTTCAATTTAAACGTCTACCTTTGGTTTAAAAATCTCATCCAACAGTTTTCAACGAATGTTAACAATAGATCTCGCCGGATTAGAGACAAAAGCTTTCTTATACGTAGATAACATAATCATCTATGGATGCAGTTTAAATCACCACAAACACAACCTAATAAAAGTATTAGATAGGTTAAAACGGTATAATTTAAAACTAAACGGAGAGAAATGCTGTTTCTTACGACCTGAAGATGTTTACTTAGGACACTTAATAACCAGAAACGGTGTAAAAATAGACCCAGCCAAATTTAATGCCATCAAAGACTATCCAATACCCAAAAATACTGACGACGTAAGACGATTCGTTGCATTCTGCAACTACTTCAGACGATTTATTCCAAACTTTGCAGATATAACTAAAGATTTAAATTCTCTATTAAAAAAGAACGTGAAATTTTCATGGACACCAGAATTTCAAAATGCCTTTGAACTATTAAAACAAAAACTCATTAGTCCACCCGTATTGCAATATCCAGACTTTAACAAACAATTTATGCTAAAGACTGACGCATCAAACTTTGCTTTAGGTGCAGTACTCTCACAAGGTGAAATTGGTAAAGATTTACCAATATCATACGCGAGCAAATCACTGCAAAAACACGACCTAAATAAGCCAGTCATCGCAAAAGAACTATTAGCTATTCACTGGAGCATACATTTTTTCAGACCATATTTATATCGAAGAAAATTTACAGTGGTCATAGACAGACCACTAGTAGCATTATTCACGCATACAAATCCTTCATCAAAAATGACCAGAATTCGTCTAGACCTTTGTGACTATGATTTCGACATAGTCTACAAAAAGGGCAAATTAAACACGAATGCAGACGCACTATGCAGAATACAAATTGACTCCGAAATTTTAAAAGAAATGATACCGACGGAAATAAATGAAAAGGCAAAAAGAACATTAGTAATAACAAGGGGCATGTCTAATAAAGACAAACAAATAAAGAATACGGAGAACTGCAACTCTCAAATGAAGACTGTAACCCGGTCGGTACAACTGCAAATATGGGAATGCACGTCCATCAACGATATAAAGTATATAAGGGAGCTTAAATTTAAAGTCGACAAATATATACACAATTTTAAAATTAACATTGATAATAAATACGTGCACGTTGGATGCAGCGATAATACGAGCACATCTTATTAAGATCCCGCACCAGATCGGTCAGCTACCTGCTACCGGCTACGGAAAAAAAAACCCTCACACCAAAAAGCAAGCATTTCGCTACCTGCGACTTTTTAACATATTTCACTAATTACTTTTTAATTTCAGGCACTTATTTATAATTAATAGTTATTTAATTTCAGATTAAGTTTTTTTCATTTTTCAGCCCTATAAAATGGGTAAAAAACAGAAACGGAAGGAAAAGGTTAATGAGGTATTAACCTTAATTAGACAAGAAGTCTCCAACCATGGTGGTGAATTTCTCGCATCTCTGTACGAAAGGCTGGATGAAGTCAACCAGCTTTGCGAAGACGCCACTTCCTCTAAAGAGGAAAATATGAGCCTATGCGAGGAATCGGATACTGAAGCGTCCGATTCCATTACCAGCGAAGAGGAAAATGCAGAAGAAGACAATCGCAAAGAGCGGTCTTCCCCTGTAACCGTGCCACTAAAGGCAAAAAGAAGGAGATTGTCTGAATCAAATTCCAGACCATCATCACCATCAACATCATCTTCAACATCTTCAACATCTCAGTAGTTACTGCTGAAGGAAGCAATCCGCCGAAAACAACCGCTGAAGGAAAATCTGATGAAGCAAAAGAGAAGCAAAATCTCACAAAGAAGACACCACCACCTGTCGCTACAGCAACCAAAAAACCCCAGTCTACGGGACCAACACAAAAAACTTTTGCCATGCCGCCAATAGTCTGCTTTAGACTAAACGTCGCTGAACTCTCAAAGTTCACGAGGAGTGCCATATATGTTGCAGAATTCGCAACATCAACAGCAGTAAGTCGGTCGTCATGGCTATGAACAAAGATGGGCACCAGAAAATTCGGTCTTTCCTGCAATCGGGAACACTTATACTGCTAAGGAGGACCGAAAAGAAATGTTGGTCCTAAAAGGCATACACCACTCCTTCGATACTGATGATGTCAAGGATGCATTAACGGCAGAGGGTATCCCTATACTGGCGGTTAAACCCTTCAAATCTCAGAGGACCGACAGGAAATTTAACAAATTAACTGTCGAACTTGAGAAGAACTGCGATAAGGCAGCAGTTTGCTCAAAAACCCTCCTGATGAACCAGTTGGTGCATTGGGAAAAACTTCAACCGGCCGGCATTACGCAGTGCAGAAACTGCCAAAAGTTTGGACATGTCGCAAGCAACTGCGGCATGAAATACAGATGTGTTAAGTACAAGGACGAACACTTACCTGACCAATGCCCGAGAAATGTAGAGAACAAGAAAAACTACAACGTCTTCTGCACAAATTGCCAAAAATCTGGACATTCTGCAAACTATCGAGGATGTCCTAAATATAAAGAAAAAATGGCGGAAAAAGTAAAAACCGCCCAAAAGAAGATGGAGCAGCATAAGTTCGCCCAGAAATCTGCTGCAAAAGCTATTGTGAAAGGAGTTAGCTTTGCTAGTATAGCTGCTATGGGGACTGCTAGCAAACCAGCAACAATCGACAAACCACCACAAACCATCCAAGCAAGCAAAAAACCCGTAAGTACACAAGGTTCAAAACCGACATCATCTACTGGAAAATCTAACATCTTCGACGATACGGAAAGGTTATTTGGAGCAGACCTTTTCACAATTCTGCAGAAACAAGAGAAGTCGTGCCTCATAATTATAGCAGTCTTGATGACAGGTCCAAAACAACCGTTTTGGGTAGACTTATTTGTGAATTATGTTCACAATAAGCAGGATAAGTATATTCTCATATAATGTGAACTCTATTTATTCGTTAGCTAGGCGTGTCACACTAAAATTATTTATTAAAACTAATAAACCTGACATTCTTCTTTTACGGGAAACAAATCTCACAGGGAGAAACCCATTCAGTCCAGATGGATACAACATCCACAGGGTCGACAAAAACAGTGATTGCTCTGGGACGGCGGTCCTTATCAGGGCCAATATGGCAGGCGAAAAGGTGGAAATCAGTGGGTTGCGTAGCATGGAAGCAACAGCTGTCAGCATCAAAGTCAACGAGGTTGAGACCTTGTTGGTAATATCATCCACTTTGATTGTGGATGAATCATCCATCGTTATTGTCTTATAAGTAGCAGATTCTGATAATTCAGGCAGATTTGATTTCCATTTTCGAAGATGAAATCCACCCTCCTTCATTACTTTGGTCATTTCACTTTTTAGACTTCGTATTTCATTAACATGATCAGTGCCGGAGAGAAAATCTTCCACATAGAAATCTCTTTTTACAGCAGACGAAGCCAGAGGATGTGTGTGCTGAATATCGCTCGCCAACTGATGCAGTGTCCTTACCGCCAAAAATGGTGCTGACGCTGTACCGTATGTCACCGTAGTCAGTTTGTGTATCGCCACTTCTTGATTTGGGCTTGACCGCCACAAAATTCGCTGATAGTTCTGGTGGCGTTCTGCAATTTTAATCTTCCGAAACATTTTTTCGATGTCTGCAGTTAGCACAAATCTATAAGCTCGAAATCTCGTCAGTGTGACCCACAATGTTGGTTGTATTGTTGGTCCCTCTCTCAATTTTTCATTTACGGAAAACCAGTAGTAGATTTGGCCGATCCATCAAAAACCACTCTTATCTTTGTTGTTTCTTTGTCTTCCCTTATAACGGTATGATGCGGTAGGTAGTAACATTCTTCTTCACGTATGAAGACCTCATTCACGTCAATTCGCTTCATATGACCCAGTTGTGTATATTCATCCATAAAGAGTTTGTATTCCGACTTCAGTTTTGTATTTAAATTCAGTCTTTTCCCCAAACTGTAAAACCTCCGGAGGGCACCATGGTACGAATTGCCTAACTTTGGAGAGTTTTCTTTAAACGGCAATAGTACAGTGTATCTACCGTGTCTCGTGAAACGGTTGAAGCAAAATCTTTTTCGCATAAAAGTTCATCAGGAGCGTAAAGTTGTTCCTTTTTTGGTTTGTCGAGTTCCCAAAATCTTCGAAGAGTTTTATCAATGTTTGCATCTAAATCGACTTTAAACGTAGTCACTAACCCATAGGTTTTTTCTGCATTTGTCGAAGAACCTCCTGCAAGTACCCAGCCGAACATAGTATTCTGTGCTACTAGTTGATTGTAACTGCCGACGTTTTGGACTTGTCCTTTTCTTAAAATTTGGAAAAATGCATCAGCTCCAATGAGGATATCTATTTCACTTGTGCGATTGTATCCCGGATCGGCAAGTAGGAATTTAGATGTAACTTCTTCACTGACATAAAAATCAACAGTGGGTAATTTTGGCAATTTGTTTAATATAAATGTTTGTAGCTGCAAGACTTCTTGCGGTTGAAATCGCGATTGGAGATCCACGTCTATTGTACCTTTTGTTTGTAGTCCAGTACTGGAAATCCCTTTAACTAGAATATTCGCATTCCTTCTCTTGACCTGTAGTCTTTGGGCACACGACTCGGTGATAAAGGAGACTTGCGAACCCGAGTCTAGTAGTATACGGCATTCTAATGTTTTCCCAATTCTGTCACGGATCGTTACTACAGCAGTCGGTAACAAAGCACGGAAAGTTGCACGCTCACGTAAACTCATATGAGTGTTAATATCATACTGAAGTTGGGTATTGACATCACTTGTGGAAAACTGTTCACTAGGAGTAGGAATTGAAGTCACCTCTTGCTTGTTTGTTTTCGCCTGGTGTAACAATGTGTGGTGTCGAGCCTTGCACAAATTACATCTCCACTTAGACCGACAAGCACTTGAAAAGTGTGTTTGACTGAGATAATTGAAACAACACCGTTTCCGTTTCAGGATTAAATTGTCGCTTTAATTATTTCAATTATATTTTCACAATTTATTACTTTAAAAGATACGAATGAATGTTTAATTATTAATTTGTAGCAATTATGTAATTTGCTCCTTTACATCCTTAATTTTACGTTAATTTAACTTTAACAAATTTCAAAAGAAATAAATTGGAGCAAGTTTTCTATTAATACAACTTTTTTTACAAGAATACATTACAGAGAGTTTTTATGAAACCCTTTTTACAATGAATTGCAATACGATTCTTTTTCGTTGAATCTAGCTGCGGTTGATGCTATATAGGCACATCAATTTAGGCGCGATCGATTATATGCCAGAACTCGAAACTCAACTTTTAATTGTTCCGATTTCCATGTTTAATTTAATGACGTTTCGCCCTAACACGAACATAACGACGAACGTTTTCACAAATAAAAAACCTTCTCAATATAGACTGCAATGACGATTTTTCTAAAAATTCTTTATTAAATATACTGAAACAATACCAGGACATATTTCTTCTAGAGACAGACCATTTAACTACAAATAACTTCTACACACAGAAAATTTTAACAAACGACGATACACTAGTTTACATAAAGAACTACAGACTGCCACATACAAATATGGAAATAATTACAGAACAGGTAGTCAATAAAATGCTTACAGATGACATAATAGAACCTTCAGTTCTTCTTGTACCCAAGAAAAACACAAATGACAAAAAGAGAGTCGTTGTCGATTTTAGAAAACTAAATGACAAAATAGTGAACGACAAATTTCCGATAACAAGACTAGAAGATATATTAGACAAACTAGGGATAGCAAAATGGTTTTCAACCCTTGACATGACAAGTTCTTTCCACCAAATAGAATTAGACAAGAAATCTAGACCACTTACCGCATTTTCCACACCTAATGGACACTTTCAATTTAAACGTCTACCTTTGGTTTAAAAATCTCATCCAACAGTTTTCAACGAATGTTAACAATAGATCTCGCCGGATTAGAGACAAAAGCTTTCTTATACGTAGATAACATAATCATCTATGGATGCAGTTTAAATCACCACAAACACAACCTAATAAAAGTATTAGATAGGTTAAAACGGTATAATTTAAAACTAAACGGAGAGAAATGCTGTTTCTTACGACCTGAAGATGTTTACTTAGGACACTTAATAACCAGAAACGGTGTAAAAATAGACCCAGCCAAATTTAATGCCATCAAAGACTATCCAATACCCAAAAATACTGACGACGTAAGACGATTCGTTGCATTCTGCAACTACTTCAGACGATTTATTCCAAACTTTGCAGATATAACTAAAGATTTAAATTCTCTATTAAAAAAGAACGTGAAATTTTCATGGACACCAGAATTTCAAAATGCCTTTGAACTATTAAAACAAAAACTCATTAGTCCACCCGTATTGCAATATCCAGACTTTAACAAACAATTTATGCTAAAGACTGACGCATCAAACTTTGCTTTAGGTGCAGTACTCTCACAAGGTGAAATTGGTAAAGATTTACCAATATCATACGCGAGCAAATCACTGCAAAAACACGACCTAAATAAGCCAGTCATCGCAAAAGAACTAACGGGTGATCAGATTGGAGGTACTTTTTCCAATAGGATTTTTTTGACATGTCACGCGTGACTACTCTCAAACTAAATACATAATTTTATTCAGTATTCATTGACATTTCATCATGGAAAGACTAACGCCTCAACAACGTTTACAAATCGTACAGTTTTATTACAAAAATCGACGCTCTGTGAAAAGTGTTCATCGCGCGCTCAGGCCAACTTATGGTGTTCAGCGATGAGTCCCATTTTTGGCTTAATGGCTTCGTCAATAAGCAAAATTGCCGTATTTTGGCTGAAGAACAACCCGAAGCCATTCACGAACTGCCATTACATCCATTGAAATCTACCGCTGGGTGCGGCCTACAGGCTGGAGAAATCATCGGACCATATTTCTTCAAAGACGAGGCTGGCGCCAATGTAACAGTGCATGGCGAACGCTATCACGCCATGATAAACGTCTTTTTGTTGCCGGAAATTGAAGCCCGTGATCTCCACGACATTTGGTTCCAACAAGACGGCGTTACATCTCATACAGCCCGTGACACAATGGATTTACTGCGTCCTCGTTTCGGTGAGCAATTGATCTCTCGTGTCGGACCGGTGGATTGGCCACCAAGATCGTGTGATATCACACCTTTGGACTTTTTTTTGTGGGGGTATGTAAAGTCTAAATGTTTTGTGGATAAACCAGCTACGATTGAGGCATTGGAAGCCAACATCACTCAAGTTATTCGCGAGATACCGACCGAAGTCCTCGAGCGAGTCGTTCAAAATTAGTGTTTTCGGATGGCCGAATTATGGCGCAGTTGCGGCCAACATTTGAAAGGGATTATCTTCAAAAAATAAATGTCATAAATGGTTCTAATCTAAAATAAAAAAGATTGCCCAATCAATTTGAATGTTTGTTGTTTTATTTCAATTTAAAATCCGATACCTCTAAATTGATCACCCTTTATTAGCTATTCACTGGAGCATACATTTTTTCAGACCATATTTATATCGAAGAAAATTTACAGTGGTCACAGACAGACCACTAGTAGCATTATTCACGCATACAAATCCTTCATCAAAAATGACCAGAATTCGTCTAGACCTTTGTGACTATGATTTCGACATAGTCTACAAAAAGGGCAAATTAAACACGAATGCAGACGCACTATGCAGAATACAAATTGACTCCGAAATTTTAAAAGAAATGATACCGACGGAAATAAATGAAAAGGCAAAAAGAACATTAGTAATAACAAGGGGCATGTCTAATAAAGACAAACAAATAAAGAATACGGAGAACTGCAACTCTCAAATGAAGACTGTAACCCGGTCGGTACAACTGCAAATATGGGAATGCACGTCCATCAACGATATAAAGTATATAAGGGAGCTTAAATTTAAAGTCGACAAATATATACACAATTTTAAAATTAACATTGATAATAAATACGTGCACGTTGGATGCAGCGATAATACGAGCACATCTTATTAAGATCCCGCACCAGATCGGTCAGCTACCTGCTACCGGCTACGGAAAAAAAAACCCTCACACCAAAAAGCAAGCATTTCGCTACCTGCGACTTTTTAACATATTTCACTAATTACTTTTTAATTTCAGGCACTTATTTATAATTAATAGTTATTTAATTTCAGATTAAGTTTTTTTCATTTTCAGCCCTATAAAATGGGTAAAAAACAGAAACGGAAGGAAAAGGTTAATGAGGTATTAACCTTAATTAGACAAGAAGTCTCCAACCATGGTGGTGAATTTCTCGCATCTCTGTACGAAAGGCTGGATGAAGTCAACCAGCTTTGCGAAGACGCCACTTCCTCTAAAGAGGAAAATATGAGCCTATGCGAGGAATCGGATACTGAAGCGTCCGATTCCATTACCAGCGAAGAGGAAAATGCAGAAGAAGACAATCGCAAAGAGCGGTCTTCCCCTGTAACCGTGCCACTAAAGGCAAAAAGAAGGAGATTGTCTGAATCAAATTCCAGACCATCATCACCATCAACATCATCTTCAACATCTTCAACATCTCAGTAGTTACTGCTGAAGGAAGCAATCCGCCGAAAACAACCGCTGAAGGAAAAACTGATGAAGCAAAAGAGAAGCAAAATCTCACAAAGAAGACACCACCACCTGTCGCTCCAGCAACCAAAAAACCCCAGTCTACGGGACCAACACAAAAAACTTTTGCCATGCCGCCAAAAGTCTGCTTTAGACTAAACGTCGCTGAACTCTCAAACTTCACGAGGAGTGCCAAATATGTTGCAGAATTCGCAACATCAACAGCAGTAAGTCGGTCGTCATGGCTATGAACAAAGATGGGCACCAGAAAATTCGGTCTTTCCTGCAATCGGGAACACTTATACTGCTAAGGAGGACCGAAAAGAAATGTTGGTCCTAAAAGGCATACACCACTCCTTCGATACTGATGATGTCAAGGATGCATTAACGGCAGAGGGTATCCCTGTACTGGCGGTCAAACCCTTCAAATCTCAGAGGACCGACAGGAAATTTAACAATTTAATTGTCGAACTTGAGAAGAACTGCGATAAGGCAGCAGTTTGCTCAAAAACCCTCCTGATGAACCAGTTGGTGCATTGGGAAAAACTTCAACCGGCCGGCATTACGCAGTGCAGAAACTGCCAAAAGTTTGGACATGTCGCAAGCAACTGCGGCATGAAATACAGATGTGTTAAGTACAAGGACGAACACTTACCTGACCAATGCCCGAGAAATGTAGAGAACAAGAAAAACTACAACGTCTTCTGCACAAATTGCCAAAAATCTGGACATTCTGCAAACTATCGAGGATGTCCTAAATATAAAGAAAAAATGGCGGAAAAAGTAAAAACCGCCCAAAAGAAGATGGAGCAGCATAAGTTCGCCCAGAAATCTGCTGCAAAAGCTATTGTGAAAGGAGTTAGCTTTGCTAGTATAGCTGCTATGGGGACTGCTAGCAAGCCAGCAACAATCAACAAACCACCATAAACCATCCAAGCAAGAAAAAAACCAGTAAGTAAACAAGGTTCAAAACCGACATCATCTACTGAAAAATCTAACATCTTCGACGATACGGAAAGGTTATTTGGAGCAGACCTTTTCACAATTCTGCAGAAACAAGAGAAGTAGTGCCTCCTAATTATAGCAGTCTTGATGACAGGTCCAAAACAACCGTTTTGGGTAGACTTATTTGTGAATTATGTTCACAATAAGCAGGATAAGTATATTCTCATATAATGTGAACTCTATTTATTCGTTAGCTAGGCGTGTCACACTAAAATTATTTATTAAAACTAATAAACCTGACATTCTTCTTTTACGGGAAACAAATCTCACAGGGAGAAACCCATTCAGTCCAGATGGATACAACATCCACAGGGTCGACAAAAACAGTGATTGCTCTGGGACGGCGGTCCTTATCAGGGCCAATATGGCAGGCGAAAAGGTGGAAATCAGTGGGTTGCGTAGCATGGAAGCAACAGCTGTCAGCATCAAAGTCAACAAGGTTGAGACCTAGTTGGTAATATCATCCACTTTGATTGTGGATGAATCATCCATCGTTATTGTCTTATAAGTGGTAGATTCTGATAATTCAGGCAGATTTGATTTCCATTTTCGAAGATGAAATCCACCCTCCTTCATTACTTTGGTCATTTCACTTTTTAGACTTCGTATTTCATTAACATGATCAGTGCCGGAGAGAAAATCTTCCACATAGAAATCTCTTTTTACAGCAGACGAAGCCAGAGGATGTGTGTGCTGAATATCGCTCGCCAACTGATGCAGTGTCCTTACCGCCAAAAATGGTGCTGACGATGTACCGTATGTCACCGTAGTCAGTTTGTGTATCGCCACTTCTTGATTTGGGCTTGACCGCCACAAAATTCGCTGATAGTTCTGGTGGCGTTCTGCAATTTTAATCTGCCGAAACATTTTTTCGATGTCTGCAGTTAGCACAAATCTATAAGCTCGAAATCTCGTCAGTGTGACCCACAATGTTGGTTGTATTGTTGGTCCCACTCTCAATTTTTCATTTAAGGAAACACCAGTAGTAGATTTGGCCGATCCATCAAAAACCACTCTTATCTTTGTTGTTTCTTTGTCTTCCCTTATAACGGCATGATGCGGTAGGTAGTAACATTCTTCTTCACGTATGAAGACCTCATTCACGTCAATTCGCTTCATATGACCCAGTTGTGTATATTCATCCATAAAGAGTTTGTATTCCGACATCAGTTTTGGATTTAAATTCAGTCTTTTCCCCAAACTGTAAAACCTCCGGAGGGCACCATGGTACGAATTGCCTAACTTTGGAGAGTTTTCTTTAAACGGCAATAGTACAGTGTATCTACCGTGTCTCGTGAAACGGTTGAAGCAAAATCTTTTTCGCATGCAAGTTCATCAGGAGCGTAAAGTTGTTCCTTTTTTGGTTCGTCGAGTTCTCAAAATCTTCGAAGAGTTTCATCAATGTTTGCATCTAAATCGACTTTAAACGTAGTCACTAACCCATAGGTTTTTTCTGCATTTGTCGAAGAACCTCCTGCAAGTACCCAGCCGAACATAGTATTCTGTGCTACTAGTTGATTGTAACTGCCGACGTTTTTGACTTGTCCTTTTCTTAAAATTTGGAAAAATGCATCGGCTCCAATGAGGATATCTATTTCACTTGTGCGATTGTATCCCGGATCGGCAAGTTGGAATTTAGATGTAACTTCTTCACTGACATAAAAATCAACAGTGGGTTATTTTGGCAATTTGTTTAATATAAATGTTTGTAGCTGCAAGACTTCTTGCGGTTGAAATCGCGATTGGAGATCCACGTCTATTGTACCTTTTGTTTGTAGTCCAGTACTGGAAATCCCTTTAACTAGAATATTCGCATTTCTTCTCTTGACCTGTAGTCTTTGGGCACACGACTCGGTGATGAAGGAGACTTGCGAACCCGAGTCTAGTAGTATACGGCATTCTAATGTTTTCCCAATTCTGTCACGGATCGTTACTACAGCAGTCGGTAACAAAGCACGGAAAGTTGCACGCTCACGTAAACTCATATGAGTGTTAATATCATACTGAAGTTGGGTATTGACATCACTTGTGGAAAACTGTTCACTAGGAGTAGGAATTGAAGTCACCTCTTGCTTGTTTGTTTTCGCCTGGTGTAACAATGTGTGGTGTCGAGCCTTGCACAAATTACATCTCCACTTAGACCGACAAGCACTTGAAAAGTGTGTTTGACTGAGATAATTGAAACAACACCGTTTCCGTTTCAGGATTAAATTGTCGCTTTAATTATTTCAATTATATTTTCACAATTTATTACTTTAAAAGATACGAATGAATGTTTAATTATTAATTTGTAGCAATTATGTAATTTGCTACTTTACATCCTTAATTTTACGTTAATTTAACTTTAATAAATTTCAAGAGAAATAAATTGGAGCAAGTTTTCTATTAATACAACTTTTTTTACAAGAATACATTACAGCAAGTTTTTATGAAACCCTTTTTACAATGAATTGCAATACGATTCTTTTTCATTGAATCTAGCTGCGATTGATGCTATATAGGCATATCAATTTAGGCGCGATCGATTATATGCCAGAACTCGAAACTCAACTTTTAATTGTTCCGATTTCCATGTTTAATTTAATGACGTTTCGCCCTAACACGAACATAACGACGAACGTTTTCACAAATAAAAAACCTTCTCAATATAGACTGCAATGACGATTTTTCTAAAAATTCTTTATTAAATATACTGAAACAATACCAGGACATATTTCTTCTAGAGACAGACCATTTAACTACAAATAACTTCTACACACAGAAAATTTTAACAAACGACGATACACTAGTTTACATAAAGAACTACAGACTGCCACATACAAATATGGAAATAATTACAGAACAGGTAGTCAATAAAATGCTTACAGATGACATAATAGAACCTTCAGTTCTTCTTGTACCCAAGAAAAACACAAATGACAAAAAGAGAGTCGTTGTCGATTTTAGAAAACTAAATGACAAAATAGTGAACGACAAATTTCCGATAACAAGACTAGAAGATATATTAGACAAACTAGGGATAGCAAAATGGTTTTCAACCCTTGACATGACAAGTTCTTTCCACCAAATAGAATTAGACAAGAAATCTAGACCACTTACCGCATTTTCCACACCTAATGGACACTTTCAATTTAAACGTATACCGTTGGTTTAAAAATCTCATCCAACAGTTTTCAACGAATGTTAACAATAGCTCTCGCCGGATTAGAGACAAAAGCTTTCTTATACGTAGATAACATAATCATCTATGGATGCAGTTTAAATCACCACAAACACAACCTAATAAAAGTATTAGATAGGTTAAAACGGTATAATTTAAAACTAAACGGAGAGAAATGCTGTTTCTTACGACCTGAAGATGTTTACTTAGGACACTTAATAATCAGAAACGGTGTAAAAATAGACCCAGCCAAATTTAATGCCATCAAAGACTATCCAAAACCCAAAAATACTGACGACGTAAGACGATTCGTTGCATTCTGCAACTACTTCAGACGATTTATTCCAAACTTTGCAGATATAACTAAAGATTTAAATTCTCTATTAAAAAAGAACGTGAAATTTTCATGGACACCAGAATTTCAAAATGCCTTTGAACTATTAAAACAAAAACTCATTAGTCCACCCGTATTGCAATATCCAGACTTTAACAAACAATTTATGCTAAAGACTGACGCATCAAACTTTGCTTTAGGTGCAGTACTCTCACAAGGTGAAATTGGTAAAGATTTACCAATATCATACGCGAGCAAATCACTGCAAAAACACGACCTAAATAAGCCAGTCATCGCAAAAGAACTATTAGCTATTCACTGGAGCATACATTTTTTCAGACCATATTTATATCGAAGAAAATTTACAGTGGTCACAGACAGACCACTAGTAGCATTATTCACGCATACAAATCCTTCATCAAAAATGACCAGAATTCGTCTAGACCTTTGTGACTATGATTTCGACATAGTCTACAAAAAGGGCAAATTAAACACGAATGCAGACGCACTATGCAGAATACAAATTGACTCCGAAATTTTAAAAGAAATGATACCGACGGAAATAAATGAAAAAGCAAAAAGAACATTAGTAATAACAAGGGGCATGTCTAATAAAGACAAACAAATAAAGAATACGGAGAACTGCAACTCTCAAATGAAGACTGTAACCCAGTCGGTACAACTGCAAATATGGGAATGCACGTCCATCAACGATATAAAGTATATAAGGGAGCTTAAATTTAAAGTCGACAAATATATACACAATTTTAAAATTAACATTGATAATAAATACGTGCACGTTGGATGCAGCGATAATACGAGCACATCCTATTAAGATCCCGCACCAGATCGGTCAGCTACCTGCTACCGGCTACGGAAAAAAAACCCTCATACCAAAAAGCGAGCATTTCGCTACCTGCGACTTTTTAACATATTTCACTAATTACTTTTTAATTTCAGGCACTTATTTATAATTAATAGTTATTTAATTTCAGATTAAGTTTTTTTCATTTTTCAGCCCTATAAAATGGGTAAAAAACAGAAACGGAAGGAAAAGGTTAATGAGGTATTAACCTTAATTAGACAAGAAGTCTCCAACCATGGTGGTGAATTTCTCGCATCTCTGTACGAAAGGCTGGATGATGTCAACCAGCTTTGCGAAGACGCCACTTCCTCTAAAGAGGAAAAGGCAGAAGAAGACAATCGCAAAGAGCGGTCTTCTCCTGTAACCGTGCCACTAAAGGCAAAAAGAAGGAGATTGTCTGAATCAAATTCCAGACCATCATCACCATCAACATCATCTTCTCCTGCAGTAGTTACTGCTGAAGGAAGCAATCCGCCGAAAACAACCGCTGAAGGAAAAACTGATGAAGCAAAGAGAAGCAAAATATCACAAAGAAGACACCACCACCTGTCGCTCCAGCAACCAAAAAACCCCAGTCTACGGGACCAACACCAAAAACTTTTGCCATGTCGCCAATAGTCTGCTTTAGACTAAACGTCGCTGAACTCTCAAAGTTCACGAGGAGTGCCATATATGTTGCAGAATTCACAACATCAACAGCAGTAAGTCGGTCGTCATGGCTATGAACAAAGATGGGCACCAGAAAGTTCGGTCTTTCCTGCAATCGGGAAAGACTGAATTCAACACTTATACTGCTAAGGAGGACCGAAAAGAAATGTTGGTCCTAAAAGGCATACACCACTCCTTCGATACTGATGATGTCAAGGATGCATTAACGGCAGAGGGTATCCCTGTACTGGAGGTCAAACCCTTCAAATCGCAGAGGACCGACAGGAAATTTAACAATTTCATTGTCGAACTTGAGAAGAACTGCGATAAGGCAGCAGTTTGCTCAACAACCCTCCTGATGAACCAGTTGGTGCATTGGGAAAAACTTCAACCGGCAGGCATTACGCAGTGCAGAAACTGCCAAAAGTTTGGACATGTCGCAAGCAACTGCGGCATGAAATACAGATGTGTTAAGTACAAGGACGAACACTTACCTGGCCAATGCCCGAGAAATGTAGACAACAAGAAAGACTACAACGTCTTCTGCACAAATTGCCAAAAATCTGGGCATTCTGAAAACTATCGAGGATATCCTAAATATAAAGAAAAAATGGCGGAAAAAGTAAAAACCGCCCAAAAGAAGATGGAGCAGCATAAGTTCGCCCAGAAATCTGCTGCAAAAGCTATTGTGAAAGGAGTTAGCTTTGCTAGTATAGCTGCTATGGGGACTGCTAGCAAGCCAGCAACAATCGACAAACCACCACAAACCATCCAAGCAAGCAAAAAACCAGTAAGTAAACAAGGTTCAAAACCGACATCATCTACTGGAAAATCTAACATCTTCGACGATACGGAAAGGTTATTTGGAGCAGACCTTTTCACAATTCTGCAGAAACAAGAGAAGTCGTGCCTCCTAATTATAGCAGTCTTGATGACAGGTCCAAAACAACCGTTTTGGGTAGACTTATTTCTGAATTATGTTCACAATAAGCAGGATAAGTATATTCTCATATAATGTGAACTCTATTTATTCGTTAGCTAGGCGTGTCACACTAAAATTATTTATTAAAACTTATGAACCTGACATTCTTCTTTTACGGGAAACAAATCTCACAGGGAGAAACCCATTCGGTCCAGATGGATACAACATCCACAGGGTCGACAAAAACAGTGATTGCTCTGGGACGGCGGTCCTTATCAGGGCCAATATGGCAGGCGAAAAGGTGGAAATCAGTGGGTTGCGTAGCATGGAAGCAACAGCTGTCAGCATCAAAGTCAACGAGGTTGAGACCTTGTTGGTAATATCAGTGTACAATCACTGTAATGCAACGAGGGAAAACATTCAACGGGATCTGCAAACTGTCTGCGGCATCGCCTCTGGGCACACTTACTGTGTAGTTGGAGGGGATTTTAACGCTATGCACACCCGATGGCAAGATGAAGTATGCAAAAATCAAGATAAGGCCATTGCAGATTGGCTGGATTCAAATCCTCAGCAGCATACCATGGTTGTTGTTTCACAGCCCCGAAAGACATATCCTCGAACACCATCCATGCTGGATTTCTTCTTGGCAACGACAAATTTCGCCAACATTCTGCCAGAAATAACAAATTATTCCTGTTTTGCACATGATAGTGATTCGGATCATTTGGCCATAGACCTTCGAGTGAGGTTGACTCAGCGACTTAAGCAAGTTACCCCAACGCCTGAACGACACATCAACTTTACGAAAATAAACTGGAACCGGTTTAGATCAGAAGTCGAAGCTGGACTTCAAATTCCAACGGCATGTAGAAATCTGGAGAATAGTGAAATTGATGATGCTATCAGAAATTTCGAGACTTCAGTGAATACAGCCATAGATCGGCAGAAAACTGTTCGCTCTAGCAGGGATCGCTTTCAGCATCTACCTGAGAATATTCAGGCTATTTATGCTCACAAGCAAAGGCTAAGGAAACGCCTTCAGAGATTCTTCAACAGGACTCTCAACACTGTTAACGATGAATATCAGTCTGTATTTTCGCAACTGCGTTGTACAGTAATCATGCTTCGTCAAGCTGTGCGAAGTTACCAGGAAGATGTACTGACCAAACGACTTCAGAACATCAAACCATGCCCAGATGCTTTTAAAAAGCTGAATTCTGTGATCGGAAAACGTATTTCTATTCCAGAAAGTATCACGTTTAGAGAGCAACTAGCATCCAGTCCTGTTGAAAAAGCCGAAGCCTTTGCCTGTCATTTCGAACGGAGCTTTACAGACCGACCACCAACACATCTTCCGGAATTCGTAGAGCAGATCGAAAGTCTTGTGGAAGACACCACTTCCCCAAGAAATTTTGAAGTGCAGTTCAGCGAAGACAATCCCGCAAACGCACCCGTAGACGTGGATATGTTTACAGGGACACCGGTTGTCAGTGATTTAATTAGGAGTGGAAACTCTAAAAAATCATCGGGCACTGACGGGATTTCAAATTTTCTGCTTAAAAAGCTGTCGGGTTTGGCAATTTTGATGTTAACCATCATATTCAACAATTGCCTTAACAATGGATACTTTCCAGACAACTGGAAGGTAGCCAAAGTAGTACCAGTACCGAAGAAAACTGACCGCTCCAGTGTAACTGGTTACCGCCCCATAGCTTTACTGTGTTGTATCAGTAAAGTATTGGAGTCTTTGATCCGTAAAAAGATTAATGCGTATTGCTCGGAAAGAAATCTTATTCCTTCCTTTCAGTTCGGCTTTCGAGAAAAGCACTCTACGATGCACCCTCTGATGAAGCTTCACAGTAACGTCACTCGAGGACTGAATGTCAAAAGTAGTACAGTAGCCTATTTGTTAGACATCGAAAAAGCTTTCGATAGCGTCTGGACAAACGGGCTTCTGTACAAAGCCTTCGAACTATTAAAACAAAAACTCATTAGTCCACCCCGTATTGCAATATCCAGACTTTAACAAACAATTTATGCTAACGACTGACGCATCAAACTTTGCTTTAGGTGCAGTACTCTCACAAGGTGAAATTGGTAAAGATTTACCAATATCATACGCGAGCAAATCACTGCAAAAACACGACCTAAATAAGCCAGTCATCGCAAAAGAACTATTAGCTATTCACTGGAGCATAAATTTTTTCAGACCATATTTATATGGAAGAAAATTTACAGTGGTCACAGACCATAGACCACTAGTAGCATTATTCACGCATACAAATCCTTCATCAAAAATGACCAGAATTCGTCTAGACCTTTGTGACTATGATTTCGACATAGTCTACAAAAAGGGCAAATTAAACACGAATGCAGACGCACTATGCAGAATACAAATTGACTCCGAAATGATACCGACGGAAATAAATGAAAAGGCAAAAAGAACATTTGTAATAACAAGGGGCATGTCTAATAAAGACAAACAAATAAAGAATACGGAGAACTGCAACTCTCAAATGAAGACTGTAACCCGGTCGGTACAACTTCAAATATGGGAATGCACGTCCATCAACGATATAAAGTATATAAGGGAGCTTAAATTTAAAGTCGACAAATATATACACAATTTTAAAATTAACATTGATAATAAATACGTGCACGTTAGATGCAGCGATAATACGAGCACATCTTATTAAGATCCCGCACCAGATCGCTCAGCTACCTGCTACCGGCCACGGAAAAAAAACCCTCACACCAAAAAGCGAGCATTTCGCTACCTGCGACTTTTTAACATATTTCACTAATTACTTTTTAATTTCAGGCACTTATTTATAATTAATAGTTATTTAATTTCAAATTAAGTTTTTTTCATTTTTCAGCCCTATAAAATGGGTAAAAAACAGAAACGGAAGGAAAAGGTTAATGAGGTATTAACCTTAATTAGACAAGTAGTCTCCAACTATGGTGGTGAATTTCTCGCATCTCTGTACGAAAGGCTGGATGAAGTCAACCAGCTTTGCGAAGACGCCACTTCCTCTAAAGAGAAAAATGCAGAAGAAGACAATCGCAAAGAGCGGTCTTCTCCTGTAACCGTGCCACTAAAGGCAAAAAGAAGGAGATTGTCTGAATCAAATTCCAGACCATCATCACCATCAACATCATCTTCTCCTGCAGTAGTTACTGCTGAAGGAAGCAATCCGCCGAAAACAACCGCTGAAGGAAAAACTGATGAAGCAAAAGAGAAGCAAAATCTCACAAAGAAGACACCACCACTTGTCGCTCCAGCAACCAAAAAACCCCAGTCTACGGGACCAACACAAAAAACTTTTGCCATGCCGCCAATAGTCTGCTTTAGACTAAACGTCGCTGAACTCTCAAAGTTCACGAGGAGTGCCATATATGTTGCAGAATTCACAACATCAACAGCAGTAAGTCGGTCGTCATGGCTATGAACAAAGATGGGCACCAGAAAGTTCGGTCTTTCCTGCAATCGGGAAAGACTGAATTCAACACTTATACTGCTACGGAGGACCAAAAAGAAATGTTGGTCCTAAAAGGCATACACCACTCCTTCGATACTGATGATGTCAAGGATGCATTAACGGCAGAGGGTATCCCTGTACTGGAGGTCAAACCCTTCAAATCTCAGAGGACCGACAGGAAATTTAACAATTTCATTGTCGAACTTGAGAAGAACTGCGATAAGGCAGCAGTTTGCTCAACAACCCTCCTGATGAACCAGTTGGTGCATTGGGAAAAACTTCAACCGGCAGGCATTACGCAGTGTAGAAACTGCCAAAAGTTTGGACATGTCGCAAGCAACTGCGGCATGAAATACAGATGTGTTAAGTGCAAGGACGAACACTTACCTGGCCAATGCCCGAGAAATGTAGACAAGAAGAAAGACTACAACGTCTTCTGCACAAATTGCCAAAAATCTGGACATTCTGCAAACTATCGAGGATGTCCTAAATATAAAGAAAAAATGGCGGAAAAAGTAAAAACCGCCAAAAGAAGATGGAGCAGCATAAGTTCGCCCAGAAATCTGCTGCAAAAGCTATTGTGAAAGGAGTTAGCTTTGCTAGTATAGCTGCTATGGGGACTGCTAGCAAGCCAGCAAGCCAGCAACAATCAACAAACCACCACAAACCATCCAAGCAAGCAAAAAACCAGTAAGTAAAAAAGGTTCAAAACCGGCACCATCTACTGGAAAATCTAACATCTTCGACGATACGGAAAGGTTATTTGGAGCAGACCTTTTCACAATTCTGCAGAAAGCAAGAGAAGTCGTGCCTCCTAATTATAGCAGTCTTGATGACAGGTAGACTTATTTCTGAATTATGTTCACAATAAGCAGGATAAGTATATTCTCATATAATGTGAACTCTATTTATTCGTTAGCTAGGCGTGTCACACTAAAATTATTTATTAAAACTAATAAACCTGACATTCTTCTTTTACAGGAAGCAAATCTCACAGGGAGAAACCTATTCAGTCCAGATGGATACAACATCCACAGGGTCGACAAAAACAGTGATTGCTCTGGGACGGCGGTCCTTATCAGGGACACTATGGCAGGCGAAAAGGTGGAAATCAGTGGGTTGCGTAGCATGGAAGCAACAGCTGTCAGCATCAAAGTCAACGAGGTTGAGACCTTATTGGTAATATCAGTGTACAATCACTGTAATGCAACGAGCGAAAACATTCAACGGGATCTGCAAACTGTCTGCGGCATCGCCTCTGGGCACACTTACTGTGTGGTTGGAGGGGATTTTAACGCTATGCACACCCGATGGCAAGATGAAGTATGCAACAATCAAGGAAAGGCCATTGCAGATTGGCTGGATTCAAATCCTCAGCAGCATACCATGGTTGTTGTTTCACAGCCCCGAAAGACATATCCTCGAACACCATCCATGCTGGATTTCTTCTTGGCAACGACAAATTTCGTCAACATTCTGCCAGAAATAACAAATTATTCCTGTTTTGCACATTTGGGATCTGCAAACTGTCTGCGGCATCGCCTCTGGGCACACTTACTGTGTGGTTGGAGGGGATTTTAACGCTATGCACACCCGATGGCAAGATAAAGTATGCAACAATCAAGGAAAGGCCATTGCAGATTGGCTGGATTCAAATCCTCAGCAGCATACCATGGTTGTTGTTTCACAGCCCCGAAAGACATATCCTCGAACACCATCCATGCTGGATTTCTTCTTGGCAACGACAAATTTCGTCAACATTCTGCCAGAAATAACAAATTATTCCTGTTTTGCACATGATAGTGATTCGGATCATTTGGCCATAGACCTTCGAGTGAGGTTGACTCAGCGATTTCAGCAAGTTACCCCAACGCCTGAACGACACATCAACTTTACGAAAATAAACTGGAACCGGTTTAGATCAGAAGTCGAAGCTGGACTTCAAATTCCAACGGCATGTAGAAATCTGGAGAAATTGATGATGCTATCAGAAATTTCGAGACTTCAGTGAATACAGCCATAGATCGGCAGAAAACTGTTCGCTCTAGCAGGGATCGCTTTCAGCATCTACCTGAGAATATTCAGGCTATATATGCTCACAAGCAAAGGCTAAGGAAACGCCTTCAGAGGATCTTCAACAGGACTCTCAACACTGTTAACAATGAATATCAGTCTGTATTTTCGCAACTGCGTTGTACAGTAATCATGCTTCGTCAAGCTGTGCGAAGTTACCAGGAAGATGTACTGACCAAACGATGCTTTTAAAAAGCTGAATTCTGTGATCGGAAAACGTATTTCTATTCCAGAAAGTATCACGTTTAGAGAGCAACTAGCATCCAGTCCTGTTGAAAAAGCCAAAGCCTTTGCCTGTCATTTCGAACGGAGCTTTACAGACCGACCACCAACACATCTTCCAGAATTCGTAGAGCAGGTGGAAGACACCACTTCCCCAAGAAATTTTGAAGTGCAGTTCAGCGAAGACAATCCCGCAAACGCACCCGTAGACGTGGATATGTTTACAGGGACACCTGTTGTCAGTGATTTAATTAGGAGTGGAAACTCTAAAAAATTATCGGGCACTGACGGGATTTCAAATTTTCTGCTTAAAAAGCTGCCGGGTTTGGCAATTTTGATGTTAACCATCATATTCAAGAATTTCCTTAACAATGGATACTTTCCAGACAACTGGAAGGTAGCCAAAGTAGTACCAGTACCGAAGAAAACTGACCGCTCCAGTGTAACTGGTTACCGCCCCATAGCTTTACTGTGTTGTATCAGTAGTCTTTGTCTTCTTTGATCCGTAAAAAGACTAATGCGTATTGCTCGGAAAGAAATCTTATTCCTTCCTTTTAGTTTGGCTTTTGAGAAAAGCACTCTACGATGCACCCTCTGATGAAGCTTCACAGTAACGTCACTCGAGGACTGAATGTCAAAAGTAGTACAGTAGCCTGTATGTTAGGCAACGAAAAAGCTTTCGATAGCGTCTAGACAAACGGGCTTCTGTACAAATTTATTAGATTTGGTTTGGTTTGGTTTCTTTTTTGTACAGGTGTATGGCAGCCCATCGACAAGGAAAAGGATTAAAGCCGGAGTTCCCCAAGGCTCCAGACTTGCACCAGTCCTATTTAGCATCTTCACTTCGGATCAACCCACCAATACAGCCGGAACAAGGACTATGCTTTTCGCGGATGACTCCATCACGTATGCCGTTTCCCGCTCTCCTGAGATAGCTGCCCGAAGAGTGGTGGAACACCTCCGAAATCTTTGGGAGTACTACCTGAAGTGGGGACTGAAGATCAACGCCAACAAAACGGAACTCATCTGCCTCCGAGTACCAGCAACCGAAACAAGGATAAGAAAAATCGCAAGCCGGTGTAGAGCCTTAAAAATCACCCTTCAGGATAACACGACAATAAACACCAAGTCAGAGACTAAGTACCTGGGAATCAACTTTACTGAGAGGCTCAAGTTTAACTCTCATAGCGATAAAACAATGAAAAAAGCGAACTACGCTCTTCATTTGGTCCATCCAAGTTCTGAGATGCAAGGACTGAGAATCGAGGAAATCGAGCCAAGCCACCGCTATATAAACATCAGAGGATTCACAGATGCTAGATTCGACGACATCTTTAACAATCAAGACGTCTCCTTCTACGAGAAGGCCAGCAATCAACATTACAGAGGCTGAATATCGCCCTGTTTATACCCTCTCATATTCTTTTCATTTTTATTTAATTTTAAAATTTATTGTTTAAAATTAAATTTCTTTAAATATAACATGTAGTAGATTAAGTAGTCAAAAATATTGTTTAATTATAAGCAATACAAAATAAATTAAAACAATGTAAATACGTCGGGCCGCTATTGTTGAGCCGACACTTATTAATAATAGTTATTTATAAGTTTAGTTTTAAGTCAAAATTGTATATTACTTAAATGTTTAATAAAATATATTAATCTCACTAAAGAACTCCTAATGATAACAGACACACCGACTAACAGTTTTCAAACAATATCCATAGACACCACACAGTAGGACCACTACGTATATCTAACAATTACCGATACGTCCTAACCATGCAATGCGAATTAACCAAATTCGTAAAATAGGTAAAACAATAGTACAACAATTAATATTAAAATACGGACTATTTAAGACATTAAAATCAGACAACGGGACAGAATTCACAAATGAACTTCTCAAAAACATTTGTAAATTACTTAAAATTAAACAGACATTCTCAACACCATATCACCACGAAACATTAGGATCTCTAGAAAGAAACCACAGAGTTATGAATGAATTTCTTTTATCTTACACCGAAAATAATGAATGGGACAAATGGATACCCTATTACACATTTGCATATAACACTACTCCACACATTGATCCAATCTATTCACCATTTGAACTAATTTATGGTAAATTAGCAATTCTACCAAGTGACATAGTTACTAATAATCAAAAATTCTATAATTAAGAAGACTATACAAACGAACTTCGCACTAGACTAAAAACAGCCTTACAAAAAGCTAGGTCCACAACTAACAAAATAAAAATGAATAGAACATTAAAAAGCAACAATGATTATAAAAATACATTAAACGCAAACATAGGAGATTGTTGAAGTAAGAGCTGTTTAATCTTTATTTAATAAATTATATAATATAGTTTTGTAATGTATTTTAGATCAGATCACAAGCAATGGTTGAAGCCGTCACGAATGAACGACGCAGCCTTCTATCGGAGGTATCAGTAATGGGCATGCGAAGTACATCCTCCCAACCAATGCAGTCAGCTACAAATAATACGCGCCCAACCATTGTAACAGAAAATTCAACGAACGTAGGGCAACGTAAATCGGCAGTTACCGGTTTTGCTGACTGCGTAAAAAAAATTCAACTAATAGCTAAGGAACGTGCAATCTACGAAAAAATGATAGCCGAACAATGTTTGGCTATTGATCAACAAAATGCGGATGCATTAACGCGGATGGCGGAGGCGTTGTATGTGATAGCCAAACAAGTTGAAACAAATAATAATATTAGAAATATAAATCAATAAGAAATTATACAACACATGAACATTTTTTTACTGTACAATTTATTTGTTTTATTAGACGCACATAAATTATAATGAATTGGCGTACTCATTTCGCATAAGTCGACCCTCAGTCCACAATCTGTAAAAGTTAAAAGTAGATTAAAAATTTATTTACATGCATATAAAGCATAGTTTTTAAATTACCGCTTCCACATTTATGCTGTGATACCCTTTCCTATTCATATAAATCCCTGCTAGTCTCTCAGGATCATTTATCGGTGGTGCTACGATACCAATATGGGTACAGTCAATAGCACCTAAAACGCCTTCTATGCCAAATTCATTAAAAAAATCTGCAATATATTTCTTAAGTAGTATTTTACTTATATGTATATGAGTTGGAGATACTTACCCTTCTTTAATCGTATTCTTTTCTTCCTGAGTAACACAATATTTTATATGATGTGCCATGTGTGATACCACAAGTTGGCAAATGTATTGTATATTCCGTGATATACTCGATTGGCTCATTGGAAGGAGATAATTAGATGCTATACTTCGTTGGTATGATCCATGTCCCAAAAAATGAAGGGTAGAAAGCACCTACATGAATGAATTTAGAATATTATTTTTGTTCAATATGTGTTATCTAAATAACCCGTAATGCAAATGGAATTTCTGATGTTTTAGAGTCTTTGCGCTCCAATTCCCTAATCAACCTAATTGCCAAATCTTTTGGAAGGCGAAAAAATTCCCGAAATATGTTGTCTACTACATCGAATGAGTTTGTATTGTCCCGAAGATGCCGAAGTTGCTGTCTTCGATTTTCACTAAAAAAAACATACATAATAATTAATAAATGTATATCATATAGTATTTATTATAAACCTCACTTTTCTAATTCGCCAAGTAAAAGCGTCAACAATTCTAATAAATAATCCATATTCATATTTTGATAAACATAGCTTAAAAATTTTAATTACACTGTTCAGCAATCAACAATCGTCAAAATAATAATGATGCTTTGCTAATACTACCTATTTCAATGGTATTTAACTTAAGAGATTTTTGAAGAGAATGTATTAACAAAGAGATGTCGAGAATCGCAAAATAAGCAAAATCTCTTAAGTAAGAGATATCTCTTCGTTAATAAATCTAAGAGATGCGCTAGAATCGCACTGAAAGTTTCAAACTTCTCAACACTTGTACGCTGCTTTACTTGTTCTCCATTTTATAATAGGCATAAACAAACTGACAGCTCTACAAAAAAATTTGGAGAATATTGAAGAGATATTTTAAGAGATAATTACTCAGAATCGCAATTAAAAAAATCTCTTAAAAAAAATATCTTACAAAAAATCTCTTACAAAAAATATCTTTTGTAAGAGATGTAAGGGATCTCTTAGCTCAGAATCGGGGGGTTAGTCTTATTAAAAGTAGAGAATAGAACAAAAGGTCAAAGTCCATATAAAGGACCATACGAAATAATAAGTAGAAATGGTGTAAACACCACAATAAATGTTAATGGTATAAATAAAGCCAGACACAACAATATGTTAAAATTATATAAACCACTTGCACTTGCATTGCGCCCTACTCAAATGAATCTTTGTTTACACTAGCAATATTTAGTGCATCAATGACGATGCACGATTTTAAATATTTAGTTATTTACTATAAGATTATATATAGTAACATCTAGGTTAAGAAGTAGTATAAAAGAGTAGATTTTTAATGAAATAAAATCAGAGTTAATTTCAAACTAGAAAGACACACGTCTTCTCATTTCACTACACTCTTCGCTTGGACATTGTCCAAAGTGTAAAGACTAATAGCATCATGCTAGTTGTCATACACTAAAACATAAGTACAGTAAAACATACTTTACAGTAATACATACATTACAGGGCTACTAACTCACATGCAGGAAAAAACCTGAAATTCCGATGCCGGCAGTCACAACAAAGCAACAAACATAAAACCGAACATGTATAGCTTCCGGCAGACATAGCCGAAATAGAAATAAAATAATTTTGTTCCAAGTATACGGCCAGTCATAAAATTCCCATAAAGTTTTTCTCGAAACTTAGGTTCGGCAATTTGCGCTTGCAAAATTGTCGAATTCCCTGTGAATAAGACACACACAGTGTTTCTGCGCAAACATACCAACAAATTTTGTGTGCCCCACTAGGCACAAATACATTCAAAAAGACCATGCGACTGTCTCGAAATCGCGCAGATCAAACGTCTAGGCGACCGTCTAGAAACCGCGCCGCTTGTTTTTAGAGTGTTCCACGAGGACGCTAATATCCCTTCTCTGCCAGACCGGACGACAGTCTATAAACCGCGTCAACCACCCTCTCCTTCCTCTCGCTAATGTATTCTGAGCAGGAGCCGACATCATTTTCCTACCCTCCTCTACGCTGACGTTTTCTGATCAGTAGGCGGCAGCATTCCTCTTTCCTCCTCTACGCTGACGTGTTCTGACCAGAAGCCGGCAGTATTCTCTTTCCCTCCTCTACGCTGACGTGTTCTGACCAGGAGCCGACAGCATCCTACTGTTCCTTTCTCACTATCTGGCGTGTTCTGACCAGAAGCCGACAGAAGTTATTTTCATAGTGGCCATCGGCCAAAATTAATTTCATATCCATAGTTAAGTCGTGGCCATTGGCCAAACTCATTTACTGCCTTCTTCTACTTGAGTCTAGGGGCGTGTACCGACATCTCTCTTTCTCTCTCTCTCTCTCGTCAGTGGCAACCTTACCACCCACGCCTATCGCGGGGATTGTCGTCTCCTTTGCGCCCATTGGTCACCCTAATTAAGTTGCAGAATTCCACTTCAAAGGTTCCAAGCAATTTGAATTTCGTAATTATTTGTAATATTTTTCCACTAGTCAGGCAACATATGCCATCATATCGAAACACCTGTTGTAAAGTGACCACTTCACAACGTAATTACCCTATACGTGGTAGCAGCACTGCAACCCCCAAAAATATTGAACAATTAAACGAAACCCATAAAAACACAGTAATTATACCAAATGCTGATACAGCGTATGCTCCTCAGTACAGTCATAAATTCAAGTGAAAAGTTAAACAACAAAATTTGAACAAAAATTCATAGTGAACAATAAAAAGAAATAAGCAACAGTGAACACAATATTGAAGCAGTGCAAAGAAAAGAAAAGGGTTCCAGCAAATCATCGTATCTTCATCACCATACATCAACCAGCAAATCATTCTACATCAATCAGGATCATCATTTTACATCAATCAGGATCATCATTCTACATCAATTAGGATCATCATTCTCTCCTCATATCGACCAAGGATCATTCGTCTACATCTTAATTCCAAGTAATTTTTATCGAAAATGTAAAAACCATATAATAAAAAAATATAATAAAAATATCTATAAAAATTCAATAGAGTATAAAATTTTTTTTTACCTTAAAATTTATTATTATCTTTACCATATAGTATATTATATATCAACAAATACAAATACATTCAAAAAGACCATGCGACTGTCTCGAAATCGCGCAGATCAAACGTCTAGGCGACCGTCTAGAAACCGCGCCGCTTGTTTTTAGAGTGTTCCACGAGGACGCTAATATCCCTTCTCTGCCAGACCGGACGACAGTCTATAAACCGCGTCAACCACCCTCTCCTTCCTCTCGCTAATGTATTCTGAGCAGGAGCCGACATCATTTTCCTACCCTCCTCTACGCTGACGTTTTCTGATCAGTAGGCGGCAGCATTCCTCTTTCCTCCTCTACGCTGACGTGTTCTGACCAGAAGCCGGCAGTATTCTCTTTCCCTCCTCTACGCTGACGTGTTCTGACCAGGAGCCGACAGCATCCTACTGTTCCTTTCTCACTATCTGGCGTGTTCTGACCAGAAGCCGACAGAAGTTATTTTCATAGTGGCCATCGGCCAAAATTAATTTCATATCCATAGTTAAGTCGTGGCCATTGGCCAAACTCATTTACTGCCTTCTTCTACTTGAGTCTAGGGGCGTGTACCGACATCTCTCTTTCTCTCTCTCTCTCTCGTCAGTGGCAACCTTACCACCCACGCCTATCGCGGGGATTGTCGTCTCCTTTGCGCCCATTGGTCACCCTAATTAAGTTGCAGAATTCCACTTCAAAGGTTCCAAGCAATTTGAATTTCGTAATTATTTGTAATATTTTTCCACTAGTCAGGCAACATATGCCATCATATCGAAACACCTGTTGTAAAGTGACCACTTCACAACGTAATTACCCTATACGTGGTAGCAGCACTGCAACCCCCAAAAATATTGAACAATTAAACGAAACCCATAAAAACACAGTAATTATACCAAATGCTGATACAGCGTATGCTCCTCAGTACAGTCATAAATTCAAGTGAAAAGTTAAACAACAAAATTTGAACAAAAATTCATAGTGAACAATAAAAAGAAATAAGCAACAGTGAACACAATATTGAAGCAGTGCAAAGAAAAGAAAAGGGTTCCAGCAAATCATCGTATCTTCATCACCATACATCAACCAGCAAATCATTCTACATCAATCAGGATCATCATTTTACATCAATCAGGATCATCATTCTACATCAATTAGGATCATCATTCTCTCCTCATATCGACCAAGGATCATTCGTCTACATCTTAATTCCAAGTAATTTTTATCAAAAATGTAAAAACCATATAATAAAAAAATATAATAAAAATATCTATAAAAATTCAATAGAGTATAAAATTTTTTTTTACCTTAAAATTTATTATTATCTTTACCATATAGTATATTATATATCAACAACGTAAGAAAACTTTTACTCATAAAATCCAAAATATTATAAGTTTGACTAATTTCAATAATCTTATGATTCTTAAATAACTAGTTCAAAGATTTTTTTTTTCTTCTCCTTAATATACTGACACGAAGTGTTACCAAAACAAAACGCCACAGAATTTTTTTTTTATGAATTTTATTGAATCAAAGTAAAAAATGTTCACTAATATTTAAATTTTCGAATTGCATTAGCATTTTATGATTTGACCACCCTTAGCCGCGATTATGACCATCAAACGGCCGACAAATCTATTGAATGCAGCATGAAAGTGGCTCTGCGGTATTTTGGCCCATTTCCGGTGAAGCGCTTGCTTGAGTTGATCGAAACTTTCGTATTTTTTTGTCCCAACCTTGCTCTTCAAAATACCCCAAACCGAGAAATCTAGCGGATTTGCATGCGGTGAATTTGAATTTGGTAAATCAGGTCGTTTTGCTTGTTCACATATTGCTCAATAACGAACGGTGACTCATCGGAGAAAACCAAATTTGTCAAATCGCCACTTTCGTGCAAGCGTAACAACTCCTTTGCTCTTTCCACTCTAACTTTTTTTTGAGCATCGGTGAGACCATGCGTTTTTTGGAATTTCAAGGTCCAAGATGATCTTTCAATACGTGCTGCAAGTTTTCCGGCTGTGGTTTTCCAGCCAAAAATATTGAATATTTCCCACTAAAATGCTTTTGTACGCTTGTAAACAATGGAATGAACTGTCATTAGTGTAAATTTGAGCGCTCTGTCATCACTGATGGTTTGACAGTAATGTCACAACACTTCGTGTCAGTCATCCGGTATGTCTTCTAAAAAGCTTAGATTCAGTAGACATTGACTCCGACTCTGGTACTCTTCGTGACTCATCTTCCTCAGAATCCTCACAACATTTAAGTTTAGCTCTTCCAATAATGGCACCTAAACTAGATAGATCTTATAGTAAAAGAAACGTCTCCTACTGAATTACCCGTTCTCCTCACAATAATTAAAACTAAGTTATCTGGTCCCGCGTACAACATTATCAAATACAATGAATTCGGAACTTCGGAAGAGATAAATTGCAAAACCAATTTTTGGAAACAAAATCTCTTACCCAATTACAAATTGACTTAATACAAATAAAACAAAAACCTACAGAATCAGTGCGTCTCTTTTCTAATAGAGTTACACGAACATTAGCTAATCTCAACGACGCCTGTATAGCTAGTAAAGGTATTGCTAATTCCGCGTTAAGGAGTTTCGAAAAGGGGCTCCTTCCGAAATTAAGTTTGATTATTAAAGCATCAGGGTTAGATACTTTAACAGAAGTTGTCCAAGCAGCAGTACAGGAAGAAAAAAGTTCTTCCTCACATTCTTACTATCCATCTTATCCTCAAAATAAAAGTTCTTCCTCACATTCTTACTATCCATCTTATTCACAAAAATCAAAAGTCAAAAGTTACATATTGTTCGAAATCGGGACATAGTATTGAACAATGTTAAACAAAAAAGACTAAAGATCGTCTACCCTCTTTCAAAAGCGAAGTGAAAACGGTTAATGTTACGTGTAATTATTGTAAAAACCCTGGTCACCACATCAACGAATGTCGGAAAAGGGAATTTAATAACAAAAAGAAACAAGCTAACTCTGTCTCTGAATCTTCTCGAAACCAAAACTTTAATTCGGGAAACCACACAGAGGCCGGCATCAGTGGCAGGCTCCGGATTCGAAAATAACTTCATCTAGCCACATCTACCATATTAACCTTAATAATAAAATCTCTCGTGTAGACTCAATCATGATATACTCTGAATCCACAATTAATCCTAACTTATCCAAATTTCTTATCGGTGGAGGTAGTGAAATTTAAAATAAATTAAAGCCTAACACAACAATAAATTCTAACATAATACACTCCTTATTTCAATTTCAATTTATTCAATTATATATCTATACAAGTGAGAATACAAAAAAAATGTTCTCTTGTTTTGCATAGTTCTAACGGGTGTTTTTTTGGGAGGTTTGTTTTTCCGATAGATGTCGTTTTATTTTATGACAGTTGTTTTGACAGCTCAAAGTGGCATTTCTACTCAGTATTGTTTGGCAAATCATTATGAAAAAAAAAAAAAAAAAAAAAAAAAAAAAAAAAATGACATTTGTGAAAAATAGTCGTGGTAGCCATATGCCAGAAATTGTGTTTAAATGTTAAATGCCAATTATCTACCAAATAAAAAAAAATTTTGGTCATTTCATAATTTTATATGTGTTTTATTCAAAAAAAAAATCGGCAACCTCTTAAAAAAACACGTTATATCTAACGGGTGTATGGCTACCACGACTATTTTTCACAAATGTCATTTTTTTTTTTTTTTTCATAATGATTTGCCAAACAATACTGAGTAGAAATGCCACTTTGAGCTGTCAAAACAACTGTCATAAAATAAAACGACATCTATCGGAAAAACAAACCTCCCAAAAAAACACCCTTTAGTAGACTAAGGAAAGGAAAAATAAAATTAAAATAAAAATCTAATATATAAAAAAAAGAGAAAAGTTAAAAATAATGACATAAAATATAAAATTAAATTATATTTTTATTTATAAGAGAAATATAAAAAATAAGAAGCAAAAGAGTGGAAAAAAAAATTAAAATTATGATTATGAAATTAAAGAAATAAATAGAGTAAAAAAGAATAAAAAGAAACAACAAAAAGGATAAAAAAGAGCGTTGAGAAAAAGAAAAAAAACCTAGTAATTTTTATAAGTTATGGCTTATTTGCAAATTAAATTAATGCTGCTGAGTTGAAATCGCGCTCTGTTAGTTTGCCTTTTGTGTCAATAGGGAGTTGATTCCAAAGTCGGACAGCATGAACGAATAACTGAAATTGCGAAGATCGGCAGTTGAAAGTCAGTAGAAAAATGTTCAGAGTTGGTATTGATTGAGCTAGCACGATTTTTTCATGTAGCCGGAGTGCTTTGTTGATAATAATCTAAATAACGTGACTGTCGTCCTATATCTTAGAAAATTTTGGAGACTACATCCGAATATAATTTTTGGTGTAACTGGAAATGTGTTCACCCCTTCGGATTTCGCTAAACTTAACTTTACTCTTACTGGTAAAGACTGAGCGTCTATCGATAAACACCGAAGAGACCCATAAATTTTTGAGATAATGTGATTAATGTGGTCATTCCATGAAAGCGTTCTGTTGATGTAAATGCCTAGATTTTTAACTACCGTCTGGAATAACAAATTCAGTAATACACAGTGTTACGCTCTGGTAACTTGCACAATGTTTTTTATGTCAAAAAATAATGAACAACACCTTTCCCCTTTTATCGTTATAAATTTATAGATTTTTCTTTATTTAATTTTATCTTTATATGTATTTACAAAACAAAGGAAGGCGCAAAATAAACTCCAACAATCAAAATTAATATATGTTATAAACACAGAATGAACTATCAAAATTAATATATGTTATAAACACAGAATGAAATTTAACAACCAAGTGAGATAAGTTTTCTATATGAAATTTTTCAGCTACTGATCTTGCTGCCGGTTTGTATGACGACAACTGCTGCGGTTGATGTTCATGCAACGACTTAACTACAACCACCAACTTGAATGTGAGGAAAACTCCTCACCACCAGTCCCACACGTTCTACAACCGCAATCCAACCAAGACCTTGTACCAGGTCATTGCTTTCCATAGCTCGTTCAATAGATATACGCCGCCAAGAATACCGATGACGGTTGCAACAATGTAGAATTTGTCCATGTCGACGAATTCTAATTCATTTCGTCGTTGTGGTCCCCTCTTTTAAAGATAAACAAATAGGGCAACGAGCGATGATGAAATTTGATTAATTTATTGTGCTATACGTAGTTACAAAGTGACTACGCAGCAACTGACCAGCATTTTATTACTTGCAACAATGTTGTGCTTCGCATAGCGGCAACGTGATCGTCTAGCACAATTGACGCATCGCATATATTATTGTGTTACAGAGTTGCAACATGACGACGACGCAGCACAATTAGCAAATGTATTTTGATTCTTCTTTTTGACTATTAAGTATGATATTAATCTGATATATGGGACTGGTGGACTGCAGCGATTTGAGGTTGTTTCTTTTTTCATCCGATGATTCATGTGGTGTTGTATGGTAGCCAAATTTTCATGTTGCGAATCGCAACACACACTAAAGGTGTAGTCCTTATTAAAATAACCTTGCCTCAACATATCTCAATCTCTTATCCATTTCACGTAGTAGATAAAATTTTTCCTATAAATACAGATGGTATTATTGGTAATAATAGCTCAAATAGAATATGGTACTAAAATCCTAACACTTTTTACACTAAAATATTTCATTGAGTACGACTTAATTCCCTCAAATTTGGTCACTATTCCTGCTAGAACAGAAACCATAGTTCCTGTTCCAAAAGAAATGAATGCAGATAGTATATGTCTTGTTCAGCAAATACCAAATGGTTTATATATCGGTAATAGCATTACTCCCGCAAAAAGTTCGATCATGTATATTTCTGTTATTAACTCTTCTGAATCTGATGTTAAGTTTAATACAGACGAACTACTCTTCGATAAAGTCTCAAACTATAACGTACTAACAATTCAACAACATCTTTCTTCTTATGACATCATACAAGCCATAAAAAATCTAATCGAAACTTACCACATGACCGCTAAGGAAAAGGACTCAATACTAAATCTATGTCTTTTATATAGCGACTAATTCTATCTTAAAGGAGATAAGCTAACGCATACGGAAGTCGTTCGTCATCACATCCATACACCAGACGCAAATCCCATCTATATAAAACCATATAGATTACCAGAAGCTCAACGCCAGGAGGTTAACAAACAAATTCACTAGATGATGGAAGATCGGAAATCTACTACGATCCTCCATTTCTTGTTGCCGTTATCTGGTTTTTTTGGGTACCACTATTAGTGGGAAATTCCACGGACTATTCGATGGTTGGATAATACTATCTTCCATCATCTCGTGAATTTGTTTGTTTACCTCCTAGCGTTGAGCTTCTGGTAATCTATATGGTTTTATACTCAGCAAACTCAACGATAAAACCGTTGGAGAGTGGCTATCCTCTACCTAATATAACTGACATTCTGGATCAACTGGGTAGCTCAAAATTTTTTCCAACCTTAGACCTCGTAAGTGGATTCCATCAAATACAAGTCAAGCCTGAAGATCGAGAGAAGACAGCCTTTTCTTCTCCATTTGGTCACTACGAACTCATAAGAATGCATTACGGACTAAAAGGTGCACCAGCTACCTTCCAAAGGTTAATGAATAACGTGTTGACTGGATTACAGGGTATCAAAGCCTTCGTATATATAGATGACATCGTGGTATATGGAAAAACTCTAGAGGAACATAATTCTAAACTAGTTGAAATTTTCGAACGTTTGAAATCCCATAATTTAAAATTACAGCCAGAAAAATGTCAATTCTTAAGAACCGAGCTCACTTACCTAGGATATGTAATTACAGAATCAAGAATCAAACCAGATCATTGTAAAATAGAATTTGTTGAGGAATTCAAACAACCCAAAAACGTAAAGAACTTAAAATGTTCTTAGATCTCGCAGGTTGTTATCGTCGATTCATTCAAGATTTTGCAAAAATTTCAAAAGCACTAATGGCACTCTTAAGAAAAGACGTACCCTTCACGTGGACTCCCTTATGTACTGTCGCCTTTCATGAACTCAAGTCAAAGCTTATAAATCCTCCTATTCTTAAATATACTGATTTTAACAACAAATTCAAGTTATGTCGCCATCGAAATTGTTTTGTGACAAGGTGAGATAGGAAATGATTTACCTATCGCCTATGCCTCTCGCACTTTAAATAAAGGTGAGAAGAACTACTACAGATAAGGAATTGCTTGCCATTGTTTGGTCAGTCCGGCATTTCCGACCCTACCTGTATGGAAGAAAATTCGTCCTTTATACCGATCACAAACCTCTCATTTACATCCACAATTGCAAAGACAAAAGTTCAAGATAGATGAGGTATCGTCTACAACTTGAAGAATTCGACTGCGAACAAAACACAAATGCAGACTGCCTCAGCAGAATTGCAAAAATAACTCTTAGATCATCTACAAAATCGTCTACCACATCATCTACTATATTGTCTCCTATATCTTGTACTACATAATCTACTATATCATATCTTATATCTTCTACTTCATCATCTACTATATCGACTTACATATCGTGTACCAAATCCACTAAACCCTCTACTAATTCTTGTACCAAATCTACTAGGATATCAAAAACTACATTAAAAATTGTGAACTGTGTCAGAAAAACAAAATCACCAAGTATACCATGGAACCTATGGTTATAACCTCAACAGCCAAACATCCCTTCGAGAAAATCTCAATTGATATTGTTGGCCCATATCCTACTACATCAAACCATAATAAATATCTTCTAAATTTCATCGATGATTTAACTAAATACACTGACGCTACACCAATACCAAATCAAGAAGCCCATACCATTGCTGCAGCATTTGTTAAGGAAATAATCGACATATTTAAAAACGTGTGTAAACTCTTTAAAATTACTAAACTCCAAACATGTGCGTCAAATGGATCTTGCGAAAGAAGTCACCGAAATTTGGTCGAATATCTCAGATGATGATCTCAAGATGATTAGGATTCTTGAATTAAATACGCAGTATTTGTACACAATACCACTCCTAATACTTCTACTTCCTTTACACCTTCCGAGCTAGTATTCGGACGATAAGTCGATCTTTCTTCCAGCGTAACGAAAAACCCAGAAGTATGTTACAAATATGATTTATACGCAAATGAGCTAAAATCTAGACTGCAACATGCCCATCAAATCGCTAGGAATAACTTAATTAAAAGCAAGGAATCTTCGAAAATACAATATGATAAAAAACAAAATCCAGTCAATTTCACAGAAGGAGATATTGTTCTACTAAAAAACGTGACCTGTCCTAAAAACAAAAACAAGAAACTACTTTCCATATGGAACGGTCCATACGAGATGATTTCTTCTTCCGGAGTAAATTCCATAATAAAATATAAAAATCGAACTCTTAAAGTTCACAACAACAGACTTAAACCATTTCATTAATAATGGCTTTTCACCTACGTAATTCCCGTTCGTCGACTCATCCTTACTACATCGTTTCTTTGCAGAAATCCCATACAAAATGCTCATCTTTATCATTTATATGGTTATGAACCTATATAAACCAGTATGCAACATCATATAAACTAACTTTTGAAAACAGGACTGGATTGTACTACGAAAACATCGGTAACCTATACCTATCATCTCAAACTTGGCAACTTGTAATATATACCAATTTATCTGAATTTACTAATCAATCTGAACAGATCCTACAAATTTAAAACAAACTTATTAAATTTTGCGAAAAACTAAAAGTATAAATCTTTAAAATAACTCAATGTGAAACTTTACCCTTCGAGTCAAAAAGCACTTTAGATCGTATAGAATACCAAGACGAAATTATAAAGAAATATTAAGGAACTGCCAGTGTACCTCGCGTGCGAAAACGTGTACTTATAAATGCCATAGAAACCATTGCCCAACAATTGTTCAGAACACTAGACGACGACGATGCTTGAATCATTAACAAACACATAAATGAACTACAAAAGAACCAAAATCACATAACGAATCTTTATGACAAACAAATCGCAATATTCAAAAACTACATTTCACATTCAAACTTAACCAACACTCATTTAAACATAACAAAAATTCGAGGAAATAAATAACAAAGTAAAACAAATACAGAACTCCACAGACAAAAATAGCGCACCTAGAAGCTTTTCTTTAATTAACAGAACTCTTCAATAATCTTTAACTCTTTAGCTGAATATTACTATTTCACTAAAAACAATCTATTATATGCAATCTACGCTGCATCACACGGTGAATTGCACCCATATCTTATAGATCCTCCTAAATTAATGGAAGAAATGAGAAAAATCCTATCATACCTACCTGAAGGTAGTCAATTACCATTCCCCTTACAAGAACAATACAAAGACATACTATTCAACTTAATGGAAACACACGTCTATTACAGCGAGAACAAGATACATTTCATACTAAATGTACCACTGATCTCTTCCAGAAATTTTAAAATGTATAAATGACAACAATTCCCAAACCAATGCACAACCAAATGTACTCACTAATTATTTCCGAAAAAATGATACTAGCTATTGACTCTGAAAAACAATCTTACTTTTTAAATTCTCTATATTAACTTCACTTGCCCGTGGCACGGATGTCGGTGGTCGATCGTCTGCGTGGAATCTTGCGATCAATTTTTAACCCACTTCCCAAAGCCCGATTTTACTGAAATTTTGCACACATGTGTATTTCCGGAGACAACACTTTCTATTAAAATTAAAGGCCCCTCGGGCCACGGGGTCGGGGGGCTCCCATACAAATATTTTACAAAATTTTACTCGATTTTCTTCAAATTTTATACACATGTGAATCTCTGATGGACAACACTTTTTGTAAAAATTTTGGAGACCCCAGGCCCCGGGTTCGTGGGGCCCCATACAATTTTTTTAAAAAAATTAACCCGATTTTCTTAAAATTTTACATACGCGTGTATATCCGATAGACAACACTTTTTTGTAAAAATTTTGGAGACCCCGCGCCCCGGGTACGTGGGGACCCATAAATTTTTTTAAAGTTTTTGGAGTGAATGGGCCCGAAGGGTGCCCATATACATTTTTTAAAAATTAGCTCGATTTTCTTCCAATTTTAAACAGAGTATTTCATCACTGAGTTTTCATCACTGATGGACAAAACTTTTTGTAAATTTGTTGGAGTGATAGGTCCCTGAGACCCGTGTGGTGTCCATATACATTTTTTAAAAATTAGCCCGATTTTCAAATTTTAACACATATCCATCTCCTGTTGCAATCTTGCAACAATGAATTCATTATTACTAAAATCAATGTCCGCTATTGCTCAATATCAGAGCAATAAACCCCCAAAACGATTG